>CM033632.1:21993114-22677445 GCA_019453435.1 Rhinogobius similis | reverse complement strand
GATGTGAAGGGTGTGGCCATACCCACAGCTCCCACACTAAGGCCCTCACTCCCCATCCTGCCCTGGCTCCTATGCGTCCCAGTCCCAGTGTCACATGTGAGCTCAGGCAGCTTCAAAGATCTGACCAACTGAAGAGGAGTCTCTATAGGCTTTGATACTCTGGATGTATGCATCAGTGGTCACTGTGCATTAAAAAAATAGATGAGGCAGTTATATTGCAGTGAGTTTAATTAAAAATTTTGAGCTTCATCCTCATAGCGTGAAGATCATAGCTTTGTCTCCCGGCTAGAGCAAGGCCTTTTTGTGTGGAGTTTGCATGTTCTCCCTGTGCCTGCTCAGGTTTCTACTGGGTGCTCCAGTTTCTCCCACCTCTAAAAACATGTACAATAGGCTGTTGACTTTCCTAGTAAAATAAATAATAAATAAATGAAATGAATAAAAAATAAAAGTGCCACAAAACCCAGGTATCTTGTAAGTAATGGCAGACTTGCTGCAGTTAAGACCTGTGTGAATCTTGCCTCTTCACTCCCACACAACTTTCCCCTGCTCAGCCTCAACCATCCGCCTTCTGTATGTGGGTGATGTGCAGTTTTCCTTTGAAGTACACAAGCCTAATGCACGTGTGGCTCTCACATGAAGCAGAAGTGATCTGAGACCACGACAGGACCGCAGCAATAATTATTCATATGAGGAGACCTTTGCTGTTAGCACACTGTCACAGCGCATTATGGTAGATCCTAGTAAGAAAAATGTACAAAGCCAAACAATAAACTTAACTGGCTACCAAGACCATTAAGTCATCTTTGGCACACCACCACATAAAAACATCACAAAGATGACATAAAAAATATAAACAGGAGTATAAACGGAAACTGAAACTTACTAAAGAACTTAAATATTCGCTAAAGATGTTTATTTTTTCGTTATTGAAGCTGTACATGAAACACCCCAGATCAGGGGTCTCCAGATGAATTTCCCCGGGGGCCAAGACATTTCCAAACTTCCACAAAACATCTGTCAGTAGGCAATGTTTTATTTGCCAAAATACAATTGTAAAAATTGCTTATGCCAACATTTCTATATTAATGGTTAAACAAATGTAAAACTACTATATACTATATGTTACTAATAAATGAAGGAATTAATTGAAAACATACTGTGTTTCCTTTGTAATTATTAATACTTTGTAATCTCATCAAGCAGGTCGTTAAACCCAGAGTAAAACAACTGTGTGTATTAGATAAAATGCCACAGAAGAACTGAACATTATACATTGTAATATGAGAGAGAAGTGGCACCCATTTGTATAGACAAGTCTGTAGTCTGTTTTTATCCTGATTCTTAATGTTGTTCATATACCCAAGTAGATGGAAATAAAGTGAGCTAGAGAACTCACACTACTACTAAACTAACATTCTTATGTTGGTTGCGCTTTTAGAATCTCATACTTTCATTTCCAACATTTCCATTTGAAGAGCCTCATTTAAAGAAGGAACCATCTTTTTAGCCTCCACAGTCCACAGACCATCAGCTGCTCCACTGAAGGACTGTCTCAGGACCACAACCCTTTTTAAACAAAACTGTTGTACCCTTTTTAAATCATCTTTTGTCGTCAATATCTTTCTGGTCAGCCTCCCCGAGATGTCCTCCATATTTTCCGCCGTGTACTCCACAAAAAGTTTTAAGCAACAAGTAAAATCCACAGCAGGATGGTTGGGAAGCGCTATCAATCTATCCTTTTGTGAAATGCGAGGCTTAAGTCACATGACCAAATTGACACGTTTTATTGGTTGTAACACAAGTAAATTATTATACTTCTTTGTGAAGTTTGATTGAAAATAAATGCCTAAAAATGAACATAAGATTTCTAGTGTGGTGTGTATGTGTTCTATTAAATGTAAAAAACTCAACATAAACAAATATCCCAGATGCTTCGCCTCATGGCCTTGGTTTTCATTAGAAAGTTTGGCAAAGTGCACCCTGGAAACATTGCATTGGAAATATATATTTTTTATTTGCAGTATGGTACTAGTACGGCATAAAAAATACTAAAAATGTATAATGTTACTATTTTACAGATTAGCCGCTGCCTAAAGCCTGGAGGACGCTTCATCTCCATCACTTTTTCCAACCCATTTTTCCGGAAACGCCTGTATGCCCGCACCGAGTATAACTGGTCCATCCAGAACTACACTTATGGCGATGGCTTTGAGTACTTCATGTATGTGCTGACCAAAGGAGAACAACTCAGTGCTGAAGATGCAGCTCTAGAGAGAAAACTGATGGAAGACCCACCTCCAGATCCTCCCACATTCGAGAAAGAGGTGCCAGAGGACGACTTCTTGTCCAGTATAGACCTATAATCTACTGGTTTGGATGGACAAGAAGTATTTACTGGGACTTCAAACTTGTCTACTTCGTATCACAGTAAATAATTCTTCTTCTGAACAAATGCAGACTTTTAATACTGAATATTTAATTGTTTACATCCTTTTTTACCAATTGACATTATCACATCTACCTCCTAGTGTGCAGGCAATATACTGTATTGATACAGCATAGATTTTCAGTCCGTCGTTTTCAGTCACTTTTATTTGAGCTTGATATTGGTGCAAATAATTCACTATCCCAATATAAAAGGCAAATTGCTATTTCTATGTTCTCTCTTCATTATTGCTAGGCTGTCAAAATATGAGTGTTGTATCATGTGCTTCCTACTCCAAACTAAAGGAGCGTCCCATGTAGCAGCTGAGCAGTACTTGTTGGGGTAACATGAGCAGATTTCTAACTACAGCTTAAATATAGACCAGAGACAGGCAGGAAGACTAGTGACTGCAGGCGACCACATTAATAAAGAAGAAATCATTTATTTTTAATTCTCCACTGAGATCTAATTACTGCCTATTTTAGGACACCAAAAAGGTGTGATTTTTCAGATGACTTTCTAATTCTTTTGCCTATGTCTTGTGCACAGAATACTTAAAGGCGTACTTTCTCCTTGATTCATTATGGGCTCATAAATGTCTTCTATGTACTTTCAAGTTTGTAATATTTGATTAACTTTGGGAATGTGTGGATTTGTGTTGCATTTTATGGTTCATATGGGCTACATTTAAACTGGTGTTAGTGAGAATAAATGACCATGACATACAGGCTCTGAGAGTGAACCTCCAACTCAACATTGCTTCTATTTACCAGTCTCTGTAGTGATCAATGGTTGTAAGATGTAGACTAGACAAACCAACTGTTAAGTCCTATTAAGTCAGACATATTGAATATATACTCTGTGTTCTTTTATAGTTTTGTCATGGACTGTAGTCGCTCAGCTAGATAACATGGTATCGTATTAATAAAGTTCTAACATTCACTGTGTTGTTTTTCTTATATTAGGTTATTTTTTGATGGATCTAAATGTACAGACTGAAATGTACTTAAGTAAAAGGATTCATGGATTGTGTATCAATAAATAGTGTGGGTAGGTGGTAGGCTGAAGTACAGTAGGTCAAAAGGTGCTCTTGAGTGAAACCATCTCCACTAGTGCCTAATTTCAGGATAACAGTGCTTCTCTTATTTATTATTATTATTATTTCTGCACCTCTATAAGGGGTTTGATCTTGAGTGGGATAGAATAATCAGCATTTTTATTTAGCTTTTGGGGCAGCGTTTTTCAAACTGTGGTACACAAACATCTTCTGGTGGTACATGGACACTTTTTCAATCATAATGTTTACCTCATTTAGAGTACATTTTATTCAATTTTTTTGCTCTTCCTTCAGTAAATTTCTAGTTAAAACTACTGTGGCAATGGTGTATTCATACTTAAGACCTGGTTTATCGCTAAATTAAACCTGAAATATGTGGTGGTACTCAGAAAGCCAAATGCTTTGGTGATATTCCGGGTAAAAAGTTTGAGAACCACTGTTTTAGGGCATTCCTGTAATGTTTGGACCACAAGGCTCACCTTTTTTATTTACAAAAAATATCTGGGGCTAATTACCTTATTGGATTGTATTGTTTGTCACCAGTTTCGCCTGCAAGACACGTGAGACAATGGTAAACAGTAATGTATTTATTGTATGTAAGATGTAGGGGATTGACCCCTATAAATCTGTGTAGTTTATTGCATTAGTCCGGTGTAGATAATGGCAAAGTATCAGTTCTCCATGTCAGAGATAGTGGTTTAGAGTAGGAGAGGTTTAAAGGGAGAGCGCGGCAACGATTTTCAGCAGAGCTCTATATTAGCCTGTGTCTCTCGGGGAAATTTAATGGCATAATATAGAGTATGACAGAGTTATGTAACTGGCAGGAATATTAATGGATGTTCACTCAGGATGAGGCAAAAGAATTGGATCAAAGCTCTGTGTCCACACTGACGCACTCTGGGAGAGCTGGACCTGCAGCTCGTCAGAATCAACACACAGACCATCTGCTGAGAAAACTGTGCTTAATCTTTGGTGCATTTGTCTGTACGTGCACAAAGCATGCACTCAGCCCTTCTGCCAGGTGAGACGAATGGATACCTTCAACAACAATAGGTTTTACAAATAATAAACAACTTAGTTAAATTAGTGTCCACTTAGTTATGATAAACACTTGTTGCTGATCCTTGAGCATGAATATGATATATTCAGACTCACATATAGTATGAAGAAAACTGACATTTCCTGTCGAATCATGTATTTTGCACACGGTGCAATAAGAAGGGAGAATGGCCATCGTACTGTAAAACATCACTTTCAACCAGTTCTGTTTTGTATTTGTCTGTTGGACATTAGCATACACTGGCTAACAGGAAGAATATGGTACGTCCGAAACGATTGCCCAAATATGGGAATTGTCCTCCGGACTTCTGGTTGACCGGTTACTGTGAATGTGTGATTGCACACGGTTCATGACGTGGCGTAGACAACAGCATGATCGATAGCACTATCTGTTGATTTTGTTAGTGCTCATTTTATCAGCACAGTCAATACTATCGGGAAGGCTTTTCTGCATGGCTGTGGGTGTTCTGTGTTTACTCCACACTCTAGTTCTGTTTATTAACTATTGTTATACCTGTTCTTTTTAATAATCTTGTGTATTTATGATGTAAATTAGCTTGGAGAGCTAAAATCTGGTACAAAACATCTTTTCATATTCTTGTGATTAATGCTCTTGTACACTGTCCCTGTCAAATAAATCAAATAAATAAATAAATAAATAAATAAATAAATAAATAAATAAATAAATAAATAAATAAATAAATAAATAAATAAATAAAATAAATGTAGGTTACATTCTGTACTACTATGGGAATGTAACCAAAATAACATTTAATGTGGCTGGTGGCTGGTGCCATCCAAAGCTGCTGTAGTTGGAGAAAGATTCTGCTATTAGTAACATGTGTAGTTATTTCTCTATTATCAGGTGCTGGCTGCCAGTACAGTATTTGTTTTCTTGATAGTGTTCACTTGTTACACTGTGGCAAAGGTATACTGAGAGTGAAGTGTTATGGTACAGGGCAGAGGCAGGCTTTGATAAATGATCATGTGGCTAGTCATGGCTCCCCAGGGTAGTGTGGTTTAATAGATTCACTGGTGTAGGCCAGCAGAGCTGTTAACAGCTTAAGAGATGGATGTGCGTTTCTTCAGCACCTTTTAATTAAGGATTAGTATTTACTAGCATTGAGCTCATTTATACTAGAAGAAATGTGGAGTCTTTTGCAGCACTTTTTATTTTATTCATGAGTATTAGCAGAGTTTAAGACTTTCTTCTGATTCGTCATACATTAAAAAGCCAGACTTGCATTTCCGTTTACCATTTATTTATTCACCAAATACAGTGAAAATGGCATCATAATATACAATGACTCATTCTTAGAATGTCATGACATTTTTTGCTTCATAAAACAATGTTTCATTATTGAAAATATTAAGGTTTCATGCACAACAAACCATATCCAGTTTATTCTTAAATAATGGTACAAAATAATCAAAAAAAAAAAAATTGTATGTTTAAAATTGTTCAAATAACCACGTTATTTGAGAATACTGTAAACAGTGCAATATACTCTAAAACTGCCATTTTCTAACAGATTCATCAACAGAGCTCAAGTCACAGTATACGATTTCTTAATAATAGTTTAACATTGATGTGTGCAAAAACCCCAGACACATTCAATTAGTCTTTTAAAAAAGTCCACCGCTGATATAGGAGACCAGTGGACCCAAATCCTGGATTCACTAATGTATATCCTCTGTATATCCTCTCTCAGTAAGAAATATTTGTGTTGATGAACTTTAAGACGATAGACTAGCATACCATTTAAATAACAAATATTTAGATATAAAAATACAAATATGACTTTTGTTAAAAAGAAACGTGCCAGGGTAAGAGTGGTGGCACCTTTGTTGGCACCAGAGTGACACTTCATGCAGAGATGTAAAAACTATCAATAGAGGATCAAACACAAGAGTGCCAAAACAGAAGACCAAATTATATAATTGTATTTCCCATCTTTAAATAGACACAGACTTTCATGTCCAGACCTCTGCTGGCCCGTGTAGATATATTGGAAAATGTCAAATAAGGTAGATATGTGCAGGCGAATGAGCTACATGAAGGTGACTTCCTGCACCTTTGAGACAAGTTAGGTTCAGTCTCACTGTGATCTAATGCAGTTTTTAGGGGCCGAAACAACAAAAGTAGATATTAACATCGCACCATCAGTTAATAAATGTTTTTGTACAAAGACAACAGGTCTCCTTTGTAAAACAGACTATTGTTCGATCTGGGTATTTTAGACAAAGGGCCAGCAGCAATATAGGAATGCATGGGACCAGTGCTGAAAGGACAGCTCCCTTGGCAGACTGAATCCATGAAGCAAAGCCTAGAAGAGACAGGGGAAGGGGCTAAAGCCTAGCTTCTGTACAACATTGTGAAACGGGCTTGGATCTTGCTTCAGCCTTGAGTGGCAAGCATTTGTTTGTTTACAGCGCTTTTTGGAAATAAAATTAGAGAAGACATGGTCATGAAAATAATAAAGTTCATCCGCCGTCAAAGTCCTCAGAGATTGAGATAGAGTATATCCGCCATCTCAACATCTTCAAATCGGGATTCGTTTTTGGAGAATTGCCAGCAATCCCAAAGATAAGTCTCCTCCTGAGTCTCTACCTTTTCATTTCATTTACATTTTCTTTGTATCACATCTTCTTCCTCTCCTCTTCACATGTCTCTGCATCTCCCCTTCATCATGCCATCCGTTAACTCTTCCTCCTCATCCATTGCTTCGTGCAGTCGTTTGCCTCCTTCAAATCCTCCTCGAACATGCACAGCCGACAAGTGCTTCAATCGGTGATCAAAATTAAAAAAGTCTGCAAGGCATCAGTCAGCTTTAAACCCCGGGTGAGGACTTGTCTGTCATCCCCTTCAGTACCTCATCTATTCGGTCATCCTCGATCACCACTGTAGAGAGAGATAAAGAGACAAAGAGACTTTTTTAGTCACGACTTGTATTTATCGTTGTCAGTGAATACATTAGGAAACACAACTAATGTACTGGGGGAAGGGGGAAATGCTGCTGAATAAACAAACAGCCACTGCAAATCCCTGTCCTCAAACAACACGCACTACCTTTTAAAAAAAACAACAAAAACAAATAAAGTGATGGCGTCAGTTGTGTTTGTAGAGAAACCTTTGGAGATCTCAGTGCAAAACGGGGTGTGTCCTAAGAGGATCACCGTTTCACAGATGTAAACATGTACTTGACTAGACCTTTGCAAAGGTTAGCTGTCCTTGGCGTTGTAACGCAGCCAAAAAAAAAAAAAAAAAAAAAAAAATCAATCAAAAATCAACAAGGCTTTAAGTTGATAGGCTTAATGTTTTCAATCCATTTTAAAGCTAAGGTTTTGACACAGATTTAAAGCGACGCACACCATGGGATATATAGTAATTTACGTTATTTCACCACCTATAAGGATTTCGGTCACATACTGTCATAAAGTGGTTGACTATGGTCATTTACCTCTCTTAGCCCTGCCGATCTGCCCAAGCTTTGGGGGCCTCTTTCCTTGCGACGCAGCGAAAAACGCGCTTGTGTCCTGCAGTCCGCAGCTAAAGGACATCTGGTTGACCTCGCTGTCTGCTCCGTAGCCGCTCATCTTGCCTTCGTTGTATGGCAACACCTCGGACATTGTGGCACAAAAAGAAATAGGAGCTCGTAAGAGACACAGGAGTACAGAGGGACAAGTCTTCTTCCAAAAGTATCTTTTGAACAGAAAGTAGTTTCCCCGGGAGGATGGGTCCTGGTGTGAATGTTGGCAAGAGCTTAGTAATGTTGTCCAGGCGCAGCTGAGGTTCCTCGGTGTGTTTGCTGGAGACTGGAGAGCTGTGTTGGTCTGAGTGGCTGGCTGATGTCTACTGAGGAAAGTGGGAGATCCCGGGATCATAAAGGAAACCCAAGCAGAACGGTGAAGTCATCCATCCGGGTTTGGAGCGTCTCTCTCTCTCTCTCTCTCTCTCTCTCTCTCCCTGTGCTCTCTCTCTCTCTCTCTCTCTCTCTCTCTCTCTCTCTCTCAGTGCGCAAGAACAAGAGTGACACCACAAGGCCAGATGCTGTATCATTTTGCAGAATAATCTAAGTACTTACTGTACAAGACTGTAATTAATCCATGGCATGTTGTAGGAAGTAGGCAAATAAATCCGTTTAGTATATTGTCGAAAGTGTTAGTATTAGTTTTGTTTGTCCAACATTCATAAAGCTGCTCCTCCCCTTGAACAGCTTATACCAGTTTGCAATCCTGAAAAGCAAGTGCCGGGTCAGCTGACTTCTGAGGTCAGGTGTTGTTGGAAAGCCTCCCATATAGTCAAGGAGATCTCTTGCTTGTTGGCCACCTCAAAGGTACGACCCACTTGACCTCAATCTTATTAATAACTGCACTGGAAAATACACATAGTACCATCAACATCCCTCAACCAACTGTCTGTGCTGAAACACACATGGAAGTAGAAAAGGTTCAAATGTGACCTTATGAGATTACTCCATGAATAAAGAAATAGGATAATATTTTTTTGCGTCTGTAAAGTTAATAAGCGGAATTTTTCATTTTTAATCTTTTTAATTACTTTTCAGTTGTTGAATTTGATTGAGATTTTATCTTTGTTTATTAGTACTTTAACTAACAGGAACCTTGTGCAAACATTTAAATCTCATAATAAAAAAAATATTCAGTAAGAGTTATTTTTCATCTGCTGTTCCTGGGCAGTGTATGACAATAGTATTTACTTCTCCCACTCTTTTATTTTTAACTATTACACTTCACTTTAGACTTGAAAACTTGCTAAACTAAAACAATTTGGCTATAATTTCAGCGCTGATAGTGCTGACTATCTAATAAGACTTTTTATCTTTTCACTGTGAGAGAAATCCCTCAGGTCCGGCCGTGAATGCCATGCTGGTCCAAATGTTAGGGAGTTCCCCTTGCATCCAACACCAGTGCAGTGCTGCTTTTCATAGATATATTACAGTGTTGATAATAAGAATCCTTTTTATGTGCATACATGGTTTCTTGTTTCCTTGTTTATTTTAGATATATTGCTATCATATTTTTTTCTTTTATAAAATATTCCAGTTTCATCTTCTGAAATGTCATTTTACTTCTTCTTTGCAATGATCAACAAGTGTCAACAAGTCAATAGCTCTAGGCATGTGCTACTGTGTCAAGCCACACAAAATACATTCATCAAATTATCTGGGTCATTCCCATGTGCTTCCCCCGCAATGACTCACGAGGCACCTCCCAGAACTGCAACCTGCAGGTGTCTTCAGAGCGCTTGATTCTCAAGGGTCACTCAAGTTTACACAATCTAATTAACTGAATACAGCCAACAGTACTTTCCTAGAGGATCTTTACCTGATGTGAGATATACATTCATTATTTTATATGTAGATCACACATCTCCAAAAACAAAAATGAGATCTTCCTGTTCGCAGGCACAAGAAAGAGTCGATGGAATGGTGATCGGCGTAGATGGGGTACAGTTAGTCGCCTATAAAACATAAACCATAATTATTTATCGGTCCACAAAGTTGGGTGTCTAAGTGATGCATTTGAAATGATAAGGGGCATGTGAAAAATCTAATTTGATTTATTCAGCATAAAACCTAAAATATCTAAATCCTTTGGGCGGTACTTGGAAGGGAGTTCTACTGGTGGCTCCTGAGTGTATTATTACTGTCTGTTATGAAGGCTATAATGTTGTTTTTGTTTGTTTTTTAAGATGTCTGGTAATAACAGAAAGATACTATAAAAACATTGCATCTTTCTTTTTTTACCCATTAAAGTGCATGACTCATACTCAAAATATGAACAACGTAAACATGTTTTTTTGTTTTGTTACCTAAGCAACTAGTAACAGTAAACAAGTACCTAAGCAACAGTAAATAAGTATCAAAGCTAATTTCATTTACACAGTAGTTATTATTGGACAAATAAACCTAAATTATAACGTTTTGATTTTGTGAAATATATTGTGATTATTTCATTGTCATGTTCCTTACTAAATAGCCTCTGCTATGTTGTGTACTGATGACATAGACATTTGACAGATGTAAAACTATGATAAATATTTAAAGGTAACCTATCAAACAAAGCAATTATTACAAGAACGTGAAAACCTGTCAAATGCACTCAAAGGTTTATTGTCACCATGCATTAAATTTGTCCTCTGCTTTTAAATCTCTAGATCTGAGCTACAGGCTTGGTCAGTATGGAGGATGTGGCCTATAAGTTTAGTTTGATGAACAAACTCCACACATTTAGGCTTGACTGGGGGATTGAACCTGGGACCTTCTTGCTGTGAGTGCTTGCCATCCATCCACCGTGCTAACCTGCCTGTCAGTGATTCTGAAATGAGACTCAACTAATAGTATCACCTGCTTCATAATTAATGTTAATGCCCTAGTGGATTATGCACAAAACAGAATGGGTCCAACCACGGAGTCCTGAAGTACTCCATAACTAAAGTTAAAGAAATCAGATCTTCTAAATTGGGATTTGTATGTGGATACATTTAGAACTCTTCAAAATGCTCTTTCCGTAACACATCCAGGGTCATGATTTGGATATTAAGAGGAAGTGCAGTCCAGTTGAGCTCTGTCCTCCAGCTCCGAGCTCCTACCCATCAAGATTTGACCGAGCCGGCACTCAAGCTGTCCTTCCACAAAGCCAAACCATAACTTTACATGCCATATATATTGGGGGTAGACACAGTAGACTCAGTAGAGCATCCACTCCGTGTAACTGAGCCACTGTGTGTCTGTTGGTCGTAGTTGCTAGAGTAAAATTAGAGGCAGCGAGCTCTAGTCACTAAAAGAAAGATCACTAACTTAACTACAGAGCCATACTGTTATGAAAATTGCTTGCAGATGAGCACACGCCAACCTGTCATGGCCACATCAATTTATGTTCAAATGAAGCATAACTAATTGGTTAAATCACATCTACTCATCACCTGTCAGCTCTCTTTAGGGATTAAAAACAAACTCTTAGGATTCCTTAATTGTTTGAGACATGGAAACAGAGCACTAAAGCTGTGTCCCAATTCAACGGCTGCATCCTTCGAAGGACCCGGCCGACGGAGGCTCCTCCTCCGTGTGGCCTCCGTGGACCGCAAAGTCCGTGCCGAAATGGGACAGGTCTAGCCTGCGGAGCCGCCCGTCGCCTGGCAACCGAGACTCGCTGCTAACGCTAATGCTAACACCACGCACGCCAGCATTTTACGCACATGGACGTATTAAAAACAATACGTACTGGAGATAAAATACTCGGACCTTGAGCTCAAGAGATAGTCATTTTTCTCACCCAAATCTTGTGTCTAAAACAAAGCTGACAAATATTATGTTGAGGTCTTGTCAAATATAATTACCAATGTTCTATTAAATCTCAAGTCAATTCTATTGAAATTTCAACCAAGTAATTAAATACGCAGTCTTACTTCTGGAATTAGCTTTTATAAAGACAAGGGACTACATGAAAGGTAAAAAGTGCATTTAAGTCAGTTTATGAAGAGAGATCTGTGTTTAAGGATAAAATGTTTGTTGTGCAAATCTGAGAATATTTAACATTAAGCCCATTATATAAAACACATTAAAGGTCAGTGAAACCAGCTGTATGTCCATAATAAACTCGATTTGTGTCACAATTTAATAGTTAATATTGTATTATGACATGCTCCATCTTTAGTAAATGTTGATCAAATGAACTCTACTACATCTTAATTGCAGTGCAACCCAACATGTAGTCAGTAATTAATCAAAAACACAAAATTATTTTCAGATCTCACCATAAACCCAAATTCACCACAGAAAAGGCCATTAAAACAAATGTGGCATCTAGTTATCAAGTTATAAACATTTTAGTCTTTTCAATTTCCCATCACACAATTGAAAATGTTAGAATAAAACTGTGTAAATTTGTAACTATTTTACTAATACTAATAATAATGTATTTTATTTTGCAAACCATCAAAGCAAATCTTTAGTTTATGAAGCCATTCACAGAAAGTGGCAATAAAACGTCTGATTCTGATTCGATGAAGTTGTTCAGGTGCTGTTCAGTTAAGATCAAAACATTGAGACAGCTGTAGAGGACATTTATTTATTAAAGTTAGGCCTCAACTTTACAGAAACACATGTGCTTGAGCGGACACGGCCACCACTGGCTGCCACAGGTCTTCTGTAGTCAGCTGGAGGAGATGGACCTCCACATCTGCAGTAGACTCTGGACGATGTGGTGGACAGTGCAGACAACACGCTCAGTTTGATGTCTCTCAACCAGAAGACGAGAGTCAAGCCACGCCCAGCTGAGAAGATTCACACTGAACTCTTGTACAATGGGCCTTGTGTCTTGTTGGTTGAAAAAAACCGCCAGCCGAGTCAAAACCTGTAACAAAATACATAAAACAGTCCAAATACTATTAATGGCAGACCTGAAAAGTCCACTCAGCACATCTCAAATACATCCAGGTGATTTGGCACTTTAGAGAAAATTATAAACAGCTAAAGTAACAAGAAACACATCAATTTTACATTTGCTTATTGTTTTAAACGTAAATTTGATGAAGAGGAATCTTGCAGCAGTAATTATTTTAGGAGTGTTTTAAAACGCAACGCACATGTCCCATACCTTATTGGTCGGTTTATTTGAAGATGTCAGGTCGGCGCTCCTCCAGAGCAGTTTTAGGTGCACTTTATTGTCCTCTGCGTTTGACCCATTTTAAGCATCATCTGCATGTTCTTCATTGAACAGTTATGCGACTCCAGAAGTGTTGACTGTCCTCAGACAATAAGATGCATCTGAGAAAAGGAAAAGTCTTATTAAACATCTTCAATGTGTTATTATCTGACCATTTGGTCGCAGGCTTTGGTCACAAGTGTAAAAGATACAGGTCTCCACAACCATTTCAGCATAAATCTGTTGAATTACTGTCCAATTTAAATAATCAACACAATTTATCCAACCAGTATTATTTACCTTAAATCTTAAATATTCTGGGATTATAAAGAAGGCAATTGTTCCATTCCCATCATTTCCAGAATTAAATGCATTAGTTTGAGACTTGTATTACGTGATTTACAAGTAATTATATAATTAAACATAATGAAGCTGTGCTTTTTGAGAATAATACACAAAACAACAGGTGTCATTTTACCTCTAAGATACACTGGCCAAAAGTTTAGCCCCATGGCCCAAACAACGTGGTCGTTTCCTCCTCGTAGCTTCATTTTTAATCCACGGGTTTCTTTTCTCCTAAAAGTGAAAACATGATCAGTGTTTGATGTCAATCTGCCCAATTACGAAAGTTTGATTGGACTTTTCACCGCGTTAGCTCGAGTTTACTAGCCAAACTTTTAGCCCAAATCACCGCGGCTCACGCGGTAAAAACAAACTTATTTGTCTTGCGGGCTTTAACATATTATTTTATGACAACAATCCTGTTCATAGTAAAGTTTCAAGCGTGTACTCACATGTTTTCCTCCGCTTTCGGGGCGCGTTGTTTCGCTTCGGTGTTTGCGTACGTCTGACCAGCGCCGCGCGGTGCATTATGGGATATATGAGGCCGTGAAGGCTGCTCAGATGTGGCCTCATAGTGGCCTTCGTTCACGGCCGATCTCCATGGAAACGCGGGCCGCATTTGTCGGCCGCATTCGTGGGCTGCATGAAATGGGACAGCCTTGTCGCGGCGGAAGTGACGCAACCAGCCTTCAAATGTAGCCTTTGGAGGATGCAGCCGTTGAATTGGGACACAGCTTGTGTGTATCAAGGCTGTCCCCTAGTGGTGCAACAAACTACACTCATTTCAAAAAGCTAAAATAGGTCAGTCCTGTCATTTGACTAAAAATAGGCATTAAAACCACAATGGGATCATAATGAAAAGGGTAGATGAATCTTGGTGTATAAAATGTAGCTTTGTAACCATATTGTCACTATAAAAACAGGCTTAACTCAATCAATTAACATCAATTAGAGACAAGAATTCCCACTCCCCCATCTTTTGTTGTCAAAGCTGCTGAATGTTGCTCTAACTACAACCCATGCCAACAAATTCGAACTTAATTCCAGTAAATAATAGGTTCATTAAAAGTAAATATCATCTAGATCAGTGGTCCTCAATCTTCTCACACCAAGTACCACCCAAAATAATATTTGGCTTTCTGAGTACCACCATATCTAAAAAAAAAATTTATTTGTCCAAACTTTTAGCTAAACCAGGTTTAAAATAGAATAAAACAGGTCTAAAACGAGACTAAACCATGCATAATATAGTTCTAAAAAGTTCAATAAATAACACAAATACTCCAAATGCAGTGGGCCCTGCGTACCACCAGAAACAGCCTGTGTACCACCAGTGGTACACGTACCACAGTTTGAAAAACACTGATCTAGATGCAACATTAACAGTAAATAGAGAATTTGAATGCACAATATTTAGTTATTTATTTATATAATGAAGCAGATGTGACAGATTAAACACATCAATGCCATAAAAAAGTAAAATGTAGAAAAACAAACAATCTATTTTTTGTGTGAGAGCCACAGCTGCTGCTCTTGTATTCTTTGAAACACCATAAAAAGATAAATATTTGAAATTTAACCTTGAAAGACTATTGTTTTTCCTTCTCCTTTTACAACCATCCTATCAACCTCAACATCACACAGACCAACACAGTCTATCAACCAACAAGCAGTGGTGTCTCTGTAGGCCACTGCCTGCTAGGAGACAGAAATAGCATGCATTATGACTCATGTGGCTTTTTAGATGCCAGGTGCAAAGACCATGTGTAAGGCAAAACAAAACTCAAAATCAAAACTTCTCATCAGTTTTTTTTTGTTTGTTTTTTTTTTAACGAACATTTTACGAAGGATCAACCTAAAGCTGTATGGAGCATGTTGTCACAGCCCTCCAACCCATGTGTTCTCTTAAGAATAACTCTGTAATAAAGAGAGATAGAATGATGGAATGAAAGAGCAAAAATAGCTGAGATGTTGCCCTTTCATTTGGTTTGCATTTTAAACTCCTGATGGTGTTTGGCTTCAGAGACAGGAATGAAAAGTGTTATTAGGGCATATATGCTCTCTTCCATAGTGTCAAAGTGTAAGTGACTCAGCCGTCAGTGAGACTTTGCAGTAAATTGGCTTCTCAAAGGAGGTAACTTAGGCCAGGCCTAGTCAACTGTTTTTACATCTCAGAATACTACATGACTAGGCAAACAAACAGTAACATAGTTTAAAAAAAAAAAAAGAAAAAAAAAACAATGTATATGATTTTGCTAGAGAGAAGTGACCAAATTGTCAGCAATTGTCTATTAACAGAGCTTAATGAAATACACAATCAAAATAATAACAAAGATGTTACATACAATAAAAATTTAAAATTAAACAATAATAAAATACTAGACCGTCACCTGAACAAACTTTCTTTATTTAACTTTAGGACTCATATTACAGACAACGACGTGCTTTTGTGTTATTACATTTTCTTTGATTTTAGTGGATGCCAGTGTTGTTTGTTGTTTTGCTGTGGCAGTAGTAGATGCTTACGTCACCAAGATGGCAGGAGGCAGCATGCGAAAAAAGTCTTCCGGTGTAACAAGCCCTTTCGTGGGAAAACTGCACTGTTTGTGGCAGGATAAACATCTGGTCTTGTTTAAAACTGAATACACCTTGCTTGTCGTTTCAATTCTATGGTTTCTAGAAATCGGAATCAACGTTTGGGTAATACGAAAAGTGCCATGTGAGTAACAGAGTACATAGCTAGTTAGCATGCTATGGCTTTTCACCATTGTTATGAACACATGTGAGTGCTACATGGTTAGCTTTAGCACCCTCGCTTGACACACTCAAAGTTAGCCACTTGAATAGACGTGATATTACAACTTGGTTATTCAGAGTGCAGTAGAATTAACACATCGTAATTAAATATCCCTGTAAATAATATGCATGTGTAATGTAGCCATTAAAATGAATCAGTTTGAAAGAATATGTGTTGTGAATTGCTTATACATGTTAAGAATTGAATTCCTATAATCTCCAGACACTGAAATAGACTGGAAAGCCTACATGGATGAAGTGGAAGGAGTTATTAATGGCACCTATGATTACACTAAGCTCAAGGGAGACACTGGTCCTCTAGTGTGAGTTTTCATGTCATTAGTTTGTTTGAAATATTTAATACTGACTTATATTTGTATGTTTTATCAGATACCCAGCTGGATTTGTTTATATATTCTCTGCGCTGTACTACGTTACAAGTCAAGGTGTTAATATTCGTCTTGGTCAGTACATTTTTGCAGCCTTCTACCTCATTACTCTCCTGCTTGTCTTCAGGCTTTATCTCCGCACTAAGAAGGTAAATTGTAGTGAAATTGTATATGAAATTTCAGATTTTATAAATGTGTATTGTATGCCCAATTGATGACTTTCTGTGCATTTCCAGGTTCCTCCCTATGTGTTCTTCTTTGTGTGCTGTGCCTCTTACCGTATCCACTCCATCTTTGTTCTGCGGCTCTTTAATGATCCTGTTGCTATGATGTTACTGTTTGCGGCTGTCAATCTTTTCATGGATGACTACTGGTGGTTAGGCTGTGGTATTTACAGGCAAGTATGGACTACAATTCAGCTCTAGTGGAAAAAAAAATAGAAATATATGTATGTGTGTGTATATATATGTGTGTATTCTCTTTTCACAGTTTAGCAGTGTCTGTGAAAATGAACGTACTCCTGTTTGCACCTGGGCTACTTTTTCTTCTTTTGTCAGAATTTGGTCTGATAAAAACAATCCCAAAACTGTCTCTCTGTGCAGGCATACAGGTACATATCTTCAAATGTTATAGAGTTACTGACAAAAGGATTAAGACAAAAAACTTTGCTTTTATACAATGTTATAATAACTCTTTGTTTATACAGTTATTTTCATAACTTGATACTGGATTAAAAATGCTATTTCACCTGACATTTTGTAACAATTTTTACAGATTTATTATTAGTTTTTGGACGTGTCAGTCTGTCTCTGTCAAAAGTCAATTTTAATTGCTGCCAATATTTCTTACTTACTTGTGTTCAGTGCACATAATTTAACGTTTTTTTTTTCCTACAGTTTCTTCTTGGTCTCCCTTTTCTCCTTGAAAATCCGGTTGGCTATGTCAGCCGAGCTTTTGATCTTGGACGGCAGTTTATGTTTAAATGGACGGTGAACTGGCGTTTCCTGCCTGAATGTTTTTTTCTAAATCGGCAGTTCCACCTTCTCCTGATGGTTGCACACTTAGTAGCTCTCCTGCTCTTCGCCTTGCTCCGTTGGAAGAGGTTAGAGATACCAATATCAGTTGTCCTTGAGTGTTAGGTTATGAAATCAGAGGACAAGCTCTGATGATATAATAAATACGATAACTAGCCTTGCCTTTAGAAACTGGATCAGTAATTCATTTATTTTGCTTTATTAGACCAGGAGAAAGTATCTTTGAACTTCTTAAAGAACCAAGCAAGAGGAAAATCCCACCTCAGAAGACCACAGTTGATCATATCCTTTAATTTACACTGCTTTTATAAATGTATATCTTTTGGTTTTAGAGATTCTCCACTGACATTTTGTGAGATTGTGTTTTTCGTTTTTTCACATGTGACTTTTGACCTTAACATTTCTGCACAGATTGTTCTCATTTTGTTTACGTCAAACTTCATTGGTATGTGCTTCAGCCGGTCATTACATTATCAGTTTTATGTGTGGTATTTTCACACCTTACCGTACCTTCTCTGGAGTGGAGGCGTTAAGAAGTTAGCACACCTGCTCAGGTATTTTATCTCATTATTTTACTTAAAACCATTTCGCAAAAAGTGTTGTGTGATGTGATGTGTGATCTACACGTGTTTTCTTTTTAGGGTCCTGATCTTGGGACTTATTGAGTTGTCATGGAACACATATCCTTCCACTAGTAGCAGCTCGGCAGCACTACATGTCTGTCATCTCATCATCCTCCTCTGCCTGTGGCTCGCTCCTCCTATTTCTTCAGTCCCAGCAGATACACAAAAGAAGGACAAACGTCTGTGATCAATATCTAGTCATGATCATGCAGAACTTTTTTTTTTTTGCAAAGTATTCTTCTGCCCTTGTCTTTGTCCCTGTTGTAGTTCAACGAAGACTGTTGAGTGTTGTGCTGAAGCTATGATAGTCTTCTGTCATCTTGTGAAAAAGGATGAAGGATGAAGGTGCAGTCCTCACATTAAATCATTGGATCATTGGTCATTGCAATTGCAGAAAACTCATGTTTTATCTGAAGAAAAGTCCAGTAGAAAAAAAATAATGCAGTAGAATTAATTTGGAGAAAGTTACAGAGGTGATTTGTGGAGGTAAATGTATATTATTGTCTGTCAAATTTGAAGTATTTTGTTAAAAATAAAATATATTCCAATTAAAGCTTGTGCTTAGGGGATGGGAATGTAGTTACACCATTTCCTTCTTGTGTTAGAGCAAAATGACTGAATAGCTGAAGACAATCATGGTTATGGCTAATGTTATGTCCGGCGTTGCTTGCTTTGGTCGTCAGCCAACAATGTGAAAGTACAGTGGACTCAAGCACAATTGTATATATGTTTTATAATAAAAAAGCAGACATAATTTTGTGTTCTGTGTGTCTATGTAAATCTCAAAGGTAAACATGATAGTGGATTTTATTATATAATTGTAAAGGCCCAAATTAAATGTACGACACACTAATTCAAACATCTTGTTATTACAGAACAATTCAAAAAATAGTGTTTGGCTTTGATAATAAAAGGTATGTGACATAGGATGTTCTTAGAACTATAAATCTATTTGCCACTGATAAGCTCATTTCAGGCAGTAAAAATACTTTTAGGTTGAAGGTTAACGTTGTCTCACACATTATTGGGATTATAGCACAACATGTTCAGTTTGATGTTCTCATCCCAGTGGCGTAGTAGAAGAAACAGCTGTCTAGCTGCCCCCCTCAGCCCAGCCAAGTCTATTCCCTCAGGAAGCTCCTGACAACGCAGCCAAAAGTCGGCTTTTGCTGCCACCAACTCCCACTCCATAAAGTAGCCTGCACATCGGTGCTCTAGCCAGGCTAAAGCTACTGAAGTAGCCCATGTGGAGCCCTCCAAGTCCTCTAGAGCCAACAGGCTATTGCCCTGGACTGAATCCACTGAAAGGCTTTCACATACATCAGTCTCTGAGCCACGCCCACTGTCGGCCTGGCCATGGCCTTGCCCCGACTCAAGTGACCCCTCCTCAGAGCTGGGCAGGTCAGGGGGTGTGCTGATGGGCTCTCTGTCAGATAGGTGTCTTCTCCGAAGCCTTGGCTCCAGCATTAGTGGTGTGTCATCTGGAGTGTGATGGAAAGGAGGTGCCACAGGCTTAATGAGAGGACAAGAGGAGGGAGAGAAGGTTACATGTTGAGCAGAGACTGCTGATGATTTGGCAGCAATAGATAAAGTTGGAGCACTGGGAGATGTGCAGCGGAAAGGTGGGCTCAAACTACGTCGGTGCAGGCTATAAGGGGAGGCCCTCTTCAATCGATCCAAGGGGATCTGGACACAGTCTGAGTAGATCTCAGTCAGAAGAAAGGCTCCTGAAGCCAGCTGCAGACGGACCTGCACACAAACTTACACATTCAGGGACTGCTGGCTTTTGAGAGGGATTTGTGTTGGTATAGAGCTCACCAATGGCAGATAGTCAGGAATCTCAGTGTCAAGCTGTTTTTCAGGCTCAGCAGAGAGACAGTGAGACTTAAGAGGAACCTGTTTCCCTGATGAAATAGATGACCTGAGTCTGCCAAGTGGAAATCTAATGCAACAGAAACAATTTTATTTTATGTTACAGCACAGAAATGTAATATGTTGCATAGACAGAAATACTTCTCACTTAGCGCCAAAGAAGCTCTCCATTGACTTGCTTTCAATAGATCTTTGTGAACGTGAAAATGAGCTGCCTGGTATTGTTGGGTTTGCTCCGGTGAAGGAAGTACTCACACCTTATAACAATGCAAAAAGTTAAAATAAAAAAAAAAACAACTTCTAGAATTCTGCAATAGTGAGCTTGAGTCAACATGGTAGCAGTGTTCCAGTCAGTGAAACTGATTCCAGTGTATTACTTTAAAAGATTGCGTAAAGCATTATCTGTTATCAGTGAGACTTACCTTATTTGAATGCAATAAAGACACTGTGTGTTACTTACTGGAGTCCCAGGATGTAAGGCTACAGGGCGAGGCAGGAGTTTCATCTTTGTCTGAGAGAAACAAAAGATAGTTGATGACCTGAATAGAAGAATATATTTGTTTTAGTTTTTTTTTTTTTTTTCTACCTGTAGAATTAAAGGCATCCTCCAGGTCTTCACTGTCCTTGCTTGTGCGCCGTCTGCCTAATCCCACAGAACAGGTTTTCTGTTTTCGACTGCCAGACAGAGAGTTCTGCCTATTGCCCAAATCCATCCCTAAAACATTCAAATAGACTTTTCGTAATAAATTGTACAAATAAATTATTTGAGTTATAATTGTTATAATTGTTGTTGTGTAATAAAGATGTAAACTGAAACTAACATACCGGTGTGTTGAACATCCAAACATTCTGCAACACCTTTGCTTTGGTTGCTTTCTGTTATTGCAAAGGTTGTGTACATGCAGATGATGTTGCAGTGCTTGCTGGTTTGAATAGCCTTCGTACGGTACCGCTTTAGTGAATCTGAGCATGAAACACATTCAGCATGTACAGTAGTAAGTGAAGGGTGTGCTTTATTCACTTCACTATACTGCAAATACAAACATGTAAGAGAAAGTCTCACTGTGTCCAGTGTCGCACTCCTTCTCAGCCATCTTCTCAAAGTCTCTGATGACTGAACGAGCAGTCAGCTGGTGGACAATCTCCTTCCATGTTTCACCCTGGCCTTCGTTAAGTTCTTGTTCAGCTCCGTCCATCACTACTGTGCTTGGAGCTTCTGATGACCACAGATGTCCCAGGTCCACAGTGACCTCCCAGGACACAGGGCGTCCACCGAATAGCCCATGTATGATGGAGCGGCATTGGCCTGGAGGAGGGTCTTCTAGTGGTATGGCACAGAAGAGATTTTCTGGATCTGCAAAGCTGTCCCAGTCCAGTGGAGATGCAGGAAACAGGAGTCCATCTGATAGACACAAAACATGTACAATTGGTTTGACACTTCATTCTCGTTCTAGCTTACTTACTGGAATCACTAAGACTTCTGTGAGACAAGTTGTCATGTCCTGATGGAGGCTTTGTTTCTGCATCACTTTCATCAAGTTTCCCTCCCAAAGTTTGGTCAAAAGAAACCCTCTCTAATGCCCTTCTCAAGCGATGCATCTCCATCTCTCCCTGCGGAGAGGAGAAACTGCGTGCTGCCATGGTAGATCGAGCCAGAACATGTCTCCTCCTAGACTCCTCGTTCACGT
The DNA here is from genome assembly GCA_019453435.1 of Rhinogobius similis. Taxonomy (NCBI): domain Eukaryota; kingdom Metazoa; phylum Chordata; class Actinopteri; order Gobiiformes; family Gobiidae; genus Rhinogobius; species Rhinogobius similis. The sequence continues at coordinate 22,655,490 of CM033632.1, read as the reverse complement.
CCTGATTTCCCTGTTGGTAGAATGGCATAATAAATTAACTACTACTGCTACTTGGGATATGATAGTAAATTATACCTTTTTTGTCCCAATTTCAGATGTTTTTGCTGAAAGGTTTTGATGCCAAATAGCATCTGCCCATCGAGACAAGCAAGATTTCTTTTCAGGAGAAGGCATCTTTTCAAGGCCCTGAGGCAAAGATCCAGTGTCTAGTACAGAACTAGAGGGGGAATCCTCAAAAGCAGCACAGGTGGCATCCATGTTGGAAGAGGTGTTCAGTTGTAACTGAGAGTGTGTCTGCAGAGTGTGGTCACTGCTGAGAGAGCAGTGTGTCAGAATATACTGCTCCTGAATGTAAGAGCTCTCCTCTATCCTCCGCCTCACGTCACTGGACCACTCCATATCCATACCTTGAGTCAAAGTCAACCAGTATGTGAATATGTGTTTATTATTTCAAAAATGTACACATTGAACTGACCTGAACTAGTACAAGGATCAGTGCCCCGAGCACAGGAGAACTCAGAGGAAATTTCTCTGGAGATTTCCCTCAGTGCCTCCTCTAAATCATTACCTTCTGGACATGTTGCCACTGGCATTAACTCTGAGGCAGGAGGCGGGGAATGGTCATCGTTTACTACATGTGTAGAACTACGATGTCCAACTTTAACAGCCTGCAGAAAGAATTGTGTGAGGGTAATGTCTGTACAAAGTACATTGCATAATATATACCTGAGTCTTCTTTGATTTGAAGTTTGTTGTGTCATACAGAGTGCAGTATCCAATAAGACAGTTTCCAGGGTAGAGAGGAGGAATTTCATAGGGTGACAAAAGAGCCTCCATATTTTCAGGCAGATACCAGTCAATGCGAACATCAGTCAAAACAGGCTCAAAAGCCTTTTTCAAAGATTTGATTAACTACAAAACATTATAAGCTATTACAATTCTGTAAAGCATATCAATGTTTCTCCAATAGATGGCAGTGTAGTCAACCTTTGGCTGGAGTCTCTCCTCATCATCCAAGTACTCTGTCAAGCCTCCTGTCAATCTGGACACGCCCTGCAAGAGCCGTCTGCAGGCTCTGGGACCAAGGCCAAAACCAAAACACCTGCAAAAATTAAGTTTATTTTGTAGAGATTAAACATATAATAACTATAACCAGTTTTTTACTTTCAATTGAATAAGAACTGGTACACTAGTAGCACAATTGTATGTCAAAATAATAATTAATTAATTATAAACCAGGATATGTCCATCAGATTTGAGAGTTGAGAGAAAAGAGCATGCGTATTCTATGGAATTGTTAAGTACACTCCAAAATGGTTGAGTTTTCAGCAAACCTAAAAAAAACAAAAACAAACAGATCTATCCATCGTTTAAACAAAGTAACTGAAGTAAAGCTCGGACATTTGTGGAATGTGTACAATAAAATACAGTAATGGAGGACACCCATCCGACAAGAGAATACTAATAAGGAATAAATGGGGTTATAGTGAATTGCTGAAAGGCTTGGAGCTAACCAGTGCCTCAGCGTGCCTCTTGCTGCAGAGGAGAGCACTTAGCGGGATTACAAGGCGGGGTAATAAAATATTGTCCACTTTCTTCTGAGCTTCATTATGACTCTTCATTTCAGTCCCTCCTGTTTTTTTTTTTTTTTTACATTGCACTCAGATTATTTTTTCTGTATTTATTGTGATATAAGAAATAAATATATGACTACTCGCATAAATAATTAAAAGTGACTGAATGTTGTATATATATGACTCAAAATATGACTGAAACCCTTTTTGTTTAAAGTTTGGGCACTCCTTACCTGCCAGAGCATGTATTTCTACGGACCAGCTCCAGTATTTTGGACACATTACTGATTGTCCCATCTGTAATAATAAAGATCTGGCGTGGACAGGACCGCTGCATTGGCTGCTGATACAACCAGGACAGCACCCCCAGCAGGTTGGTACCTCTCATGTCTGCCTTCATCCTCTGTACGTACTCGTTTGCTTGCATTAGAGTGACCTGTTGTAAATATGTGGACAAACATGAGTGAGAAAACAGGATCCACAACATTACAGCAAGCATTATCTGGTCCATGTGCAAACATCATCAATGTCACCAGTGCAAATTCAGTGTTTAATATCAGATGCACAATTACTCTGCGAGGAGTAGACACAAATTTAATTACCCCTTCTCTAATAAAGAGAAAGCAAACATGCGCACCTCAGCACCTGCACCTTAAATCAAACTGTGGCCAAACAAACAAGCGATAGATTGGACTCTACAGCTGTAGCTAAGAGTGCAGAAAAGGTCACCATATGGTCTGCCCTGAGTGCAAAGACACTTTGTCCTTACAGTCCCTCGTCCAGCCCAAACCTAATACTCTGCTGCTAGGGCAACGCAACTACTGACCTTTTACATGATTAGTTTGGAACAAATTGACACAAACTGCTCTGTATTTTACACTGCAAACGTGATATGAGTTACACAAAGAAATTATTGCTTTGTTTATATATTTCAACATGTGAACACCTACGTCAGAGCAAAGTCTGCTTAAGGAAAACAGTGGTTTGACAGTGGTGCCAAAACCCACAATGTTGAGCGTGGTGCCTGAAGGAAGACTCTTCAAGGCTACCACCATGGCTTCCTGTAGAAAAACAAAAACAAAAAATTCAGAGCAGCTGTTAAACTATGATGTTTGCCGTTATTTGTGTGTGTTGTGTTTGTGGTGTGGGCAGTGGTGGTATATTTTGAATGTAGTGCTGTCTTTTTAAAACATGACAGCTATAAAGTTCAGATGAGATGCTAAAGCACATCCAAAACGACTTACCTTTACCCGTTGTATGTTGGTGCCACTCATGCTGCCACTACGATCAATCAGAAAAACTACTTCTCTGGTGGATTTGTGAAGTTCTGCTGGTTCACTCAGCAGGTCAGGACAAAAGTTAAGCATCAAAACAGGATTGCTCATGATGTCTTTGTGATAACGCTTTCTCACAAACTCAAGCTGTAAACAAACATTGTCAGTGTTGATACAACATTTAGCACAGCATTTAGACAAACCTTTTTCTCAGGTTCTGAGTCTTTCCGCATACTGCGAATAAAATCACGGCGAGAGGAGATCTGCTGTTCATAATGGCTGAAGGAAAGCCGTCCTCTTTCTACTATTACTAAAGGGTTGTGAGGCTCTGTAAAAACAAATATAAAAGTAAACATGTATCTAGAAAAAACACAATAGAAAATGAACTGACCACTGAGGTGTAGTATGATTTCTATGTGGCGGTCATAGGGATGTTCTTGAGCCAAGGTGATGTATGTGGCAGAGGCACTTTGGGCGCTAGGGTCAGCATCTGCTCTGAGAGCATGGGTAGGGCTCTCCAATCCTGGTAGACCATTGCAGAACAATTTTGATAATTTGGATCATTTCAAATAAGTCAATCATACATTTTGTACCCGCCAATAAGCAGGCTCCACGGACAAGCAGTTGAAAGTTGAGTTCATACGGTGCCAGGTTAGCAGCTGGACTGGTAAAGATGCCATGTGCACACTGCTGTTCAGAGTGCAGTTCCCTGTCTTGTTTCCCTGAGGTGGCACCGAAACAACTAGTTGCTCTAAGGAATGATTGAAATAATTGACATAAACACACTATAAAAACTATGAACACATGTCCTGTAAAAAACACTGTACCCCATCTCTTCTGATTTTCCTCCATTCTCGCTCTTGCTTGCCCTGTGCCCAGTGACTATTGGAGTGAGCACTGTGGGGTAAATGATGCGAATGGCTCCATTTTCTTGTGTAGGAAGTTCCAGTGTGGTGCTTAAGGTTACAGATACTATATCCATGGGGCCAATGACTCCTGTACCCACGATGAAAGTGGTTCTTTCCAAATCTTCGTCCAGGATAACATGTCCTGAAGATAAAATACAATATGTTACTGCTAATTTGAGTGTGCAGTATTAGGCCTATACAAAAATAGTAAATAATGTTCACCATTACGCATGCAGCCAAGTCTGCCCTTTGCAACCAGAAACAGCTAGCACTGTTTGTATTTGTAACTATTATATCAGTATATTGGTGACACATGTTCACATTAGTATAGCTTTGATTCTAGTTTTATTATTAATTACAAACTGGGTGTCTATTTTTTGCAGAACCAAATATGAGTTGGCTTTAAATGCATTCAAAGTAAAAAAAACTGCAAACCATTGGTACATTGCATGTCGAAGTTACCCCTGCTACAACATCCCCATTCCCGACTAGTGCCACAGTGTCCTTCTAGACCAAACTCTGAGCTGCAGTCCAGACAGCAATCCTTCAGCTTTCCTCGGTTCTCAATATGAACTCCGACCAGGCGACCAGCAATGACCGCCTCGAATCCAACTACAACCTCCTTCTCTCCGAGAGGGTAAACAAAGACACCTAAGTGACAAATAATGGATACAGTAAGTCTAAATTATATCTCTTTTTAGGCTGTTCACAGTTCACACAAAAAGTACCTTCCACAGCATCAGTGTCAACATTGGCGTAGGTAAGATGGGCACTGATGCCAAGGGAGCAGCCATTGGCACAGGACTTGATACAAGAAGCCTTAAGTAACAGTGGCTCCCACGTGGAGCGGTTCTTCAGGCCCACCATCTTCTTAACATCAGGCCTGTACCTGCACGTTGGCAGGAGAGGAGTAACCTTTGTGCTTAAATTGACTGCATGGTTACGGTTTAATTCTATTTTTTATTTTCTTATTTTTTTAACATATTTATACTTTTATACATACTGAATTAGAAACTCAGTATGTATAATGTATAAGAAATATTGAGCAACACTAAAATAAAAACTACATTAAAGACTACATGAGGTGATCAATGTAGAGCACATAAAAACATAGAACATTAAATTGAATTTATTTGAAAGTATGGATGTAAATTAGGATTACCGCCTGTTTTTGGTCATAAATTGAGCCCATTTCCATAATCCCAAATTAGACCCATTCCTAATGTGGACATGGTTTGGTGCTGTTCTAGTCCTTTTTAAATCCCGATTTAGTCCAGGTTTAGTTTAGAGTTTGATCCTGCCTCAGTCCCAATTTTGATGTAGTGAACGGGCAAGTGTGAACACACCGTAAATATGCAATGGTTCATTACAAAATTGACATTTATAAAAAGGATTCCTTTCACACTTTATTTTTTTTTTTTTACAAATCTATTTATATGTCTATATCTCTCTCTATATATATTTATATGTGCATGTCAACCCTGTAACTAAGGTATGTCCTCTCCTCAAGCTCTTAGCAACTACAAATGTTAGTTTAAGTAAGAGAGGTGGTCAATGATTAACCCTGCAGTTTAGAGCCCATTATTACTATGCATTATAACAGGTGTGCTCCATCAATAGTCAACTACCTTCTTACACACAACAACTGATCTTTTAGCATTAATACTAAAAACAACAAATGTATAGATTTCAATTAAAGTGTACAGTAGAATTAGCTAATTTCTGTAAACTTCTGTAGATAAAAACAAAACAAAACATTTGCTGTGAATGCATGGTTGCCTCTGAGCAAATACATGGGTGCATTGTGAGTTAGTACATGTTTGGCACGCTTCATGTAGTGCACTTTTCCCAGCCACCTTTAGGACAAAATCAACACTCTCCATCTGGCTCCTGTGCTGTCCAAATATAAAAGGCAAATAAATAACAACTTTGTTAAACTAATGTGCATTAATGTGCTCCTCGCTCAATGCCAAAACAGGATGAGCAATACTGAAGGCAATGATTGCTTTAGCAAAATGTGCGTATAATAATTAGTATTACTGATTTGATTTTAGTATAACCTAATATACTTTCAAATGGAATGGCTAGATTTTAAAAAATGCATGGAGAGGAAAAGCTGTGTTAATTCAAAGTATGTCACATGATCAACTTTCGATCTCCATTTAAACTATGACAGTGAGTATAGAGACGTCTACATTGACACATTAGAGTTCCTTGTAGCATCTCTATCACTTTCTAGCAACAATTCCATTACATGAGGTAAACTGAAATGTCCCAAAGGTACTTACTTTACAGTTTAGTGCAAGATCAGCAGTCTGCTTCTGTGTCCAGCCTCTGCATCACATCTGAGGATCCTGAGACAGCAACCAGCAACAGTAGATCACCATTCCCCTCTTCTCTCTTTCTCTCTCTCGCTCTCTCTCTTTCTCTCTCTTTCTCTCTCTTCTGCGGTTACCTTATAAAGAAACCCTAGACAAAGATCTAGACAAACCCAATGACGAGTTTCACAGTAAAACACAAAAAATAAACAAAACAAAAAAGATCAATGACCAATGTACCATACGTAACTTGAAATGGGAATGATAAGGAGACCATACTCCCCAGTTTAACCTGCCACTCTGCTGTGAGCCCTGACTGCAGCGACAGTAAAACAGCACTGATCCCTTACTGAGATTCTGGACCTGCTGCAGAGACAAGCCAATAACACAATGGTAAGTGAGGCAAGCCTGCTTCTCATCCAGACAATTGGCTGTGATCGTGGCAGCCATAATTCATGGCTAATGGTGGGGCCAGGCAGTCTCCTTCCACAGGTCAACCACTCAGTCACATGCAGTATCGGGAAGTAACTGAATACATGTGTCGATTCAGAGTAGTAATTTTGAGTCAACTGTATTCCGGTACGGTTAGTCTTTATTTTGGTGGTATTCGGTATGCAGTTATTTTTTATAAAATCAGTGATATACAATGTGGTATTTGCATGAATACCATGAAGCATGACATTTAAACTTTGAACTATACAGTATTAGTAAGAAAAATAGAAAGCACAGCTCATATAGTGAGTGTGCAATTTTTCATCTCTAATTTAGGATAAAGGTTCTCTTATCTTTTAAACAGATGGACAAGAAACAGTGAAACAAAAACAAAAAGTTGTTTTAATGTGGAAGTATTCAGAATAAAGTACTCTGATTTGTCAAAGTATCTGAATACTTTGAAAAATACATTTTAATGCAGGTATTGTGAGGCTCTGTAAAAACAAATATAAAAGTAAACATGTATCTAGAAAAAACACAATAGAAAATGGACTGACCACTGAGGTGTAGTATGATTTCTATGTGGCGGTCATATGGATGTTCTTGAGCCAAGGTGATGTATGTGGCAGAGGCACTTTGGGCGCTAGGGTCAGCATCTGCTCTGAGAGCATGGGTAGGGCTCTCCAATCCTGGTAGACCATTGCAGAACAATTTTGATCATTTGGATCATTTCAAATAAGTCAATCATACATTTTGTACCCGCCAATAAGCAGGCTCCACGGACAAGCAGTTGAAAGTTGAGTTCATACGGTGCCAGGTTAGCAGCTTTGAAAATACATTTTAATGCAGGTATTCAGTATTCTGAAACTAAAAACATTTTGTAATTATTCTTGCCAACACTGGTCACATGACACTTCTACAATTTTGTTAGAATTCATTTTTTTATGGAGAATAATATACACAAGATTTTAGTTTAATCTTTGTGTAATTGGCAAATTTCCATTGCACCAAACAAATTCGGAAAATCAAGTCCAACATCTGGCCACTCATTATTGACACTTACAGACACTTTTACACTACCCTTAATGTGCTTACACTGAAACAATATGTAATAACTATTAATAACATGCTCACCTCCTCTAACCCTGACCTTTAACCCTTACAACCATGTGATTGCACGGTATCATATGTTAACAAGCGTAGTACTTTTAGTTAATGTATATCATGTTTAGCTTAATTATGTCGATTTACGTAACATTTTTATATTAAAACTAAGAAATAATAAATGTACCCAGCCATCCAAACTCTTGTGGCTTCTTTACCCTGTGTGATACCTCACCCTCGTCCACGTGCACGCTCCTATAGGCTGCTCATCCTGCAGCAGGGACGCAATCCTTGAAGGTAAAGCCAGTGCAACACAGGGTTTTCTCAAATTACTAAACAATTCTGGCTTAATGACAACACACTAACTTAAGCAAAGTGTTAGCACAGGATTGACAAATAAAATGTGTATAAATAGGCCAAAAATAGACTAGCCTGCCATGCGTCACAGTTTGCAGTTTTATTATTTTGACACTAGATGTCATGCTTTCACAGTGTTGGCCAATGACATTGGGATGGCCGCTGGGTTTATCTTCTGAATAAACTCAATAGACTACTGCTGCTGGCCGAGAAGTGTGGCTTGATTTCTTACACTCAGACACTGTAGCCTGTTACATCATTCAGATTGATCAGATGCTTCAAAGAAGCTTATGCCAGAAATAACAAGATAGCAGTAGGCCTATAGGCCTATATCTTTTTATCTACACATAAACTTTATTTCTTTAGCTTGTATGTTGGGATGATACAGTTAATGTATTTCTTGTTAATGCGATGGCTGAGAACGTCATAATAGATCTGGGCCTAACTGTCGGGTCTGCGTGACCATTGTCCTGGGTTCAAGTATCTGTCTGAGCTAAATGTTGGGAAGCTCTTCTTTGCCTGGGCTACCCCAGTGACCTACATTTCAATTGTTTTCTATTAAAACAATGGATGAGTTTCATAACCCGAACACAATACCTGGTGTTATTCATCATGATTGTTGTCAAATTTATATCGGCAAGGCAATAAAGAAGAAGCTTGGTTTATGTAGTTGATGTTTTAGGCAGTAGCTAGTATGGAGAGGAATCACTTATAAATAGTCACAGAGTTGGAGCCCTTTATATATGACACCAAACCACACTCAACACACAACAAGTACTCTGTTACTAAGATTTTCACACACTGTCAGAATATTACTTTAGAGTAGCTTAACAATACAGCTATAGGCCTTATGTCAAATCACTCAATAGTGTCTCTGTTAACCACAATTTTTGTGAGCTGACTAATTTGTTTTTCTGGGATTAAAATCATTCAGTTTTGAATTGTGAGTTTGTGTGCCTTTGTGTCTTTTTAAATAGATTGCTTTTCTGTATAATTCTTTTTTTATGAAATCCTATGAGCTAGGGGTCATCTGAGTGCGGTTTGGGACAGATATTTGGTCTGATCATAGAAATACTTTTTGAGAGTTTTGCCAGCTCCTCACCTCACCCTTTTTAGTCCACTAATCAATGCAAAAGACGTAACTTTAGTCAACCACAGCCGACTACAGCCCTACTTAACAATTCAGCTGAACATTAGAGCTCCCACTGACAATGGCATGTTCACAGTGTCATCATCATGTGTGGATGGACTTTGGCGGGAGAAGACAGAGGTGCAGAGTGTTCCCTGCTCACTGGATAAAGGGAGGAGGAGTTAGCAAAAGGCAAATTAATCAACGTACATCAAAGAGCAGCATGATAGAGAGCACAAATCAAAGAGTGCCGCTGTGTGTCCCAGGACAGTCCGCCTCATCCTGCCTCAGATTCCAGACCCACTGAGCCACATGCCACAAGGAGTGGTCCAAAGCACAAACATCAGATCACTGTGAGGAAACTAAATATTTACTGGAACACTAAAAGAAATTTGCATTTGTCTTTAATTCCTTAAAGATCAGAGATTGTCATTTTAATCTTGTGTTAGAGCTTTACAGAAAAAATGAAACTACTTTAGTTGTGTTTGTTAGTGCCATTGTAATTTGCATAATCCATTTGGAATATTTTTTATACTGATTGTCCTTCCAGGCTTGGAGTACACCTGCATATGAGCCTAAATCAAGCATCTACACCTAGTAGATGCATCACTGGGAAGGCGCTTCAGAAATGTCCCACTCCCATCAGACAAAGAGCTTCAGAAAACAGAACACGCTGGTGTGTCTCTACAGACTGCTGCTACAGACACGTTTCTTTAAAACAGTAGTATTTAGTAGTTTAGCCAGTAATCTCAGGGGTTTTATTGTGTTTGCAAATGGATACAGTGTTGTGACGTTCTCTGTGACTGTATTTTTATGTAACAAAAGTAGAGTTCAGCAGAGAAAGACAAAAGTGATGTGAACTGACAATATTTTAATGGGAGAGAGAAAGGACTGTAAGTGATCAATGGTGGCGGCCGCCAACTGATGCTCGGGCCGCATCTTTGAAGTGCCCATCCTCAGAGGGCCGCCGCGCACAATGGCCCCTTTGATGCCCGGGAACATGCCAGACACTTCTGCTGTCCTGTGCCGTCCGTATCACTCATGCTCTCCCTGTCCTGTCCACACTGTGACTTTGGGTTTGAACACTTGTTGATGTGTCTCCCACATTCCTGTGCTCCAGTGTCATATCAGCACATACTCTTAGGTGCACAAATCTCTGCCCTGCGCTCAGCATTAATGAATTCAAACAACTCCCCTTTACCAAGCCGCTAGCCAATCCCTGCGCCTGATAGTTCCCCCCTTTTCAATCGTTGCAGCTCCCTCCCCCGCCTCCTCTCACAGAATCAAACCTCTTTGTAATATCCAGCCTTGGCAAGTGGTGCCCGACTTGCTGTCATAGCCTTAATGAATTCATCTGTTTGTGTATTGGACATGGCACCATCTATGCCTCCTCCCTTTGCCTAGTTTTCCGCTCATCTCCCTCCTCCATACTGATCTCTATATATACCAGGGACCACTTCAGGGAGCTATTGTTCCTCTGAGTAAACTTACAGACAGATGCTCTGCACGGCTGTGGGAGAGAGCCCAAAGATCCAGGAGGGAGACACCAGGGACTTGGATAGCAGCTTCTTCTACACCTGTGCGTCCTCGTCATCATCACCTCAGTCAGTCTGCCCGCCCTTCTGTCTGTCAGCGCAGGAAAATAAGGACCTCGGATGCTTCTGAAAACATGCTGCTGCTTTCACTGCTTTTCTTAGACTTGGACTTTCTGCTGGCAGCTCCTGCAGGTCGAGAAGTCTACAGGATGCCCCACAGTGCACTCAGAGGTAATATATTTGTCTTTTGCCATACTGAAAAAAATTACACTTAGTGTATTTCAGCTGCAGATAACAGAATGGAACAACAGACTTACAATATAATATATTCAAATTCACACCAATTATAAATATTCTTTATGCTGTTAATCCAAATACTAACGAATGTTCTGGTTCTATAGTCTAAAATGTAAATACTGGTAACAGGTGATGTTTTGCAATAATATATTAATTGAGCAACTTATTTTTCATCCAGTGTTCCACCTACAAGTTTTGAAGTGAACTATTTTCTCTGTATTCTGTTTCCTGTAATGTTTCTGTTTTCTGTTATTTAAATTTAATTTGAAGTGAAATAATCCTACCATTGCTGGATTGTCTGCCCGTATCCCCCCGGGCCCTTCCTGTCCATCAGCCTTTGCCTGCTCAGCTCTGGCCTTCTAATTAAGTCTTCAATCAGCATTGTTGTTGTTAGTGTCCCATTCTGTGATGTGGTGCGCCACAGAGGGGGGCAGCAGGGTTAGCGGCACTTTTGAAGAATATCTCTCGAAGCTCCACCATCATAAGCTAGCTTCACTGCCTGCCTCCAAGAGCTACAAGAAAGATTATTCATATTTATATTAGTCTGTATTTCCAGTAAATTATGTGAACATTTTGTGTGAAAATGAAATTGTATTGGTTGACTATGATCAGATCAATTTACTAAGATCTTTTACTTTGTCCTACAGCTTTATCTGAACGTGGTACTGTTGTGCTAGAAGCTGCCATGACAAGTGCATTGTCTGCTCTGGAACGAGCATCTTCTGAGAAGAGTCGGGCTGAAGCTGGCTGCAAGGGCTGTGTTCCCTGTCTGTTTCAGGACTGTGGACAGTCAGCATCGTGTTGTAAGTTTTGAAATATTTTGTGCAACCCATAACATTTATGTATTTTATCAAATGTATTTTATCAACATGTTATAACAGCAACCCCAGGCAATGCTCTCACAGAGCCAAGCTGTGAGGTTATCAGTAAAGCGCAGAAGCTGACTGATGAGGCGGAGCGCAGCTGGGCATTGAGTCAGGCCTGCGCATACTACCAGCACCGCTGCCTGCCCCTGGAGCTGGACAAAGAGAGCTGCATCCGCATCATGGGAGAGAGCTGCAGTGCCCGTGTGTTGCAGTGCAGCCTGCTCAGCACAATGCACAACCTGGAGCCCACCACTCAGACACAAGCACAAGGTGAGTCCAAGTGTCTCCTATCCCATCTTGAAATAACCCCTGTATCTCTCTCTAAGTGCTGTGACCCTTTGTGCTTCTCAGCAGCAGTCTGTGGGCAGAGGTCCTCTACAGTGCCAAACATCACACAGCCACGCTCCAGGATTGTGGGGGGCTCTCCTGCCCCCCCAGGCAGCTGGCCTTGGCTAGTCAATCTACAGCTGGATGGGGGGCTCATGTGTGGAGGCGTATTAGTCGATAGCTCCTGGGTCATCACTGCTGCTCATTGTTTTGCTGGGTTAGTGTCATTTTTTAATTTCATTTGAATAATTGTTTATCAGCCAATGTATAACTAACTACCTTTCACAGGAGCCGCAGTGAGAGCTATTGGACCGCTGTAGTGGGAGAATTTGACATCACCAAAACAGATCCTGGTGAACAGCTCCTCAAGGTTAACCGAATAATTCCACATCCTAAGGTATTCACTCAAACAATACCTTAGCTGCTACAAGGCATCTACAAGCATTGTTAAGACGTTATTTTTCTTGCAGTTTAATCCAAAAACATTTAACAATGACATAGCCCTGGTAGAGCTCACAACTCCAGTTGTCTTGTCTGATCGTGTGACGCCTGTATGCCTTCCTGGAGGTACTGAACCCCCTACTGGCAGCCCCTGTTTGGTGGCGGGCTGGGGATCTCTCTATGAAGGTACACGTGCTGAAAATGTTTTTGTTGATTAAAACATAATTCCCAAGTAAAATGCAACTGTATTTGATAGTATATGCGTTTGTGTTCTGATCAGATGGTCCATCCGCTGATGTGGTGATGGAGGCAAAGGTTCCATTGCTGCCTCAGAGCACATGCAAGAGCACTTTGGGCAAAGACCTGGTGACCAATACTATGCTCTGTGCTGGCTACCTCTCTGGAGGCATTGACTCCTGTCAGGTGGGCAGCCAACACTTTAATTAGTCCAGCATCAGTCCAGAGTCATTTGCCGGAGTAAGAACCTGTTAAAATAAAATCCGTATAATGTTTTCTGTAGGGTGACTCTGGCGGGCCATTGATCTACCAGGACAGAATGTCTGGGCGGTTTCAGCTCTATGGCATCACTTCATGGGGAGACGGCTGTGGAGAAAAGGGGAAGCCCGGTGTCTATACACGAGTATCTGCATTCTCTGACTGGATTCAGTCTGAGATACAAAGTAAGTTTCAAACAACAGGATATATATTGTAAGTCTACCTTTTGTTAAAAGTTTAAACAAACTTTTAAATTTTAATTTTGAAGAGTCTCTTGGGAGCCGAGAGCCAACATGTCCAGAGCTTCTTAAGACCACAGAGATGACAGAGGAGGAGCAGAGGACAGAGTTCAGCTCACTGTGTCGTTTCTACACTTTATCATGTCCTCCTGGACTGTCAGCCAGTGCATGCAGCCAGTCAGTCCAGGACAAGTGCCTTACACGCTTTAAGAAATGTCGTAAGTAGCCAGCTACTTTTTATTTATCAAATCTTACTTTGTTATAAATTTTCCTTGCTTACAATCTGCATTTGTGCCTAGAGCTGCGTTCTTTTCTTCAGACTCTGTTGGATTTACTTCAGAGAGCTGAGGACTACATCAGGGACAAAGTGGACTTAACTTTTTTTACTCAGACACTGCCTCAACTTGTAGAGCACATCTACAACACAGCCTTCGCTCACACCAGAGAGAGGAGGGACCTAAGACATGGACTTGGGTTGATTGCAGGTAGCTAACACCTTTTCTATACTGTATAAATTAGAAAGATTGCAGGATTGTTTACTGATAAAATATTTGTTTTCAGAGCTGCTGGGTGATGTTATGGAATCAGAAGACCCAGAAATGCCAGATTTTTTTAGGCAGTTGGGCCCATCAGTAGAGGACTGGCAGATATATCTGCAAAGCTTGACTGATGCTCAACAGAGTACAACATCTGCAGTGCAGAAACAGGAAGAACGCCTTTTTCTAAAGGTTAGTTTTATGTAAAAGTTACTTTTCACATATGTAACCAATATCAAATATTAATTTGTATCTTTATATTTTACATATTTATTTATTTATATCCATAGAAAGAAGGCTTGTTGGTACACCAGCTTGTAGGAGAGTATGAGTCGGTCATCTATTCCTTAAGGTCCAAGTTGGACTCTAGAGCTCCACCCCCTGTTTTAAACCTGGATCCAGCTCTCCTGAAAGAAGAACCAAGCGAGTCTCCAGCCTCCGCCAGTGACTCTCAGGAGAGCAAAAACCCCTCTTTGCCTAAGGAAGAGCCCTGGTCAATAGTCACAGCCTTGATCAGAGAAATTCAGAAGGTGCAGCAACAGAATCCAAGTCAAATACCTCCTTCAAAAGACATGCTTCCTGATATATCAAAGGCCACATCTGGGGAGTTTACTTTTTATGAAGACAAAGAATCATCACAACCATCCTCAACACCTGGAGTCCAGCCGGTTACTATTGCAGAGATGGAACTTGATAAAGATCATCAAAATGTCAAAACTACAGGTCTACAGAGAAAATACAGAAGTCTGCTTCGCAAGAGGCAGACACTGACGTCAAGTGGCAAAGGTTAGTTGCACACACTGCTGTGTGCTGAGTGCATATTTGGTATATCATGTTTATCGTGTTAATCACAGCTAATTGTTTGTTGTAGTCTGTCCTGCAGTCAGGGAGTCCATGCAGAAAGTGACCCAAGTAAGAGACTTGTACCAGTGGGTCCTAAACATCCCCAACAAGAACCTACAAATGTCCTTTCACGAGGTAAACAAAACTTAACTTGTCCAAAAGTATAAACAGCATTTTATGCTATTGTACAAACTCTGAATGAATTGTTTGTAGGTGCTGGTTGATTTGAGCTCAAAGAATGAGCGTGGTCTGTATGAAGCTCGAGTGAAAGCCATAGTGGGAGGACGCCCTTTGACCTTCTACAGCCTGGTCGGGCTGGAGAACGAGTCCTTCTATCGCAGCGTGCCCAGGATCATCTCTGTGGCGCTCGAAGGCCTCAAGACTTAAGACAGTTTTTCGTACAAATTCATGAAGATTAACCTGGAACTGGACACAGGGATGAATGTGCAGATGTGCCAAGAACCTTTCTGACACTATCCCAGGACTGTAATGAGGAGAAACTATGAATGTATCTGTTCAGCATCTGGCCAACTTTCATAAAACACTTTTTATTATTGTTTAAGCAGGACTCTTTTTTTTTTTTTTTTTACTTATAAAGCTGTATAAATTATTCATATGTGCAAAGGCTGAGCCTAATCAAGTATGCAGTTTGTATATATTATCTCTTATATCTTTATATATAATATTTATTTGTATTAAAATTGCATTTGTATTTTTGTAATAAACAATATATGACATAAACTCTTGTCCCTCCTTACTGTGGTAATTTGCTGTGGCATCATGCCTCAGACTTTCAAAGTGTCAGGGAGCTAAGCTGTTAAAGCTTCAGTATGTTACAGCTGATCCAGGAGCATTGGAGGGCAGCAGCTCCTCGGAGCAGCTTTGGTCTGTGGATCAGTTCAGCATAGCAGACTGGACCCAAAGGGCCCCAGTTTCACCCTTGCCCCCTGACCCTTCCTGGGGAAGCGTTCCCGTCAACACAGCAGCTGCTCCACTGCCCAAACACAGGCATCCCATCTTCGCCTGCCTTGTCATTCCAGGATGAAGTAACAAGAGCCTAAATCACTGAAGAGCCCCACAAATATTTGTCTTCCCTCTGGAGTTAAATTTAGCTTTTATACATTTGGTGATCTTCTATTTCTTTTGTTTACTGAAAATTTAAACAAGGCATAATACATAAAAATGTGGATGTTCACTTTCACTGTCACTATTTCATGTGACAATTAGTGTATAATATGCATCAGAATTTGACAGAAACTGTTCTTTGTTGGCAGTAAACTCTATATGTGGTCTATAGTCCCTATTGTCCATATACATAAGTAGTTAAAATGTCTCTAACTCTCTTTAAATACTGGTCATCATGTTGTTTCCTCTCTAATGACCTACAATGTTGCACTATCCCAAGGGTCTGATCTGTCATCACCAAAGGACTGACGCAAACAAACAAGCTTTGTCATCTGTCTTCCCGTACATTATCTGATTTGTACTCCTATCTTTCAACAGAACCTATTCTTTCTTCAATGGTAAGAACATTCTAATCCACAATCACATTCTGATGGAAAATGGTGTCTTTTTATAGCCATGTGTGATGCTTAATGTGCAGACAAAGCAGCCATCAGCCTTGCTCTCCTCTCTCCTGAGTGGCAGTGGCAGGTGCTGGGACCAGAACCACAGAGCGCCGTGTGTTGGCTGATGTATTGTCACATAGCAGGGGCAGTGTGTGTCATGAGTGATGTTGAGTATATGTGACTGCGTGTTGTTGTGACAGCTGAAAATGTTGTGCTGTAAATACACACTCGCATTTAAGAAGAACAATTATCAGGCCCTGCCCTCCAAAAAGCCATGGCTCAATGAATCCCGGCAGCACCAGCCCACTTCTGCAGGGAAACAAATAGTGACACACATGCACCATCCTGCTCCAGCATAACTTTGCAAATGGACTCAGGACTTCCTCTCTGCCTCTCAGTCTTCATCAAAATAATACTAATTGCCACAGCAGGTAAGAAAACGACAGCTTATAATCATAATATCAGGATTCATCTTTTACAAGTTGTTGTGATTAAAGATAATTTGAAATAATCCAATTTAAAGGAAATCTGTGCAGCAATATGTTTGAACAGCTTGTTTTTTAAATACAATAGTTTGTTCAAGCTTTCAGTTATCATTATCTTTATCATTAGCTTTTTTTTTTACAATACTATATTTATCCCAATACAGTTCAAATTAATTCATGAACTGTACTGTGGGTTTTATTGTGTTGTTTTTAATCTTGTTGTCATGCACAGTGCCCTTGGGTGTTTTGAAAGGCGCTTACAATATAAAGTATTATTATTATTATGAGCACCTATTCTACAACCATTGCTCCAACAATTAGTTTTGATTATGTTTCTACCACAAAAGTGACTTACAGTTTGCATCATTATTACATGATTTGGGGATTTGTTAGGCTGACAGACATATTATACACATTTGTGCTTTTATAGCTTCATTGCATAATCTTGAAGCAGAGCTCTTTCAAGATTTGATGAAAGACTACAACAAAAATGTCCGCCCCATGGAGAGAAGTGGAGATATTACCACGGTGCACATCAAGATGACACTGACCAACCTCATTTCTCTGGTCTGTATGTGCTTTCCCAATGTATTTTCCATGTGATCTCTCTAATCGCTCTCTGACAAATCCAAATCACCTCCACAGAATGAAAAAGAGGAGGCCTTGACGACAAGTGTCTGGATAGAAATGGTAACCTGGTCATCATTAATCTGCTACATTCAGGACAGTTTAGTTTTCACAGTACAGTTTTTGTCATTCTGTAGCAATGGTGTGACTATCGACTGAGGTGGGACCAGATGCCCAGGTCAGCTCTGTACGGAAATATAACATCTGAACTAAGAATGCCATCTCAGAGCATATGGCTGCCTGACATCATCCTGGAAAACAAGTGAGTTTCTGGACATGCAGCGACGTCACCATAACATTAATCGAGTCCTAATAATAATGCATTAGTCTTATGTAGTGCATTAGCAGAGGTTTCACAACTTCATTCCTCACTTTCTGCTACTACTGGCAAATACTGGAGGACGCGTGGCTGCAACTCAGCAGCTACGTCCCCTCTGACCACCAACCACTCACTCAGCACAATATTTACACACAGGCAAGGTGGATGGTAGGGCTGCAGGATTAATCGCTGTTGGGTCGAAATCGCAAAGGTGGCAATTTTTGAAGTACCATAATTATAAACAAAATACTGGGTGTTATTCTGCAGAAAAATTGCTAACCGTGTAGTTTTCTATCTGTACGAACAGGTTCTGACATACATGCAGGTGGGTAGCGTAGTCACAATTTGCAGTCAAGTAAGAGTTACTTTAAATAATATTACTCAAGTAGAAGTAAAAAGTAGAGACTCAAATAATTACTCAAGTAAAAGTAAACGAAAGTGCATGAATGTTGCTCGACAAATAAACTTGCCTTGCCTTGCCTAAAAAACGTTGTAGGATTAAGACTTGAGTACTTAGTAAAAGATTGGATGTAAAATATATTTCAAATCTGGATTTATGATTTGAGTTACTGTAGTCAGACAGACAAAACATTATTTAATGTTTTGTCAAACATTGCAAACATTCTGGTATTTCCAAAGAACAGACACAAAAACAAGTCACCTGAAGAGTTTGTGTAGTTTGAGCATTTAATGTTGTTTATAAAGCTTTTGTTACTATAGAATAACTCACAGTGAGAGGAGTGCTCTTACTTGTACTCAAGTAAGAGCAGTTACATTCTGTCAGAAAATCACTCCTTCTTCAAAATGTTATACATTTTACATGTTATACTTTTATTAGTTTGTCAGTTCATAGGCCTATTTCAATCTTTTTGTCAATTCTCCTGGATATGTTTAAAATGTGAACTTTGAAAAAAATACTATAAAACATAAGTTGCAATTGCAACACTTAAAAAAGGTCCAGTCGAGTCAGTGGGTTTGTAGCTGATATCACTGAGCCACTGTTGCATAATTACTTCATGATACAGTATTGGCAAAGTAAAATCTAAACAACTATTTTGGGATTCAATTAAAAAATATTTTACCAAAAGAGTTTAGGTAATTTAGAGAACATGTATGCATTATTTGTAAAGTTATTGGATTTTAAACATACTCTTGAGAACCTCTGCTTTGGCACACATTACTTCATATCAAGGGTCATGTTAAGGGTTTCCCACATCAGGAATTGAGGTATATCTATTGGATGCAGAGGAAGTTACCTAGGGGAGATTAAAAAAAACAAAAACCTAGCTGCCCCCAGAGTAATTGTAATGCATGCAATATGATGGAATAAAAATTAAAAACAGCACGGAGGATCTCAGAGCTCTACCTATGATGTAACAAAGCTGGACAACTTGGGTTAGAACAGGATTCATCAAACAAGGGTGAATAAAGCTGAACACAATTCCAGGCATATGTTTTTGATGAGAGAACAATGTTAGAACATGGTTAAAAGCTCCAAAAAGTAAATTAGCATAATACCCCTTAAATGTAACATAACACAAGTGCCATAATGCAGTATTCATTGCCATTGTCTGACTGCAGTGTGGATGGGCAGTTTGAAGTGGCTCTTTACTGCAATGCCCTTGTCTCTCCCAATGGATGTGTGTACTGGCTGCCTCCTGCCATTTACCGCAGCGCATGCCCCATCACCGTCAACTACTTTCCTTTCGACTGGCAGAACTGTTCTATGGTGTTCCGGTAAGTGGACCTCATCAAAAACACCAAAGACATGCAGATTACAGTATACACTACAACAGTATCTAGGCTGCCTTTCGTATCCATGGTGCTGTTTATGACCTGACTTGCATATGTAAATGAATGTCTCCATTAGGCTTGTCTTGTTTTCTCTCAGTTCTCAGACGTACAGTGCAAACGAGATTGAGATTGTTCTGAAAGAAGAGGACAACTACACTTTAGAGTGGGTGGACATAGACCCGGAGGCCTTTACAGGTAGATGCAATGGAATGTATTGTTGCTCAAGTAAAAGTACAACGATTTTAAGAGTCAAAATTGTTCTGCTGGTTAGTAAGTGACTACTAATCAGAGGTGGGGAGAGTAGCTAAAAAGTACAGGG
Organism: Rhinogobius similis; assembly: GCA_019453435.1. Classification (NCBI taxonomy): domain Eukaryota; kingdom Metazoa; phylum Chordata; class Actinopteri; order Gobiiformes; family Gobiidae; genus Rhinogobius; species Rhinogobius similis. Next base: position 22,635,703 of record CM033632.1, on the reverse strand, counting down.
GGTATTCTGTGCACAGTTATTCATTTTTAAATGCTCTTGAACAATGTTTATTTAATTTTAATTGCTTTCTACATGTGACCCATCAAGGCAACTGCTGTTGTGATTTTGATTTTGAAGTACAAATAATTCTTTAAAAGGTAATACCCATCACTAATATTACCATGTTGCATGTATTACTAAAATTATTATGATCTAATGTATACTCTACTTTTATAGCAACTGTAATGATAACTACAGGATAATTACAAGCTGGTTATTACACTGCAACCACCGAGATTGTTATGAATGAAAGCGGGTTCCCAAATACCATTGGAACAACTGGAACATATTGGAACAAGTGTTTGAGTAAAGTTGAACTCGCTAGTTCTTGCCAGTGGAAAAGTTAAGCATCTTCATTTTGGTTTTCATTATATTGTTGTGTTGTTGTGGCTTTAGAAAATGGCGAGTGGGTGATTAAACATAGACCTGCAAAGAAGCTGATCAACCCCCAGTACACTAAAGATGACCTCGAGTACCAGGAGGTGGTCTTCTTCCTCATCATTCAGAGAAAACCGCTTTTCTATATCATCAACATCATCGCCCCCTGTGTGCTCTTCTCCTCTCTCGGGCTGCTAGTTTACTATTTACCAGCTAAAGGTACCATTTTATCCATTGTATCTATGAGTTTCCCACAAAGTCCTACAAAAGTACTGGATTGCTAGTGATCTCACCTCACAGCAGAGTGAGTTCCATATTCTGACATTTGTTTTCTTTGGGTGTTATGGCTTCCTCCACTGTTCAAAGACATGTTTTAGGCAACTGTGTCCATATTAAATCAGTTAAAAAGGCAGAGAATGATTGCAAGCTTCCAGCAGATAAAAACGTAACAAGAATAAGTGCAAAAATGTCATCATAATCATAATATACATACTTATCATTGCAGCCGGGGGTCAGAAGTGCTTTATGTCCATTGCCACTCTCCTGGGACAAACTGTTTTCGTGTGTCTGATTGCGAAAAAGGTACCAGAGACATCACAAGCTGTCCCTCTGATTGGAAAGTAAGTTTTCAGGCAATATCTGTTGTTGTGGTCTGTAAAGTGTTAAATTATTAGTAAGTTGCATCTCTTTTATTCCAGGTATCTGATGTTTGTGATGTCAGTGACAACTATGGTAGTGATGAACTGTGTGATAGTCCTAAATGTCTCCCAAAGAACCCCAAACACTCACAAAATGACGGACAAAGTGCGAAAGGTGAGACTGTGGCAAAAGCGAGCCATTTTGTAAGTGACATTTTCCTCTAAGCAACTTTTTTATGTACACATTCATAAGCAGATTACCTGGATGCATTTCTAATTAGCCATTTATTATTGACAGATCCTCCTCAACACATTGCCTCGTCTACTAAGGATGCAGATGCAACCTTGGATGCCGGAACAGGACATCGCCTCAGAAATAAAGAATGGTCATGCAGCAGACAGTGCGTACGTGCCTCATTGTAGACGTCGCAGCTCAATGACCCTCATCACTAAAGCAGAGGAATACATGCTACGAACCTCTCGCTCAGAACTCATGTTTAAAAGACTTAAAGAGAGAAACGGGCTCATGAAGTCAGTACTGGACAGGTTGCGTGAGTATTTGATTCATTTTCATTGAAGAAACAAGTAAACCATTTTAGATCAACGAGTGGCTCTAGTGGCTCCGTTTTTTTTCCTGCTCAGATAATGGTCTTCAAGGGGGAACAGCTGAGCATCTTTGTGCCAGTTTAGCAAATGCTTCAGTGGAGCTGAGGCAGTGCGTAGCATCCTGTAAGCACATAGCAGCAACGTCAAAACAAAAGAATGTCTTTCAGAATGTAAGTTCAATTGTGATACATCAGAAAGATATTCAGTGAAAATATATGTAAATTGTGTGGAAGACTTGACATTTTCTTTTTGTAACTGCAGGAGAATGAAGAATGGTTCCTTGTGGCCAGAGTGATCGACAGGGCCTGTTTCATAGTGATGGCCCTGGTGTTTTGGATTGGCACAGTGGCAATCTTTCTCATGGGACATTTCAATAAAGCCCCCTCTTTGCCTTTTCCTGGGGACTCAAAGACGTATCTCCCCCCGACAAACAACCTGACAGAAAGTGGCACAGGGTCCGACTTTCTGGTCTGAAAAGTGTTAACTCCAAAAAACAGCTGATGCATGGGAGTATGTAATAAAACACAACTACACAAAGCAAGCATTAAATATCAACCACTTGGGTATTACTGGTACTTTAAGATCACTAGGCTCAACATTCACTTTCCATGTGTGTCTTTTTTTTTTATTATTGTTTAAGTAATTCCCCTTGTGGATCAATTAAGTTTGTCTAAGTTACCTATTGTGTAATAAAGCTAATACAAAAAAATTACCTAAAATTGCATCTTTCTTTTCAAAACACATTCTACACCTCTTGTGAAAAGCCAGTGCATTATTACCCCCACGTCTGGAGCAGGATTACAATTACATGGCTGAATGGTGCTTTTCTATAGAGCCACAAAAGGCAGATCCGGCTGGTTGGGATGGAAACAGCGACAGGGAAAAGGAGGGAGTTAGAATCCTCAGACATAACCAACAAACACAACAAACCAAACACTACCAAGTGACTTCTACCACACAAGGTTAGGATATGCTACAGCTCAGGAGGCATCTGGACTGGACTACAGCAAGAAAGGAATGTTCTTAAGTTGAAATCTGTCATTTTTCTTGATCTAGAACAGGTAATCACTATGTCAGCTGTGACCAACCAGCCTCGTCCCTTCGGTAACCTGGAGCGCGAGAAGCACATTGAAATGATTTTTAGGACTTACCAAAACAGAAATGGAACTTCATGTGAATGCCTTGTTGAGTCAGCTAAACCACACCATAAGACGACTTGCTGGGAATCTCAGGAGGAACTTTCAGAAAACAAGAATGACTCAAAAAAACAGAGACATGAATATAAGAGACCTGCAGATGCTCAGTCAAAGGACCTGTCGATTTTGGATTTGGTTGAGCAGTTTCATGTGAATGCAAGACCAGAGCTGCAAGGTAAGCAACAATACACATTTACATTTTCAGCTGAAATGAGCAAGCATCTCAAACTGTAGTGTTGCAGGTCCTAACTGTGTTCCCAGAAAGGTATACAGCATATCTGCCAACAGCGACAGGTTGGACTTGCTTGTGGCAATAGAAGGTAAGACGATGGGTGCTTTAATAAACTAATGACTGTCAAACATAATTTCTAAAATTTTTTAATGTTTTCACTTTTCTTCGTAGAGAGTTCATGCTTGTGTCTTCAGTGTTGTGGCCCAGCAAGAGTCTGCTCACTGAAGGGTATTGATTGTGAGGGACGGCACGTCTTTTATTTTGAAAGACCCTTCAGAATGGATGCATGTTGTTTTGGCTGCTGCCTTATGGAGTTGAGGGTCTATACAGCTCAAAGACAACTCATAGGAACTGTATGTCAGCGGTAAGTAATGGTAAATTAGGACACCAAACAAGGTTAGCTTATCAGACATAACATTGTGAATACTGACAAGTCATTCCATACTTCCATTTGGTAGAGAATAGAGATGCAAGTAAGTTTCCACCAAACAAAGCTGAGGGTCACAATTTATTCATTCGTCTGCTTTATCGTGTGATTTATACTATTTATCAAATCAACAATTCTGCACAGTCCTGTGAAGTGACTGATGTTGTCATTGTGTAAATAAAACTTAAATAATAAATTTGTCGAGATGAGATGACCATATTCTTACAACTTGATTGGGTCATCTTCCAAGCAGCACCTTTTGCGTTGTGTGTATTGTTCACAACATGCAGTACAATAATTAGAATAAAATGTGGTTCAAAGAAGAAAAAGGACTGAACAGGAGACGAGACACACGAGGAGTGGAAAGAATGCATATGTATGCGTGATGGGTTACAGGCATACGTATTCATATGATAGGTCTAATCTGTGTGTTTACATAGAAGAAATAATATTGGATTTAAGGTAGAAATTGAATCTCCCAGTTTGCCTTTTCTTCATGTCTCTGGCCACCCATAGCTATAGTAGTTGCCCAACCTTGTCTGTAAATAGCACTGTGTGTCCCGCACTGCAGGGCTGTGGTCTAAACCTGGGAGGGTGAAAGCACTTAACAGCTGTCTGCCCAGAGCCACAGAAGGAATGTGACATCCTTTCTTTGGAGAATGCTGGGCTAATGGGGGCAACGGCAGCGCTGCCTCCTGGGTAGTCAAACTCGAATGCTTCCTTCTCAATTGGCCTTCATCTGACTTCGGGCTACCCGAGCTCTCTTTGTCCCTTTGATTTACAGTAGATTGATTGTTACCAATTACGACTGACCTCTCAGAAGTTTCAGATTAGAGGGCTACTTGGTATAAATATTCTCTCAGTTGTCCTCAAATAAAGCATGGCCCAAATTGAACTCCTCTAACACCAGGAGAACAATGATTTTGGTGCTGCAGAATCATGACAGCTGAAAATGTGGTCAACCGAGCATCTACGCTGACCTCTGCTGTGAGTGAAGTTGTTGCCACTGTGTGCATGGATGCCAGTTTATATAAAAAAAATTGTATCAGATTACTATTGTTGAATTGTAGTTGAGCATTTGTCAAATGGCTGTTAACAGGTGGAGCATGTTCACCCCTCTTTTGGAAGTGTGTGATGCAAGTGGAGTGGCCACACTCAGACTTCAAGGCCCTTGCTGTCCCTGTCGCTGCCTTACCAATCAAGAGTTCCAGGTATGTGTTTCAGGCAGGAATTGACAATAATACTAATAAATATAAATATCACAATTCTTAACAAAACTTAAATGTTTCAAAATGACTTCAGATTATAGCAAACACTGGAGACAAAATTGGGATGATATGGAAGAAGTGGCCCGGGTTTAGTGTTCTACAAAATAGGGACCATGAATATTTTGGATTAAATGGTGAGAATTTATTTTCTTTGAGCTGCTTTGTTCTTCATTCTATGATTATGGTCTCCTACATAGCCATACAGCCCATAACCTCAATATTGTATTTGTCATTTTAGTTCCACAAAATATGAAGCCTGAGACAAAACTTATGTTATTGGGGGCAACATTTCTTTTGGTAAGTTTTTCTTTAAGATAAAATATTTTGTACTAGCTCATAAATACATAACACATTTTCCTTACAGAGTTATATGTACTTTGAAATGAGCTAAAAAAAGAAGCTGCTACAACTAAAATGGAGTCAGTGGATTGACTAAAAGTTCATCAAGAAATTGGATGGAGTTTTCTCAATGAGGGTATATATTAAGAAAACAAACTAATGATGGAGGCAAAAACGTCTTGAAGAAACTGCTAATTTGACATTTATTGGTATAAATCTGTCTTTTATTAACCTCTGACAATGCCGTTTGTGTCATCACCTGCTGAGCTGCATTGTTTTCTGCAGTATTTAGACAAAATCTCCAACATGAGTCTCAAATGATATTATGGAGTCTTCCAGTCATTTATACAAAATATAAAAATCATTTTCAGACCATTTATATACAACAGTTAAAGATCTCTTCATAGTCATAAAAGCATGGCAAAGACAAAACGGCTGAAGAGAAACGTGTTTTGAGGCATCTCTGTATTACAAGAATGCCCCTTTCAAACAGATCTTCTGCTAGCTCAGTCTCTCTTGGGAATTGACTTCAGAAAGAAGACATTTTAAGTAAATTCTACTGTCTTTGAATGGACTGTATTTACAAATACAGTGGGTAATACACAATAAGTATTTGCAATACCTCTTCAAACAAACATATTGTAAATAAATTTCATTGTAATAAAATGCATGTAGCTGCAACCCTGTTTGAGTCCCAATAAAAACAGATAAAGTCTAGACATGAAATGTGATGTTCAACAACAAATGGCATTTAGATGAACAGATTTTGATGTATTTTGTGAAGTGCACTTCGATAACACGTACAGACAAGCTCAGCTAACAGCTAGCTCACCGCCTCCCTCTGGTGGCAAGTTCACAGATGTATAACTTGCTTTACAAAAAAAAGGTGACTGAGGCTGCTTTAGTTGATCAACTATTAGATGTTTCTTGTCGACTTGGTTCAGTCTCTCTTCTGCTGAACATTTTTTGGTTTTGATACAACAAAGACTTGTCTTCTGCTAGTTCTAACCTTCTCAGTCTTCATGGAGCGCCAGTCCATGCAGTAATATTGTTCTCCGGGCTTGCAGTCCCCCAGAACCTCACAAATGCACATGCCTACCAATCAGAAAAAACAACAACATTATAATAAACAAAGTAATATGCACATATTTTTCCAAATTATATTCATCTTTTTTAAAGTAAGCAAACCTTACCACTGTGGCAACTTTGAGGTGGGGGTTACCGACCACCACTAGCATTCACCAACCCATGGAAGTCTTCCCATGCTCTGCAAAGACAATCATTGTGCAAATGTATTAGTGTGTCACCATAAGATGTAAAATTAATCAGAGGCAATCTTGGCACTTGAGAAGAAAGACAGAAAGTAAATAATAAAACAGGTTAGACATACATACTTAATGCTGTCTGTATGGGTCTTATACTCCATTATAGTGTTAGGAGGAAGGTTCAGGACTCTGCGAAGGGTGTCTCGAATTCGGGCAGTAGTCCCTTGGTCACTAGCAGTTTTGTTCCAGATAGAAATAATATCCTCCTGAGCAAAATATTTTATTTGATTTAAATATTTTTTAGTTTAAACAGCACAAGGCAAAGATCAAAGGAAATAAATGTCTTAATTAGTATTACCTGGAAGCGAACTGAAACTACAGCACCACAGATTTCTTCTCCAACCATAAACTGTTCTCCCAGCATTGCCAAAATGAGGTTTTCCCAGCATCGAGATGCCAGACCTTTCCTCAAACGTATGATCCACTTGCCCCCCATCTTGTTGGCATCATCCTAAATATAACCATGCTTTGTGAAATAAACAATTTAAACATTTTAATACTGATTAAAGCACAAGTCTGTACCTCCCACATAGGTTTTATTCCCTCTTTGAAAAGGTGAAAGTCGCTGTGCCCGGTAAGGTCACCTGGTCGGATCATGTGACTGTAAAACCTCCAAAACTGCTCCACCTAAACAACAGTTTGGATAAACTACGGGAAAACCTCCGAAAGAACCTTTCTTTGAGTGTGTAGTTGGTTTACGAACCGAGGCAAAGCTGCCAATCTGTTTGATATTCTGCTCATAGCTCTGTGTGCTGGCTGGTCTCCCTGGTGTGCGTCTAGAGTACCAGAAAGTGTAGTTGTATTGCAGAGGGTGCTCTCCTGCACCTGGGACCACCATCTACAAACACAAGATATGTAAACCCTCATTGTAATTCTTCACACTGCAAATAGAGAAGTAATTACCTTTTTCTTGGAGCTGTTCTGTTCCTTCTCTTCGTCTTCAATGTTTTCCTTCTCACAGTCTTTCGGTGGGCCTTGGTCCTGGTCGTGGTCTCCACTGTCATCGTCTTTCAAACTAAAACAAGAAATCAGATACTTGTTAAGCTATACATCTAAAATAAATGTTAACTACTTCATATACTGCAATAATACACACGGGGCCCTCTAATATAACTAATTTATAACATGTTTAAACATTTTTCCGCTTATGAATTAACAAAGTAAGCAAAATACAACATTAATGAACGAATAACACTCTAAAGGTAAGCTCCACTACAGTTTAAATAATCATTTAAACGTGGACATACTATGAAGCAAGCTTCTCCATGTAAGCGGCTTGTAGCTAACATGCGGCTAACTCGTGTCTCAGTAAAGCGTCATGGGCCTTTTTACGGCTCGTGCTGAACACAAGGCCGAGGCTTTGGGGCCCATCTCCTCCTGCTAGGCTAAAGCTAACAACACTAGCGTTTGGAACACATCCAATTGTGAAAGTACTAAGATCTAGGGTCGATTACGTGTAAGCATTTTTCTCACCTCTTTCCCATGTTGAACTTGGGACTAAAACCAAATTTGCAGATCCAAGCTAAATTTGACACACCTCTTTAGCATGCAACTACAGCTGTTGGAAACACAAAGCTATCTGATGATTTGTCTTTGCAACAGGAAGTCGCAGGGATCCCGTTCTTCGAAAGATACCACACAAATACAATCGGTTACTCACGCGTCAAATTTGTTGTTCATAATTTTCTAGGTAAAATAATATCGGAGTCCAAACACAACCTCCTGAGTCCACGAAACGGCAGCGCGCATGCGTGGACAGGCATAGCGCTCACTGCCTGCACACATGGATCACACCTCATGCTTTTCTTCATGACGTTTAACGGCGGTCGACACCATCTTAATGAGGTGCAAACCTCACCATCATAGACAGTATATTAAGTCATGCTCACTACTCTGCGATGTTGAGTGCAGAGGTGATTTTGCTGTCCTAAATTGTTGAAGAACTATGTGAGGTTTCGAGGTATGACAATAAACAATACAGAAGTCTGTAGGGACTAATTCAACCTGACAGACAGAATAGAAGAGACCCACAAATAGTCAAGTGTAAGTAGTTTATTATTCAGATATACATTACAAAAAATATAAACCGCTGAAGCTGTAAATGTGTTTTGGGGTGAAAAAAACTTCCACTGTCCAAATGTACGAAATTCCGGTTAAACTTGATGACCCTGCTGTTGGCCAACTAAAGAGTATATAAACATAATGAAGTGAATGGAGGAAGAGATGGGAGGACTGCTTTGGCATGGTATGGCACGTTATGGTGTGGTGTTGTTTTGTTGGCTCTCCTGTTTGAGACCATCAGTCGCCTCATGCCCCCTGTGCCTCTCATAAGAAAGGACTTTGTTCTTGGCCAGAAAGCGCACCAGTGAGTGAATGGGCAAGAGCAGCAGCGGGCCCTTCAATGGCGGCTGTTTGTTTACACCGGTCAGTCCCGTCATAGCTCATTAGCAGCCCAGCCCACCGACAGCCTCTGATGTCCTAATGGCTGATAAGTGTGTGACTGCCCACCAGCCCTGAGCCTCAGCAGCTCCAGATAAAGAAGAGGCTACCAGTACCGACACACATTCTCACTAATTCTGCTTGCGTTCCTAAACTTTCATGGTACACATGCATACACAGACATGCACACAACGCCGGGCTGATAAACATGGACAGAAGATATAGTCCTTTCATGATGTGCCAGGGGCCACAGTGAGGTTCGCCGACATCAGTGGAGCAGCAGTCAGCACTAGTTTTGCAACAAAGATATACAAGAGATCTGCCGCAAAGAGACATGCAAAAAACTATGATTTAGTTCTGCAATTATTTTCCTATTATAGCATTATGGTTAAATATACATTTTAAAGTTTAGTCATCTATTTATGGGTTTCAGTTACATAATTTCTTTGTTTTGAATGTAAAAAAGATGTAATTTTTGTATTTGAAATGGTCGATTGCTAATTTACTATGGCAACAGTCCTCACTTGAAACTAAAGATACACTGGCGCAGCTTTGGCTCCTTAAAATATAGCATTAAAAATATATATATATATATATATATATATATATATACATACACCTATTCCTAGACCTATTGCATCACTTTTATAATGACAGAAGAGCTATCCTGGAACCAATACCCAATTCAGCATTTTTTTCATTATAATTGTTAAACAAACCTCTTGAATGGCTCTTCCAAGTGTCTCATGACATTTCACCACTTTCCTGAAATAGCAATATATTAATATATTAATACATACCAATTAAAGTGAAATCACATGTTTATATCCACAAAAGAGCTGGTCCCACCTGTGCACCCTGTGAGAAATGCAAAGGGTGAAGTTGGCAGGACAGTCAGGCTCGTATGTAGATGGCACAATGGTGTAAACTCCAGGAGGGAGATGGCAAGGTAGAGAGACAACCTTGCTGTAGCAGTGAGGAATACAGCTGGCAACAGGTTGATCATTTTTTGGAGACTCTGACTCAGATATTCCATCTTGGGTCTGGAAAGATTTAATATTAAAAAGTAGAATTAAAGTATAATTAAATGGGCTGGGGACAATGGGATGCCTTTTATTACACAGTACATCATACTGTGACTTCTATGGAACATCATCTTTTCTATACAAAGTACTTCTGCTCACCTTGTAGATATGAAAGCCAATGGGATGTAAATCTTCTTCAGGAGGGCTTTGGTGCAAAGTGATTTTGATGTTGACTCCTGGGGTTTGTATGGTGTCATCACATACACTAAACAGGAAGCGTGGGTTGCGCCAGTGAGAATGGAAATTCCTGCTTCCTCCTGCAGTGTTTCCCTTGACCCAAGTCCCCCGAAAGTAACTATTCTCCCACTCTCCACCGACTGTTAATGGCAGTGACAGCGCCGGGCTTTTCAGTGCACTGTGGAGTAACCAAAGTTTTATATAAAATGGGACATATTATACAAAAATCAACTTTAATTAGCTTTTAAATATTGTTACAACTGTTTCCTCATCATTAGTTTACTCAAAGTATTTTTGATTGATTCCTGCATGTTGCTGTATTGTCCTGCCCACTTCCCTGTACAATGAATCTGCTGCTAGTTACGATGAAATGTCACAATGAAAAGGCTTATCAGTTTGAACTTGAAGTCAATGAACCCATTTCTAATGTTAAGCTATGTCAGAAAATGTACATGATGATCTGTGTATGGTTTAGTTCAGTATTAAGTACTTGAAAATAGCATATGTCTCTTTTAAACTATCAACTGCTATCAGGAAAAAAACTCATGAGATATTTTATTACCTGAGAGAAAGGGAGGAAGAAGAGAAGACCCTTATGAGGAATCGGGCTTCAGCTTCTGACTGGTAAGTGCTAGGGATCATAAGGTAGTATCCAGGCTCTAGCTCCTGATTTAAGACCACTTCTCTATCATACGCATGGCAGTGAGTAGAGGCATATGGAGCTTTATTTAACACCCGGCTCAAATTAAAACGCCTTTTCTCCACCTGACAAAACAAAGAGCATATTATTATTATTCATTGACAGGTGAGTCTTCATGAATCAGTTCTGCTAACTATAGGGAACAATGCAAACCTTCCAAATGTGCAGAGCAATGGCTTGGTAATGCTGGTGCTTATTAATACTAAGGTCTTCAAATAGCTTTTGTACTGATGTGGCCACATTCTTATTTTCTTTATGCTGCAAGAGTGATACCAACACCTCTCCTCTTTCTCTAACTTTGAGCCAGTACTTTGGATTTGTGCTGTAGCTATTGCTGTTCCTACTACCGCCAGCAGAGTATCCCTTGATCCATTCACCAGCCAGCTGATGCTGGTGTATTAACACTTGTCCTGCAATAAAGATGACAACAATTTGTAATAGTTCATTTACAAAAAAAATCTGGCTTTAGCAAATACCGGAGTAGATGCTTTTTAGGTGTCCATTCTCATCAACTTGATAACCGGCAGTAACATCATCAAACATTGACACAAATTCTTCCTCATCCAACCAAAATTCCCCTTGTGAAATCTTTGTTTGCAAATCCATAGCACATAAAGGATCAAGTGAGCTCCAACTCTGACTACTGCAAAACAACATACACAAAACCTTACAAAGATCAAATGAAACACGACTACAGAAAAAAAAAACATGCAGACTAACCCTTCAACCCAGGAGCCACTCCAACAGCATCTTCCCCAGGGATTTCTAATTCGGAGAAGACGTACTTTGTGTCCTGACACAGTGCCCACTTCCAGCCACTCTAAGACATTCAGGGCATGATACTGACCCAACTGACTAGCTTCTTCAGCTACAAAGGTTAAAAAAGGGTAAGTCATCACAAAGCCAGTATAATTTCTATTTTGAAACATGTTCATGTTTCCTTCTAACCTGTTGGCCTGCTGTTAGTGGAGCAGCTAAGTATGCAGTTATCCTTCACAGACTTCACAAGGTTGCGTCCTGGTCGTCTTCTGACCAGATCTGTATCTTGTTTTTTATTGACTTCTTCATTTCTAAAGCTTCCCAAACTCCAGTGCTCAGCCAGGCCACCAGTAAGGTCGACAAAAGCTTCAGATACTTGTCCGGCCCAAAGTCTCTCATAAGACCCATGGAGCCTAAAAGAGAGAGAGAAAAGTAGAGTGGCTCGTTACTCTAGAACCAGCAAATGTATAAACATATCAAGTAACTTCTCACTTGGCATAGGCCTTCTCCAAAAGAGCTACCCAAAAGGCAGTGGGGGAAAGGCAGCATGAAAAGCATAGTTTTAAATCAATACATGGCAAGAGGTCATCAATGATAACGTTTTTCCAGTGACCATACTGCCAAAAAGAAAAACAAAAAATTCCTTTGTATCCACTGTCTCCCCATAAAGGCTGGTCTGGAGGAATCACCTACAAAGTAAAAACAAAATATTTCTAGGAGCACTGATGTCATCATGCCACAAGAAGAAAAGTATGTACTATTTTATTGGTCGTTTTACCTTGTTTCGTAGATGTTTGTTTTGCAGTAAGATGGTGCAAGCGCAGAGGAGCCAGCAGTCCCCCAATAAACCTTGCTTTGCATGACCCAAGCTGATATCTTCAGGGAATAACTCTGGTGACTGGCAAATCTCCTACAAATAGAGAACATGCAGGTGATTTACACGGTTTCTTTTATCATTTAGGCATTCATTAGTTTGTTGTAAACACATTATCATTAACAGGACGTTTTGGCCATCCCTGAACAACAGCTGACCTGGGGGCGTAGCCAGGTGATGCTGCCCTTCAGTTTAATGATGGGAGAGGAGCCATCAGAAAACAGGGCTGAGTCATCTGCAGGGAAATCCGAGTCTACAAACAAACCCACGTCCTCATCCTCTGCCTTCTCTCCTCGTTCCATGGCTTTTAGCTCCGTGAATGAACAAATGCATCTAGGATCTCCATCTCGTCCATGTTACGCTTTAAGACAGAGGAAATGTGAGTGATGTGAGTATTAGGAAAAGGTTGTAAGGTTGTCGATAGAAAGCCTCAACAATCAAGCAACGTGATTATAATATTCCTACCTCCCTCCATGGTTTGGTCCTTCATCAAAACAAAGCGAAGCTAGCTCTGTTTACTCCAAACGCAATTAAGGATCTACTCATCGTTATATATCCCGTTTCACAGTCTTAGGATCAATCTAAAATATGTTATTCAATGGGTTAAATTCATAATCTTAACGGCTTTACATTTCTGCCTCAAAAATCTCTTCCGCTTATCTTTTTCATTCACGTGGTGGTGAATCCTTCCTCTTGGACACCACCTCCCCCTTGTGGCGACAGCAGCAATTACAAGCCATCATCGTTTTTAAAGACAATTTTTAATTGCGATTTTAGCATTTATGGATGAAAGTATTGCACGTTTTTCATTTTTATTTCATTTTCATTTGCATTCAATCAATGGTATATCCAAAAAACATTACAAATTTTTTTTTTTTTTTTACAAAAACAGACATATATTGGATGCATGAGAGAAAGTAACTAATCACACATACTCATTCTGGGTACACTTTTTCTTAATAGATTTTTAAACACAAAGTCTACTGTAAATTTTTAGCCATGTAACTGTAGTCTTTTTTGTAATTTTTTTACACCCGGAATTACAACAGTATGGCTGCTCGGTATCAGTTGTAGAATTACGTCTACATCACATCTGCTGCCCATATTCAACTAGGAACTTACATTATAAACGTACATAAACTGTCCAAAAAGAAAAAAAAAAAAAATTGGGGACGGATAGGCAAAATGTTTAGTAAAATCAAAATATAATAATGTTCACAATATTTTAATGAATTGTGTAGTCTAAAGTATACACTTTATTGCAATGATAATATACATAACAACATAATCCATGATGTTGTGGCGTTTACCTCCTGCACGCTAAAGTGGAACTGTATTTAAAAAAAACTGTCAATCTTTTTTGTCAACAAATGTTAATCGACATATAGGCATAGTGACGTGTGGAATATTCTCCAAAAAGGAATTTGAATTTGCACATTCTCAAATCTGATCCAAATAGAGTTGGGTGGGAGGATAGCTTCTAATATAATCAATATTCAATCAACATTTTATGCCCAGGCTTTAGATCTCTTATAATTAATAAATGAAACTGTGCACAAGTAGTGCAGAGAGATTGTGTATGTTTTTTAAATTTTCCTCCTCCACTGATTAAATCTAAACAAAAGAGAAAAGAAAATGTTTGTCAGAAGCTGATTCAAAATTACAGTGCAGATTTTCAGAGAGGAGAAGGATCATACTGTGGAACAGCTTCCATGGCTCTTTTCACCCATTTTCTTTCAGGATCTGCGCACAGTGGTTTGTTTATCACTGTTTGAAAACTGTGAACAGTGCAAAATGAATTAATTATACTTACTTGGGCAAAAGGAAACAATTTAATTTTAAAATGATCTTACATTATGGCTCTGATGTCACAGGACTGCGTTATCTCTTGAACTATGTAATATTTCAGTATTTTTATTGGGACTTTAACAGTATCATATTGTGTGCAGCATATTTTGTTTGAACCTGAAAATTAGAAAATAATTTAGTATTATATTATACACCACAACTCTTTTAGTTATCAATTTCAAACATAAATTCATACTCACTGCTTTGCCCGAGCATCAGAACCACCACCACTACCACAGAAGCACACACAGACAGGTTGGTCATCTTTCTTGAATGTCTAAGTAAAATAGTCTCACAGTGGGACTTAATGACAGAAACACAAACAGTCACACCCCACCTTTACACTTCATGTAAGGTCCCAGCCTATTTATGCCCTAGTGGTCAAAAAAGCCCCTTTTTATGCAATGCATTGCCTGGAATAGGCTTTATTATGTGGTCAATATATTGGCACAGAATGTGTTTTGGGCAGGGCTTGAGAATTTACTGTAAAATATTGTCTCAGGCATTTTCCTACTAAATGACAAAACCTTAATCACACCTTCATTCTACTACTCTTTTGTCATGATTGCAAAGACCCAATAATGCAAATGTGGTTATAAAAGTACTATTTTTAAAACAATAAAGGATGGAAGGACATGTTTCAGGTGGAAAAGTTTAATCAAGCTGACTTAGAAAGTTCTCAGTGGCCTACTTAGTTGTACAATGTGCACATGTTCCTCCACATTGAGGTTTTTTGACCTAGAAACGACCCCCTCTCAAACCTCAGCACGACGTAGTCAGAGCCGTATGCACTTTGATGTCAGATCTTATCTCTGACTCCACTTTAAAAAGTCATTAATTACAATCAACTAACTCATATTTGTTTTGAGTTAAACATATTCATAAAACTAGAAGCTGTTATTAAAATTATTGTTTTAAAAATTATTGTACAAAAAATATTAGTTCTTTTTGTGCAGGGAACTTTGCATGATCAAAACTTAGATAAGATAAAGATAAGATCAGAAAAGATAAGAGACCCTTTATTTGGCCACAATGGGGACACTCGTGCTGCAATGCAACACTTAGTTCAAGAAGAGCAGGAGGCACACGATCAAAAATCAAGATATAAAAATATAGACCTACTTAACACAACACTGTGCAAGTAGAGCAAAACTACAAGACTAGAACACTATTATCTATTATAAGTGGCTAAATTATGTACAGTGCAGCATATGGACAGAATAATTAAAGTGACTTCAGTGAATTGTACCAGAAGTGTTAAGCAACTATTGCAGCCACAGCTGCCCTGTGGCAGACTGACCGAAGCAGGTCCTGCCGACCACCACCAATCACACACGTACACACACATTCATACAAATGTGGGTGAAGTGAAGTGTCTTAAGGCACACAACAAGCATAAGGACACAACAAAACTTTGCATCAGAGCCACTGCTGCCCCACTGTGACCCCTGGTTTTCTCAGTAAGAAAGCACTGACCAGGCCAAACCCTGTGAACAGAATCCTGATGTAAAACAATATATAAAGCAATACATTTAAATTATACATATTTCCCAAAACATTCAGCCCACACTTGCTCTGAAGAAGACTTTTGTCGAAAGACATTGGTGTTTATACATTTAAACGAAATCTACATTTTATACGTAGTCAAGGGCCTTTTCCTTCAGCCCTATGTTTGACCTCTGTGAGTTTGATCCCTGCTGCTGCACTGCAAGGCAAGGCAAGGCAATTTTATTTGTAGAGCACAATTCATACACAAGGCAATTCAAAGTGCTTTACATAACAGGAAAAGTAAAATCACAAAACACAAACACACAGGATAATTTTAAAATAAAGCACTTTAAAAGAGAAGAGTGCAGATAGATCTTTCAGTCTTATGCACATCTAAAGAGAACTGTTTTTAGCCTGGATTTAAACATTGTCAGAGTGGAGGCCTGTCGCACATCTTCAGGGAGACTGTTCCAGATTTTAGCTGCAAAAAACTGAAATGCTGAGTCCCCATGTTTAGTCCTGACTCTGGCACCAGCAGGAGGCCGGTCCCTGAGGTCCTCAGAGTGCGAGATGGTTCATATGGCACTAACATGTCAGAGATGTACTTTGGTGCTTGGCCGTGGAGAGACTTGAACACAAGCAGAGCTGCTTTAAAGTCTATTCTCTGAGCCACAGGAAGCCAGTGCAGAGACCTGAGCACAGGGCTAATGTGCTTCCTAGTTCTTGTCAGGACCCGAGCAGCAGCGTTCTAGATGTACTGCAGCTGCATATTGTGAATATGTATATATGTATATATCAATTTTGACCTCAACCTCAATACTTAAAATGTCCCAGAGAGTCAAACAGTGGTAACAAAAAACACATACAACCACGCACTCAGCAAGCCAAGCAAAAATGTAATTCTTAAGAAGTTAAAATAGTGGGAAAACAATCTGAAACAAAATTCACCATGAAAATGTTTGTTGTGATTGGAAAGCACAAGGTGTCTGCAAAACACTAGTGGTTTGCCCCAGGCCAGCTCCGACTCCAAAACTAGGTAATAATAAATAATAATGAAAAAATACAAAAATAATAATAGAACAATGCAATAGAAAAAAAGACAAAAAAGAAAGATAATTAAAAGGCCAAACGATAAAAGTGAGTTTTAAGAAGTGATTTAAAAGACGACACTGATGGTGCAAGCCTTATGTCCTCAAGCAGGTCATTCCAAAGCTGAGGGGCCTGCACGAAAATTATGTACAGTGCAGCATATGGATGCACAAAAGGCTCTATCACCTTTCGTCCGGAGCCTCGACCTTGGAACAGCTGACAGGGACCTGCCTGAGGATCTAAAGCTGCGAGGGGCGGTTTGTAAGGAGTTAAAAGTTCTATAATACACATTGATTAAGACTGTAACGTAGGATAATAATCAAAGAGTTTACTTATAATGCACTTTTCATTCTAAAATCTCACACCATTTCATTTGAATTTTTATTTACCTTTAAGTAACCAAGATAAAAACACATCATAATTTTAAAACGTATGTTTTGTCATTTTGACATATACCCTCACAGTCAAATGAGCATGAAACATTTGCAAGTGAATAACTTTGTTTCAAGTTCCTTTAAAGTAATTTAAAAGAGTCCAACAAAGTCAGTTTTTATTGAACATTAAAATGCTCCTTAGTTCAAAGTGATTTTTGCATACCCCTTCAATATTTGCCATGGGGGAGGGGAAACATGCGGGGGTTTCTGTCGATGTAATCACAGATGGAAACTGACCTGTTTCTCTGTGGAGACAGGCTGCTTATAAAGGTGCTTCTCACTCCACTTGTGCACTTTGCAGACAACATGGTTTCAGCCAAGTTCCAGATCTCACTGCTCCTGCTTTCAGCTTTGTTTTTGCTTACTCTCAACAGATCTGAAGGTAAGGACACTCCAAAATGTCTCAACGAGTGATTTTTATGTTTTCTGTTAATAATCATAATCCATTTTCACCCACAGCGTACAGTTCATGTTGCAGAAGGTACTCTACAATTAAAATACCCTTTTCTATAATTAGGGGTGTGTCTATTCAAACAGACAGAGAGATTTGTAACATCAATGCAATTATGTGAGTATATATATTTTTTACTATATATATTATTATTTTTTTATTTTTATTTTTTTATATATACTTGGCTCAATTGATACAAACTTTACTGAATGAAAGTATGTTTTGGTGTAGTTTCCACACAAAAAGAGGCAAGGCATGTTTTGATGCGGCTTCAAACTGGGTAATGGATTATGTGAACCGTATAAGGTAAAATTGTGGACTATTCAGATTAAAATATAGTCTTTAGTTTTAATGGCTGAAATGGTAATCTTTACTTTTGCTTTCAGGAATAAAGCACAGATGGTTCACATGAAAACTACTCATCCATAGAGAAGATATTTGTTTTCCTCAGTTTGAGATGAGAAGAGTGTACTTTTAGTGTTTTAGCTCATTTGACAATAATTTGTATATATTAAAAATATTTTATGAAATACTATAATGTGTGTGTTTAAATATTTTTTTCTTTAAATAAATGAAAAAAAAAGTGAGACCGTTTATTTATTTTTATATAGCCTACAATATATTCCCACTGTATGTGGCACTCTTACAGCTAACACTTTAAACCAATGAATTATTTACTTTACATTAATCTATAAAATATCGCTATGGAACAATTAACGCGATAGTGGGAAAAAAAAAAAGTGAACCACCAAGTGTAAACAAATCGACTGACTCTTGAGAATTTTTCTAAGATGGAAGAGATTTCCTGTGAAGCAAAAGGAAAATGGAAAATGTATATGCATGTATATGTATGTATAGGTATACATCTATGTGTGTATGCATCTGTGTGTATATGCTTATATTTTTAATTATTAAATTTGCATGCATCTCCATTGGGTCCATCGGGATCACTTCAAAGTTGATAAGCCTGATTGAACACTAGATGGCAGCAGAATCCCATAAGAATTGACACAAAAGGCCACGTCCCCGAAAATGTTCGTAGGCTATATAACTTTAACATTATATATATAATATATATATTTATATAATGTATATATCTATATATATATACTGTTATAAAATCTCTTCACAGTTGGTAATTAGGGAATTAGTGATGATGAACAGACCCCTTTCTCCTCCGTGTATGTCCGGGCCTTGTTGCATGAGTCTGTCCCAAACCAGCAGCTTTAAGGCCAGGGATGCTGGCAGCCGCGATTACATCACCTCCACTGTTCTGCACCAGTGAACTGAGAGCTTTGCTATGAATAATACACGTGAGGGGCAACTGCACTGAGCAGGGGGCTTGTTGTGTTAACGACAGCAGAGTTGTTATTTGCTTAGTTTAAATGAAGTAATTACAAATCACACAAACATTCCATTCCATAAAAACAAGCTTTATTGAATTGAAACAAGCAGAGAGTAAGAATAAGAAAGTTGGAAGGATGCATAAAATGTGTGTTTCGTGTTCATTTTTTGTTAAAGGCTTTGTTCATTTGTACCTATTTCTGTATCTGTTTTCAAATGTGTATGGATCTTCACTGAAGTCTACTTCAATAGAGAATTGTGTCTAGTTGTACATGCAGTGCTGGTTCAAAATAATTTTTTTTCACTAACCTAGGCCTAATTCTTAACACTAGTCAAAACAGCCTTTTCTAGACTTATTATTTAATTCACTCTTTAAAAATCTTAACTATTTGTGGGAATAAAGTCTGGCTTTTTAATGCTGACTTACATTTCCCACCATTTACAGAATTGTAGGCCATGTTCTTACAAGAACTGATCTATGACACTAAACTCACTTTAAGGTATTTGGTTCAGGACAGTCAGACAAGGTTATAGATGTTTTCCCATGATGCTGTGGGGCGTCGGTGCAGCATGCATTATGACACATTACGCCCTGAGATCAGCAGACAGGTCTTCTGTCATTGCAACATACACACACACCAATAATGAGCCATCCTCCATCTTATAGGTGAAAACAATCCGACTTCACTATTAGCGTTTCCCCTTTGTCCGGGCACATTTGCAGCTGGAGCGCCACACAAAACACACTTAGTGATCATTTCCTTTAGTGCTATAATCTTTGTGTCCTTTGTTCTGACTTGTCACTCATTCACGCGTTGCCAGATACACAGTTAACGCAGAGATAACCGAGCCTGCTATATAATTAGACAAACAAAAAAGAGAGGGATGAAACGTCTAAAGGAGAAGAGACTCCAAATGATTACACATTCACTCTACTTCCTTCCCCCTTGCTGCACACACAACCGCCAATTAGAGTCGTGGAGAGGAGGATGAGGACAAGCACAGAGCCAGAATGCTATTTGTGTCTCCCTCTGCCCCTGAACACTGAACACCAGAGAGAAGAGGATAAGAAGTACAAAAAATAGGAAACTAACATGTACACAAGTTACAAAAGATGACAAAAATTAAAATTCGATGCATTCAAACATCTTGTAGTTTAGTGATACATTCTATTTCTGTTGAACCACAATTTTAGAAGAATAGGTTGCAGAGATTTGAACTTAAATTGTACTTAAATCAACCAGGTATCTGCAAATCTGCAATCTTAAAACTATAGATATATTAAAGGGTTTTGATGTCACATGAACACAAATTTTTCCATGAGTTTCAAAGTGATGAAAATCTAGCACAGTGCCATAGCAATTAAATATTCACAACAAAATACTGTATCTTTTGAATGGATGGAAGTCCTCATAATATCACCTGAAAACAGGAAGGCATGAAACCATGAAAAGGGTAGCTTTTATTCAAAAGTATTCAGACGTTGTAGTGTGCTGAATGTATTTATCAAGTGATCCAGCAGCTTATGGAGTTCTTCCACAATTCTTTTGTTTACTTTTTTACATTGTTATGGCTAATGTATTTTTGGCAGCTGTGTCAATGTCTGGCTCGTATTGCATTTTTGGATATTTTCTTCACGTAAAAAAAAAAAAAAAATCAATGTAATGCTAATGTAATCTGTATGAGCTAGTACCTGCAACCATCTGGTTCCTGACCATTCCATATTGGATTTTAATAGTGACCTACACCTCGTCCAAAATGATCAAAAAATTATAACATACAATTAATTTCAAGTGCACAATAAAACTCCATTTACTTCACATATTTTGTTAGCTGATTGGCAGTCACGCAGTTCTGGGCCACAGTTGCACTCATTGTTCAGTGAGCTTTTCTGCACAGTCCAACCCAGCGACAGCAATGAATGTTGATTGTGACCCTTGCTCTTCAGCTGCTGTGGCATCTTTTAGTCTCTTCTTCTTCGTCTGCTTTTTGATGCTGGAGTTTAGCATTCGGTGACGTCAGGGCCATCCGCGGGGGACAGTCAACGGTCGATGGTTTAAATGCAATTCATACAAAACTCACCGACAGCGTTGAATGTTCGCCGGAGCTGGCAATGGAAAACACCTGAGATCAAGCACTTACCGTGTCCAACAGCATCTGAAACATACAGTAAAATAATATATGTTAATTGTCAAGAACTACAAGGGCACTGGTCTTAATTTTACATTACAATATTTTTATGAGAAATGAAAATACAAGTTTTACAAACACCAAACAGGGACTGGATTGTAGCTTTGTCTGAAAATGAGTTTTCAATTGGCATTTCCTCATCACTGATTTACTCAAAGTTGTATTTTGATTGATTTAATGGTTGAGTCCACTTCCCTGTACTTTATTACAATTATTTGAAAATTAAGACTATAAGTGAGGTTCTAAAATGACATGTCCCCACTTTTAAAAAATAAAAACAAATAATGAAAATCGGCTGCTTGTTACGGTGCCTATGTGACTATGAAGAGGCGGAGCTTATCAGTTCTGTAGTTTTGAACAGGCAGTCAATGGACCTGTTTCTATTACTGAGCCGTTTTAAATCAATATTGCCGTTTATAATGAACAAAATGTGAAAAGATTATCTACTTATGTAATAGTTCACTACTAAGCATCTGAAAAAAGCATAAATTGTCTCTAAAATGCTGAGTTATGTTGGTAAAAGGAAAATTGTTTAAGATTTAAAGTGTACATTTGTTGTTTTTTACTCTTTATTCAGATCATCGTACCACTCTATGGCCCGTATCTCAATTATTTATCCATTTAGCTGTTGTCAATATCTTACAGTGACTTTAAAGTACATGTTATAATTGCTTACATAGAACTAACAAACAATAACCTTGCTTCAGTTACTCCAGGCGTGTAACCCGGGGAACAATGCTGTGCTGTCCTGCTACACCACTGGGCCCTCTCTGGACACGGGCTAAGAGCTCCCATTGTGAGTCAGCGGCCCATAGAGATAGATGGAGCAACAACCAGGGACTGTCAATTTGCCTTAGCACACTGCTGACGTCAGGATGCTCAAGTCTGGCTCGTACACGGCATTCATGAAACTGATGTCACTGTGGAGCCTGGGCCCACATTCATTACTCTACAATAATATCACGTATCCAGCAAATTATGCAGTCATAAATTCAAATGTCATAATGTGGTCAATGGGGCTTTTGTCTGGAATGCAAGCTTAAATGGTGTCATTATCTTGTGAACAAAAAAGACAGAATGAGAATAAAGCGGGGAGAAATGTATCCTTGATTTACAATTTGAACATTGAATTATATATATTTTTTATTTTTACTTTTAAAATAAGCTTAAAAAGAAAACGCTTCAGAGCTTGGTTAGATGGATAAAGATTTAATCCAGGGGTGTCCAAACTTTTTTTTTTTCCATCGAGGGCCACATATTGAAATATAGACCAAGCGGAGGGCCACAAATCAATCGCGAAATGTTAAAAAAAGCTGCATTTATCATCATATATCATTTATTAAGCGCCACCACATCTACATTCAGTCTCATTGCCTTAATATCAGGTCTGTATTGCACCAAAATGTTAGTTATTTAGGTTGGAATTGTAGAAAATCTGAAATGTGCTGTAAATAGTACTTATCAGGACAATGTGGGCCAGTTCACCTGGAAGCCTAAGGGCCAAGAAAAATTGGTCTGAGGGCCGCATTTGGCCCCCGGGCCTGAGTTTGGACATGCCTGATTTAATCAGTTAATAGCAGTGGAAAATATATCAAAATTTAGATAATATTGCTGTATTGTTAAGTATATGTTAAGTTATGTCAACATAATTCGAAAATTGCACATTTTACGTTTAAAGACATGTTGTAACACATTTCTGTTGGATTGACATAATAGTGTCTGAATATTGTTATCGAAACACTCCCAAAAATATTGAGATGTTCACTTTTCCCCAAATCATCCACCTCTATTCTACCCCTATAATTAATAGTAATAAAAAACAGATAAAATATGCATTACACAAACAACTGACTCTAGTGTGACATGAAGCAAAGCAAAATGAATGTATTTAAAGATTAGATTAGAAGTTTGTTAAACTCTGCACACGTTTCAAACCTGATTAACACGGATGAGCTTATGCCTTACACTTCACCCACAATAAAGACCAAAAATGAAAAATAGTCCAAGGGTCAAGGGAGCGAAGAACTGGGGGCCTCGCCATGGCAACCCCAGTGTCAGCCAGCCAATTTTGCTTAATCCACCCCCATCAGACCCCCTTCCCATGCAGTTCTATGTTGCGCCCTCATCGGGACCCCCTCGCCTCAGCTGAATATTTCTTTTGTGCCCCGGGACTGTTGATTGTATAAGTCTACATGTGTCTGTTGGGGCGCAGGGCTGAGGGGGGCATGAGGGAATGAGGGGTAAAAGTGGGGGGATTTTAGTTAAGTGAGTTTAAATCTTGGGGCCAAGCAAGTTACAGTGGCAACATTATAGACCAGTGTTAAATAAAGTTACATCGATGGGACGATATTGACAAAAATGAATATCTCAATGTTTCTGTGAGTATCTCACTAATGTAAGTCAGATGATATTATGTCAACCCAACATAAAAGTGTTAATGCGTGTCTTTAAATGTATTAGTTGAGGTAAATAATAAATTATTAGACAAAATACGGACATTTCTGTAAAAATGTATCACAAAAGTGCAGAAATATAACCATACATCCTTCTTTTAGAGCTTACAACATACATTTCTTTCATTTACACATTTTATAGCATTTTTAACTATAAGCAACAAACTCAATATACATTTTTTTTATATCTCTGTACAAAATTTACAATCTTATCTAAATTTTGAAATATTGCCCATCTATAGTTATATCTTTTGGAATGCTGAGTCTCAAAACTCATTCTTCTCCATGTGTCAGTCCTGAATTCCATCTTGTTGTAAGTATGGTTGCATTTAGACAAATTTCACCAGGTGTACCTAATAAAGTCAGCATATATACATTTCAGCAGCTAAACTTTTAAAATAGCAGATAATTCTACCATATGGCAAACAGCCGGACCTTTGCTGCCGTAGCCAATCACTGCAAATCTCTCCACATAATTTCCTGCTATGAAACTTGTGCTCCATGTGCTTGCATTCTCTTGATGACAAAGGGAGGTTTGGGAGGAGTGGGAGAGGAGGAGAGGCGTCAGCTGCTAGACAAAATAAAATGGCCTGTATTTGTTCCTGACAATAAAACGTTCTCCATTTTTGGTGCTCATCCACAGCTGCAGGCAGATAGGCTTTCATTTTTAACTGTGGGGATAAAGTGGTAACTTAGCTATACAGTAAAGTGAGAAAGTGCAAGTGAAGTTATCCAATTCAATAGAAATACGTTAAAATGTAATAGAGCAGCAGTGAATGGACTTTGCTTTTTCATTACAGCTTTTATGATTATGTAACATTCATACATTATCTCCACTACGTTACATTAAGTAAGTAAAATCTTTTTCATTTATAATAACTATTAATTTTGCAACGTTGAAGCGTGAATCGTATAATGTCTATTGGTTTGATAATCAAGACAAGATTAATGTTTGTTGCATCCTGCGGAAATCCCGAAATACAGTTCCCTCCCCTGGGGCAGTGATGGCGGGACAGGGGCAGAGGAAGTGCCAGTGGTGTGTCTCTGGGGTGGTCGTCTGTGGCCCGTGGGCGACTCTTTAATGTCCAGTACACTGTATACAGTATAGTGTACATGCAGTCGACATAATGACTAACAGACCTGCAGGGAGCCTCAGAGGGCCTCATGCCACTCCAAACCTACACATGCACACACTCACTCTAATGGGAGCCTTTAGACATCATTTGAGGAGAGCATAAAATAACCGGATTTTAGATGGGACGGAAGTTTTCATTTGTAAAGCCAACCCTGGGTCAAACCAAAGTTTAGTTAGTGGATTATAAAAAAGGCAATTTATAAAGTTGCAAAATAAAGCTAAACCATTTTGAACCATTTCAAGTGTTTTAAAATCAACACTGAATTCACGTTGCACGTTTATTTAAACTCATCTGGATAGTATGAACGTCTAAACTGAAGAATCGTATCTATATCTATTTATGAACACACTTTGTAAAGGTTTTTTTTTTTTTTACTTTTACACAGGAAGACACAATAGAGAGAAGATATGCTGTTTTGTGCAGAGAACATAACATTTGCCAAATGATTCCAGCAAGCTGATTCTGACTGTTTAAATAGCTATTTTGAATCAATGGAATGAATCCCTCCACCCAATTAAACATAAATATAACTGTTGTATATTATTTCGGGCTCTATAGTTGCATTCCATCTGTCACATTTTAACACGTTCAATAAGTTTTAACCTTACCCTATAGTGTTAAACCAAAGTTAGTGAACTATCAAAGCAGTGCAAGTCTATAGAGTGCAAAGGGTGCATTGTAACACAAGGTGCAGAGTCTGTGCAACAAGTGCGAAGACATATAGCCAAAACAAAGCCCTCGGAGTTAGTGGCTGGGGACTGATTGACAGGGTGGGGTTGTTGTGCGACCTCTGACCTCCCTAACCCCCAGGAATGTTGTCGTGCTGGTGTGTGTATTGTTCCAGGAGCCCCAGCCGAGCATCAGATGTATGTGAACGCACAATGTTCCTGAGGCCTGACCCAAAAAGTCTCCTCTTTCGTGTTCTAATCCCTTCTTTTCTGGTCTTCATCTTAAGGCTTTACCAAAGAAAAGATGGCAACAAAACCTAGAGTGGTCTGTTTTTGTTATTCTTTAGTGCAATCTCAAGTCGAAACACTGGTGCCACTCTGTGCTGACCGAAATGACCAGCTAAGATGCAATAAAACTTCTTTCAAAACACAGTTAACCAAAACCGTCTCATTCCTATCAGCCATCAAATAAAAGACTTTTTATTGGCCCAGATCTGGGAGCTGTTTTTGTCTTGGGGCAGTCACAGAGTCTGGAGGAAGTCCCCACTAGGGCCAGAGATGAGAGAGAAGGGGGCCAGACAGACAATTACTGGCCAGGTATGTCCTTTATACCCACCTAGGGCTGGTCAGAGGAAATGGAGGAATTTATGATGTCATAAAAAAGCGCCCTGAGAGAAGTGCCTGAGAACAGGTTGTCTGTGGAGTCATAAAAATCTCCTGCAGCTTCCGCTCCCACCCCAGTCAACCGATAACACAGCGGCTTGTGCCACTGTTATATACAGGATAAATGTAAGGATCATCAGTCTTTTAGCTGGCTTTTGTCGCTCACTTTTCTTAACCCCTGTATCTGTATGTGTGTGTAGAATTTTCTTTCTTTCTTTCTTTCTTTCTTTTTTTACAGGCGTTACATCCTCGTCAAAACAGAAATTGAATGTTTTGATTATGATTTCAGATTTCAGCAATCTGACCATTTTTAGCTTTTGAAATTACCATTTCAAATTATCTGCTTTTGACAAAAAATATAAAATGGTTTGTGTCCCTTAATTGACCTCAATATTAACAATTATTTTTATTTAAATTATAGAACACATTTTGGCCTCAATATTTATCATGAGCATCTTTTCTTTGCACTAATGGGAACTTGTCCTTAATTGTTGAAGTACATTTACATTTGAGCTGTAGAGGGTGGAATTTTGTTGGGTTTCACTGTGCTATTTAGAAAAGTTTATTTATGATGCAGTTCATTTAGAAAAGGGATGATCATGAATTAGGATTATTGTGTCAGTGGCATATTATGAAGTATTGTTTATTGTGATATTTTCAGTAGCAATATTTCGCAATTCAAAATGTGTTATTATGACAGGCCTAACATCAAGCAGTTTTAACTCTATTTAAATATATGACAATGTAATACAAGTTTACACTTCTTGAATAATTATACAGAGACAATTATAGGCCATCTCTGCACTGAAATGTAACAGGTGTAATTGTACAAAACTACTCTACAATAAGAGACAATTTTCTCTTTTTCACACAAACAAAGCCGACAGCTCCTCCTCCAGAGCGAACGATGGGCTGTTGGTGCTTGTTAAAGACCAGCAAAAGAAAAGGTGCTTATTTGTTCTACACATTGGTGAAGGAGGTTGCCCATTGTAAAGCAGAGTGGCAGCATTGCCCCGCTCTCTTTCATTCTGCTCCTTAAGGCACGCTGCCATTGTCTCACAAGGGACACAACAAGCTGCCTCTTGGCTACGCTCCAGCACTCACATACCTGGGAACTACCAGAGGCATGCTGGGAAGGCAACAAGAGGCAGGGGCGCACCACACAAGGGGGGTGAGAATTAGGACTAGGCAGCAAATCAAGTAAAGAGCAGTACAATTTAATATTTGAAACTAAAACTAGGATATAACCTAGCAATAAAGAGTTTTAGTGAGCATCCAATTCAATATTTTTGGTAGATCACAGTTGATAAGAAGCAAGTTTTGAAACTTTTGAGACACTGACCAAATATACTACACCTTAACTCTTTAAAAGGACAAAATCAAGCACATTCTCCTGTGACATGAAATATTATAAGCCTCTAAAAGAGGCACATTTCTGCTGGAGGGGACACCATCTGTTTGCCTCCATGGAGATGTTATCACTTTGCCCTAAATGTTCCACAGTTAGTCCACAGATATTTGTTTGGAGTATCCTGACAATGATAGTCAGATGATATAATGTCAATCCAGCAGAAAAGTAACATATCCTTAAACATATTAGATGAGGTTTAATTATCAGACAAATGTGAAATTAATCATCAAAAGTGCAGTCACCTGATACCTTTAATTGAAAATTAAGAAAGTATACTCAATACACTCTATCTCAATTAAAATTTTGCATATCTTCAAACCATCTTGTGGACGCCATCTTGCTTGTTATCGCTTGTAATTGCGGCACATGGGATGTGACGTTCTTCTCTCGCGGCTCTGATTGGCTCGATTGTCGCAAAATAGAGGAAGTAGGGGGTTTAGCGATCATGCCCATACCCACTTTCTTTCAAAATTGAAAGCTATTGAAAAATAGTGAGAATGGCTGGTCAGGCTATTTGCATGCATGACTGTAAATTCCACCGATAGCAAAGAGCACATTCACATATTAAACTATTTTAGCATCAATGACAAAAGATTGCCTTATTAAAAATGATAAGTAAATTGTGAATCAAAATTGGTATATATAAGTGGTATACATAAGTGCTCCATTATGTGTCTTAATAGTTCAGCTTTTACCACATATTTTTACTGTAAAAGCTTAAACTTGTCTTTTTTCCTGAACCCTTGATATCTTAAACGCCCACCTGTTTTCTATCATGTATCCTCCGTGCATTCTAATAGCTAGTGACTGCATGTGTGCAATTAAAGAACTCTAAAGTTAAAGGAAGCCACTTTTCCCCCCTCCCTGCGTTATGCCAGCTCAGCAGTATGAAGGCAGCCCCTGTATACGAGGTCCCACTGTACACTGTGTAGAGGCCAGTGTAAGTTCCTCCCGAAACTGACCGCAGCCAAGTGAATGTAAAGCTCTACATTCCTGTACCACCATCGCTCCTCGGCAGTCAGGCCCGCTGTCAAGCCTCATAAAGGCAGAGCCAGAGCACCAGGCCCAGAGTGAGCCAAAGATAAGGCAAAATAAGGACAAATGGGGCGAGATCAGTCGGGAAAAACTGGTAAAAAGATCCATCTCTTAAGGGAATGTCATCTTTGGCGTCTTTCATAGTGGAACATAATCATGGATGGAGTATTCAAAGGTGTACTCAAGTAACA
The DNA here is from genome assembly GCA_019453435.1 of Rhinogobius similis. Taxonomy (NCBI): domain Eukaryota; kingdom Metazoa; phylum Chordata; class Actinopteri; order Gobiiformes; family Gobiidae; genus Rhinogobius; species Rhinogobius similis. The sequence goes on along the minus strand of CM033632.1, from coordinate 22,606,820 downwards.
TTAATGGTAAAAACAACTACTCAACTTTTACTTTTATTATTTACTTTAGTTGTTATTATTATTATTAACAATATTTAAACAAAATTACAGCAATCCATAAATGTCTTAAAACATGTCAGTGAATGCTGAGGTTCAAAAAGTTAAAGGAATATAAAGTTAAACATACATTTTTTTTTTTAGCTTTTTTAAACTATATGACATAGGCATAACTCCATAATCTCCACATATAAGCCATTTATGATTTTTATGATACTTTATCTGTCAGTGCTATAGCTACAATTACAAGTGACATAACTGCTACAACAGCTGAAATACTCCAATAAGAACAATTTATAAATAGTAAAGACCTCGCCTCAGTTTTTCTGTTGAGTGCTAAACAAGGACCTAGCACAAGTTTATTTTCAATCACTCTACAAAGAATGCCTGTCATTTCCTGGCATTTCCCACATCCATACCGAAGCCCCCTTTCCTCTAGGAACAATGGCAAAGATTCCAAAATTTCCAAAGGGAATTTTTAGTGGGACAACATGCAGACCTGACCTGAGATTTGAACTAGTTCTTTTGCTTTACTAGACTGCTAATTAAGGTGACCATCAAGGCTGAAAATCATGTAAGCAAGCTCCACACGCCAAACACAAGCCTGGCTATATCGAAGAGAGCAAGCGTAGGCTAATAAGCAGTACAGCTGAAATCAAATTATTATGGCGTGTTTAGCATTTATGAGCACTGACCATAAAGTGCTGTGCCATTTTATGCATGACCCAGTGAGCCTGTCTAATAAGTGTAAAATTTCCCTAAAGTCGACATCTAACAAGGACAGTGCTCTCCATACACCCACACACACTCACACTCACACGCACACGCACGCAAGGATGCACGCACGCACGCACGCACGCACGCACGCACACACACACACACACACACACACACACACACACACACACACACACACACACACACACACTCACTCACGCACTCACACACACACACACACACACACACACACACACACACACACACAAAATCACACATACTCCAATAGGAAAATCTTGTTAATTAACTCAAAGTTCTCATTTTTCTTCTCTGGTGCAGAGAGTTCAAATGTCATGTGGTCATCATCTAGCCAATAGGCTTTTGAGAAGCACCTAGCCTGACCTGACCTGAGCAGAGACCTGAGGCTGTGGCTAGACAGGAGGTCAGAGGTCATTCACTCATCGAGACAGGCAGCAAGCGATGGAGAGGCTTGACGTAGGCTGAAGGGCTGTCTATTGGCTGAGCTTTCCTTTAAGCTTCTGCAAGATAGATGTCTTCATTCAGTCATTCTACTATTGGCCTATATAGGACAGATATGTGTCAAGTCAATGTTTCAAATACATTGTAAGCATTAGCAAGGTTTTATTTCTGTTTCTTTGTTTTCTGTACCGTGCTGGTTAAAAAGAACAAGAATGGTTTTTGGTGTTCATTTGTTTGTTCAGTGGTGGATGACAGTAGAACTGTGTGTCTATTGGGAGTTTCATGATGGTGGGAGAAGTGTGATGAGACTCCCTGATGATAATGGCATTACATTTTCACACTCTAAAATGTTTAATTTCTTCCAACTATCTGTCCTAGAATGAAGTATAAGACTATAATAACAACAGTGAGGCTGGGAACCTGGGGTGATGCCAGGTTGCCTCCACACATAACTGCAGGTTACTGCTGATCAAACTCATCACATGATAATGAACTGATCGCCGTTTGAGCAGATGATAAGATAAGCAATTCTAACTGCGGCTACAGCCACATTATAGCAGCGGGAAGAAAGTGGCTTCACCTCATTCACTCACTGAAGCTGTGTCACTGCTCGAGAAGCTCAAACTCAATTAAAGCCGCCTGTTCTGCTCTTTTTTCTGCTGCATGTCTCTTCCAGGGACAAATGTAAAGTGAATTACATCTAAGTTAGTTTTGACCGAGACAGAGGCATAGCTACATCTGTACTATATTCATTTACAGCAAGTTTCCGGCAACAAGAGTATTTCTACTGGATTTTGCAAGATTCCATAAATGTCTCTACCTTCTTATGTTTGGGCTCGAACCACCAGTGGATCAGGGTGATTAGACCAAAAACAGGGCAGCTTTGTGGTATGGCCAGAAGCCGAAAGTGAAGTGACCAAGTGCAACAAAACGAATGTGTACACATTAATAAACATAAATAGGCTTATTTTGGCATATATACGGACTATTTTGTTTCTGAAAAAAAAAACATGCTGAGGGAAGCATTTTAGTACATTTGTGGATTGGAAAGATATCCAGGCTTTTCTCTCAACTGGATTTAGCAAAAGTTACATTTCTGTACATGCTCCATTGTTGCTTCACCCAATCAGCTTGAAATATGTAACTGAACTTTGTATCTTTGCTTTTTACTGGAGTCGTCCCTGATTGATAATGTGTAAAACTTGTCTCAAGATCGCTACATATAAAAATCTGGGTTTTGCCAAGTTAACTTTTTTTTTTATTGTGTTCTTAGTAGTATAGAATTAATTATTTAATACTAGGTCACCAACATCCTGTTCATCAGTCTCATATTTGCTAGGACCTACTGTACAATCTATAGTCAGTCAAAGTATTGCTGCCCTAAGCGTCTACCTACTACATCCAGATGGCACAAGAATTTATGGAGACTACCTCATTAACCTTACAGCATATTAGTGCTTGGCACTGCACACTGTGAGACTAGGCACAGTATTTTTTTTAAATGTTATTGAATAGGCTGGCCTCAGCTTCTTAGATTGGCAAGAACAGACGTAAGGTTAAAATGCTTCTAAATGAAGGCTGCATGGTATGGTCTGTTATTTCAAATCATCATGTCAGTATGGGAGCAGATTCCACAAGGAAAACAAATATATCAACTCAGATAGCCTCTATGGTGTAACAACACAATATCATGTCAATGTAATATCAGTCAACTGAAGGTATTGTGTGTATTATGGCTGTGCACCATGACGCAAACAAAAAGCTTTATAGCACATTGTTCCGGTGGCCATACGCACCCATCTTCAGACAGACGGACCTCATCGTGAGTCACAGGCTGTGGCGAGAGACGGGTGTGGGCTCCGGTCGCGGCGCTTCAGGTGTCTCCCTCTCGCACGGATTCCTGGGAGTGGGAGCTTCTGTTGTAATGTCGATACAATGACAGATGGTCCACACAAAGCCGGTGCGCATTGTTCAGCTGCAAAATAATAGCCATCATTTATCAGTCTTTAGGGGGACAGTCTGGTAACTCACACTATTTTAAGTCGGGCTGTTTCAAAGGAAGCGATCTGGTTTATATCCCAACTATGCGTAAAAAGTTTCTCAGCATTTACCTCGTTTACTGTACAATGTGTACCAACGCCCGGTGTTGATACAGTCTAATTTACACTTATAGAGCAAAGTAGCCTACTTATGAAATGCTCGTTTTGATCCACTCAGTCGCAATAATGAGTTCAAGATTATGCATGAAGTGGCCTGATACTCACACGTCTGTGTCAATTGTAAGGCGCGTCCAGGCCAAAATGAAAACTGTCATCCACTCCATCCGTACACCGTGCACTTAGTTACTCCACGCACTGACTGAGCACCGGGCTCCTCAACACACGGAGTTACGTACGCGTCAAGGGGAAAGGCGCGGGGAAGAAGAGAGGGGGAGGGTATCCGGTGATTTTTTTCCCTTCATGGGGAAGCATCAGGGCGAGTTTGATTGGCTCGAGTGGGATAGATTGATAAAACGAGACGCTGTTATTGGACATCGCGTGCCAAAGTGGGTGGGAACTTAAAGAGGGGACCTGGGAGTGGACGAGGGTGGATACGGTGAGGGCAAAAGAGGCAACACGCACACAATATATGTTCTTTGGGTAGCCTTATTCTCTCATTGGATTTACAATTTTGCTTCTTATGTGTCCATGCAAAAGTTGTATTCAGATGAGTTTAGCGCACTGCACTCGTCACATTAATGAGAAAAGTTGTTGTGATGTCTGGAGGGAATGAACCAGACTTTAAAATGCAATACAATGGACAATCATGGATGCATCATTAGGGTTAGGTTCATGAAGCTTAAAGAGCAGACTTTTTACTTGAGAGTAGGGTTGAGAGAAATGGTGCATGGATAATTCTCTCTTAGATCCTCCTCTGGTTCTCGCTAAGAGTGTTCACGGCTGAATCAATAATGCTCAAAGCTTTCTCGTGTTCGTCCTCTCCTCACACGGACTGTTTGGGGAGGTTGGACAGTAGCTTTAGTCTCCTCGTGATATTTGAAATAAAAGATTCGTCTGAGAAAGACTGGTCTGAGAGACGACACTTAGATAAACCCACTTGCATGATAGACAAACCGTGTAGTTAACCTGCGCACAAAGCTGCGGGTGAGTGCGCAGACAGTGAAGTCCTAATAACCACAGCAGGGGCTCCTCAGAACCGTAGTCATGGTGATTGAACACATTTCTTAACAGAGTTCCACACAAGCTTTTACAAGGGCCAGACCGCTGAGAGAATATGGAAAAGATCCATTCACATTTTATTTCTTTATGTTTTATTTCTTGCTTTAGACGTGCCCAAAGTGGTTCCTGGGCAAATATAGCACATAGATTATGTGGTCAACCTCATGAAATGCATTTTTGTGCTGAAAATGCTCTAAAAAGCTTGACTTTACCTTTAATTAGTTATTCTGAAGACTAGATTAATCCTCACCAGTTATCTGTTTTGGGAATTGCCCCAGACATCAACCATAATGATTTTAACAAATCGTGATGTTGATTTTATTAATTTAAAGAACACATATGTATTATATATTCTAAATGCAGGACTATGTTTAAATCTAAAGCAAAACACTGCTTTAGATGTTCTTCTCAAATCTCAAGATTAGCTGTGTGACTGCTGGTGTGAGGAGGCTCTCAGAAACTGAGCATCTTTGTGCAGAACTGAGTGGGATTTCATCAACCTTGGTTTGATTTCCTTTAAGCTGCTTTAATCTTTCCTCCTTATTAATTTAACTCATGTCTTTTTCACGTTTTTTCTCAACTCAAGAAGATGATGTGGGCGTTTATGTGCAAATGTTACCATTAAAGTCTTTTTATGGTTTGTGGTGGTAACACAAACCATTTAAACTAATGTATCCACTGAGCAGGACAGGAAAGACTAAACAACATGAAGGCTCAGTCAAAAAATGATGTTGCTTTCACAGTCTAGAATTTAATGACTTTTTGATTATTCATTTAAATTTAAAAGAGTCACTATTTTTGAAAGAATTATCCAAACGTATGATCCACAAATGCTGAACCGTATTTGTTTGGAATTGGCTTCATAAACTTGTCATATTAATCTTGTGGTTTACATTCCTTTCAACTGACAACTAACACATTTTTGGGTTTGAGTATTGGCACCACTCTGAAGCCATTGTGAAAAGATAATGTCACTTTTGTTTATTTATACAGACAGAGAAGACTTTGAATTTTGCAGCACGTTTTTGTTTCATGTGAATAGGCCAATACAGACACATTAACCATGCAGGTCAGTAAATCTGACAGTAAACAGCAGTAGTGATCAACAGTCCTACTATGATGTTGAATTGTATTGTTTGATAATTGAGTTTGAGCATTTTGAAGTGCTTTTTTGTAATACAGTATGCTATAAATATCAATTTTGCTCATGGTGTCTCTCTCTTTGTTGGTTGTAACAAGCAATGATAAATAAATCCTTTATCATCACTGAATAGATAGATGTTAAAGGATTGAGGCTCAAATCTCTGAAGTGTCAAGTGTCCGACATGTTACTTTTGAGTTCCATAATGATAAGTTAGTTCTTAATACCAAAGCTGTGGCATACTGCGCTCAGTCACAGTGGCATCTCCAACTGCTTTAGTAATGAGCTGTCAGCCTCTACAGATGGAGGACATACAGTGGGCTGCTCCACACGCCTCACTGATGTCTCATGGAAAACATTTGGGAGATTATTGTTGAAATGTCTTTATTTTCTTTAGCTAGCACAGCAATAATGTTACCCTTTAAATACAATGATCAGGTGTAAAGTTCTTCAAATAAAAATCATTTAGCCCTCAAGTTGATGTGTCTGAATGAAAAAGTAAAACAAATGCAGGCTAAGTTAAAAGTCCAATGATCTACGAGAAGGTCATAATGTGATGACATTATGCTAGATTTTTTCATAGTGCACCATTTTTCGTATTTATTGTCTCAAACACTTGGAATCTTTGGAATAAGCATGTGTAAACGGAACTCAAACCAAACAGTGTATTGAATAAAAATTGTATTATTTAGTTGTGAACGGTATGAAAGTAATAGCCTAATTTCATTTTGCAGTGTTTTGTAATACTGCCAGCAAACTTTTTCCTGATGAGACATTTTACAGTAACAATCTGTATTTTGAAACTTGTTTTGTTCGTATTTGCCCATTGAACTCTCCTTTATGCCATAGTCTTCTCCAGGCCACCTCCATCCTTTCTGCCTCTCCATCTTCTCTTTGCCTCCTGTTGGCTCTTCTGCTTGTGCCATGCCAGCAGCTTATTCTCTGTCTCAATTAATGCCTGAGTTTATAATGGACCCCTTCCTCTAGGATGAGGCCCGTCACAGAAGGGGCTGCTGCCGCTGTTGTGGGTGAAGCCGCTCTGATTGCCTCAATACACTGCCGGCTTTCGGAGTCACTGCAGATGTCTGCTAATTGTGGTGATTATGGCGAGCAAAGGGGGGTAGGAATATGTAATGAATTTCCCAGTGCTTTCATGGCTTGCACGCTTCGGCTGTGTGCATCTGCTGTACAAGCTGAGCATTCGCGAGGCTCAGAGACGGACAAAAGTGACAGAGTTTTACTGTTCAGATGGGCACATTCTTTAATATGGACTGCAGTCATTATTATCTCATTTACCAATTTACTGAGACATTACAAGAACTTGTTTATCCTTGCTGTTTTATTACATGTACAGGAATAATATCTGGTACAATATCCATCTCACACAGTTGTTTTGTATGCAAAGAACAAGTTAAGGATTCCATTGTAAAGCATTAAAAAAATCTATTTCCATCTAAATAAGCAGGTGACAGGCCAGATATGTGAAAAGACGACCAAGCTCACAGTAAGAATGCATGTTTTTAGCCATGAAAACACATGTAATTGATTAAATGTTATTTGGTTAAATGCCATACTGTAGAACACTCAAGGAAAAGCAATAATATCTCCAAGGAGAAATACAGATGGCGTACACCAGAAAGGTTACACTGTGCACCTTTAAACACAGCAGAAGTCTTGTGCCTGTTATTGAACGCAAATGTTTCTGGTTGTAATTATATAACACCTTATTATGAGCTTGTAATTATATTTATTCGTATGTCGCTTATCAGAATCCAAAAACAACTGAAGATTGAAGAAAAGATTTGCATCTTAGATTTATACTAGCTGACTGTCTATATTTCTTCAATATGATCATTCCTGCATCTACAAAGAGCATCCATGTGCATATTAATGCCATATATCCGTAAAACTCAAAGTGGATGCTGAGTTAATTTAAATGCCTATGTAAATGACTTGTGCAGATTACCAGCCTATTAAAACTGCCGGATTATACATGGAACCTGAATTTCTGCACATCCCCAGCCCTTGTGGTTATCATCATGCCACTATGGACGTGCCACTCTGGACACTGAACTGGAACAAATCATATTCATACATTTAGCATATTAATGAACTTAAATATCAGACTGCCTCTCTCCCTCTCTGTTGCTTCTGTGATTATTGTGGATGTTCTTTTAGCGAGGCAAGAGTAAGCTAATTCCTCCGAGGCGAGTGCCCTTCCTGTCAGAGTGATCAAAGCCTTTCCGTTGATACGAGCCTAGACCGTCAGTGTGTGTGCATGTCTATGGGACTCTATGTGAATATGAGGTGGGGGTGTTCCATCCCCCATCACCAGAGGCTGTATTATGCATTGTTGTTGGCCTGGCCTAAATGCTCAGCCAAGCATGGTCCGGTGTGGTACAGTAGACATGTCTCTCTCCATCCCTGCTGCATTTTCCCCAGGCCGTTTCGTTTACCTTTGCGTCCCGAATTAATGTGAGTTAGCTGTCACATTAGCTCAGATCTGTTGGGCCCCTGACGTCAAGTGCAGAAAGTCTTGCAGTGATGTTGCAGGGTTGTGTCAGATAGTTTTTGATGCAGGAAACTATGTGAGGTCCATAGAGAAAATGATATGACCAATTGAGACTTGTTCGCACTTGAGACACAAATCAAAGCCATTTTGTAAGTTCAAACCAAATATGAAGCTTGGTATACAAATAATCATTGTTGACCAATCAACTGTTGAAAATTAATTGCTGTAATCTAGTAATAGGGCTAACCATAACATTAATATCACAACATTGATCATATAATGCTCACAAACTCGCAACGAAAGAGATGAGATCCACACCAGAAAGGAAACCAAACAACAAAATATTTTTTGTTGGCACTTTTTTTAATCTAAGGCTGTGCATTTGTCTGGTCTTTCTGTTTATCTGGTCTAAAGATACTGTCTCATGATCCTCTGTAACTGAACTTGAAATTGGGAAGAAACAGTGGAAAAAGCATAACCATCTTAATCACCCATGTCTTTTCTAAGAGGTTAATAAGGTGAAGTTGGAACAGTGATTATGAATCTCAGGGGAAAAAAGCTTTTCAAGTAGCCATACTTCGGAACACGTGTTTCAAGTTCTTTTGCAAGTGAAGAATGGCATTTTTGGCCAGTACCACTCATGCAGGTGTTTCATTCACTGCTTCCAAAAAGGGGCCAGAGTTTGAGGCGTGTTTGGAGGTATGAATGGCCTTGTATCTGCATATGTGTACGAATGCACACGTTTGTGGAGCGGAGCCTAAATTTGCCAGATCGAAGTGAGTGTGTTAAATTTTCTTAGCATGTGTGACGAATCGAGTGGCTGGGAAAAGATCATGGCCCCTTCCATAGTGCAAATACTAAATAGTCTGTATCGATCACCTCATTTACTATCCACTCCTATTCTTCCCTGTATCTATGCATCTTCTTATCTAAATCCGCAGCACAGTCTATCTCATATTGTTTTTTTTTTCTTTTGTGCAAATGGATGATGCCGTATATTGGAGAGGAGCAGATACCAGCAGCATCCCCCACAGCTTGCTTTTCATCTTCATCTATAGTCCCTGTCTGAGAAGGGCCTCCTATTCTCTTGCTTGGCCCTTATATGTGACCCGTGTGTGTCTAACCAATATCTCTCTCCCACGCCTACGAGCCAATCACTTAAATCTACAATTACTCCAAGAAAATGTTTTGATGCTTGTGTACAACATCATAATAGTTGGTCACGCTGCATTTTCTGTATCACTTAAATGGGCTGCTTAAGTCCATGATGTGGCCCGGAGGTGAAGGCAAATTTACAAGCAGGCTGACTAATACAGCTGCCAGCAGAGCGTGCGTCTTGCTGAAAGAAGTGACCTCAATAAAGATGGACGTTTGGCTGTGCGTTACATAAGTGATGGAGGGTGATCCCTAGGCGATGTTTGCATATGTAACAGGGAGCTCACAAGCAATGACAAACAAGACTTTAGCTTTAGAAAGGGTTGATACTACCTGTGTTCAAACTGACTGCAGACAGCATGACAACATGAGTGGAAAGTAACAACTTATATTACTGTAATTGGTTAATCATACTTTAGATTATTTTTTATTTTACAAGAATTAAGTTCTAGCCATGTAATAGAACTTCATTACATTTACTTAATTACATATTTTTGAGAGTTACTGAACACATCACAAGTTCCAACCTGTCTCACTGCTCAATTGGCTCCTTTCTATAGAGCTAGAAATCAGACTACGTTTTAAAACTTAATTCTTAAAACTTTTACCTTTTGCAATTAATCAGCTTATATATAAAAGTATGATCTAACTTTGAGTAGTATTTTTCACACTTTATATTTTTACTTAAAGGAAAAATATTATACAATTTTTGTATTGTTATTACCCTTTAAACATGCTCTTGCGTACCTTAAACTTGCCATCTCATGTTTTGCAACAAAAAAAGTATATTATTAGGTATAAGAATGTTTCTCTCCAGTCTGGCCTCGCACTTACAGAGTGTTTGCAGCCAGTAGATGGCACCTAGCGATTACACAATTTAGTGAAGTTATCACTTTAAGAGACTGCAAGACGTGCGATGATCAAGTTAGCAGTAACTGTTATCGTGTTTAGTCAGCAGAAATGCTCAGAATGAGTCTGGTGATGATTTAAGGACTTAAAACAGCAAAAGATTGTCAGATAATTGACGTATGAAATCGGAAAAAAACGTCATCAGGGAGTGTTTTTGATGATGGGAGAGAATTTCAAAACAACATTCCTCAAAACAACGTGAATGCAGATAAATTCAACTCACAGGTATGTTTTTGATGATGGAACATTGTTAGAACATGGTTAAAAACAAAAAAAAGTCACTGTAGCGTAATATATGTCCTTTAAAAGCATAGTTCGTGACATTATAGTAAAAATAAAAAGGGAAAAACAGGACTAAATCAAGGCAAGGTTTTTTGTAGAGCACAATGAACACAAAGCAATTCTAAGTGCTTTACATAACACAATAAAATTGCATTAAAATCACAAAACAGATAAATACTTACAAAAACATTAGAAAAATGACTTTAAAAGAGAAAAGTGCAGATCAAATCTTTCAATCGTGCGCACAGCTAAACAGAACTGTTTTAGCCTTGATTTAAACATTGTCAGGGTGGAGGCCTGTCACACGTATACATTTACATATGCTTAACTGACTGATGTATCAATGGAAATTATATATTGAGATGAAAGTCATTCATTCGTTTAAAAAGCAAACCAATGTGAACAATAGAAAAAGAGGGGTATGAAGCAAGTCATGACACTGGACAAAAACATTGGATTTTTTTTCTTTTTAATTATCATATTTATAACAGTCTGCAAAGAAACCACACTTCCTTTACAGTAAGCTCTCAGAAGTGGCTGTACTGTAAATATATCAAAGTAGCAGTGTAGCTGTGTCAGAACAGAGCCGGTCTGTCTGCGTTGCTCTGAGGGACTGAGGGACGGCACGTTGACTCCACTCTGCTGCTGTGACCCCACCCCTGGTAAATACAGGGTTGGAGCTTTCCTCTGTGGATAAAAATACACTGGCTCTCACACGACACTTTTCTTCTCCCATTGTGCACCAAGAGAACAGGAATTTTAATGCTTATTTGGATGTTTTTGAAGAAGGAAACTAAAACATGATGAACATATGACACATTCATTCATTTTCTATCTACCGCTTATTCCTGTTCCCGGGGTCACGGAACATATGACACATTTTACATATATATATATATATATATATATATATATATAAAAAGCCTTCAACTGGTCCCTTAATAATAACACTTGGGGACCCACATGAAACTCAGGAATTATAACAGTGGGGTAAAAAACCACAACAGAATGTAGATGCTATAGGCCAATTAGTTTGTTGTTAGATTTTTTCATCAATATTGGCCAATAGATTATCCAAAATTGTACCATTGCTTGTAGAGCCTGACCAAACTGGATTCATAGGGCAAAGTATCTCATTGACAACCTCAGATGGACAAAAACACATAATCCCCATGGAAACATGGCAATGGCAATACGTACACTGGATGCAGAGAAGGCCTTTGATAAGGTCATATGGCCATATGAAAAACTCAAAACAGCAAAAGGGTTAAGGCAAGGCGATCCACTGACAGGAATTATGTTTGCTTTATGTAGAACTGAAACTACCATTAAACTGTCACTATACGCCGATGATATTATTGTGTATCTTTCAAATCCTGAATGCTCAATAACATCGTTGATGAAAACTATTGAGAACTTTGAAAAAGAATTAGGATACACAATAAAAATAGATAAATCAGAAACAATGTTAATTAGCTGCCCCATAAAGGAAGAAATTAAACAGCAATATCCTTTTCACTGGGATGTAAATGTGGTAAAATACCTGCGGATTGTCACTTACGAAAGAATTAGATAATATATTTCACAAAAACGTTCAAGAACTAACAAATGTACTTAAGCAAGAAGTGGTCACTGGTACCCCTTTCATTATTTGAAAAAGAATAAAAAGTCCTTCCAAGATACTTATTTCTGTTCATAGCCCTGCCCATCACTATAGAATCATAAAAGTGCAAGAATCTCATTAATTTATCTGAAATTATCAAAAGAAATGAGTGGTTTAGGACTTCCAAACCTTAAATCTTGTTATCAAGCACGGGTTAGGGTTAGGGTTAGGGTTAAATTAATGGAAAGAATTCTCCTGGAAAATAATAAACCATTATTTCAAGACCCCTGTCATTCAAATGAAACAGAAAAAAGTGTGTGCTTAATGCTGGCGACAACGTGGAGAACAGAAAACAGACCATACGTATGTCCTGTGCAAGTATAAAAGAATACTGGGAAAAATCCATCACAGAATTAAATAATAGATTATATTATCATGGTATTTTCTCATGTTCCTTCCCCTGGATGTTGCCATCACTTGGTATTGCCACATCAACCACAAGGGCCTTCCTTTGCTGTTCATCCACCATCACGATGTCTGGTTGGTTTGCCATTACCATTCTGTCAGTCTGTATCTGGAAGTCCCACAGGATCTTCTCTACCACCTTTGGAGGTGTTTCCCAATTTGATCTTGGTTCATACTCACAGATGTTTCTGTACACTATTGCCATTGGTTAATGGCGTTCCATATACGCTTTCCCTGCCAGAACACCCAGCAGTTATGTGCTGGACTGTCTCAGAAGCTTCTTTGTCCAGCCCACACCTTGGGTCTTGTCTGGTGCTGTAGATCTGAGCCTCTATTGCTCTGGTGCTCAGGGCCTGCTCCTGTGCAGTCATGATGAGCCTCTGTGCTGTCCTTGTTATTTCTCTGTATTTTATCCTATTTTTATGTGAAGCACTTTGTGATTTTTATCTGTGAAAAGCGCTATACAAATAAAATTTACTTATTTACTTACTTACTTCAGTTCAGCCCACTCTAGCCACTGGTAGAATTTATTGATATCAGAGTGGTACATCCCATAGGGGCTTGTTCGCCCATGATGGTGCCTCCTCCAGCACCTCATCCTCTGTTCCCCATTCACTATCATAATCTGAGGCCTTATCCTTGATGTACTTGTGGATCTTCATATATACATAAAGCTTCAGTTTGAATTGGGAATCATTTTAGTTATGTGTTTTAGGAAAAATCAGCTATAATGATTGAAGAACAAATAGAAATCTCATTCTATGCATTTGCCTTCTAAAGTTGGCTTCATTATATTTTTTTCTTACTTCTTTTTTTGTTACAAATCTCAGCATTTTGACTATGAAGGGTATTTATAGTGTAAAAAACCCCACAAGGACGTTTACCTGTGGTTTCTGGTACTTCACACACCTTTTTGTCCTAGGTGACTTGCCGTATGACTCAGCTTGTGACATCACCATGTGTCAGAGCTCTCAGGGGCCTAACTTGTCAGAGGTATAGCTGACCATAGACCAGAGAAGATCCAGACATTTCTCAAGTTAACAGACTTTTTAAACCTGCTTTGCGTCTCATTACTGTAGTACACTGTTTCAGTAAGGCGGTTTTAGTTTCACAATGTTGTCAAACAGTTGGACTGCTTTTGAAGACACAACTTCCTGGTTACTTCCTTATTCCAACTCTCTGCCGCTCTGAGTATCAGTAAGTGATTTCAAAGTTTTACTTTGTTTTAAAAAATAAGGCTTAATTGATAGTACTCAATGTAAACTTGGATACTGCAAAATCCTCTGAGATGTGTGTTTATCACATTTTCAACATATTATTTGTTCTTCTTTAAGGCAGCAAGAATGGACTGAGCACCTCCCTGTTCAAAGGCTGCTTATAGAACACGTAATGGCATGAAGTTGTTGCAAGAGCCATAAAGATGAGTCAGCGGGAGAGAAAAGATCCAGAAACAGGAGTGAAAGAGGTGATAGACGCACTGGCCAAGACACCTCCGGAGCGACTGCGCAGCCTGACATACCAGCTGGGCCCATCCACAGAAGAGGATATTGTACATGCTCTGTGTCTGTTCATTCTGCACAGAGAGGTGCAAGCTTTGGATAAACTTGAGGCACATGCAGATAACATCCTTGCTAAGCACCTGTCTGAGAAATGGAAAGAAAGTACAAGTCAGTTTGAAAATTTTAAAGTTCTTTGTGATAATTTCCAAGAAGCAGCATCTTTGGCAACACTGGCACGAATTTATAAAGTTTTAACTCAGCATGGATTGTGTGATAGGGATGAGCTGATGTTGGCTTACATAAGAGCACTTCCATGTGAATCAAGTGACTCAGATGTTTTGGAATACAACCACTTCATAGAAGAAGCTAAACAAGTTTGCGGACCAGGGTTTGCAGATCTGTTGAGCTCATTCAGCAATCTAAACTTAGTGTCTGGATTCCCGAGCCAATCATACATGGGGAACACCTCTGCAACAACAGGTTCAGCACAGGAAAAGGCAAGCAATGTGCCGAGCTCACTCCATACTTCATATCCTTCTTATCCAACACATTTAGAGATAAGCGCTCCCCCCACAAACAGCATTCCCAATGCGCCTAAAACACCAAACAGTTCTATTGGAAATGGTGCTTCATCTTCTGGCCCTGGAAAACGTATGCAACCTAAACAACAAAGTTATATTGCTGTGAACCCAAGTTGTAGGGTGCATGGGCGAAATATACCCGCTAAACCAGCATGTAAACCTATTCCAGAGGATCCACCAGGAGCTAAAGAAGAAACAGAACTTGAGGAAGAAGTCAAGTTTTATGCTTTTGTCATACTGCATGCTCAACAAGATGCAGATATGGCAGATGCAATGAAAGAGAAGCTTGAGGGCATTATTAAAAGTGATGGTGCAACTTTTTCTGACTTTGAAGTGCCTGGAAAAGCCACTCTGAGGTGTGTGGAGGATGCCATTAACAACTCTGCCTTTACCCTCCTGCTCCTCACCACCAACTTCAACAACTTTCTGGAGATGAAAACCAACTCAGCTCTGGTTAACTCCATCCAAAATAAGCCAAAACACAACACTGTGATACCGCTACTGCCAAAAAGGAACGCCATGCCCAGAGAAGACTTCCCCATGGTCCTGAAAACATTAGTACCACTAGTGGAAAACAAAAACTTTGAGAGGAAAATACAACAATCCTTGACCCCTGCAAGGATAAAGCGTCAAAAGGAGGAGTGGATGAAAGAACAGGAGGTGAAAAGCCTCAAGGATAAACAGGAAAAGTTAAAACTCTCCAACCAGCAGCAACAAAAAGAGAATGAGGAGCTAAGAAGCGTGCGTGAACTAGAACAAGAGAGGCAAATGCTTTTGAACCCGCAGTATCCCTTTAGCCCAGAACAAATAGTGGGGCCTGATGGGAGACAATGGTGGCAGCACCCAAACATCAACATTGAAAATGCACAGTACATTATTATTGGGGACAACTCTCAGATGGCTGTGGACCACAGCAAAGAGAGTGGAGACAAGGACGAAACATAAACTGTATAAAGTCAAAGAATGGGTAACGCGGTCCTTCATCACTGAGTCACAATATGCACGAGAAGTGAGTTTATTTCAGTGGTTGAGACACAACAAAAATATTTCAATTATTTATCTTCATCTGGATCATGTCTGTGTGTCTTCCTTATAATATTAGGCAGCATTTAAAAGAAGCCTATTGCAAAACGTGAATGAAATAGGCTACAATGAGTCTAAGCTGCAACCACTAAAATAAATACACTTTTGCTTTTAATATTGTAATTAATGATGTAGGGCTGTTTGCAACACTACAGCTTGATTTTTTTTTTTGAAGAGCCTGCCCTATGTGGAAGTGCTGCCATCTATTGACGCTTCTGGCACAGCTTTCACACATTAAATGTATCAGCCTGCATTTGCCACTAGGGGGTGTTGTTGACATGTGCTTCTGTTCACTGAGCGGCTCGCAACGAATTAAATGATTTTAAATCCTTATCGCCCTTGTGTTTTTTATAGGCTGCGGAATGAAAAGGTAGTAAGTGATTCGTTTATAATCCTTTATTTTAAAAGCGACAATATGTGGGCCTGTTAAAATTAAATAAGTGTTCGAAGGTATAAGCAAAGTTTTACATAATGCTTCCACAACGATGCTGAAGGATAAAGGTGTGTGTTTGTTTGTCAATTTGGTTTTGACAACTTGAACATGTAGTTGATTAAAAGCCTGCTTTCAAAATCAAGGAAGAAAATACATAAATTATGAAGAAAATCCTGAATCTTGTCACATTATTAATTAGCTGCTGTCACATAATCTAATAACAACCCAGTAATTGTGTCTGTGAATTATTCTCATAGATCTACGGTGAATTCCCACATGAGCCCCTCCTGGGTTACGCGACACTGTAAGGACTGAAAAGAAGGGTGGGTGAACGGCGCATGCGCTGTTGGTTCCCTCCTCTTTAACCAGTGCGGCAGGAAAAGCGCAGTGGAGACTTCAAGATAGAGAGAGAGAGAGAGAGAGAGAAGAAAAACTGTTATAAGAGCGAAAAGAAGAAAACATGGACGCGCAGGGAGTTTTATCTCTCCGATGGTCGTGCGGTCGCTTTTGACGCACACGAACTGCTCCGCTGAAGAGATTTATATCAGGGAATGGGAATCTTCAGGAATCCTGCTGAAAACTGTCCTCGGCTTCTAGACTGTGAGAAGCTGGTCGTTATAGTCAAGATGGTTTTGATGTAACCAACCATTTGCTATCCGCCAACTCGTCGTGCGTCAGCGTGAAGTTTTCCATATTTTTCCTGGAGAAGGGGGAGGTTTTTCTGCATTGAATTCCTCTGGTCGGGATGTCATCCGCAGTGAGGACTTCCTCTGGCTGACTGCTCCTCCAGCCGTAGCGGTCCTGGGCCTGACAGACACGCGGAGGGAAAGATGGGAGATGCAGCAGACAACAGAGGGATGAAACGCACGTTCATTGTGCCCACCATTAAGAGCTTTGACCACTATGACTTCACCAGGGCCAAGATCTCCTGTAGCTTGACGTGGCTCGTGGCCAAAGCTTTTGGCTCTGGTAGGTAACTCCTCTCACTGGGATTATAGTGTTATGGAAACAAGTTGTTCTCCTTGAGTCATGCACAAACCTCTGCCTTTCCATCGATTTTCCCACATGGCCGTTTGACTTCAGGTCACAGGTCACATCCACCGAGTCACTTTTGATGTCAGAGTTTAACCTGTTGCTGGGCTTTAGCTAATTATTCCCTGCTGCAAAGCCTCTTATGTAACCCCAGTGTTTGGCTGACAGACTACTGCCAGTGCCCTGATGTACAGGAGCACTCAGCTGTACCTCAAGTAAAGAAGACACAGACAGAATGACGTTTGAGTTTCCACTGTTATGTTCAGATCTTTATTGTTTTAACAGTCGATTCGCTCTTCTTGGCAGCTCATCATTTATACACAGTAAACTGGACAGATGTTTGGACTGGGTGTAGGCCTAACTCTTCTCCAGATATATCATATTAATATTGTATGCCTCTGGTCTCCTTTCTTGTCTGGTGTACAGTTGTCACTGTGGTCTAACAGAGTCCTCAGCGTCATAAAGCCTGAGTGACTCCAGTCTGGAGCCCAAAGGTTTACTTCAGCTTCTAATGAACACTTAAACAGCTGTTTCTTCATCTACTGCACTCAGTCTGGACTGGCCGAGAGCCTGCCACACACAAACAAGAGACATCAAAAGACTCAGTAGTAAACTTATTCATGTTTTTTAACTGGCTGACAATTAATTGTAAAATCTAGGCACTTTCAACATTACAGTTATACGTTAGCATAAAGTTGTCATGTTGTTTTTCCCATCTTTCTTGTGACACAGTTAAAACTCCGGTGAGGCAAGACGAGAACTGTGGCCCTGATTCATAGCCAGTCCTCAGAGTCCTGTTTGTCCCAGATTGAACAGATGGGCCATAGTGGAAAACTCCTAATAAACAGCAGAATTATAAGTTTAAAACTTTCACAACTAACTCAATTCAACTAAAGTGTGTCTAACCTGTAATAGGCCGACTGCCTGTGTGTTGAAACTGTCATATTGTAGTATTTTTAGTTTAGTTTTAAAAACATATTAAATTCAGTTCACCCAATTAAAAAATACAGTTATTCATTCTTTCCAAAAAATATTCTAATATATATACAGTAGTTCTTCTGCAATGCCAACTAATCACTAGTTACTCTACAACATGTGTATTTTTAATCAGCAAAACACTTAACTCCACTTTTTAACTGATTCCATTTTTTTTAGTTTACAAGCAAAGTAATATAACTTTAGTAGTATCTTCTACTTTAAATTGAATTAAACTTTTATTATGATTATACAGACCAACGAGAAAGATCAGTGAAGGTCAATATAAGGAACTAGGGGAAAAAACTGAAATGGTTACTAAAGAATATAATATCACCTTTGCTTTGCTTTTGAGTGCGGTCTGATGTCTTAAAACAATCAACCGAGGATAATCATAATTTCTATTGGTTATAACAATAAATCCTCTGAAAACAACACATGGTGGCAGACTGTTTGTGTCAAACACTAAGATTAAACATTTCTTAAAAATGAAGAGCAGTCATTCTCAACCTGGTGTCCAGAGATTCTCAGTTTAGCGTTTGGAAGCCCGTGGTTCTTAGAAAAGAGGTCCAAACTAGATTGTGTGAATTTTAATGAAGGGATAGCATGTTAATTGCTTCTATATAGTATTTATTATCATTACTGTCATGTTACTCGTGCTGTGTATTTATTAACCAGAAGACAAAGATATATATTATATTTTCCTGACTTGGTTAAATGCTTTGAACGAGATGAAAGCTAGTCACGTGGTCTTGGTCAGTCAAGGCATTTTTAAATCAAGACCAAGAAGGCAGCACTGAGAAGTCACATTGTTATCAACGTTATGAATGTCTAATCTAATTTCATAAACTTCTAATCTAATTCAGGTCAAAGCTATAAACTGGAACATGTTAGATCTAACTTTATTTCAAGCTCAGATATGACAATAGCAGTAAACACTGCTGGCCACGAGCCTTTATGATTCTCAGGGTCCCATGGGGTCCAGCAGCAGTCCTGTCCATGCCTGCCTTTCCTGTAGCAGCTACTTCCTGGCTATTTCCTCCCTTCTACACAAAGAGAGACGCTTCAGTTGACCTAGCAGATTTTTTTTCGAAAGTTTCAGTTACTGGGAAACTTGGAAAATGTCAGACTCGATTTTGATTCTAAGGAATAGACTCAATGCTCAATACCAAACAATTATAAAAAACAAAACAAAATAAAAACCCTCCCATTTCCGTACTTTTGACAACCATAATTGCAATTCATATTTGTATTAAATTTGCACTGTGTACATTTTAAACACATTAAGGAACATTAACATTGAGATAAGATGGAAATATTATATAATATATAATTACTAAACTTAAGCAAGACTCAAGATGCATTGTTTGTAGAGGTCTAAACTAAAAGATTAGTCTTATTCATATATTTTAAAAATTAATTTGTTTTGGTTGTTTACAGAGGACTTTTTTGGACAGTTTGGACAGATTTGATAATTTCGACAATTCAGTTGTGATTTCTAGTTACTTCAAGAGCCTGAAGTAACTGAATATTTCTTCACCTACCTTGTATTTTCTAGGGGATTATTATCTAGTTGTGATGCATGATTTGATAAAGTACAAGTAAGAATTGTCTAACATCTGTGTGCTGCTTTAAATAGCTCTTTTAGTTCACAAGCCAGAGGCGCTGTACCAACCACCACTACTGGGAAACGTCTGTGGTAGAATCACAAGCTTTAAGTGAGGTTAAACTTGAGATATTTGAATTAATTTTCCTCCCAAAGAAGATAATGTTCATATATATTGATATTGATTAGTGAGGTTAGTGTATTGTTTTGGTTTGATAGTGTATATATGCTTCATTGGTAATTGTGCCATTATTTAAACCACAAGAACCCATAAAACTAATAAATAGTAAACTAGTAAATTAAGAATGTTGCGACTGATATAGTATATGATTTAAAAGATGTCAAGTTTCCAAATGTGTTTATCCAGTAACATGTATTATTGTCGTACACACTTGTTCATTGTAAAGTGATTCAAAAGTTAAAAGGAAACGAACCCACGTACACCAAGAATACACTGAATACATTCCTAAACATTGTGTGCATTATATTCAGTGACAGCTTGTTAAGTAGTGTAGCTCTGACTCACTACATCAGGTCAACAACAAGAAACAACGGTAGTGGATGGGTGGGCTG
Organism: Rhinogobius similis; assembly: GCA_019453435.1. NCBI lineage: Eukaryota > Metazoa > Chordata > Actinopteri > Gobiiformes > Gobiidae > Rhinogobius > Rhinogobius similis. The sequence goes on along the minus strand of CM033632.1, from coordinate 22,586,520 downwards.
GTCCAGAAAAGTCCAGAAAACATCTCAGCTCAGTATTTTGTAGAGCTTGACGGTCTGTGTAAAATCTTGTTGTAGCCAAATACAGGGATTACAGAAAGGAATCAGAGGACACATATCTGTCCTGCGAGGTCACTCATTTAATGTGTATTTCAGTTATTGTTTTCCCATGAATGAGTCAAAATGCCAGCTGCAACATCAGATGGACTGTAAAAATGGAATTTAATAAAATAGTTGAAAAGACCATCTGGTATGTCTGTTATGTTCAGCAGTTGGTTACAGTTCTTAAAATGCTGGTAACTACAGTAACTTTCCACACATTTCTTAGAAACAAAGTAGCTAAAAATAGAACACAAAATGTTTTTAATGGGAGTTTCAGATTTTCCCCTTTATTATAGCCAATGCTTTTGAACTCGTTATTGTCAGGAAACCATAGCAACTACAACATTTGCTCTGGCATCCTGCTGACTACTTGCTTCAGTGGTAATGATAGTGTTTTGGATCATGAACTGGACCAAAATAACTCGGTCTCTCTTGCTGTAGATGCTGTGCCAGATGAGCTGGTTGAGCCCTTCTATCAGGACCAGTACAACCAGGAGCACCTGAAGCCCCCCGTGGCCTGCCTCCTCCAGTCGGCAGAATTGTACTGCAGAGCGGGCAGCTTGATCCTCCGTAGCGATGCCGTCAAACCACTTCTTGGACACAACGCCATCATCCAGGCTCTGGCTCAGAAAGGCCTGTACGTCACCGACCAGGACAGGCTGGTCACTGAGCGGGACCTGACCAGTACGCCCATACACATGGTGAGGGGCACGCATGTTAACGCTTTTAAGAATTAGTCCACCAAGTACAACTGGGACCAGCTTTGAAATCCAAAGTAGCTTGCATTTGGATTGGCAATAAGTTATTGGAGACATATGATGTAAAATTAACTTTTAGGAACTTATAGCCATGTTATAAAGGTGTTCCTTCATCATTAGCTTATAGTCAAAGTTGTATTTTGATCGACTCATGCATGTTGTGCATGAGTACTCCTGCATAAATCTGCAGTTGAGGCTTGAGAGCTCAGATTCTTATTCTCAAATTCTTATTTTCACCTACCCCCTATCCCCTCCCATTCCCGTTGAGATTGTTAAAAACATTCAGATTCCAGGCCATTCAAAAATGCCACGTAACCATTTTTCAACAAGAAAGATATTGATCCTGATTGTTAGGATGAAATACTAATACTAGGGGGCGGGGCCTCTCAGCTCTGCAGTTATGAACAGGAAGTCATTGGACCTGTTTCTATTGCTAGGTTCACAACCTTCTGCAGGCCAATAATATTTAATACAGATGAGATGAAAAAGTAATAATTATGAAGACGTTTTAGATCAATATTGCAGATTATAATGAACAAAATGTAACATCATGATTTACTTCTGTTATGGTGTAATACAACATATTAGAGAAAAAAAGCATAATATGCCTTCTTAAATGAATCAATTATTCAGTTGTTATTTGTTGTAAAATAATTCAAACTGTCTCATATACACAGATTTGTCATTATTAACATTATAAAGCTATGATAGTCAGTGTAGGTCATTCAAGGCATGTTATCATTTAGGGTCAGTAATTCTCAAACCACTATAAACACTAAACGTATGGCGAGAGTGTCCACTTGTGCTGACTCCAAATTGGGTCTGCATTGCAGTGCACCCCTCCTCTTCATGCTACTGTATCACGTTCTATCCCAGCCTTTCTCCCCTTTCCTTTCCCTAACAATTGAATGAGAAATAATGATAATGATGCAAAAATGTTTATGCTAAGTGATGTACTTAACATCTAAAACCGTGTTTAAGGTGGGAGCAGTGTCTTAATGATTTTATGTCGCCCTTAGCTGCTAAATGTCTAGTAATCTACAGGAGGACTAAGTGGGACTAACTTATCTCTATTTTCACTGAAGACAGTAAATGCAGTAATGTCAAGCAGGAAAATGTGGGCTTTATTTTGGTTACATAATGAAGACACTCCTTTCTACATCATGTACAAAAAGAAAAAGTCACTCACATGTCAGAGAAGATTGGGGGGAAGGAGGGTAGATTTTAAGGGTTGCCATATGGCTTTGATCCAGAAACAGGGAAGTACACATTAGAATGAATGAAAGATGAGTGAAAAGGGGAAGAAGATCAGCAGAGCCCCATTACATATTGCCTGGCTCCCCGAACAACTAATGTGTGCCAAAAACCAAGTCGGCAAGGCCCACTTTTCTACCACCATCTGTTGAAGGGGACATGAAGCACTGGGAGCTTTGGGGAGGTTAAGAAGAGGGAGGACGTGATGTGCAGAACTGCGGCATGGAGGTGGGCGGGGCCAAAGCATGTCTGGTGCACAAATGAGAGCTCCCACATGTGAAGGCTGCTCAAAGTCACACCTTCAAGAACAATACAAAACAATCTGTTGTTATTGAGCAATTTGTGAAATTATGCCTCACCGTGACTTATGTGATAAGCTATGTTTATTTGATTTGCGTTGATTTGTGTTTTAAAATCAAGACTCAGTTCTTTATGCACATTTTAAACACGTTTAGGGTGTGGTTGTCAAAATATGAAAACTGGATAGTGATAAAAACTTTAACTAGTATTGAAACTACTCATTTGAGAAAGTATGGATACTAAAAAATCTCACAAACAAGATAAAATGTCCTATTTCCTGAACCGTTTTAGAATAATCTTGAGCTTTATCAGAACTAGCATAAGTCCACATGATTACATAAACAAAGTAGTATTATTTTGTGTTGAATATTATGGTCTAGTGTCTATAAAAACAAAAATAGACATTTTGGTATCAAAATTGGTATAAAGCCCATTCCTTAGTTGAATATCAAGTTTGAAAGTTTAGTATTGTGACAAAACTAGTTCAGGGGGACATTCACATTTAAGGTCACACATTTAAATTAGAAAGTGATTGGTGAATGTAAATTACTTCCATAATATAGGATACTGGGGGGTATAACAGATATATGCTAGCAGACGACTTTACAAGGTCATTCTTTTTAACCGGGCAATTGCACCACTGCCATTATCCTGCGCTTACTTGACAGATTGTTGTACAGGTTGTTGTAAAGTTTATCAATAAAAACAACTGTAGCTTTCTCAGATCTGTTCCTTAGACACACGCATGAGACGTTTACAGACGAGGCTTGTTCATGCACTTGCTCAGCTGTAGCCTTTGATGTGCAATGTCCATTCAACTTTAGGGCAATCTTGTAAAGGGAAGCCTGCTACTCTTACAACTGTTGGTCAGTGGCTACTGTTGTGACTCCCTTATAAGGAATGTCTGACTGTCACCGTTCGTGGTCTAGACATGTCTCTGCTCGCGCACACACAATAGTAATTGAGAGCACATGTCTTTATACCATGTCAACAGTAGCTGAGTGTAAGGTCACACACTTAAGCTCAAGCAACACTCAATTTACAAGTCCACTTTTTAAATATATAGAGTACTATGTTAATTCAAGCATTTGGATAAGGTTTAATGAAAATTGTGAACGTTTAAGCCCTTGAACCATCTTTCTTTCTAGTCTGTGTGTCAATCCAGCTGCAGTTTGTCCAAAGGGAATGTTTGCAATGTCAAATATCTGGCAATATCCTGGACATAAAAGAATCGAAAACAATGTGTGTTGATATTTAAGAAGTAAGGAAGTGCCAGTCTCAGGAATTCCACTTTTGCAATGTTAAATCAATTACATCTCATGAACATAGTTTAAAGAACTGTTGTACTGTATGAGGATATGAGTTGAAATTTCTCTGCTCTGTAAACATTTGCCTAAGGATACATTCAGGGGTTTTAGCTATTGTAAGTTAGTTAGATATCACTTGATTTTTGCTGTTTTAAAAATGATTTAATAATTCTAATAAGCTGGTCATATTGATTCTGCATTTCATTTTATAGGAGAGGTATGATATATCTTTTATATAATAAATACAATATTATTGGCAAAATTGTGGATCGTCCACAAAATGTTTATTATACGCAAGAAGAAAATCCATAGCTTTAAATGAAACATACTCTGTAAAATGAACTAACCATGCTAGCTTACTCAGAGTTATGTTTCTATTGATTCATTTATGTCTGAGTACAATCCTATATTGTCCTGCAATCGAGACTTGAGTGCTCATCTACCCCTTATCTCCGCCCACTGCTGTGTATTTACTTGGTATTATTCAAACTGTAATTTTGTATATTGTCATTTGTGTGCTGCTGTGACCAAGCTGTTAGGGCTGTAGTCCTTTAATCGATTAGTCGGTCGAAGGTACCTCAGTCGACCAAGATTTTTATTAGTCGACTAATCATTTTACTTACTAAAATGATGTATATCACAAAAACGAGAATATATGTGAGTTAGCTGAAGATGTTGGAGTCTTAATCTATAAATACACTGTCTTTTCTGCATAAATAGTTGTTTTTGCATGAACTCCTTCAGTTGTGGTCTTTTGAGTGCAGTTTGATTTAGATAGATAGATAGTTTTGATATATTTTTGCCACACCCCCTTTTAGTCGACTAATTGGTCGATAGGGCGGGCCTTTAGTCGACCAGCAATTTCTTTAGTTGACTACAGCCCTACAAGCCATTCCCCTTGAAATTATGATCTTTGTCAAGGTCGAAGTAATATAGCAAGTTGTCAACTCACATATGGAATTGATCAGGTTCAACGTTTATGAATTTACTTTTTGGATATTTCTTAAGAGAACAAAAAAGAATAAAATGTAATCAGTATGGAATAGGAGTAGGCCTTCACGATATGGGAAATTAGTGCGATATGCAATATGGTGTCAAGTGTGCGATAACGATATAATTGCGATATTTTTCCTAATTTGCATATATTTTTCTTTTCCAGGTATAAAGGATAACAATTAAGTACTCAACTCTCACTTTAAAATATACAAATACACACACATTGGAGAGTGTTAAAACCTGGAGTTGCTTTATCCATTACTCTGCAAACCATAAAAATAACTGAGGCATTTTAAACATTTCAGACATTTTATTCACCTTCAGTGAAAAAGTATTTGATTTAGAATCAAGAGCTTTAACAAAAAACACTTGCCGTTTCTGTACTTAGTAAAATGGCGCTTTTGGGAGTGAACATTTAAGGATGCGTCTGATTGGTCAAAAATAAAAACAAGCTTGGGCGCACATGAAACGCAAGATTAATGCATTTAACCATTTGGCATTATCGTGTATCTTTGCGATATGCATATTGCGATAATAACAAGTGCGATAATGGTACTTCTTCGATATATTGTGCAGCCCTAAATAGGAGTCCCTTGTCCCCCATTTGGGAAAATAACATCATCACTATCTAGATCCTGAGCATCACCACTTTGAGGCTGACCATGTCATTTAGTCGTTGTGGCCATGAATTGAGGTCTGTGTTAAAACTCTGGTGAGATGACGCCTGGTTGTTTGCATCTTTTTCTTTGAGTCACTTGGATCAGGAGCACCTCATCTTGGACTGTAGAGCTGCCGATAGTTGATTAGCTCAGCATAAACAAACAGCCACATGTTTTTGTGAAAAGTGTGACAGGAAAGGGAAGGGAACGACTCGAGGTCTGACCGGACTGGAATGAGATCAGAAAGGCCAGGATAATGTCACGCTTTGTGTAGGTGTTGAGGGCTGCCCAACCCACTCTACTCTATAAAAGTGAATGGTTTCAAGGAAGGCAATGTGTGTTTTTTGAAATTGTAAATAGTAAATTCAAAACGTAAAGTGGTAGATAATGTCGTAATTGACCCATGGTTCAATAAATGACAGAACCATATTACTTGGGGCTTTATATTTAATGTTTAAACATTTATTTGCACTAGTTGGAAACATTTCTAAATAAAACTTGTCACATATTAACATGCTATAGTACATAATATCTTTATGGCACTATTTATTTAGCTATTTGCTGTTTAGCTCATGTCGTATTGAAGAAGGTTTCTTTGGATAAGGGTTAACTGGGATTATCCTGCTTTGGGCTCAGTATATCAGTGGCATCAATTTTATCACTTAAATGTTTTTTGTAACAACGTACCGCTCTTCAAAACACTATCATGGGACAAAAATAGCCTCTTTGTAATGGCATTCATTGAATTCAATCATTTAAGTTGTAATCATTTTTGTTTCTGTAATGCATTTTCTAGCATGTTGTTTTTGTTGTAACGTATCAATTTGATCTAAAGAAAAGTTATTTCACAATTTATTTTACAGGTAAAATGACCATAGAAACATTTTCAACTTTTCCCATTTTTTCCACAGAGTTCCCATTTGGCTCTCATTGACACTTTGATGATGGCCTACACTGTGGAGATGGTGAGCGTGGAGCGGGTCATGTCCTGCATCAACAGATTGTCTGCTGCTGAGCCGTTACTCTGCGACAGAGACATGCAAGAGCTGCCTTACGACACAGAGGACGCCATCATCACCTGGATTAACAAGGTCATTATAGCGCATACTTTCAGCTACCCTTAATTTACCCTTTGATCTGACATAGGAATTAGTCTATTTATATTGAATTAAAGCCCACCTTTTTTTTCCATACACGCCTAGCATCTTTTAATTGTCATTTTTCAATTATATTAAAAGTATAATTGTATTATAGTATTATAAATAGTATACTTTGTTACATACAGGTGTTATACACCGATTAAAGATAAGAAATTCTGGTTTCCGTTGATTGATTGATCAATGGAAGCAATGTAAGTAGTACACAAGCAAAGCAATAGCACTTATAAAATTAATACATTTAGTATATAGCATGTAGCATATAATTGTGTACTAGACACAAATGTACCCAAAAGTGCCGACTGGAATAAAGACAAACACATTTCTTCAAACATGTCAAAGTGTAAAAGTTTACACTAATTCTACCTAAAAATAATGAGCAAGTGACTTACCATCCTATTCTTCCATTTCCCCTTCAGGTGCTATAATGTAAATTATGCTAATTAGCATATGAATTAGCTGCTCCATTGTGCACCCCTTCCCTTGCGCCCCCTGGTGGCTTTAACTGGGAGTGTGACACATCTTTGTGAGGCTTAGGGAGGGAGCGTTACATGATTACACTACTGTTTTATGCCAAATCACAACACTGTCAATGTTATTCAGCAGAAAATCTGTGCCGAAAAGTGCTAATTCTAATGAGCGAGTTAGCTTTAGTTTTAGCTTTTTGGGCCCTATTCACTAAGGTCAGAAATGGATGAAAAGGGGCTTATTTTGAAGAGGACAAGTTGGAGACAAAGAGATACCACGGATCAAGTCTTGTATTGTTGGAAGAATTTTTTTTTTGCTCTTCGTCATAAATTGTTTATGATATATTTGAGCTCTAGCCGCTCTGCCACCGTGCACCCCATAGCCTGAATAAAGGCCAAAAAAGAATACTTTTTGTGCTTTTTTTAGCTCATTAAAAAAAAGCCCTGTATTGCTCTTTTGGGTGGTACTGTGACATGAAATGAATGCAATAAACATGTTGTGGAAAAAAATAGCTTTCCAACAATATAAAGCATCCCTCTGTTGCTAAAAGATTTTTTTTCTCCTTTGAAATGAATGGGAAAAGAACCTCAAACTTTCATCAATCTCAATAGGCTAAATAAAATATTACAGTTTACATTTCATTGGGTCATTTGTCTGTCCCAAACCTCAGGAGGGGCCAGAAGGGCACCTCACTTAAAAAAATATCGATTAAATGGAAACCAGTGCTCATTGCGACACATATGGAAATAGAAAATATAATAAATATAAATCAAACTCTGTCAGTGTCAAACAGTCATGCAGACAAAATGCAGAGGTCAGTTATAATAAAATGTCTCATGGTTGTCCTCAGGTAAAAAGCGTCTGCTCTTGTTTGAAACCTTCACATTCACAACACATGGCTTATTGTCTGTCCATAGCCCTGAAGACCTGTGCACAAAGTAAGCCAACTCTGCTAGCCCCGTCGTATGTTACATCACTAAATGCAAACAAAACATAAGAGGGTTTTTAAATAGTCTTTTACTGTAAGTTATAGCCTATACTGAAGTGTTGTTTTGTCTTTCAGCATTTGGATCATCAAGGCAGAGAGTTGCACTTTGATGTTTGATGTTTCCAAATGTCTGCTTTCCTGGACACAAACCCCTCATTGAGTGTGCTGCACATATTTGTGAGAAATGTGACCTCTCCATCACTCTTCTCTCGTCTGTGCAGGTAAACGAACACCTGAGAGACATCCTTGTGGAGGAGCACAAGCTGAAAGAGACTGCGTTTCAGGACAACATCCAAAAGGTAAGAACAAATTATTATGAGTGGACAATGTAGTCCTATTTAATGAATGCAGTCAACACATCAGAAACACATGTGCTTAAATCTAAGTCCAAACCAAAAGTAAACCATGTGTAAAACCTAGGTAGAACCAGACCGAGGCCCAACACTGACTGGGTGTACTTTTAGACTGTGGCTATGTTTACATGCACACCAAAAATCTGATCATTATCTGATTTGTGCAGTTATCCGATTATTGAAATGTCATGTAAACAGTTACCTGATGTGAGTTATGTGACACTATGCAGGTGTTTACATGGACATTTATGCAAAAAAAAAGGGCAAACTAATGTGGCAAAGACAAAAGGAAAGAGAAAATGTTTTACTAAGTTTTACTTGTTGTTTTATTTGATTGTACTTTATTTTGCAAATATAACACTAATTAACTGACACGTGTCACCAGATTTACACAAATAATCAGATCTATTGATGTCGGTTGAGCACTGCAATAAATTTCTATGCACTAATTTTTGCAGTCCAATTTTATCTTATAATAGCACATTCTATTTTAAGACTTTTTAAAAATAGTTCAATGTAAAAAAACGCATCCAGCTCTCCGAAATATTCACCCAGTCTTGCATGCTGCACTGATCACTCTTACAAATCAGCTTTGCGTTTTATTATTGGGCAAGCTGCAAAAGAATCCTACAACAGTCACTGAGAGAGAAAAGGCTGTGTGAAATGGTATAATGTGGAAGATGTGATTCTTGTGGACATTGTCAGCTGTGGTTCTGATGGAGCGCTGACACAGAGACAGTGTTCACAGTTATGTAAGGTCCATGTGACTGCAGCGGACACACAGCAGCAGCTACTGTCCTCCACCACTTACCACTCACCCATAATGCAACACTGCATTGTCTTATCAGGTCATGACCCTGTTAACTAGGGTTTAAAGGTGGCAATTGTGGAAAAAATAGGTAGCCTAACCTAGCCTAGCCTCCCGTCTACACCATATAGTTTTAATACTTTAGTAAATGGGTAATTGTCATCAAGTTTCAATACGGTGAACACAAGTCTTTCCCCCTGACTTCTTTGCTATTGAAAACCTAAAGCTCGTTATTGCAAATCCAACTGTTTATGTATCACAGCTTCTGAAATGGTTGTACACTGTGTAGTCATGGGTTTTTGTTATGAGGGAAATCAGAAAGTGTAAATAATGTTTTTAAACTGGTGTGGAAATCAGAGTGTACTGTAACCCATTGTTCTGCTGCTTTCCTGTGCCATGCCCCATTTTTGATTTATCAAGAAACTTCAGTCAGTCACAGATAGAAAAATTATCTGAAAGAAATGATCAATTATGTAAAAAAGCATACATACTAAATAGTAAATATAGTAAAACAGAGTGTCCTATTCCTAACATACTTCACACTATCAGTAGCATGAAGTCTTTTAATTAAATGGTCTGTGGTTCTTCAAATGATGCATCTGTAAGAAGATAGAAAGGAAACAGCCCTGGGCCGTTCACCTGTGTAACGAAGGAGTAATGTTACACAATGTTTGGTTTTGCTTAGTTTATTCATTTATGCCCCCTTCTGCCTAACCCCTCTTCCATTGTCTCCTATTGTCATCCACTCAGTCTCCAAACAAATGGTACTGGAGACTTGTACCTGTAAGTCCATTCATACTTAAGAAAGATTACTATGACACTATCCTAACCCTCCTCCATTTTAGCTTTTGTTGATTGCATGTAGCCCTCGTGCACACCCACCTGGTTAATCCTTTGTCCCAGATATGCTGACCACTTATTACTGATCTTAGCAAATGTCTCTAGATTGTTAGTACACAGCTATATCAGCACCATTTCCAAGATTCTGATTATACTCTGATATTCAAATGTAAGTACCAGTGAGTATGATAGATTAATGATTGTAGTGAGGGTTGCTCTAAGAAAAGCCTGGTCCCTTTCTACTTGCTGTGAAATGAAACTGTGACTCTGCTCACGTGTGTGTATGGTTTAAGTGGAGCTAATGTCATGAATGCCTTTAAAGAAAGTGCTATTCTTGGCTGTGATTTTATAGTAGATCTATGAACTTAAGTTTATGAATGTTTTTGTGGTTTAGGTGTTTTTCTTGCATGATTACCATTTAGTTGAGCCTGACTCCTACTTTATGCTTGACTGAGAACCCTCAAATTAACAGCTTTATTTCATTCACCTGCTTCTGGGGATATAATAGATTGTACTGCATGAACGTCAGCGTCATCATGACACAGAGGTGATGTCTTTCTCCCGTTTCCATGGTTTCAGGCTCGCTACAGAAGAGAGCTTTCACAGCAGAGAAGTGCTCCGGTGCTCCCCCTGGTGGACAACCTGCTGAAGGACAACACAGACGGCTGTGCTCTGACTGCCCTGCTGCACTTCTACTGCCCACAAGCAGTCAGATTGGAAGGTGGGCCCTGTCTGCAGCCACACCCTCTGCGTACAGCCCACAAGACTACAGTCTATTTATTCCCTTAGAAATGACACATAATGGGGAAAACACTGAGTCATTTTCATCTTTGGTTTGATGTTACAATGATGGCTTTTCTCTCCATTCTCTTCAGGCAAAGTTTGAAGGAAGCATTTATTCACTGTATGGACATGTTTTGCTGGTTGTGGGCATTATATAATTATTAAAATTCCATTGCATTAAATTATAGCCAGATAACATAACATAACAACATATTTTTATGAAGTGTGCTGGCATTTTTAGTATGTAATACCTAAATGGAAAACCCTACAAGTGAAAACTTAAAACTTATAATACCAAAGGATTATGGAAAGATGACTCAAGGCATGAAGCAACAACGTCTCTGCTCTGATTTTTCTCCTGCTCCTGCGGCCGTTGTTCTAAAAATGCCTTGGGTTGGGCTGCGATTGGTCATGAGGAGGATGTGACGGCAAGGCTATTTCAAACATAAACACTGGTGTGCACTGACTTATGGGATTGATTGTAGTTCAAATGAGCTCATACAGATGTTTGCCAGATGTGAATTTCTGGTTTAATCTGCTTCCAATCCTCAGTTTGAACAAATCAGAAAAGCAGTGCTGGTTAATATACAATGATACAATGGCAAGAACATTCAACATCTGTGTGGTTTGTTCAATATTGTCATCTAATTTGCAGTTTTAAAGGGTGAGCATATTTTAAGACCGGAGGATATGATGTGTTTGTACTTGCACCGATTTTCCTATTTTTTAACCATGAAATAGGAAGCCATTGTTTCAACTATTTGCTGCCATCCTAAATTATGATATTATTTTATTTCATATCTTTCTTTATGCACATTCATTATATAACAGTAAAGTATACTATCCACGTTTCACAATTGTCGGGCAATAAACTGGAGTTGCCTGCAGCCAAATTCCCTGCACAACGTGAACAATACTGTATAATTATTAAGACAGCGCTCATAGGTCAGATCTTTTCACAAATATCTGATTTTACAATATACTGTGTGGGGAAAAAATGTATTTAACTCTACAATCATTTAAAAAAACTAAACTGTTGTTATCTTGTGTCTCCCTGTGTTTGGTGTGTTATCTATCGCTCCTCTGTGTGTGTGTTTGGATGTGTGTGACCCCTCCCTCCCTGCTCTCACAGATATCTGCCTCAAAGAGACCATGTCTTTGGCCGACAGTCTGTACAACCTTCAGCTGGTCCAGGATTTCTGCTCCGACAATCTCAACCACTGCTGCCATTTCAGCCTTGAGGATATGCTCTATGCACATGCCTCTGTAAAGGTAGGAAAAACATGTTCAACTGTGAATCACAAATTGGTAAAAATGAGTTATGCAGGGAAAAAGTTAGCAACTGTGTTAGTCAGTTTTGTGTGTTTGTCTGTTTTTGTGTGCGCACGTATTATCTAAAAAGCCAGTATTTAATATGCAGCCTTGCTTAAATTGACTTAAATTGACTCTGTGCACAAGGTGGCAGTTGGTCTGTTTATTTTTAAAATGGCTAGCTCAGTACTTCCTGTCTAATTCATTTCTATGGGGTTTTGGTCCAGACTAAAATGAATAAATCCTGACAGATCCTGCAGTGAACAGTGAGTTGTACTGGATTAACATGAAACATGTTAAAGACAAAACAAGCGAGTACTTCATCAAAGGACACTTGTGTGTTTATAAAGGGATGTGTTTGTGTCTCAATGCTAACGATAATGCATAACAATTTAAAAGTATACAACCCAACTGACGCTCTGTGCACAGAGTCAATTCAGAATAATACTCTGCATTTGAGTCATCAAAGTTACATTTAATTGCTTTTTAAGATTTCTGGCTGTGTAACAAAGCCATTTAGCTTAAAATAAGAAAACAAAATTTCCAGTGGGGTAAGTAAAATGCTATCCCTTGAGGAAATGATTTGGCTTGAAACAAGAAGTAATGAATTGAAACAAGTCAGAAAGATCTTAAAAGAAGTAAAATATTTTAGGTTTCTCAAATAAATAAATGAACTCTAAAACCTCCAGAATTCCAGGTTCAAAGTTCAAGATTACTTTATTTGTACCCATTGGTAGATTTGTTTTGCAGTGGAAGTAATTTTAATTTGTCTAGATGTGAATAGTGTATATCTCTACTATTAACGTCTCTCCAGTAAAATATCACTTAATACAGTTGTCACGGTCTTAAAATCTCTTTTCATCTCTGTTATGGTTGAACAGTGCAGATTGTGTGGGTAAACAGAATGCACCAAAGCGTGGGTCAAAACATTCAGATTCAAGTCACAGTTTGAGTGAGCCTGGGACTTTCCTTCCTCCAAAACAAGAGGCCCCATTCTGTGAATAGTCTGTGCAGAATAAAGCTGCAGTGAATAGTTAAACAGTGGTTTGGTTTTATAAAAAGAAAATAAATAGTGATGGAGCTGCTGACTCTGGCATAAATCTAACCTCTGTCATTGTTTCCATCTTCCCAGTTATTACAAACTAAAGAACTAATGTAAAGTTTTCCCCATCTCCAGAAAGGATAATTTAAGCTTCTGAAAGCGCTATATTTTTAAGGTTTTTAAATTGCATTTATCTTTCGTTCAGACCAGTGAACCTTTAGTACCTATATACACCAAGCCTTTGTAAATTAAGGGGGTTGTGTCAGGAGAGACAGAAAATGTAAAACCAAACCAAGAGTAAATTGAAACTGACTAAGGCAAAAAAGTACAATAAATAGATTACAAAAAACTAGTACTTAAAATGAATGTCTTAGAGTTTGTTTATTTTACAGATATACACATCCTTCACAGTCTGGATCCACTTTTAAACAGAACGTGAAATAATGTAAATTCCAGATGGAGGTCTAATGCATGATATATGGCAGATGATGATGAAACACTATTGTCCCTCTCAGCTTGTTCCCTAGCAACACTTGGTTGGCCGTAACCTCACTGACATGCCAAATATGGAGTACAATATTGTGATTGTAATGTTACATTCTTGTCTTCAGAGATAGAAGTTTAATACCTACATCTAACAAAATACTTTTTTTCTTTAGAGTAATTACCTGGTGTTTATGGCTGAACTCTTCTGGTGGTTTGAAGTTGTGAAACCCTCCTTTGTACAGTCAAGAGTCTTTGACTCAAATGGTACAGTGACATATTTAGCAATAAGCTTCTTTTTATTAATGTACTATTTCTGTGTCAATGTGGCACCTACCTAAGCTGCTTTGTCATTGTGGTGTATTTGTTTTTGATCTAGCCTGTGAAATATCCTGTAGAAATATGGCTCCTGTAACTAGTCCAGTTAAACAGAGCTATGCAGAAACAGACGTCCCAGCTGAGGGTAAGTAACACAACTATACAGCATTTCAGCAAACCATAACGTGGCTCAAATGAGTCTGCACAGGCAGTATCAATTTGTCCCACAAGAGGATGTTGTCAAAGTAAATACAGTACAAAGCTGAATCATCAAAAATACAGTATTGAGAATGTATCTGTTTTGATGGAATATGCGCTCTAGTGGTGTTGAAAAATTCAGCAACTAACTAAACAAGTTTAGTTAGATAGGGGCTATAATGTTTTTGCCTTTATAATTAACCCATTGATAATGCAATTAATATCTCTTCTGTAACTTTTTGTAGGTGTAATGAAGAGATCTACCTCCTTGTCTTTTGAAGATGGCAGTGTTGGGACTTGGCCCAAAGAAAAACGGTATGTTACCTGAATTACATGATATCTGTGTCTCCTACTTATGTTTTTTTTTTTTTATGGAATTGTTTGTGGTAAACAAATATAGTTTCCCTCCTCTAAACCTAGGTCCACCTGCCGAGGAATCTCCTTTGAGATCCCCCTTGATGGGGGTCCACCTGTTCCCCTTTGTGAGCCCACCTCCCTTCATATGACTCGCTCAGTCAGCAGTGATGTCATTGCATTCAAAGTTCACTATGCATCCCAAGGAAACATGAAAAGCCACCGCTCCCTGGTGCCTATAGCTGTAAATGGGCAGAGTGGACATTTAGAGGAGGAGGAAGACTTCACCCCTCACAAACCAGTTGGACGAAATAATACATTCTCCATCAAAAACCAAAGCAGGTTATGAGAAAAATATACATACATAAATAAATATATATATATATATATATATATATATATATATATATATATATATATATATATATAGTGTATATATATATATATATATATATTAGTGCTGTCACGTGATTTTAAAAATGTATCTGATTAATCACTCTTTGGAACTGTGATTAATCACATCATGCGCGTTTTGAAGTGTCATAGTTTACATGTCTATTTTTGCCCATTTTCTTCTGAAAATTCAATCATTTTATTAATTCACAGACTTAATTAAAGTCTACACATTTCATATTGAGTCTGTGGCACACGTTTCAGGTAAATCTAGGCTACATGACCAAACACGGATTTAACGGATTATTGCTCTGAAATAGTTTGGTGACATGTGTGGTCCAGTTAACTTATTTTAGCGCTCACACACGAGTTTTGTTTTCGTCACGGAGCACACGGCTCTACACGTGATCTCTGCGCGTGTTTGGTTTTGTTCTGCGCCGCACCACTCTCCGCAGCTCCGCGCTTGTAAACATCAGCCCCTGAGATTTCTGCGCTCGTCAACATGAGGATTTATGGATTATATGTGTAGAATGAACCGCGTGACTACAGCGCTTCCTCTGTACCTTCTTCCTTTGCTCAGGTAAAGCCTCCTGCGCAATCTAAAAGATTGTGTGATTAATGCATCAATTTTCTGTGATTAATCGCATGAGTTAACGGTTAACTTTGACAGCCCTAATATATATATTATTTTTTTTCTTCATTTTTTTCAGTTGATTCTGAAGAACCATCTGTTATCTCTTTTGATAGGTACTCAAACGGAGTTCTACCAGAAAGTACCCCTCCCAATCTCTATAGCAACCACACCGACCAAATTAGTCCCACTACACCTCCAAGCATTGAAGAGGCTCTAAAGATAATCCATGACACAGAAAGGCCTCATGCCAGTTTGGGGATTGGCGATGGGTTCTACCTCCATGGGACAGAGCCCTCAGAGTTGTCAGGTGCTCATGGTGAGGACCCTGGTTCTGCCAAAGCCCTGCTTCAGGGGCATGACTCCGCCTCTGAAGAAGTGGACACTGGTATCCACGTCAGGACTGAGGACATCCAGAGCCTGGACGAGGATTCCTCTTTGAGAGACTATTCAGATTTTGACCAGGACTGTGAGGCAATGATTAGGTCCTGCCCGCTGCCCGAACGGGACAGAGGCTCCCGGGATGCTGGGCGGAGGGGAGTTTTTGACTCAGATGTTGACAGTGAGAGAGGCCAAGCAGACAGGAGCAGCTCCAGTCCTGCACACAGCCTGCCCAGGTCTCACACAATATGTTCCACGTCCTCTGGCTCGGCTGGTGCCATGATCCGTATGACCAGCTTTGCAGAGCAAAAGTTCAGAAAGTTAGAAGGAAGGAGTAGTGGAGGAACCACACCCGAGAGTTCAGACCTAAATGTCCCATGTGTGCGTCCAGCAAAAAATCCAACTTCTCAGGTTTGTCTTTTTCACCCTCTGCATTGTTATTTTACCATTAGAAATCCTATGCTTATTTTTATTTGTAGATCTCTACACCTCCCCTGCCAATCACCTCTCCATCTCCTGTAACTCCAACTCCCAGAGACCCCTCCCACCTAATTGCTTCAGAAATGATACAACTTAGAATGAAATTGGAAGAAAAACGCAGAGCCATTGAGGCCCAGAAAAAGAAGGTAGTGCATACTTACGGTTATAATGGGCTCCATAAAAGTTTGAATTTTAAGATTGGAGACTGACTGACTAAAACACACTCACAAACACAAATTTTGTCATGACTTTTTAAAGGTGGAAGCTGCTTTCACTCGCCATCGCCAGAGAATGGGCAGAACAGCATTTCTGAATGTTGTGAGACGGAAAGGAGTCAACCCCTCTATCAGTCCCAGTCCCGGAGAAACAGAAAACCCCTCTCCTGAATCATTACCATCTCCAAAATCAGCAGGCCCGAGCTACATTGAACGAGCAGAGCGGTGCAAACCTGATGGAGCTGCTCCAAAATCTCCCTGTGAAGATGGAGGAGGTGGGTACCTGCATGATACAAAATTATATGCAATATACTGTTTGTCCTTGAACTCCACTGAATGCTAAATTCATATTTTACAGGTGTTGCCAGTGGTGAAGTTGACATGTCAGAGTACACTCGCTCCATTGAGAAGTTGAACACTTCACTCGGCTTCCTGCAAACAGAAATGCAACGCCTGGCTCAGCAGCAGGAAAAGATCATGACCATGAGAGATCAACAACAGCAGGCCTGGGTCATACCTCCCCCAGTCCCATCTCCACACAGGTCTGTATCATAATGAGCACAGACCTAGTCATGTTTGTAACATTAGACATTATGTGGGAAATGGAACTGGAAAGAGAAAAAACAGTAAAATTACCAAATCCTGATGTAATGTAAAGGTTTCTATTTTAATGTGAATAGACATTGTTGCTAGCTGCATAATTTAGTACAGCTAACAAACTGCCATTGTTGTGGTTGCTTCCACAGACAACTGCGTGAGTTGCGCAGCAGCAGTGTCACTGGCCGAGGTTCAGGCCGCGGTTCAGTGGGATCCTTGTCTCCAAACCTGTCCTCCTCTGGCTCTCCTCAAGCTCCCAACCGCTCCTCCTCGGGACTCAAGCGCCGACCAGCCTCCTTTCACGCCAGGACACCTCGAACTCCTCGACCCAATGACTTAAAGGTTACACCTTTCAGTCGAATGCTGAACACTCCCACTTCAGTGGACAGCCTGCCCAGGCTCAGGCGCTTTACCCCACAACAGTCCCAGGTCTGTTCCTTTGCCTATTTGGGTCATGATGAAAAAACAGATGAAAAAATTAGAAACTGTGATGCTAAAGACAATAAAGAAACTTCCAAAGAGGAGACAACAGAACAGAGTGCTGGCACTCAAGAAGCAACTCCACAGCTTCAACCCCAGGACCAGAACAAAGAAGCAGTACAGAATTTGTCTAAAAATGAAGTCACACTAATAAAACCAACTGAGGTGCTGCACCAGCCAGTGTCTGAAGTCCAAGAAGACCGAAGCAACCTGGTGGAGGTTGCTTTGTCTGAACTCAAACTTGGGAATGAAGAGGGAGAGACGATAGAAGAAACATGTGGAGCTGAGCAAAAAATGTGCTGTGGATTCTTCTTCAAGGTAAGCCACAAAATAGCATTATAAGTTTGCTTAATAATGAAAAATGTATACCCATGAACATGTACCTAAAGCTGTTGAAATGCTTTTATGAGGGTAAAAAATCCAGGCAGAAATGGGAATGTACCTCTGACACAACATGTGCTGGGCGGTGCCTGTTCAACCATGAGTGGATCAAAAACAATACAATGTGAATCTAGGATAACTGCGCACTATGAACACAGACTCAGCAGTTTAGTTATAGAGTAAACGTGTGTATTTCTTCATTAATCCATAGAGGAGAAGTGATTGTGAAGAAGTGAAGAGATTTTTAAATACTTTCTTTAACATGAAGTCTTGCTTTTGTCCCAAATCTAGGATGATATGAAAGGAGAAGAGGATATGGCGGCAAAGAGAGCAGCTTTACTGGAGAAAAGGTTGAGGAGAGACAAAGAGGCTCAAGAGAGGAAGCAACAACAGGAGCTGGATCAGGAGCAGAGGAAAGAAGCTGCACGGTTGGTTTGACTTTGTTATCAATAGTTTGTCATTATTCACTTGTCTGAACAGTATATGGCCAAATGACATATGTTGACCGAGGCAGGTCTGAAACATAAAATAAACTGCAAACTGTTTTTGCAGGTTAAAAGCAGAGGAAGAGCAGCAAAAGAAAGAAGAGGAAAAGGCCAGACGTGAATACATAAAGTATGAGTTTTTAAGACGGAAGCAGTTGAAACTCATGGAGGATATGGGTGAAGTTGTCAAACCTCGATCTGGCAGTCTTAAGAAGAAACCCAGGCCTAAGTCCATTCACAGAGATGTCCTAGAGTCGTCCACACCTGTCAGAGCCTCAGGTCAGCCACACAAACAAAACATTCCAACATTCACAATACACAACAAGTAAAATACAAGTTTGGTGTCATTGTGGTTGTATTATTTTCAGGAGTGCGTCCACGAGGTTACTCTGTGTCTAGTGTCTCTCTGGCTTCTCTCAACTTGGCAGACAATGACAATCCGCTTGATAACAAGAACAACAGGTGAGGCTCACTCATTTTATCAGAATCTACAACCTTGTGTTTTTATATTTGCAACACTGTGCATATGTATTCCTTACCTAATATAAATGATTTACTATTATCCATGAATTTATAAATGTATGTAAACTGTAAGTCTCCTCCTGATTTAATAACCTGTCACTCTTGTATCCTTAATTTACTTTGAAAGAACACCTGACACTTATCCCTTTGTTTAACCCCTTTTCTTATTTGCATGCTCCCGTCAGGGGCAATAAAATTCCCTTCTATCTGAGTTTTCCCAAAGAAAAAAAGGGAAGGTCAGTAATGTTTCGTAGAAATGAAAAAAAAAATAGATATTGTAGTGGACCTCAGTATACATTAAATAACATTTCATATATGAATGAAATATTGTTTTTTTTCCCTACACCTGACCTTTTCTGTGCCAGTTTGTCGCTTAGCCTGCCCTTAAGCTAGCTCCGTTCTGCTTTACTAGTGCACATTTGCTGTAAATCTGTTCATATATTGCTTTGCTTGGCCGAACATGCCATTGTTTCTCTGCTTTGCTTCAATGTGTGTTCAATGACAACTCAATTCAATTGTTTGTTTTCTGTTATTTTAATCTTGATTGTTGGGTTCTTTGTATGTGACAATTTTCAGGCCAGATTCTGCGGGGGGGTTTTCTTCTTGTCCTTCAGCTGGCAGTCGTAATGAGAAGGACTGGGAAGTGGACTCCACCACATCCTCTAACCCTTCCAACAATGAATATACAGGTAACTACTACTACTGTTGTATTGTGGATTTTAGTAGATTATAGTTAAATTTGGGTAATTCTATGTGTTTCATATTGATGTTTTGCACCTGCAGGGCCCAAACTGTACAAAGAGCCCAGTGCCAAATCCAATAAACATATCATTCAGAATGCGCTGTCTCATTGCTGTTTGGCTGGCAAGGTCAACGAAGGGCAGAAAAATAAAATACTTGATGTAAGTTTGGATTAACATTTATACTTTTATTCAGATTATCACTGGAAAAAACTATGTCTGACTTCATACTATGTCTTCAGGAAATGGAGAAGTCTGGAGCCAACCACTTCCTGGTCTTATTCCGCGATGCTGGATGCCAGTTCAGGTCTATATATACTTACTGCCCAGAGTCTGAGGAGATCATCAAATTGGTGGGAATAGGACCAAAAAGCATCACGGCAAAGATGATCGAGAATATTTACAAATACAACTCCGACAGAAAACAGTTCAGCCAGATCCCAGCCAAAACCATGTCAGCCAGTGTGGACGCTATCACAATTGCTGGCCATCTATGGCAAACCAAGAAACAAGGGACACCCAAAAAGCTCCAACCGAAGTAAATGACAAGATTGACAAGACTTGATTTTCCTCTAGCCTTTTGGATCCAGTTTGAGTTACAACTGGAAATGAAGACAGTGTTACTTAAAGGGGACACAGTCTTGTGTTTGTCAGCATGTGTATGAACTTAAATGTGCCAAAAAAGAACAAAATACTAAGCGGACAAATGCCTTAGTTGAACCACTGAAGCACTGAATGTCAAGTCTCTGCAAGAGGCACTTTGATTTCTAGTCCATTGTGTGGCCTTATGCTTGTTTTGTGTCATTGGTGCACATTACAACAAGTGTTTTGTCAGCACCTGTTATAATACCGGTAATCTGTTATTTTGTGATGCAAGAGAGGCTGTCTGCATACGGGTCAGGGGTCAAATCGTGGCTTTCTGGGTTCAGGTCATTAAAGATGGCTTGTCTGCCATCTTGTTTGATTGCTTAAAATCATGAAAGATGCAGTGTTTTATTGAAGACATTGCTGCTTTACTGGTGTGTTTTTTAACTCTTGTATATGGTTTGACTTTGTGTATGTGTGTGTAGAGTGAAGTGCCAAGCTGAGGAGGTGATTTTTGTTACTCTCCATAAGTGTGACATGACGTGAAATAATGTGCCATCAAACCATAGGACGCACCTGCAATACTCTAATTTATAATTAGATAATGCTGACATACACGGTAATTTAAAACTCTGTATATAATTAAAATGAACAGCTTTCTGTAGCTTTGAAGTAGCTTTTTTATTTATCTTGTATCTGTAGCCTATGTTGTATGTATGTTATGTGGCCTTTTATTCTGCTAAAGATGCAAAAATGCAGTTGTCCTTTTTTACTAATCATCTTATGTGTCATTGACAGAACCCATAATGTGTCAGAATCTGTGCAATTTGACAATGTCCTGTTAACCTTCAAACATTTCTCTGTTACAAGTTACAATGCTCAAATGTCACTGTAATACAATAGTCTTATCAAATAAATCTTGGATTAGGCCACACATGTAAATACAAATGATAGCACTTACATCATGCGCAACCATGCCATCTCATCTGTTTGTTTCTACTTCTTTGCATACTGTTACATTTTTAACTCTGTTGACACTGTACAGATATATTTTAGCATATACAAATATTTTTGGTATTGACATTTATCAGATGTGTGAAGTATTAAAGCAGTGAAGTAACCATGAATGAACAAAATGTGCTGAACACTTGGTGTTGGAGTTGAGAGGATGGATACAAAGTATAGAGGTAAAATTTACAGGTCATGGATATGCAAAAATC
This sequence comes from Rhinogobius similis, assembly GCA_019453435.1. Taxonomy (NCBI): domain Eukaryota; kingdom Metazoa; phylum Chordata; class Actinopteri; order Gobiiformes; family Gobiidae; genus Rhinogobius; species Rhinogobius similis. Next base: position 22,564,934 of record CM033632.1, on the reverse strand, counting down.
ATTCCCAATTTGGAATTTCCTTTACCTAAATATGCTTAATTGCTCATGGAACCTGTTTTTAGTATGTTGAAGCTTTATTAAAATATCTGCTATCAAAACGTGTGTTGTTGTTGTTATTATTATCATTATTATTATTTTTGTTGTTATTGTTGTGACATGCATGTTATATGGGTGTATGTATGTATACGGGTGTACACTGGTGACTTTGGATGCATTTTGCTGGATTCTGTTGTGAAGTGTATTGACTGAAGGAGGCAGTGCTGGACAGGCTCAGACAGAGGCAAGGCTCAGGCTTCAGACCCAGGCTTCAGACTCAGGATTGTGGGCAGGGCAGAGCTGCAGCGCCTGTGCCGCAGAAACATCCTGTCAGGACCGAGCCCAACGTCGGAGACACATTCAGCCGTGACAACGCTTGACAGCATCACGGGGACTGTCGGGGAGCAGCGCTATCACCTCATGTATAGATTTTAACAGGTGAACTTTTGTTTCCTTATTCTTTAATGAAAAGACAGATTGTGTTGTTGCGTGTTGTGATCGCGCCCCGCCCGCCCCACTCGCGGCGTTAGACGAGGATGCTTACTCTCTGTGGCCTGATTAGCTTGAATGAAATTAGCCTGCTATGTTACTTTGCTTAACATGACCCGTATCTTATCAATCTAACTACAATGTAGTTGTTAATACTACTAGATTCCTGAGCCAAACAAGCTGTTTAATCCTCATAGGCTCTGACTTGTGGCTGATGCTAACATGTTAGCAACACTGCAGTGATGCGTTTGATTTGAGTCTGTTATTACAGAGGTATACGCTTGTTTCATCTATCTCACAGTTTGTTTTAAATGCCACGTTATTAAATGTTTATAGTAACCAGTCTATGTCCTTTTCTTTCATGATTGCATCTTTCATCACTGCCCAAACAAACAGCAATGAGTTGTGGTCATGGATGGAGCATTGGTTTACTCAGCATTTCTATCATCTTGTTGAATATGTTCATAGAGTGATCTTCGGTTGTTGTCAGCCCGTCTACACCATGACAGCAGAAGAAACCATCAATGTAAAGGAGGTGGAGATCATTAAGGTGATCCTGGACTTTCTAAACTCCAGAAAGTTGCACATCAGCATGTTGGCACTGGAGAAGGAGAGCGGGGTCATCAATGGGCTCTATTCTGACGACATGCTCTTTCTCAGGTACAACACAGGTCTAGTCACACCAAATAATAGTTGATGTCATCTTTAGTTAATTACCTAAAAAAACAAAACAATTTACTGATCATTATACAATACTGGGAAATACTAACACAGATCCTTTGATTGAAACCCAACGTGGTGTTCGTAAGCTACTATTTACCATGTTTAGAAATGTATTATTTAGTTTGGTAAGTTTTGCAAAGCTTACTACTGTAACAATGTGTGTGATTTTCACAGGCAATTGGTGCTTGATGGACAGTGGGATGAGGTCTTGCAGTTCATCCAGCCTTTGGAATGCATGGACAAGTTTGACAGAAAAAAGTCTGTTGGTTACAAACAAACAAACATCCTACTGTGTTGTTTGCTGATTAAAATTATTTGGTAATTTTTGTACTTCATTCTGCTCCTCAGGTTTCGCTACATTGTTCTAAAGCAGAAGTTTTTGGAAGCTCTTTGTGTAAATAATGCTATGTCTGCAGAGGAAGAGCCACAAAATGTAAGGCTTTTACAATAATTTGAATGTATTCTGAATCCATTAAATCAAGTTATAAACCACATTGAACTCACTAAAATGATCAAGTTGCTCATCCACAGTTTGACCATGAGTTTCTGGTTGACGCTCTGAGCTAAGCTATGCATCTTGTGACCTGTGCCAGAACTATCATGTTCTATTAACTAGATCAGGTCAGACTTCTCTGGACATCTGTGACGACGGAGTGCACAGGGTGACAAGCTCTGCAGTTAATCTGTGGTGTGATTGAGAGATAGTGTAGTAGCGTTAAAATAGTGAAGGGTTTGTTTGAAGTCAATTTGATATATTTCATATTATTTTGTACAATCTTTTCCAGCTTGAATTCACCATGCAAGAAGCAGTCAAATGTCTTCATGCCCTCGAGGAGTTCTGTCCCTCAAAAGACGACTACAGTAAACTGTGTCTGCTGCTCACACTGCCACGACTGACAAATCATGCTGAGTTCAAGGCAAGACTATGAACTAACATTCATTCTTCCTGTTACTTTTCACGTTGGCCTGTATTTGTTTTTTCCCTTCACAATTTTCCAGGACTGGAATCCTAGCACAGCTAGAGTACAGTGTTTTGAAGAGGCCTGCACGATGGTAGCAGAGTTCATCCCTGCAGACAGGAAGTTAAGTGAAGCTGGATTCAAAGCCAGTGGTGACCGACTCTTCCAATTGCTTTTGAAGGGAGTCCTTTATGAATGCTGTGTGGAGTTTTGCCAGGTTGGAGCTGTTCCCCATTGCATTATCTTTTGTAATTAGTCGTTAATATTGAAGGGTTAAATTGTTCAGACAAAAAATGTCTGTGCAGAGTAAGGCGACTGGAGAGGAGATTACGGAGAGTGAGGTTCTGCTGGGAGTGGACATGCTGTGCGGAAATGGCTGTGATGACCTAGACCTGTCTCTTCTGTCCTGGATGCAGAATCTTTCCCACAATGTGTTTACCTGCGCTTTTGAACAGAAGCAGCTCAATATCCATGTGGACCGCTTAGTTAAACCTGTGAAAACTGGCTATGCCGACCTCCTTACCCCTCTTATCAGCAAACTGTCTCCCTACCCCTCCTCTCCACTGCGACGTCCCCAGTCTGCAGACACATACATGTCCCGCTCTCTGAACCCTGCTCTGGATGGTCTGTCTTTTGGGCTCTCGGGACAGGACAAGAGAGCAGGAGGGGGAGAGACAGGAGTGGGGAAAGGAGTGTCTCCCATGTCTCACTCATTTGCCAACTTCCATTACCCTGGAGCAGGCGGGCAAAGCCTGAGCCGCAGCGTCATGATGGAAACATCTGACTGTCACAGTATATTTGAGGAATCCCCTGAAACGTAAGTGCATGGATTTCAACTAAGAACAACACAATGGGTAAACTGCAATATATTTCTTAAAATTTAATTGAAAGATGTTTTATTACACTAAAAAAACAAAAAAAAAACTGTAGGATATATGTGAACACCGATATTTAACCAGGTTATTCTATTTTATTTATTTTTCACAGTTACATAGAACAAAATATAATATAATCTGTAGGAGTTTCCCAGATAAAATACTCACTTTTTTTGTCTGTAAGGTCGAGGACAGAAACACCTGTGGATAAGATGATGAGCTCTGACAGCACTCCAACCACACGTCCAGCCTCAGCTCCAGGAGAAGATGCTCCATCACCGGGGTCTGTCGACAGAAACGAGGTACACCCCTCCTTCTCTTAACTTCTACCACCCATCATTAGTCAGGTTTAATTTGAATGGTATTACTATTGACTGTATATTGTCAATAGAACACATAAAATGTTTTTCTATTTTGTATACTTTATGCGGAATGAGATATAACGATGCATTGGATTTATATAGTGCCTAAAACACAGTGGTGGCCAGTTAATATGGGGTGCAAGTGCTGACGCCGTTGCTCCATCAATCCAGATCTTCACTGCTCCCCATGTTACGCCCACTGATCTTTACTTAGTTCGTAACGGTGATACACGTAAGATTCGGCAGCGTCGCATAGCCATTTGGCACAAATGGAAAAAAAATCCTCTCCTCGCTATTGTGAACTGCAGCTCTCCAAAGACAACGTAACATAATGAAGGGCCATTGCCAATCAGTGTGGCAGGGTTCAATGTAGAAGTAAAAGGACATGTTTTTAAAACTTGTTGTTTAAGATAAATATTCTTATTTAATTTAATGTACAAAATATAACATAATGACCCACGGATGTCGTAGATTAGAACTATACAGCAGATGAAAGCGCAAGTATAGTCTTACATTATTTTGTTGATTTGTTTGCCTCTGTGTGCTCTGAGTCTATGTGCACTGAATTAGTGTGTATGAGAGAGCCTGAACTAATCCGATGCTTCTACCCATTAGTTCACACTACTGCTTTATTGTCCCTCCGTCGTTCGCAGGCACCCTGGGCACATGAGTGCAGTGATTCGGATTCATGTACTTCTGTCATATTTCTGACCTATTGGGATTCAGCTACAGCTCTGACCCGCCTTTAGTCACTGTCCCTGCATTTGCGCGTTTTGCTGCACTCCACACTTAGTGGTGGTGAGCTACATATGTTGCCACAGCTGCCCAGGGGTAGAATGACGAAAGTGAGGCTTCCAATCAGTGCCATCTGCCCCTCTCACCACCACCAACACTCATGCACACACCACATTCATACTAGGCGATGTTAATGAATGTCTTGCCAAGGGAAGAATAGATCCTTCATAATCTTCATATTTCCCACATTCTGCCCTTGCTTCTTTAAAAAAAAATCCATTTGTTTCCTCTCATCACAAATCCGTTTATTTTTGGTTCATGCATTGTTCAGTGTGTCTGTGTCATCATCTTTTCAACAGCGAGTGTCCATGGATAGTTACTTTTTCTTGACTCAAGCTGTTTTGTATGTGGTCTGTGTTTTGTCTTACACAAAATGGGAACTTAGTCTAGGTGGGGCTTGATAAGCAGCTTCTTGCTAGCAATGAGTAATTATTGTCCTTGAGTTGTCTGTAAACATAGCACTGAGATTTTTTTTCCTCTTAGTCTTATCCATTTTATTCTGAGCTTAATGTGTAGCTTAGTTTAAGTTTAGTGCTTTGCACTCCCCTCCCCGTTACCATAGACACAAATGAGGCCTTGAATGAGAGCAGACTTTGGGGCCATTGTGATCTCACTTGTCGTCTCCTTTGTTGTTCCCCTCACCCGTTTACTGGTCCAAAACTGGCAGAACAGCCATCTCTCTCCCTCCCTACCATTCTTGCATCTTTTTCAGTCAGGAAGGACAGAGAGGAGAAGTGACAAGTATTCAATTTATACAATTTTTCATTGTGTATATTTGTTGTTTTATTTTGTTGTCGTATTTTTGTCTTGACTTAGTTTAGAAATGCTATCTATAGATATATTAAAATTCATTGAAATTTCACAATTTTTAAACACAGAAATACAAACTGTTAATATTATGACCAAGTTAAAATTCAATTTAGTCTGTAAATGTACTTGTGAAATAAGTCAAATAAAATGAAATATATTGCAATATTGTATTGTAAGAAAGCATCGATAGTGAGAATTTCATCGTTTTTTTGTGGTTTTCTAAAACCTCAAATCAAATTATTTTACCTAGAAAATTGCAATTGATATTATTATTAGTTATCAAACACTATTAAAATAATGCAATTGTACACAATTTTCCATCAGCTCCGTGACTCCACAGAGAAGTATGAGGAGTTCTACAGACAGCGCCTTCGTGTTCAGCAGCACCTGGAGCAGAAGGAGCAGCAGAGACAGTTGTACCAGCAGATGCTTCTGGAGGGAGGGGTGCAGCAGGAGCCCCCACCCACTGACATGCAGCACAGCCTGACTGAGAAGTTTCTTAACAAGTATGGACGCTGAAAGACATGCATTGCAGATGTGGCGATGTGAATGGTAGAGCTGGATTCTCACAATGTCATCTCAACATTTATAACAGTTGCCACAATGCCACATTATTCTGAAAGGGACAGAGAACCCACAGTAGTATTAGCCACGCTTAGATATGTCACACAGGTACGAAAAAAGGCATCAAACTCTGAGCGAAGAGGATCAAAGGGGCATTGAGACAACAAGCAAACATAAGAAGCCTAAAAATGAGACGAATTAGCTCCCAGTATACCATAATACATGACTGAGAAGCGCTATTTCTACATGGAAAACTAGTTTATGCTACCACACTGTACAGGGAAGAAAAGATGGCACTTTCTGAGTTTGCGGCAACATGTGTGCACAGTCATCGTGTTTAACGTCAGAGGTTAGAGGTCGTGCCATGTACTAGACCTTCCTTTTTATAGGGCTCTGTCTAACCTCTTCAGACACTAAAAGCACGTGCTGACCTCCTACAAAGACAAATAATTAATAATTAACACAAACACAGCATTTTTTTCTTTCTGAAGTTCTGGCTGCTAAATATCAGTATTAATTTAGTGACTATGTCCTGGAATAATAGGTGCATGACTGAGGATTTAGACTGTTAATGTATTCTTCAATCAGTCCTAGGTGGATTAGAACACACGCCCTCGGCACCATCTGTGACCGCTTCTATTCACAAGGTGTACAATGACCAATATTTATGCCCAAACAACATGGATCTTTATGATTAACTAATCCATTTGTTTTTTTTTTATTGTTTTTTTAATTAATGAAGGAAAATTGATGATGTGTATTACTTTCAGTATCTTAGCCTTGTTAAGAAGTATAAATAAGTATAAAACCTCACTTATTTATTTTGTACATATGTGGCTATCATTCTTAAGAGACTGGATTGAGAGATGTTGGATTATGAGCAAATTCTATTGTGACATACATTAAACCTTTTCTAAGTCAAAACCTAATTCACAATTGTGTCTGGTGATTTCAGATCCATCCAAAAGCTGGAGGAGCTCAATGTGGGGATGGAGAATTTAGGAGAGGATGTGAAGTCTTTGACCCAACAGTATAATGTGAATGGAAACTCCCCTGGGCCCGAGAACAATAACAATCTCCCATCTGCGACCCCAGAGCCGAGCAGGGTACAGGGAGGTGGGGTGATCAGCAGTACCCCACAGCGCACACTAGGGAGTCACACTGTCCCGCCGCCCAGTGAATCCCCTGTTCTCACACAAAGGTTTGTGTTTCTTATAAACAGATGTACAGTATAGAGCACAAATAATAATACCTTTAAACAATCAAATTGTAAATGTTACAGTGGGCAGAAACTCAAAGGACAAGGTGACTTTCTCAGCTCCATGACCAGAAGTAAAGAGGTAAGAATTCAAACAAACCACTAGTCACTATCCGTTCTATGAAATAAAAGTAAAATATTTTTTTCTTTAGGGTGACAAATCAAAAGCCCTCTTCGTACCGGTGCATACTCTAGAAGACTCTCAGGCTGTCCGTGCTGTCGCCTTTCATCCGTCTGGGACACTATATGCTGTTGGGTCCAACTCTAAAACTTTACGAGTGTGTGCTTACCCCGAAACAATTGACAAAAGGTACAACAAACTACTGCTGCAATAAGTGCATGAATTAGGTCAACATAAGCATATTGAAGCAACATCATCAACAACATCATGTATTTTCAGTGGGTCCAGTCCAGTGAAGACACCGACTGTGCGCTTCAAACGAAACAAGCACCACAAAGGCTCCATCTATTGTGTGGCCTGGAGTCATTGTGGGCAGCTTCTAGCAACTGGCTCCAATGACAAATATGTCAAAGTGTTGCCCTTCAGTGCAGAAACATGCAATGCCACAGGTCAGCCACAATATTTTGTAACAGTTATTTAGACTACTCTTTACAGCGGAACTCATTATGTTTCTGTTGACTTTGTGTGATCAAGGCCCAGACCTGGAGTTCAGCATGCATGACGGCACCATCAGAGACTTGGCTTTTATGGAGGGGCCTGAAAGTGGAGGGGCAATCCTCATAAGTGCTGGGGCAGGAGACTGTAACATCTACACCACAGACTGTCAGAGAGGGCAGGGACTACACGCCCTCAGTGGACACACAGGTACATAAAATGCTAATGATTCCTGTTTCAGTTCATGATCTATGTCTAAAGTTGTTTTGATTTAGGGCACATTTTGTCACTGTACACATGGGGAGGGTGGATGATTGCCTCTGGATCTCAGGACAAAACTGTGCGATTTTGGGACCTCCGGGTGCCAAGCTGTGTTCGTGTTGTGGGAACAGCTTTTCACGGATCAGGTAAGGCTCATTTTTAAAATTCAAGCTTCAAATCCAGTATCATTAGGTTATTGTAATACTTTACAGTATTCTTCCTCACTCTGTAGGGAGTCCGGTCGCATCCGTTGCAGTCGATCCAAGTGCTCGTCTCCTAGCAACAGGCCAAGAGGACAGCGCCTGCATGTTGTATGACATCAGAGGGGGGCGGATCGTGCAGGTGTACCGTCCACACAGCAGTGATGTTCGCTCTGTGCGCTTTTCTCCTGGAGCACACTACCTCCTCACTGGCTCTTATGACACTAAGGTTATGGTTTCCAACCTCCAAGGTATGTGTAATGTGATGTAATGTGATGTAAGGTCCTACCAGTAAAAATAGCAACCAAGTCAATTATACTATATTTTGTTAAACTTGAATTTGTCAGTAAAAACTTGTCTGGTGTAGGTCTAGTGGTTGTAGCTTTACAAAAAGTTCAAGTTGGTGTATCATTGCCTCACTGGGTATTTTGTGTGTGTGTACCCAGGTGATTTAACAAAACCTTTGCCTCAGACTGTGGTGGGTGAGCATGGAGACAAAGTGATTCAATGTCGATGGCACACTCAAGACTTGTCGTTCCTCTCCTCCTCTGCGGACCGCACTGTCACACTCTGGACACACAGTCAGTAATACCCATGACCATAGAAATATGGGACAAAGGAAATATTAAGATGCTGATCTACTTTCCAAACCACTTTAGCCCATGTCAGAACTTGCACAGGAAAGCATAATAACAAGAACCTCTGTGATTAACTAATAGCACACATTGCATGCTCTACTTTTAAGTTAATTTGGTTTAGAGACATTTTGTTTTACATTTCACCTTGGTTTTACATGAGGCCATCTGATGCATTGACATTTACTTTTTAAGTGATTTGTGCCTTTATTTCATTGTCTAAATGCTTTTAGATTTTATTTAAAGTAAATATGAATTCAAATAATAATTTATTTAATGTGTAATGCTGCTATGTTTAGGAAAAACATTGGAATTATTTTGCCTAATAGTGACCTGTGTTCACTGTAGCTTTAAACATATCTATTTGCCTTTACAGTCATGTAGTAAAATATAACTGAGTGTTGTGCTGAAGCTTTTATAATGTCTTATAACATTTACTTGCTTGCAGTGAAAGACAGTTCTGTAAGCATCAAAGGGAAATTTTGTTTATTCCTGTTAGTGTACTCTGGTAATAGTTGTCTACTGCAGTATCTTCAGTTGAACAGTAGATGGAGTAGTAAAGCTGACTTGAAGCACAGTTTATTTTAAGAGCCAGTATTTGAGCGTCTGTTATGTTCTTTAACATCTGCACTTTCATATTTTGTTTTTTTTATTATTGATTTACTTACCAATATGCATATTTATGTTTCTGTATAATATTGTAATGAAAAGCGAAAAGTTACTAACTAATACTAACAGCAAAGGTGTACTTATCTTGTGTTTATGTATTGTAGATATGTATGTTTTTGAACTGCCAGTGGCTTTTGTATGAAGTCCTTTTAATTCTTGTTTTTAAAGTAACTTAATTAATTTGAAGCTAACTAAAGTCTGACTGCCAGTACCTTCAATAAATTGTCTTTTACAAAAAGATCTGTTTTGTGTTTACTATAAATGGATAACATCCAATCCTTTACCGAAATACAGTACATGAGGCTTTATTCCTCTGATATGAATCATAACATTGTACAAAAGAATGAATTGTCTGTACATATAAATCATTCTTTTACCAAACATATAAAATATCTTGAAAACAGTCACTTTTCAATCAACTTCACAACCACGCAAGTTCACACAAACATTTAGCTACTTAGTGCTTTAGCTCTGCTAGCATTTCTGATGCTACTTTGAGTGTAACCACATTAATGTGGTTGGGCGGCAGTGGACAGAATTATTTAAAAAAGTATAATGTACAATATATATAATGATACAAAAAGGGCAAAATGAAAATTGGACCAAACATAGTTTCCCTGATATTGTGTTGCTTTGCAGTTTATACAAAACAAAATACTTATTTTGATACAGTAAAACTGGCAATGCGGTCAGTGCTTTTTGTCCACAAGAGTATTCATGTAACTCATCCAGTTCTTGCAGTCCATCAGTGCCAAATTGTTCATGCTGTGTTTTAAATGTGAGTTTAATTGGAGCTGGGTCTTGTAGTGTTGGTTGACAAAGGGAGGGTCACGCGCTGTTCATCCATACGTTTAGCTTGAGAACGCATAATGAGACTGAAGAAGTCCTCGTCTGGCACAGTTGGTCCACGTATTTGAGGGGCGGGCAGGGCACAGCGCTGGTCATCCAAACGAGACCCCTGGATGAGGAACAAATTAGGAGTGGTTGGGGGAGGCTTTAAAATTGATTATATTTAAATAATTTACAAGAGGCGATCAGCAAACACAACATACCTGGCACTTGACAAGCATTTCAAAGAAGTCATCATCAGGTTCAGCGTTGTCTGCATTAGCCATTAGGTGGCTGAGCACGGCCTGGCTGTTATTTTGATTCAGCCTTAAACCCGGAAGACTTCCACCTGGAGCAGCAGACTCCTCCAACCGCCGACCATGTGCAGTGGATACATTTGCAGACTCGGACACTGCTACAAATTAAAATACAAAATGTAACAAGCCTGAGTGAGTAATTTTTAGTCATTAGATGTGAAATATCTTTGGTGTAATATCTTATATTATAAAGGTGTAATTACATTTTCTCATGGTTCTAGGTGGTGAGTCTTGGCTGCTGTTCAGTGATAACTTGCTGCCTTTATCCTGTATGGAGCAGCGCTGGTCGTCCATGCGGTTGCTCTGAAAACGACTGAGCAAATCAAAGAAACCCTCATCTCCCAATGTCTCGGGGCTCAAACGCTATGACAAACAAAGAAGAAATAAAAACATGACAAACAAAATAAACTGTTACTAACCAGCCAGGTGGTACGTACCTTCTGTGGCCCCTGCACATTAGCCTGACTGGTATCCAGTGTGTTGCTGGTGTCTTGGAGTACTTTACTAGAGCCACCGGACTTGTACTTCTTGCCTCGCAGACGATTAACAAAGAACAACTTGGAAGAGACCTTTCCCAAAGATGGTTTGGACGGTTTGGTCAAGATATCACTATTCCACTTCTGACTCTTGAATAGATGAAAATATAATATTGTTACATATAAAATTAAGGAAAACATTTTAAATCTCACAGAGATATATTAAAAGGCAGTTCTTACATTTGGTTTATCAGGGGTGAGAGGCATCAGCTCCAAGTTCTCCATGCTGTGTCTTCTGCTCAATCTGGGTCTGGCTCCTTTAATGACATATAATCGATTATTAACAAAGCTACTAAAATAAGGCTGATTGATGTTTTTACCGTGTGTGTTGTAGTCTGCATCCTTGTTGTCAGAGAGAGTGGAGTTATTTGTACTGTAGCTGAGACCCAGCACCATTTGAAGATCTGAAACGTTCATACGAGCCGTCAGTTCCCCACTTCTGTCCCCTGTCTGTAGAGAACAGAGACAGTCAGTCTTGATTCACATATCCTCTAAAAACCTGTAAATCCCTTCAGTATTATTCTGGCCTACCTCTCTACATATCTCCAGGTGTTTCTCTGCAAAGTGCATGGCCTGGTCATGGTTTCCCAGAGCAGTGTGAGCATTTCCCAAGCTCCAGCACGCACGGCCCTCTCCAATCCTTCACAAAATGATACAAAAAATATAAACATTCTTACTTGAATTTTTGCCAGGTTCAGCAAAATTTTTTTATGCAACACAAAAATATGGTGTAATATCTTTAATGTGGAAATATTACCTGTCATTAAGGTCCTGAGCTATGATGAGATGTTTGAGGTGGTAGTCTATAGCCCTCTCATAGTCCTGCAGAAGTGTGTATGTGTTTCCCAAACTGTAGCAGGCCTGAGCCTCCACAGCACGATCCTTCAGCTGCCTGGCCAGCTGCAGAGTCCGCCTAAATCATGGAGGCAGTCCACACTCAATAATGCAGTCATGATAAAGATGTAAATACTGTGTTAAAGAGGCTTACTTGTAATGTTCAGCTGCCACTTCAAACTCCCCCAAAAAGATATAGGCATTCCCTAAATTGCAGTAAGCGCGTCGCTCAGCTGAACGGTCTCCGTATTCTTTTGCTATAAGTAAACGCTAAAAACAAAAACATTTAGATTAAAATTTTTACAAAGACAACTATGGATGGCAAAACAAACCTGTTCATGAGAAGAAACGGCTTTGCGGAAGTTCCCCAACAGGTAGTGTGTGTTTCCAAGATTTCCATATGTTCTACCCTGAGCAGCCCGATCCCCAAGCTCTTTTACTATAGACAAGTTGCCTCTGAAAGCGTACAATGAGAATGATCTATTTTACAATAACACAGTTGGACTTTAATGTCTCATAGCTTCTTAAATACATACTCATAGTATTCTGCTGCTTTTCCAAGAGCTTCCATAACCTCTTCAGGAAAGTCACCCGGTTCAGCCCCACTCCAACAGATACTTTTGCCTTTGGCATGGTATACATTACCAAAGTTATACAGCGCTCTTGCCTGTCCGACCTAACACAAAATAAGAATTTACAATCAGTGCTTTATAATTAACACATCAATGATAAGAGTAAGTATTTCACAAATTAGTGTTATACATATTGTCATCTCACCTTGTCATTTATGTCCCTTGCTATGTCCAAGTGTCTCTGGCAACAGACTACAGCTTCATCAAAGCGCCCCAGCACCTTCAGAGTATTTCCAAGATTTCCACTGGCTTTGGCTTCTCCAATAAGGTCACCTATTGTTCTACATGTACATGATAATTAGTATCAACACTATGTTATACTTTTCTTGTGGGGTTCTTCTATGTTCTACCTGGTCAATGTGAGATCATGACGATGAAACTCCAGAGCTTTGGCGTAGTCATGCAGATGGAAGTAGGCATTTCCCAGCTGGCTGTAGATGGCACTGAGCACCTGTAGGTCCTCTGTACCAACTTGGATGGCAGCTTCAAAGAACGAGACCCCTGCTCTGTAGTCCCCCACTTTACAGAGCCGCTCCCCCTCCAGCGCCAGCTCCAGGCAGGAAACTTCCATCCTACAGCAGACAACAGAAGTTCACTTCTACAACTGTCAATGTAGACATAAGCAACAGGTTTTACAGCCAAAATACAGTTCTTCTTCTATTCAAAACCTACTGAAAAGAAAATTCCATCTACTCTGAACATGTTCTTTTCTAGGCAAAAGCCGTCAAACAGAGAATGTTGTTTAGTTACTTCCTTCCGCCTACAGTGAAAAGAACAATGGGTTTAGCATGGACTGTTTATGATGGGTGGTCACACATCCTTTTTACCAAACTTTTAGAAATGGTACTCTGACCTGAATTCAAAGGGCAAAATTTGAAATTTGAGAAAAAGTAACCAAAATAATCAAATTCATTGTAAAGGAAAAAGTATGCTCTCAATTACATAGTTTTTTCCAACTGTATCCATTTTTACATATGTGCCCATTTGAATGTTACAATCAATGTTCCATACAATTTGTTTACATCTTGCACAGAAAGTTTCCATACTATACAAAGCTGCTTGGGTAAGAAACTGAAAATTAAACAATGATATACTATCTAACTGACATACTATCATTCATCAATGATAGGGATAAACAACATATCCGCGCTACTATCAATGGCACTGGGATGTACAACAAATTACATTACACCCCAGAAAAATAAAGTCCAATATTATTATTTATACCATTGGCAAATATTTGTTAATGGTCACAATTCGGCAAATGTCGAATATCGTATTGTTTGAAAACAAAAATCTATATTGAATCATTCCTAATCATAATGGCTTACATGACATCTATCTCCTAAACAGTGTTTAGGAGTGTTTGTAACCAAGTTACTTTTACATTTACTGTAAATAAATTACAGTTCTAGTAACTTAGTTGTATAATGCAATACTTTGAAAATAATTGTAATTAAATTACAGTTACTAACAAAAAATTAATTACTTTAACACCAAGAGCAATATTTAGGAAGAGAATCCAACCTTCTTCAGCAGGAAATGGCCTAAACAAAGAGCATGTTGCATGTTCTCAACATGAAAAACCCATGAGCCTGACTTATACTGTCATTAAACACCTCAGAGGTAGAGATCAACAGCTTGTTCCAGTGTTGTAACATATTTCTATTGTTTAGTGTAATGCCTTTTGAGACAATTTAAACTAATTGAATATTGTTTACTTCTGTTTAATTGTCTTTTATAAAACACAAAAGCACATATTTGATTAATTTATACAATATTACAAAGTAATCCCAAAGTAATGTAACTTAGTTACTTTCTTGAGGCAGTAACAAAGTAATATAATTAATAACAGTAATGTGTAACTACTATTACTTTTTCAAATTAACTTACCCAACACTGGTCCTAAATACAGGCTACTAGATATGTCTAAATCCTACACTGCAAGGACACACTGTTATCTGTGAGGCATTTATCATACAGTGCAGAAGTATTACTTGCCTACCTGCTGGCTTTTTGAGCTTTACAACAAGGACAGCAGCTGACTGCACAATTAAGAGGCATCCACCAGCGACTTCTTTAAACTTCCAGGGTGAACACTTTTCTCTTGTATATCCATTCAAGCTTAAAGTTTCCACCGCAATAACAAAGTTGACTAAATATTAACAAATTAAATAATTAATGCTTTCTTAATGAGGGCATAAATAATATGACTCCTTTGCTTTGACGTCAGATATAAAACTATGCTTCACACATACAATACTGAGGTAAGCTTTGCGCACAAGGAAACAGCTGATTCAGTATTTGTGTGACTAATCAGCTTGTGTTTCTTTGAAGCGCTCTCTTCTGACCTGGTCACCTCAGATAATAGCTAAAGCACACAAGACAGATTACAACAGCTAAGTGGCTTTATAGAGACAGTAAAATAAAGTCAGTTAGGTCAGATTACATTTATAACATTAGTATAGTAAGGGCAATATGTTTCCCCAAGAGAGCAGCTGCTCTATTCAGACATTTGTGGTGAAGGAAGCGGTGATTAATTTTTCAGTGCTTCGTAAATATTGAAACAAGAAAACGCAGCACATCCAATTGGGCAGGTAGCACCTGTTGCTGGGGTTATTTACCTGGAATACTACAGATAACTCAGCTGTTACAAATTTACAATAAAACTACAACAGCGAGGAGGACATTACGGTTATTCTGCTATAAAATTATTCAAGATTACTGAATACAAACAAAGGGTTACACTTAGTATTACACCATACATGTCTTAGTGTTGCACCATACAACATTAAGAAAAATTATATAATTAACAACTGTTGAAACTGAAGAAGCCCCTACCTGTAGCGAACGTGAAAGGATTGCTCCTCAGGTTGCATGCTAACTACTGTGCCACCACCTGTATCCATTGAAGTGCATAATATGAGAGAAAATCCCAGCTTTGTTCCGTAAAAAATGGTTGCGTTTAAAAATTAGACGTCGGAAAAAAAAGTTTCATGTTAAGTTAGCCAAAACCAAACTCAATTTACAAAGTACTGCGTGTGATTGCCCCATGTCAACAAAAACAAAAAGGAAAACACATGGTTGTTTACACACAGCAGTAGATTTCTGAGCAGCAGTCCACAGGCTGCATTCATATAGTGCGTGTTTTGCGTCACTGCTTCTCAATCTCCCGTCAGAGGGCTCTGTGGAGAGAACACAAGATGCTCTATGTGAAGCCTCTTCCCTTTCTGGCCAGATGATGCCATGGCAACACCAACCAAACAGTAGCGTGCACAAATGGGGCAGGCAGGAAGTGAAGGAGCAAGGTGGGAATTAATGGATGGGTACTGTCTAATACAGTGACTCACAAAAGGTTTTAGGATCTACATGTGCGAGTCCTAATTAAAACAAGGTGAGCAAGTCATAGGAGAAAGAGGGTCCAGCAAAGGAACTATGCAAAGGAAACTTTAAGCCCAAGAGGAGTGAAGGCATTCAACAATTATCATCTGAAAGTTTTATTAAGAAAATTTCAAAAAATGTTCAAAATTTCAAATGCTAACAGTTCCATAACAAGGAAAAACTAATTGAATCAAAGGAAACATCGAGGCATGCTTCATGTTGATGGGATCGTTAAATTACAGCAACTTTTGATGGTTGCACACTCTATTCCATGTATCATACAACATGGAATGCCTTTCAGTTTATTCCATCAAACCCTTAGCTATTAAAAACGTTTGGTTTAAATGAAAACATGTTGCTAAATTAGACAAAGACAAAACTGCCCAATGGGAATAAACAGAAGAAAATCACGTCAAACGATCTAAACTAGAAAAGAATGACACACTGGGAAAGAAAATTTAAATATTCAGTTTTCAACAGTTGGACCAAAATGAAGCATTGTATCATAACTGTAAACACGTAATCTATTTTTCTTTGTGCTTTGGACCCATTGATGACCAAATATGACAACCTGATTGCAAGATCTAAAGATAGAAGTAAGACTCTGCACTACCACACACGAGCAAGCAAAAGCATAAGCCAAAACAAAAGCAGAGGCAACTTGGAACAATTTAGCATTTTAGTACTTACCTGTAATTTCTCCACACACGCACTGGGAATCTGTCAACAATAGATTAATGAATAAATAAGCAAATTTAAGGAACTGTAAATAAATAGACAGAAATGTAATAATAATAATACCAAATTACCCTATCACAGAATATCAACATAGCTTGATAGAATAGTAAAAATGTGTATGCCTTAGCGTTTACTCCATTACAAGATTATTTCCAAGAATATGAGGCAAGTAAGAAGAAACTGATGATAAAAAAATCAAATAGCGATGAAATGTTGTAAGTTTTCTTAAGTCTTTTTAAAGTTCCCCAACCCTATGCAAAACTAACAAGCTCAAAGGCTAACTTCATAAGATCTCTATGGAGTTAGATTACATTAGGCTAACTTCATAGCCTCTATGGAATAATTTCATAGGACATTAATGGGCTAACTTCAGAAGATATCTCTATGTGCCTCACTACTTAGCGTTTAGCAGCAGCAGGGTAACTTACGTTGGTCGATCCAGTTTGAACAAAAGCGACCTCTTTTCTTCTTTTCTTGGTACAGCTGACAGTTATTAAAACATAAGCGTCATAAGGTTGGAGAGAACTACACACTGACCTGTATAAATCTACATCGCATTGTCACGTTTTTATAAAACTTTATTCTTAAACTTCGATAACAATAAGTGTTGCAAAAGCCCCCTTCCCTACTAGCGTTAAGTGTGTTCTCGCTGTGGCCAATCAGAAGTGGTTATTCAAAGATTGTCACGCCCATAATGCGGCTCAGGAACCAATGGCATTTGAACAGAAAAATATGACGTAGTCGGTACGCCACTGCTGATGTCACGTCAATGATTTTTAATATCAAGTAGTCCATAAACACATGCCGTGACAATTTTTTTGTTTTTTATTCAATCAATGAACAGTAGAAAATATTCCCACTCCCTTTACTGCACAAACACACACACATGCATACATAGTATGTATCTAGGATCTATGTGCTGGATAGTCTGCTGAGCCAACTGTCAAACTTCATGATATATTTACCTGGTATTTACCGGGATCACTTGGCACTCATGCACCTGTAAGCTGCCATTTTGGGTCCAGACCAGACGTCCAGCGTTACCTTGTACATTATTGATGATGCAACAGAACCAGAGCCTGTTCAAGACTCTGTGACACTATAACACTGTGTAGCCATGACGCTACGTTCAGCAGGCCTTTGGAAAATATTTGCACACGATTGGGTATTGCTGCAGCATGATATCAAGTAAGTTGACCATAAAATAGAAGTAGGGCTATTAGGTACTCATGTGCAAGTGTGCATTCTGCTCTCCCACTAATAGATTGTCATAAATGCTTGTGTTGTTCACTGACAGGTTGTGTTGCTTGGTGATGAATGATGGCGTATCCTTGTTTTACCACCTACCTGTAACACAGGTAAATTAAGCCTTAACAGAAGACAGCAGTCACACATCTCCGTAAGTCCTAATGGACAGAGGACCAGGAGTGCTGGACGATGAGCCAATGGTATTATGGCAAAAGTGTATTCAGCAGAGCATCATTGTGGATCTTAGTGAAGATGAGAGTATCCACTTAAGTGATCTGGAGAGTTCTCTGGCTTTTCACATCTCACCAGGCGACTCAGCTCACTCTGAGCCCAGTTTCCACCATTCAGGTAAGACATTGTAATTAAGCTGCTGCTAATGCGTTCACAATTTAGGGCTTGATGAATACTAAACGGTAAAGTGAACTTTAGACAAAACAGTCTACGCCATGTTGTCATACAAATATTTCTATGGTGAAGTACTTTGTGTGTCGGTCAAAGTAAGCTATTTTCTGTTTTCAGGAAAAGCAGAATTGTCTGATTATGACAGTTCTTCAGAGTCTATTATAAGCTGCCACGGTGGAGGTGTGAGAAATCTTCACCCCATTAGCAGTGAACTGTGCGTGTCTGTCCAGAGACCGAACACAGCAGTGCAGGACGTCCCCTCCCAAAATCTGCCATATGACGACTCAGGGCAGAATACCAGCGACGAGGACCACGAGGAACTGCCGTATGATGGGGACCTCGGAAGCCTCTACTTTAACCTTGTTGGCCCCTCGGACATGAGCCAAGATGGACGACAAACAAGTTGTGATGATCCAATTTTGAATCACCTCAGTCAACCAATAATAATAAATGATGTTGGTAATGAACAGCAAGCTCTTGTCAAATCCCCCATAAAAGCAGTGGAAAGCTTGAAGGAAAATGCCACAGCTAAACAGGACAACGATTCACACACAGGAAACATTCCCTTTAACCAGTTCCTTTCTAAAGATGATTTGTTAGGATCCGGCAGGTTCATTGAAGCAGAGACCCTTCCAGAGGTTTCACTATTAGACAGTATGGATGATACTGTTTTTAGCAGGCCTTCAGTGCACAACAGCAAGCCTAATCCTTGTTACCATGGTTTAGCATCGATTTGTGACACTTATCATTGCAGCCCCGAGAAGAAAAGCAATGCAAATGTGAACATCAGTTTAATACAAACAAAAAATATCAGTAACGATGGTTCATTATGTGTTGCAGAGAATGTTTCATTAAATTCAACCAGCAACTGCTGTAAACATAAAATTATCAGTGAGAATGTGTCAAATGAAGATAAAGAGGAACTAAAAAATGACAAAGCTCCACTTCTGCGCACTAGATCATTCAATGAGATTAAATACGGTCAGGGTCAAGTCCACTATCCACTGCCCGATTTCTCCAAAGTGGCCCCCAAAGTAAAAATCCCTAAAACCCCAAAAGAATCACCCAAACCTATGCTGCAGCCTCTAAGCACTATTTACAGGGCCCACTCATCTCCTGAGATGTTAGATGTGGTGAGCAGAGTCCTGGAGGATTCAGCCCTTACACCAGAGAGGCCAAGTGTCTTCATTGAGCCAGACAAATCTGCCTCACCAGCATTTGTGCAACACCTACAGGTAGAAACTTTTTATTTCTAGCAAATTTTTAATAGATTATGCTATAACCTGATACAAGGCATCTTCTTTTGGTCAATATTTATTGTACGCTGTCCCTGTATAAATAAAATTATACCAAAGTGTAATTAAAATTTTCTTTAGGCTAAATATGACAAACTTCTGACTAAACATGTGGAAGCAGAAATTCTCAAAGATGAGAGGAGCTTGGAGACAAAAGTAATATTTATCAGTTTTCATTTCAAAGTTTAATATTTCAAGCAAACACATAATTATCCGTTTTATGTCTACAGGCCGCTGCCGAAACACAACTTTGTTTTGATGACAGCCAGGACTATGCAGCTGAGGGACCTTTACTTAATCCATTAGGTTTGTTCAATTGCATGTAATGGCAGGTTTAAACATGCATCTTGTACAAACTACTAGTCAGGTTTGGCCAGTTTCTAGAGACACTTGGATTAATATTTCATCATTAGCTTTATTAGCATAAAACATCTAACTGTATCTTATTTAGACTTCTTCTGCCCTGTATACAGATGAGCAAATAAGTGTCAGTGCACTGACAATTGTGCCACTATTTGCATTTCAGATAAACTGGATAAAATACATACAGTTACACAGAGCACTGACAAAGACACACCTTCTCCAGTAAAGTCTGAAGATGGCCCCAGCGATGGAGAATTAATGACAGCAGAGCTCTTTAACATTGTCACCCAATTTATGCAAAATGTAATTCTGCTCATTGTACTACCATACTTAAATGATCAAAAATATACTCTATCTCAACTTGCTTTGGTGTTAAGGTAGGCGGATTTAAACTTAATGTAAGCAACAAATCAATCAACCTAGAAGATCAACAAATGGTAAGTACATTTAAATGCAAATAGGCCTATAGCTATTGAATAAAAATTGTTGTATAACATAATGTAACATTCACACATTGATGTTTTCCAGATGTTGAGGATTTTAATGGAGGCACAGGACCAACTGGAGAGGAAGTACATAAATAAGAAAGACGAGCACAGGGCTTTAGAGATGCAGAAATATATGGGGATTAACAGGAATACTGGCACTTTTGACCCTGACAGGTAACGATCACAACTTATTTTGTGTTTACTTCCCATGTTGTTTATGTTAACCGATTTTGTTCACTGATACACTTGTGTAGGCTGGTGGAGGGAGGTATTTTCAGATTAGGGATGCTTATTGATGACATAAAAGAGATGATAGACAAGAATTTGTGTGAACAAATTTCACCTCCCCTGTCATCACCCACTCCACTGTCATTCAACGTCCACATCAAACCACGTGTGTTGTGCATGTCCCCACCATCACCCCCGCTGTCTCTGCAGGAGGTAACACATTTCTGATTATTATTATTATCTTGTATCTCAGTCACCTTTTGGAAGATTTTAAATATAAACACTAGGGGGTGGTATGGCTCTAGAATAGTTTTTAGGGAGCAATAATTCACTTTTTTATTTAGGCGTGAAAGTGAAACATTAGGCATAAATTCTACTTTTTCAAAAATCTTTTTTATTTTATTTATTTATTTATTTTTTAAAGATTTCATTCTAAAAAAGAGTGTAAAGAGAAACTAAAACTAATTTCCCATATTGTAAATGACTGCAGCACATGTTTCAGGATACATCTTTCTCCTTTCGGGTCAATGAGATGGAGGACACAACAGAAGCTAGTACTGGTCATTTAATTACCGAGTATACCAAAAATACAGAATTACTCAGCCATTCAAGGTAAGTATCACTTTTCACATGGTAATTATAGTTCAAGTGTTGTGTAATTATTATATATATATATAATATTACATTGATCCTATTTGTATTGCTTCTTTACATAATGGGCACATGCTCAGTCCTCCTGTTGTCATATCCTCTCTCAGCTCAACTAATGGTGTAAGGTTGCACCACAGTGAGGGACTGTGTCTGTTCTATTTGGACTCAGGTTGCCACACACATTTCAGAAGGATTGTTTGAGTCCATCAGCGGGAGGCAAAGAACAACAAGATGAGGAGTCAGTTTTGACAGATGGGGCTGAATATAGTAACATCCTAGCTTACTTCAATGTGACCAATGCCAGTCCTGGGGAAAACCTAGCAGTCACTAATAGGTAGGTGAAATGTTATATTTATTTGTAATTTTACCAAGTCATTACAGTCAACTTGTTTCTTTATTTTAAATAATGAAATAATCATAATATTGAATTGCATGCATATTAAATCAATGTACCCTTGCCGTCTTGGGTTCTCTTGCAGCACACAGGAGAGAGCGCTACACCTGGAATCTGATCTGGACAATTGTGCAAGTTTATCTGCAGAAGTCTCTTGTTCAAGTGAAGCTTCTAAAGGCTGTGACAATAAACCACTTCTCAAAACATCAGCGTCACAGGTCAGTCCCCTCATAACCCAGTGCAAAGGCTGTAGCAACACTGAGGTGACTGATTTTGTTTTAATTTATACAGAGAAACGTGAACCTGGAGACAGACAGTGGATTTGGAAGTTCTTACCTGAATCAATCTGCATCTGCAACTTTTCAGAAGAGTTTTAATGAAAGGTAAAAACAGGGAAAATGCAATTCACTTTTTATATATTTATATAAACATATTTATATTTCAGCTAATTGATGTGATGGACTTTCTGTTGTATTACTATAGCTCAGGCATTAAATACAAAGTTGTCTGCATAAAATATGTAAAGCAGCTTTAAAATATGTAAAGCTAATATTTCGTTTTTGATATTCTAGTTTGCACACTCAGAAGGATCTAGTAAGCAGCACAGATAGCGGGGGTTCATGTTCCAACCTTCAGACAACTATCGAGCCAGTCACCAAAGCCCAAAGAGCTGTGTCTTCTGTTACGTCAGAAGTGTCCAGTGCATCAAATTCGGTCCAGCAGTGGACCGAGAGCACAAATAAAGAGTCTATATTCAGAATGCAAGGTAACATCTACAAGCTTTGACACTTTACCCCCTTCGCTTGTGAATTAATTTAATGCGTGTATGAGCCATTGGTGGTGGTTGTAGGGGTCATTGGTGCAGATTGACAGCCTTGCTTCTGTCAGTCTACCCCAGGGCAGCTGTGGCCACAGAAATAGTTTACCATCACCAGGAGGGAAGTGAATGAAAAACGTAATGCAAAACGCATTAAACGGTCTAAAAAACAGGGCTTTTCAACTTAAGGCCCAGGGGCCAAATCAGGCCCTGTAAAAATATAGACATTTCTGGTTTAGACCTGGTTTAGTCCTGATTTAGACCTGGTTTAGTACTGGTTTGGACCCTGTTTAGTTCTGGTTTAGTCCTGGTTTAGACCCGGTTTAGTTCTGGTTTAGACCCGGTTTAGTTCTGGTTTAGTCCTGGTTTAGACCCGGTTTAGTCCTGGTTTAGACCCGGTTTAGACCCTGTCTAGTCCTGGTTTAGACCTTTTTTTAGACCTGGTTTGGACCTGGTTTAGTCCTGGATTAGTTCAGGTTTAGAAAATTCTGGTTCAGTTCTGCAGATGTTGTTAAAGTCTTTCGTGTTACATTTTGGTCATATTTTTAAAGCGTTGGACACGTTTATGGCCCCGAGGACAAAAAAAAAAGTTGAATAGCCCTGGTCTAAAAAAGTATTTATTACTATGAATGCACATAGGAAAACTGACATTTATGGGCCAGTGTAGGTACCAAGCACAAACACGTGTCCGAGTCATTGTCTGAACCCATCCTGGACAGAATGGACACACAAGGAAGTCCAGTTCATTCTTGTTCCTGTAACAAGTGAGTCTTTGCATCTCAGTATATTACATCGCAGCAGCTCATGATTTAGTCATTGCACTGTTTCTACTATTCCTCTGATTGAGCAGTGAGGCCATTCTAGCCTTACAATCAGAAGTATCCAGACTAAAAAAAGACATGAAGGAAGGCCTCATTCAACTGCCGTATCTTGTCGAAAAGCTCGACTACCTCACATCAAAATACCGACATCAGCGTACAACTAGATCAAGGTCAAGATCACGGAGCCACCATTGGTCAACTTCAAACAGGTGCAAATCTGTCACAGGTTGATATTATAAAAATACTTTAATTTGCTTGACTTATAAGTGCCAAATATATTTTCTGTGCAGTCAATTAAAGTCTCCTACTATTGGACCAACTCTGAGAAATACTTCCCCAAGCCCAGTCAAGTTAGAATGGATGTCTACATACATAGATCCAGGCAGAAGCAAAGGTACAATTTCACTTCATTTTTAAATACAAGTTCAGTGCATGCTATTTTTTGACCACAGACACCGAAGACACAACTGCCTCAGACATGCAGTTTGATTATTCAACAACAGAGGGCAGAAGAGGTAGTGACTTTCTATTTCTTGATTCTGGGCTTCACTCACCAGGAGCAGCGCTATCAAG
This sequence comes from Rhinogobius similis, assembly GCA_019453435.1. NCBI lineage: Eukaryota > Metazoa > Chordata > Actinopteri > Gobiiformes > Gobiidae > Rhinogobius > Rhinogobius similis. Next base: position 22,541,136 of record CM033632.1, on the reverse strand, counting down.
CAGAGGTGAGAAAATCGATACCATATATCCTGAAGTCCTTCTGATAAGATAAAATAAAAAAACATGTTAATACTGACTGCAATAGTGAACAATTTCATATAATATTGTACACATAAATGACGCACAACAGGGTTTGCAGAAAGATGGTCTCCAATTACATCAACACCTATTCAACAACCACTTCTCCAGGTCAACTATGGCTCCTCAAGCAGCCTGCCTGCAAGGTAAGATGCCCTGAAGTAAACCTACAGTACTTCTCAGTTATGTCTTGCTAGAAATCTTTAATTTACATCGTGTAATAATTTGACAGTTATAAACTGAGGGAGTACCCACTGCAGCCAGTAGCCTATGACCGGAAGAAATCCACCCAATCAGATACTGCCCTCCTGCCCAGCAATGTCTTCTTTCAGCACACAGTGTCCCCTCTGTCTGCACCCTCAAAGTTAGGCAGAACAAACAAGCAAAGTCAAAACAAGGTTATATACTATTTATAGTAAAATATATTTATATGTAAAATAGTGACTGTCTCTTGATCATTAGGAAGAAGATATCCACCAAACTCTTGACAAGGCTATTGAGGTGGCTCGAAGTATGAAGAAGACCACGGACCGTATGGCTAAAAGTCTCTCAGCTGACTTGGCCAAAGCAAGACAGAAAAAGTCGTATAGGGGTAGAAAGCACTATGGTCTATAACAGAGAACTCAACCATAAAAAGATAATGGACTGTTAAAGTATTGCTACAGTTACAGTTAGAGTTGCTACAATAGTTGTCAAAATATAGCACTGTAAACTGTATATTTATGTTTTCATATGTTTATTGTAGAATGTCTTTATGTTAATGCATATCATATATACATTTTTTCATTGTGCAGATAAATATATTGCATATTTGCACCCATATGCACTTGTATAAACCTACATAAGATCATTCTGTTTTATATATTGATGTATTTTGATATATTTTGATGCATGTAGTCATTGACACACAAATACGCATACGGATATACAAACATACATTTTTACATACATACATATTAGAATCCATATGCATAGGTGCATGCACCCACCCATATGCAAGCATCTGATCCTATCCAAATAAAATAAACTTCAACATTTGAACATTTGTCTCTAAAGCCTATGTTTCCTCAGTACGGTAATCAGTAATGTGCACCTGTCCAATAGATAGCAGTGTCCACCGGGTAAGACACATACAGTTAGACCAAAGGAAACGGGATCAGATTGGTGTTATTTTACATTTCAGGAAAATCCCTTTTGTGCCTTTGTTCTACTGTTCCAGCAAGTATCAACTTTTATCCTTATAGCTAAAAAGCTCATCTGATGCCTCCAATAGGACCATCACTGCTGGCCTGTGGGTGCTAGTGTTTTCTTACTGAGTTTCTGTTCCTGGCTTTGCTTTTTTTTTTTTTTTTGTCATCTTGTTTCTTTGTCTGTTCTAAGGCAGTATCGAGACAGCAGATAGCAGATGTCCAAACAGCATTCCTGGAGGAGCTCATCTAAATATATACCAGCAGCATTATAATCTCATACTGTAATAAGAATCAGAATGAATTTTGTTATTATCAGTGAATAAAATGTAGAAACTAGGAACTTTCTTCAGCTATAGGTGCAACATAAAACAATGAATAATAGTAGTAAATTAAATATAAACTGTGATAATATAATGCATGCATAAAAAATTTTGACTTTGACTAAATTTGCTTCACAAAATGTGGACCGTACAACTGTGCAAACCTGGCAGTTCAATAGATAAAGTGTTGTGCCATAAGTTATTAATTAAAGTGGCACGTGTTATAAAGAGTTGATGAGTCCAACAGGTTCTGATTCAAATGAAACATATCCTTCTCCCCAATGGGGAGTGGCTCAAATCGTTCAATGACCTCTAATGAAAGTAGATAGTTTAAAGGGGATATATTATGTACACTAAACTTTAATATATTTTCAAAGAAGTAGTATTTTGATTGATTCATTCCTGTTTGAGTAATTGTGTGTTGTCAATGAACCTACTTCTATTATTAAGCCCTTTTAAATCAATATTGCAATTTCCAAGGAACAAAATAAGGATCTGTTATAGTTTAAGACTAAATACCCCCCAAAAAGCATAAAATAATGGTTCTGAGTATCACCAGATTTAGAACCAGAATGCAATGTCAAAGAGCTTACTCAAAGAATTCAATACTTGCAAAACAGGGGTAATAGTTTACTCACACCAAGTAACACTATTGAATTTGAATGTGCTACATAACCAAGGCCAGTTGGGGCTGGAGATCCTGCCTTCCAGCAAGATGGTTGCAGGTTCAATACACAGGCCTGTTGACTCACAATTCATCGACTCCCACCGTCCAATGAGAAGCAAGAACGTAGTGTTTAAGAATTTGTATTGCTTTACATGTTTACAAACCCAACAAGAAATAAGATACTGTATACGAACGAAAACATGTCAAATACTAGAGTCTGTGAGGACATTAACCCTAAGAGGAGGTGAGTGTGAAGTGTGAACAGACTGTTACTTGGTTTTATTTTCTTAAATAACGAGTTCATACATTTCAATGTTTGTATAGTGTGAAACATAATTTTGATAAATACAGCATGCACCCAACTTAGAAAATACTACCCAGATTAGAAAACACGCTCCCAAAATGAAGAGACGCACCCAAACTGTAAACACGCACCCAAATTAAAAACATGTGTGTGTTTTTGACTTGGATGTGTGTTTTTGAGTTTAGGTTTAAGTTTTTGATTTGGGTGCATGTTTTTGAGGTTGGGTACGTGTTTTTGAATTTGGGTGTGTTTTTTGCGTTGGCACAAGCAAAAATCTAAATCACATTCTGAAACATGACATTCAGGGAGCAAACACATGTAGCTCCCACTAGGGCTGGGACGATACACTTTAGTCATGATACGACACAATCACAATACATAGAGCAAAATGTATTGCGATTTTAATATATTATAATACATAACATATTGCAATACAATATTACTACATATTATAATACTTTAAAAAATACAGCAAAACAGATATACATGTACATTTCAAAAACACTGGGCCTTGAAAGTGATTATGTAAAAGTTTTCCACAATGACCTTAGGACAAGTGATCTCTCTCATAACATGGTTTCATCTAAAACTTGATCACAATAGTGTTGCACTCACGAGATATCAAATAGTCTGTAGACAAAAACTTAAATGGGCCATAAAACTTCTTGCCAGTAACTCCCATCTCAAAACGGGTCATCCTTTGTATTCAGTGTAAAGTGAGTCTGCACATTTCAACTGTCATGTTGATTACATTGTTTTTGACAATTATTTACTAAACGTCAAAATAAAAGATACTAAACTATTTTATAGATTTAGCATATGAAAAGATGAAACACAACAGAATAAAACATTTAACTTAAATAACTTAATTCACATGATCTTCTTGCTGCCATGGGCTACCTATACAGCCCTAAGGGGAGGAGTTACAGCATTTGGGCTCTTTGGTATTTGCTCAAACAATAAAGCACCTGTGGGTTTATCTACAAGACAGGAAGGAAAGAGAGAGAGAAGGAAAAAGTTCCATTTAAGCCAAAGTTGCTTCCCTCGAGTCATACTGACAGATCACAAGTAGCCTTCAGGGCGTGAAGCGGAGAGACATTGGGACAGCACATGTAAAAATGCTGCGTCTTTTTCTTTTACTGACTTTTGTGGAGGTAAGAAATAATTAATTTGAATTTAAAATATTCTTGGTTGTAATACAATATTGTGTTAAAGTGATACCACCTAAACAAGACAAGCTACATTGTATCTACTTATAACTTTACCAAGCACATGAGGAATGCTGAAATCTTCATCAATGGGCTGATACATCCCAACCTGAAAGAAATACCAGCACAGTCCTCAAATCTGTGATGAGTGAAAGTAATGTGCGGCCTACTGCCAGTCATTTTCTGTGAACCTGATCCTGGGGGCAATTAGCTCCAGGAAACAGTGTATATGTCTAGTGGACTTCCCCTGTATGAAAAATGTTGTAATTTGTGTTTCCTGTAATTTCTATTGTATTACTGACCAGGGTATGTTTTCTGGTTACAGATATGTGCAGCTCAAAGAGGTAAGTAAAACATTTTAGCTTTATTGTAACATTTACCATCATTAATAGCCCAAGATATACCAGAAAAAAATGTATCTCCTAGAAGGAGAATGCTTGATTTTTAAAATGATCAACGAGAAATTGTTCTATTTGTTGCTAACTGAAAAGAGCATTTAAAGTACAGTCCAAACCTGGGTTTTGGGCTCTACATCTTTTGAAAGTGTGAAATACTATTCCTCTGTACTGTGGTTTCTGTGCAGGCGACAACATTTTATTTCTGCTTTCTTTTTTTCCAGCTATCACACTGTCGGTTTATACAGTTACTTCTAAATCGCTGACGATGGAGTGGACTCAGTTTTCTGGTGCTAGCTTCTATAAGCTCAAGGCAACCCCAAAAAACTCCCCTCAAGGGCAGGTCTTCGTTCAGTTTGGCCAGACCACAATCCTGGGCTCGATCACGTCACTCACCCCAAACACACAGTACAAAGTACAGATAGAGGCCATGGCTGACCAGATGACCGTACTCTCCAGTGTGGAAATTGATGCTTTAACAGGTCAGTCCACCCACTGAATAGAGGGTGCACTTTAAAAGTGGGATGTTTAACTTTGAATGATAAACAGGTTTTTGACAACTAACTACTTTATAGTTCTGATGACACCCTTTTTTTAATTGCTTCTTTTATTTAGCTCCTGAAATTCCTGTTATTAGTAAGACCTATTCTAAATCAAGTGAAAGCATCACAGTGGAGTTTCCAGAGGTTGTTGGGGCGACTGGCTATGTCTTGAGGGCAGAGTCCAAAATTGGTACTTTCTTCTCCGAGACCGCGGTGACGGGCTCCCCAGGCACTATTGAGGGTCTCCAGCCTTACACAGAGTATGAAATCAGCATCATGTCGAGAAATACAGGGGGGCGGAGCCAACCTTCTTATCCAACTGACCAGAGAACAGGTACGTAAGTAATTTCCCAGCATATATCATACTCTCTCTCTCCCTTTCCCATCCACTTTAACTAATGTACAGTGGACACTGTACATTAGGTGCAGTTGATTTCAGATCAAATCTATGTACAAACTGTAAAAAGCAGCTTGTCAGATGTCCCATATAACAAAAGGTATCTTACTCTGGCGGCCATAACGGCTTTTTGTTTCCCTGCCTATTGTCACCCCATCTCTCCTCTATGCAGTAAACACACAAGAGCTGAAAGTTGATCCATGTTCTCTGTACTGTTCTAATATTATGAAAAGAGATAGCATGAGAACTAGGTTGACGCAAATCCCAAAGGAGATCTCAGTGTAACATAATCAGATAGATACTACACAAAACACAAGTTCAAACTAAGTTAAACAAATAAGGATTTTGAATTGTTAACATTTATTTTATTTTCTTTGCGCAGTAATTGTTGCACCCAACTTGAATACCACATCTCCAACCAGTACCGTGATTGTGATTACATGGGAGCCAGTGGACCATGCTGAACATTACACATTTGTAATCATCCAAGAAGGCTCCAATATTCGCTTCGACATAAGCACCAATAAAACAATGCTGGAGTTGAAGAACCTCCAACCGGGAATGAACTACACCATTAAGGCACAAGCGCTGGATGATCAGGGGCGTCCCGGAGATGACCAAACGTTCAGCCAAATCACACGTAACACACATTATAACTGTTAACACACTCTCAAAACCTCATTGGTCCTTTACTGGTATTCTGTCTTCAGGTCCACCCAGCCCTGATGTACTTGACGTCCAGATCAGCCAGGGTCGAGCAGGTGCACTGGTCTACTGGGGAGCGGTACAAGGAGCGACAAGCTACACTGTATGGACCTCAAACAACCAAACGTGCAACGCCACATATTTTAGTTACTGTTACATTGGACCGGTGGAGTGTGGCCAGAATCAAACACTTTCTGTAACAGCCTATAACGATGCTGGACCCAGTGACCCATCAAACCCAGCGCTATATCTCACCTGTGGGTATATCACATCAAACTTATTATTATGTATATATTATTAAGACAGTTTTATAATAATAGATTACAATAGGTTCAAAACCTTGCTGAAATTCAGATTACTGATAACATTTCAATTATAACATTTACAAATAATCTGTTTTTAGACCCCTGTCCTCCAAATAACACCAAAGTAGAGGAGTATAACCCCGGGAACTGCTCTATTGTGTGGGACAAGGTGAACATGGTAGACTTTTACATGGTTTTTGTGAAAGGAAATGATGGCAACGAGAAGATGTGTAACACCACCAAAACCCGCTGCTCGTTTGAGTGCGCATGTGGCCACTCCTTCATCAGTATCGTGGTCCCCTACAACAAAATCGGTGGAAGCCCAGTGGTCGAGCTGGTCAACTACACCACAAGTAGGAGTCTCACTAACAACACAAACAACTGCCTTCAACAATTGGCAATTGTTGAACTGCCTTCAACAATTGCCAAGCTGAAAAGTATTAATAATGTAATTTTCTAAAATCCCAGAAGCTACTACCAAAATAAACAGCAGCTGATGAGGGCTTACAAATATGAGTACATTTTTTTTTTTTTTTTTACATTTTATGTTATGATGCCATGTTCAAGCATCTTACTCAGTCACTAAATGCCATCAAATTCCACATTCCTTTCTCAAACACAAAACATGGGATAAAGCATTATATCAATTGCATTCTCTGTCTTTGCCCCCAGTCCCTTGTTGTCCAGACAGCATTAACATCACTCTAGTTTCCTCTGAGACGGTGGAGATTGAGTGGTTAGAAATAAGTGGAGCTGAGCTGTATGAGGTCACTGCAGAAGAGACTAACGACATCATCCACTGCAACGACACCGAAGCCATCTGTGCACTGTCTGATTTGGACTGCGATACTACATACTCTATCAAGGTAACACCATGCAGTGAAATAAGCGGATGCAACAAAACCTGCAAGGCACACACGCAAGTGACAGGTACAAAGAAAACAAGACTTGATGAAACAACACCTAATAAAATATTAAATGTACTTATTTATGACTGTATTCTGCATCCCGTTGCAGCTCCGTGTGCTCCTGAGATCATCAATATTACACAAGTGAACACTACCACATACAGAGCCCACTTCACCACCCCCAACAGAGCAGGCACAACATACACCATCACGGCCTCTACCTCTGTACCAACTCAGTCCCAGATTTGTAGAACCACAGAGAGCTCCTGTGAGCTGACAAACATGCACTGTGGAACGGTCTTCGAGGTCATGGGAGCGGCCCAGTCAAATGACGGCGGGAGAAGTCTTCCTGGTTATGAGAAAATATTGGAAACAGGTATAATAGAACACAATAGAATACCACCACCAGGTATCTCAAAGAGTATTACCACTACTGCTGTGTCATGTCTCAAGTCACCAAGTAACACTCCAACTGCTTTCTAATAACTTGTGTGCAGGTCCGTGCTGTCCTAAAAATGTTGTGGTCACACAAGTGACTCAGGCTATGACCAATGTGACCTGGACTCCTGCAACCGGAGCCCGCTCGTTCATCACCAGTTTGACATCACGGCGAGGGGAGGCCAAGTGCCACACTGTGGATGACAGCTGCCTTATGGGCTGCATCACCTGTGGCACCAACTACAGCATCAGCATGGAGGCCATCAGCAGTACGGGGCACAAGTCAGAGTGCACCTACAAGGGCTTCTCATCAAGTGAGCCATTTTCACACCATAAACAAAGAGTTAAAGTACTTTAATTCAATGCATCCATTGAACATGTAATACATTTTACAGGTCCCTGCTGTCCAACAAATATAAAGCTTTATCGTATACCAAACAAGCTCCAGTTAAGGGTGTACTGGAGGTCTCTGGGCCCACACATCTACAACCACAGTGTTGAGTTAACAGGGCAAATGGCTAAACTCAACTGTGAAGCCGCCCCTGGCATCAGGTACTGTGATGTAATGGAGAGCGCCTGTGGAAATGTCTACACGGTGCTGGTAGCTCCAGTGCTCCCTGATGGCACCAAAGCTGACTTCTGCCAAAAGAGGACATATTCAGGTAAGTGTGGTTATGAGCATAATAATGACAGAATGCTAATCTGACATTGAAATAACTGTATTTTAAATGTATGTTTTTCAGTTCCCTGCCCTGGAAATGCCAATATTTGTAAGTTTTACCTCCCAGTTATACACTATTCAGTAATACATTCCTGTTGACTCAAAAAAATCCCTCTTTTTCTGTAGTGATTCCTTATGTATAATGGTAGAAACAGTTGGTAAGTGTTTAATAATTCAGGTGTCAAAAACATGCCTTCTTAATGTGATATATTTATTACAGATGATAGATACAGCAAAGAAGACATAGAAGCGGCAGAGAAGAAATAAAGACTTGAGTAAACCCCATGCATAAGAAGCTTGTCTTTATGGCTGCTTCGTTTTGCAGTGAATTGTCTTCAACATAATTTGTTCTGTTAAAAATCAGTCTTGATAATCAATGTTTTATCATTATGAAAAAGCACTACAATGCAAAAATGTGTTTTTGTATAAATATTGACAATGCATTTTCTAAAGTTGATGACATCTATATTATACAAATTAGAAACAGTCCCTCAGCCATATTAGAACAGAGGAACAATTGGAAAGTAAAAATTTAAACGTGAAAATTTTCCAACGCCCCCAAGCACAGCACCTCCATGGGCTATGGCAAGACATCCCAAGGTTGTCGGTCTCTCGGTTTAGAGCAGCAGATCCATCATATTAACCTGGGTTTGTTCACTGCAAGTCCTGTGGATGATACTATGTCTGTCTGTAATAACGTAAATTGAAATAAAACAATAAAAGACATAGTTTACATGAAATGTTTTTGTTTTTGTTTCAATCAATCAATTTCTATGGCTGCATATACAGCTGTTGTGACTTACACGCAAGATGTCTCTTATCAATGATCAATTTAGGCTGAAATTGGCTATGTTCTATTTCTGGTGTATCTAAGTCTTGATTTGGCCACAGTTTTGCTGGAGCCCATTTTAGTTCCAATGAATTAAACCACCCTGTATACTAAAATATTGTCATAAAATTCCTAACATAATATTTGAATATTGCGCTCAATAACATTCATCTTCTACTGCTTATTCCTGTTAGGGGTCACAGCTGACTGGAGCCTGTCCCAGTGGTTTTGGGCCTCTGGCAGGGTACACCCTGGACAGGGGCCAGCTGGTCACAGGGTTAACCCAATAAACTATTTCTTAATAGTTCTATTAATATTCTTTCTCAACAATTTGGGTTATTTTTTATCCAAATATGCCAAAAAGGGAATACCTTTTTGGCCGTATGAGGGGAAAGATAAGGGATTATATAAAGAATCATATCTTATCACATTAGACAAAATTGTTTACATATTTTGCAGCTTGTGATTGCTAGGTAAGTGCATTGTGACAGTAATCAAGAGTTAGAGACAACTCCCAGGGGAGAGATTTAGGGAACAAAAAGAACATACATGAAGGTGTTGTTTCCTGCTTATGGCAGACATAAGCTTGACGATACAGAGACAGTGACGATATGCATGATAAAAATGTATTGGACAATAGGACACACGCACACAGCTCAGGTTCTTGGAGCTATTGTCAAGAGCAATATTAAATGACTCTTCACTCACAGTGCATGATTTACATAACATCATCAGGTCACACAGGGCCCCCAACCAAACATAGACAGACAAAACACAAACTACTACTACTACAACCACTACTGCTACTACAACTACTACTAACAATAATAATGTTTTTTGGGTTGGTTTTTTTTCACACACACACAAACATGTTGTTCTTGTAGTTTTTATGCAATTCTTGTTTGGTCTTGGTCTCACTCATGGCATGTTCCAGCGTATAATCCAGGTTCCTATTATCAGTTATTAAATTAAAGTATAATTATGGGTTAAAAGTAAGCAGGATAGAGGAACTCATGGGATTTTAGAAAATTAAAAAAGCCTTTAATAAATCATGGCTGAAAAATATTTTTAAAATGCCAACGCGTTTCGGCCTTAGTTGGGCCTTCTTCAGGGCTTGAATTTGTTTTGAAGATGTAATTATGGGTTGTTGCCTCTAATTTATGAGCTACATTTACTCATTGTGTGTAAAACTAACAAGAGAAGCTTCGAGAAAATGACATCAGTCTGTGAACAAGGGGACTTCACTTGTCTCTCATGCAAAACAGATCACATTTCCGTAGCACTATGGCACATTTGATAAATGTCCATAGAATTATGAACAATATTCAACTGCAGAATTAGTTTATTACTCATACAAGAAAAAAATATATTGTTTGGACTGTAAATGTGATGAACCTAGGAGTTTTGGAATATCATTTTGCTAACCAAGAGGAAGTGCACAGTGAATCATGATGAGAAGAGGTGGCAGCGCCCCCACCTCCAGCTAACAAGCCACATTTTTGTTTCCTTGTCTTGACAGGGGCCCACAGGCATCCACCTGTCCTCATTTAGGCCATTCTGATTGGTTCCCATGAAGTTGATGTACAGCTCTAAACCTGTGGAGATCTCAGAACAATTGGGGCAAAACTAATGGATGGATACTACACCACACTGAAGAGGTTATAATGATTCATACAAAGATGTGGACAATTTACTTAACAGCCACCATATTGTCTGTCATACAGGTAAAATTAACAGTTTTGCTTACATTTCCATTTGATAACAGATTCATTAATATTTTTTTGTTTTTATAGCTACACGGTGCTGCAGGTGAGTGCATATTTTGTTAAATTGGTGTATTACCTTTCACAAAATATATATTTATACATAAATATTTACACATAATTGCACAATGTGTTGAAAGAAAGTCAATTAGGTAAATTAACTGTGTTTTTCAGGATGTTCCATAAATTCAGTGAACTCTTCATCAGCATCGACATTAGATGTAGCTTGGGATGCCTTTACTGGAGCTACCTCTTATCAGTTGGAGCTGAGAGTAATTGCATCTTCGAATATTGCAGCAGTTATTGCGTCTGTGAACGCTCCCAACACAAAGAAACTGGTCCATGGTTTGAGACCGGGACATAACTATGAAGTTACACTCAAGGTTCTCAAATACTTGAGTGTGGTGAGCACTTGCAAATCTACCGCCATGACAGGTACACAAAGCCTCCACAGAATGGCTTCATAATATATGTGCTATATATGGTTGAATATTGTGATGAAATCATTCTCTAAGGTACTTTTGACACAAAAGACACAAACAACAGAAGTTTGATCTGAATTATTTATTTGGTCTTAAACAAATTCTATCTATGACTCCAGGAATAAATATGGACTGTGAGCATTTCTGACAAATCCATAACATTTCTTCCTATTTTATGAAGCCTTGATCCTAAATGTTTGTTTGAGGGAACCCTGTGAATACTACTGCTAACATGTAATTTCCCACAGTACCTGACGTTGTTCAGATCACAGCTGCTAAAGCTGTCTCCAGTTCATCCATCAGTTTTGAATGGGCCAATGTCACTGGAGCAGAAAACTACACTGTGTATGTGGAAAAGTTGTTCTCTTCAACTAATACATTTTCACAAGCGTTCACCTCTTTATCTGGACAAGTGACGAAGCTTTCCCCTTCTACTACATATACGTGCTACATCATAGCCTCTAATAGAGCGGGGAATGGTGCCAAAGGATCCACCAGGACCATCACAACATGTAAGTCCACAAAACAAAATGTGAAAAAACATTGGTTTTAATGTTCATCTTGTCTTCCTTCTATATATACATATACATGTGTTGTTTCTGTAGAAAATATGGGATGTGCTCTTACGTGTCTGCCTAAAGAAAACTGCATTGAGGTGGTGTAATCACATAGGTGTTAAAGTTAACAGACACTTTCATTTTTACAACCAGTGAACTTAATTTATTGCTACTTAAGTTAGAACGTGTTAAATAACCCCAAAATCCTTTGTATAGATAGGATAGATATTAGGGATGGGTGATATATTGGTACCACATTGGCATCATATCTGTGATATCTAAGAGTTTGCACAAATATCTGTATCAGTCCAATATTCAAAATTTAGCTGATATTTGACACAGATATTTTTTCTAAGCTGCGTATGTGATTCACAGATTGTCCACAGGGCATCAGATGTGTCTATTTGAACAGACTAAGTAGTACAAATGGAAATAGAAGAGCAGTTCAACAAAAAATATGGTTGTATGCTATTTACTGTCACTGATAAAACATTTTGTTATTATTAAGTGAAAAGTGAATTTGTGAACTTTACAATAACTTAACATAATGTGTGGACCTTGCTATGGATTTTAAATTCCTAATATAAGGTAACTGTATCAGAAAATACACATCAGCCCCTCATCAAATATATGCTCTCCTAGCTTAAGTAGTGTTTTGTTCTGTGCCAAGTAATCTTTTGTTCTTCTCAGTACTAAACTGTGTACCAATAAAGGCGATAATCAATTGATATATCAACAACCCTATGAGGAATTTGATCCACCCAACTTTGTGTATCTAATATAGATTAAAAGTTACCTAAAACATTTACGCTCTTGCTCTAAAGAATGTAACAATCGTGTCTTCTGCCCACAGTGGTCCCACCCCCAAATGATGTGAATGTCACAGCAACAGGAAAAAGCACAGCTACAGTCACATGGACAGCTCGGAGTGGAGTTATAATGTACGAAGTGACTGTCACTGATACTGACCCCCGCTACAACCCAGTGGTCAAACAGACATCCAGCACATCTATGCTAATTAGCAATTTAGAACCGTGCTCAAACTACACTGTGGGAGTCTCATCCCTCGACTCATTCTTAGTACCCGGAGAGCCCAACAAAGTGTCACACATAACTTCTAGTGAGTACAATACTTCTCATTGGACATTCAAATCATTACATTCAACGGTTAGAGTTTCTGAAAAATAATTATGGTAATTAAACTAAAGGAATTAGGTTTTTTCTTCTAAATATTAATAATAATTTAGAATGAAAATGTATGTTATGATAAAACTATTTAAGTACTATGTAACTAATGACCACACATTTCGGATCATAATGCTAAACATCCATTTCATTGTCTCCCTCCATTTTTGTGTAGATATAAATCCTGTTACAACAATCACAAATCAGTACAACTGCACCGCAGCTACAGTCAAAGTGACATGGGATCAAGTGTTTGGGGCCAAGTCCTACATGGCAACAGTCACAGATGGCACTGGAGAAAGCCTTAACTGCACATCAGTGTCCACCAGCTGTGACATCGGCATGCTCAAATGTGGAGAGAAGTACGCTGTACATGTCACGGCCATATCGGATGACTGCCGCAGCACCTACAGCCTCACCGACAAGTTTGACACAAGTAAAATCTCACACAAACACCACTTCACATGTCTGATTGATTTGATCATTTACATCCGATATAATACTGGTTAAAAACAAAACAAACAAATTATAAACTTTTTTTTCTCATGCTGGCAAAATAAGTATAAAGTATTATTGTCTGTAGATTGTCTCAAAGGTTGACCTCAGTACCTGTCTGAAAAGTGGAAGGGGGAAGGAGACACAAAGTACAACCTGACATGACTTAATGTCTAGTTCACATAACTGCTAATATGCTTCTTTCACACTCTTCCTTCTTATGTTTTTACAGTCCCCTGCGCTCCAGCAAATCCACTCATTGAATACAGCTGTTCAGGCAGTGTAATCACCTACAAATGGGCACCTACCAACAACACTTTATATTATTTGGCCAAATCTACTAAGAGCAATGGTCAGGTTCAAGAGTGCCGAACACAAAACACCATGTGTTTCTACACCGATGTGGGCTGTGGGGAGACTTATGCCTTCACTGTGCAGGCCATCTCCCAAGAATGCAACAGTGAGATTACTGAACCAAAAAACATCGAAACAGGTGAGTAAAATATTTAAACATTATAAACTACACAAAAAAATAGCAAAAACACATATATCTTACTTTGAGGCCGTTTCCACTTAAGTTTTCACCGTTTTCACATAATATTTATGAATAATTTAAAATACATTCTTTTTTACCTTTCCAAAACATACAAACTTCAAAAGAGTGGATTTCAGATAAGCCGTTTTGACATAATATGAATGAATAACTGAAAGTATGTTCTTTTTTATTTTTCCTAGCTCCTTGTTTTCCCCAAAACATACAAACTTCAACAGAGTGCACCTCAGATAAGCTGACAACTACCTGGGATGCTGCTGTTGGAGCTCAGTACTATACACTTATGATCCTGGGTAACACAAACAATTACAACTGCACCACTCAAAACACCAGCTGTGAATTAGAGGGAGTCCCATGTGGAGAACATTTAAGTGTGACGGTAACTGCTTCAAATGAGAAGTGCACCACCCAGGAAGTGTTGGGAGATGTGGCTGAGACTGGTGTGTATTAGAGTTATCAGTATTATTATATTATTACCAATTTGTCAAATACTAATACTTCTGTTCATACAGCCCCATGCCCTCCCATCAACATATCCACTTCAAATAACTGCAGCTCAGACATGACCACAGTGAACTGGATCCCAAGCAAAGGAGTGGTTTATTACATAGTCATTGCAGAGGATTCTAGTGGGAAACAATACGACTGCTTCTCAATGGAGTCAGACTGTGATTTAGAAAATCTGAAATGTGGAGAAACATACAATGTTAGTGTTATTGGGACTAATATGATCTGCAACAGCTCAGCCGCTGCTGGTGCCCCTTTCCAAACAGGTGAGACACACAACTATAGCTACACTAGTGCCTCACTATTTTCCTTAGATTTACTTTAGTTTACTTTGGTTTAGTGATTAGTTCAATATATTTGTTCTAGTTTTGTACTAGTTTTGTCATACAAAGATCTAGTTTTGTTCTTGTTTTGTTCTAGTTTGTGTGAAAATAATATGTGTTCAAAGGCCATTAACCTTCCTATGTGACACAAAATGTAATTTTATTATGGTAAAGAATCTAGTTTTAGTCCATTAACCATCTTGTGAGTAACAGTTAGTTAAGTATCTTCAGTCTATCATTCACAATTAAACTTGTTTCTGTTGCAGCACCCTGTCCTCCAACAAATGTGGTAGCACAGAGAGATTGTACCAACAACCAGGCTTCAATAACGTGGGGCAACCATCAAGCCATAGGGTCATACACAGCAGTTATTGAGGATAATCAGAGTGGAGACAGGTTCAATTGCACCAGCAACACTGCAAACTCCTGCATAATTACCTCTCCACCATGTGGAAAGACATACTCTGTCACAGTCACCTACAACTATGGAAGCTGTTCTCCAACATCAACAGCAGTTAGCATGGATTCAGGTAGTCTCTCCTTATGGTACTGTGTAATTATGTTAATGGTGAGCGAAAAGATATTGATTGTCTTGACTGTCTTAGTGCCATGTCAACCGGATAATGTGAAAGCTGATGTAACATGCATCACGGGAGAGCTGACAGTGACATGGACCAGTCCTGCTCCTGCACCAGAATACATGACAAAAATCAGTGGAGGAACACCATCAAAGACAGTCTACTGTAATTCCACTGTGACACAGTGCATACAAGCGGGGCTGGATTGTGGCAGCTCCTATAATGTCACCGTATACTCTCTCAATGGATCATGTTCTAGTCTACCCAGCTCACAACTCACCGTCCAAATGAGTATGAAATACCTTTTAATATCCATTCCAAATGTACTCTGGAACTTTCATTAATTTTAAATTAATATTTTCTTAGTACCTTGTGCACCCGCCAATATCTCAGTGCAAAAGGCCTGTTCACCCAACCATAGCTCTGTGTCATGGGAGACCAGTGCAGGAGCTACCAAGTACATTGCAGAAGCTGTGTCTGCAAATGGTTCAACATCCAAGTGTGAATCCCAGCAGACATCCTGCAGCTTCTCAGACCTGCAGTGTGGCCAGGTCTACATGATTGGTGTATCAGGAATGAATGGCCCTTGTGCAGGCCCAAAGAGTTCAAATATCTCTTTAATGACAGGTAGAGCACTAAAATACATATACAGAAATTTAAGATTACAACAGCAGTAAATAATGCGCAGTGTGTTTTTGCTTTTAGAACCATGTAGTCCAGTGAATGTGACCAGCAAGTTGGACTGCCAAGCAAGTATTGCAGTGGTATCTTGGGCTACCAGTGCAAATGCTGCAAATTATTCAGTGAAGGCCACCAACTCTGGATCATCTGTGTACTGCTATGGGTCCAATACAAGCTGTACCCTCCATGGACTGGACTGTAATGAACAACACACCCTTTTTGTCACAGCCAGTGATGAGATATGTACCAGTAACAAGAGTGCTCCTTTTGATCAAGGTCCAGGTAAGAAAAAGAAACATGCAACTTACACAGGCTGTCCTGTCTTTCTCTAGGTAAACTGTGTTTGATTATTGTTTGATACTTATTTTTCTTTTTACTGTACAAAACTGCTGAATTGTCTGTGCCATCGAGTATCTGTTTTTAGCTGGGATGTTGTTCTTTTTCTTCTGTCTCTTAGTACCATGTGCCCCCAAAAACGTGCAGACATTTCTAATCTGCAGCACTAATGATGTTGTGGTCAGCTGGGATGAGGTCAGTGTGAGTTGGAACTACAATGTCACAGCAGTGTCTGACTCTGGACAGGCCGCTAGTGCCTCTTGCACCACAAGCTTTAGCAACTGTACTCTTAATGGTCTTGTATGTGGACAAAACTATACAGTCACGGTTATACCGTTCTCTGGCAGTTGTGTTGGACCCACCAGCAGCTCAGTCACACTAACAACAGGTCAGTCAGAAAATGTTAAATAAAATTATATATTGTACAGCGCTAATAGATCACTTAAGATCACTGTTGATGCCTAAATTGTGTTGTGATTTCAGCTCCCTGTGGCACAGCCAATATAACAACAGAACTAACATGCGGTTCCAACATTCTTGCTGTCTCCATGAGCGCTGCCTCTGGAGCCTCCTCCTACACTGTCACTGTATCAGGACCTAACGGCTTCGCAACAAACTGCACTGCCACAAGCTTGACATGTCAAATCACTGGCCTACAGTGTGCAACAAAATACAATGTTAGTGCAGTAACAGTTGGCAGCACCTGCAACAGTCCCCCAACTCAAGCTGTGGTTACAACAGGTAGTGTTAACGCTTTTTGTTCTATGCAACTCAGATGTCATAGTGTCTCATTCTTGGGCTTACTTCTATTTGCAGGACCATGTCAACCCACTAATGTAAACAGTTCCCTGATCTGCAGCTCAGACTCAGCCACCGTGTCCTGGGATGCTGCTGCTGGAGCTGACGCTTACATAGTGAAGGCTTCGGAGGTCGGCTCTCAGTTTAAAACATCCTGCAGAAACAACACCCCATCCTGTCTGCTTGACCAGTTGAACTGTGGAAAAAACTACACTCTTACAGTAGTCTCTGAGGGCGTCTCTTGTAACAGCACAGGAACCACAGCATATCTAACAACAGGTGACTGACTCATCAAACCTAGAAAGCATTTGTAAATTGTACAACTTACCTTGTTATATTTTGTCTTTTAGCTCCCTGCTCTCCCACTATTCAGTATTATAATCTGACTTGTGGCACCAATTCTTCCTCTCTAACTTGGACATCAGTTCAAAGTGCAACAGGATATATAGTCATTGCCGGAACAGAAAATGGAGACTCGGTTTCATGTACCTCTACTACTTCTGAGTGTACTTTAACTGATTTAAAATGTAGCCAGAACTACACAGCCACAGTCATAGCACAGGGAAAAAAGTGTGACAGTGAACCAAGTACTGGCTTCACCATAGGCACAGGTAAGCTATGCAAAAGAGACCACACAGCCACAAAACCTGCTCATTCATTAATCTGTCATTAAACAATTCATAAAAACAAATCATTTGGTCTTTGAGAATTATGCTTGTAGCTCAAGCTCCGAGCTCAATGAAGGTATCTGGATCAACATTAACTGTTTTGTTTCAGCACCCTGCCCTCCCTCTATCACATCATCACAGTACACATGTAGCACTCGTAGTGCATCCATTAGCTGGTCTGACCCTGGAGGAAGCACTGGTTTCTACGCTGAAGTTGGAGAAAACCATAATGACAGCTGCAACACGACAAACACCAGCTGTGAATTTCAGAACATTCCCTGTGGTTTGAATCTACGCATTAAAGTTAGGGCCAAAGGTCCAAAATGCAACAGTGAGGACAGTGTTGGGAATACTTTTGAAACAGGTAGATTTTCATGTGGCTTGTCTTGCAGCAAATTATAATATTTGTATATCAAGACCATGTATTTTGCACTCTCCAGTCCCATGTGCACCAGAGAATGTAAGCGCTACCTTGGTTTGTGACCGTGATTCAGCGATGGTGACTTGGGCAGAAAGCTCCTTAGCTGTTAATTACACTGTCACTGCAACAAGCCAGACATCAGTTAGACACTGTCACAATGTCTCCACCAGCTGCATGATGCAAGATATGCAGTGTGGAGAAGACTATAACATTACTGTCACTTCAAAGTCTGCAGCATGCACTGGACTCACAAGTGATGCGCACATCTTCAAAGCAGGTACTTAGTAACAAAATGCCTATTCAGATAAATCACTTTTTTCTTTCAAGTTTTACAGATCAAAATAAATAACAGATTGTGTTTTTCTCAGTTTTATGCGCTCCCACTTCAGCATGGATGTCTTTGGGGTGTCAAAACAGCACAGTGAATTGGAGCAAAGTGCCAGGCGCAGAAAAGGTTGTGGCGATAGCAACCAATAACAATGGACAGACTTATACTTGCGAGTCAAATTCTTCTCACTCATGCAGCTTTTCTGATATTCCCTGTGGAAGCAATTATTCAGTGTCAGTACTGACTGTGGACAGAGGCTGTAAAAGTGTGTCAAAATCTGCAGGCCAACTGATAACAGGTAACATCCCAAGGTGTAGATGGGTGTAGATTCCACATCGTATGTTATTCAATTTTGGTTTATTCTTTTCAGTTCAGTGTCCACCTACTAATTTGGTTGGTAACATAGTTTGCGGTACTAACGCAGTGACCCTAACATGGGATCAAAGTAGTATGCCTGGGACTAACTATTCCGTAAAAAGAGAATTTATTGGGAGTGGTGCAGCTCCTGATGTGTTCACTTCTGTAGCAAACACCTACACAATGAATGATCTGCAGTGTGGTGAGACTTACAACTTCAGTGTAGCAGCAAAGGATGGAAACTGTCTCACAAGTTATAGCCCACCTGTTCAAATAAGCACCGGTAAGTCGTGTAAGGGATGTGCCAACTGTTTCATCTCCTAAATAATTACAAATCTGTATCTTCTCATAGCGGCTTGTGCACCTACCAATTTCACTGCACATGTCGACTGTGGTAGCAACAATGGCACGTTCTCATGGAATAAGGGCAAAGGCGCCTCATCCTACACTGTGCTGGTGACAGGGGAGCACAACCACGAAGCCAGCTGTACCAGCACCAACATGACCTGTGTGATCAAACTCGACTGTGGGAGATTTTATTCTGCCACTCTAATGGCTTCCACAGACACTTGTAATACTACCAAAAGTGCCAACTTCGTAATTGAATCGGGTAAGAGATACATTTGGTTAAGTAATTTTATATGACATGCTGACCTGGTTTATTTGGACTTTTGTAGCTCCATGTCTTCCTGAAAATGTTGAAGGAGTAGTGGACTGTAGCACCAATGTTATGAACGTTACCTGGAAACAGATGCCAGCGCCTGAAAACTACACTGCCTGGGCCATATCCACTGATGGGCACAACGCTTCTTGCACTTCACAGTCCAATTTCTGCTCTATCTCGCATTTAGAGTGCGGCCAGGTGTATGATGTGGTTGTTTCCGCCTCTAGTATCAACTGCAAGGTTATTGCTGGTTCTGATTACAAAGTGCAGTCAGGTAAGCAAATAGTGCAGAGTTCACAAAATATGAAAAAAATATATATATAATAAATTCTTTATTTTATTTCACACAAATCCAGTTCCTTGTAAACCAGAGAACATGAATGTTGACCTTAACTGTAGTGCTAATGCTGCTACAGTAAGTTGGACACAACTTAACACCAATCAGAACAACACAGTAACAGCCACGTCAGATTCAGGCGTGTCCATCTGCCAAACCCAAAACACCAACTGCTCCTTCCTCAATCTAAGCTGTGGCACACACTACATTTTTACAGCAGTGGCTCAAACTAATGTATGTATGAGCAAAAACAGCACAATGGACAAAACCACAGGTATGTTGTAAAACCTTTCAGTCACAGTAGTACCTTAACCTACTTCTAACTGGAACCACTCTTGCCTTTAGCACCATGCGCCCCTACTGCTGTTTCTGCCAAACTGGGCTGTGGAACAAAGGACGCTGTGGTTACCTGGAACAGTACAGGTTCAGTGAAGAACTACTGTGTCAAGGCCCAGTCCAGTGATGGCCATAACTCCTCCTGCACAAGCACCAGCACCACCTGTAACCTCCAGCAGCTGCTCTGTGGGCAGGAGTACACAGTCAGTGTGAAAGCAGTGAATAGCAACTGCACTGGGCCTATCAGCGCTTCAACAACATTTGTTACAGGTAAATTATAATGCTAAGGACAATACACCCACCAACACACTATTGGCATAAGCAGTTAAAAACATGACAAGATGAGTGTACATTTAAGAACATACAGTAGCCATAGTGTTAGGATTTGATTTGCATTGAGAAGCTGCATGTGTCAATGTAAAGCCAAACTGGAGTATCCCTGTGTGTGTCCAGAGCCTTGCGTTCCTGTTAATCTTACTGGGACCTACACCGTGGGCATTGCCCACATGACATGGGGTGCTGCCAAAGGCGCTGGCTCATACTCAATTGAAGCAGTGTCAGATCAAGGCACTCCAACTATTACCAACACCAGTACCAGTACTCAGTGCACGCTGAGTGGGTTACTCTGTGGTAAAACCTACAACATCACTGCAACAGCTCACAATAAGGCCTGCGACCCAAGTGTGACCTCGAGACAGACACAACTTATAACAGGTTTGAATGCGCAACACGATTATCTATGTAGCTTCGTTCAACTACTAACTTGATATAATTATTTTATCCAGAGCCCTGCCCACCCACCAATGTTCAGGCAAATATGCAATGTGACCAACATAGTGCAATTGTTTCCTGGAATCTCAGTGCCAACGCTGTGGGTTATACAGCTTTGTTCCAAAATGAAAACAACCACAAAACTTCCTGTGAAGCAACAAGTACAAAGAGCTCTTGTGAGGCCACAGGCCTGGAGTGTGGTACAGTTTACACTGTCTGTGCCGTGGCCAAGGGGAATCAGTTCAACAGCTCCCCAAGTAATGAAACATTTGTAACAACAGGTGAGATAAAACAAATAACAGTGTGGAACAAAACTGTTACTCTAAAAATAAATTGTTATGGGATGTGTTCTCACTTGTCCTGTTTTGGTCCTTGGTTGAGCCCAGCTTAGTCCTAATGTACACTTGGTTTGATCTGTTGTAGTTCTGATTTAGTCCTGGTCAAGTTTAGGTTTAGACCTGCGTTTAGTCCAATTTTTATGAAGTATGTGTACAAGTGTGAACACACCCATAAATAAATACATTAAAAAAACTTTACATTTTCCATAAAGAGCCGTGTCAGCCAAGTAACCTCAGTGTGACAGTGGATTGTGAGGCCAAAGTTGCCACCATATCTTGGCAACCTAGCAATGGTGCCAAGTCATATGTTACTGAACTCAGGTCATCAGACCATAGTGATATCTGCGGCAGCAACACCACCAGCTGCCAGCCCAGCCATCTGCACTGTGGAGAGACATACAACGTGAGTGTAACAGCTGTGGGAAAGAGCTGCAACACCACTGGCCACATGGCATCAAACTTTTACACAGGTAAACTTGTAACAAAATGGTTATAATAAACATTTAACAAACACACTTATGCTGTTGTCTCTTTAGAGCCTTGTGAAGCCAAACGTTTATCTGTGAATTACACTGTGGGCAATGCCTTGGTGCATTGGGATGCTGCCCAAGGGGCCACTTCTTACTCAGTGGAAGCAGTGAGTGATCAGGGAGCTCCCTCTGTGTGTAACACCAGCAGCACTCAGTGCACCGTGAGCGGTCTGCAGTGCAGTGAGCTCTACAATGTGACCGTATCAGCCCACAACCAGGCCTGCGACAGTCAGGGTGTCGCCTCTCAGACAGCGCAACTCACCACAGGTGCGCCACTCACCTTAAGCACATTTATCTCCATTTCCCAAAGCTATTACATTTAGTCGATTTGATTTTTTTTTCAGAGCCCTGTCCGCCCTCCAACATCCAGGCTACCGTGGCATGTCAACGACTTGAAGCAACAATTTCCTGGGTTCAGAGCGTTTTCGCGGTGGGTTATGTCGCCTACATAAACAACACCCAAGGCACCAGCGCGCACTGTGACGCAGCGCGCACGGACACGTCCTGCGTGATCCCCGGGTTGGTTTGTGGCTTAGTCTACAGTGCCTGGGTTATTGCAAAAGGAGAGAAGTACAACAGCACTGAGAGTACTGTCATATCCTTCTATTCAGGTAGGCTTAATGCTAACTTTTCCGCCACACTCATAACATGCGACATTTTGACGTTTTAAATATTACCGCCCCATTTCCAGCGCCGTGCTCTCCTCAGAACATCGAAGTGCGAGTGAACTGCAGCTCAGAAGGCGGAGCTATAGTGTCCTGGACTGCGCCTGTTGCAGCAAACTTTTCTGTCACATCTGTCGTTGATGGAAATCCAAAGACTCTGTGTGCAACTCAGTTGAATAGTTGTGTTGTATCAGGTCTGAGCTGCGGACAAACCTACAATCTCAACCTCACTGCCACTAACAAGCAGTGCAGCGTGACCGCGCCAGTGAAGCCCAGCGTAAACACGCGTAAGTTTGATGCATGTGACAATATGATAGCGTATTATACGTCGAAACTAGCCTTCAACAAGCGGAGCGTAGGCTTCAGTAGAAGCCTGGCGGCCAAACATATATGGGCCTATTGATAAGGACACAAACACTTTTATGGACAAAGTGATTAAAATATTATTTCAATACTTCACAGGGCCGTGTCCACTTACTGGAGTGTCTTCTTCCCACGACTGTCTTT
The DNA here is from genome assembly GCA_019453435.1 of Rhinogobius similis. Classification (NCBI taxonomy): domain Eukaryota; kingdom Metazoa; phylum Chordata; class Actinopteri; order Gobiiformes; family Gobiidae; genus Rhinogobius; species Rhinogobius similis. The sequence continues at coordinate 22,517,949 of CM033632.1, read as the reverse complement.
CTGGCAATGTCACAGTAAAGTGGCTGAAGAGTGCTGGAGCAGATAATTACACTGCCACTTTGACCTCGTCTGGACTTTCAGAAAACTGCACTTCTCAGTCAACTACATGCTCTGTTGGTGGGCTGGCCTGTGGACAAAACATCAGTGTGTCTGTCACTGCTTCAAATGCAGAGTGCACCATAATATCTACAGAACAAATAAGTCAAACCACAGGTAATGACGTGGAGCTTGTTTTTCTTTTTAGTGTTGTGTGTAGTACAGTATAATCCAGTTTAATTTGAATTGTGTAGGTTTATTTGTTGCGTGTCTGTATGCATATTGTTCATTGTACATTTCAAATATTATTTCTGAAAGTTAAAAGGTTTGTCTCATGTGGAGCTATATTGTGTTTAAATGCAAACTGTAAAAAAAAAAAAAAGTATAGTTTATTTTAGTCAGATGTGAGTGATTACGGTATTTACCGGGTACATGTTTCAGGTAGTGAATCTTTTATAAACTAATAATAATATAAACAAACTGTATTGTCTGAATAGATAAATTATTTTAAAAGTAAAAGACAGTTTGAGCCTTTCCAAAGACTAATATGAGTGTGTTTGTCATGTGTAGCGCCATGTGTTCCCAAAAACATTGACGCTGTGATGGACTGTACCACGGCCTCAGCAGCAGTATCATGGACTGCTAGTAGCGGGGCAGAGAACTACACAGTAACAGGCCACAGCACTACAAATAATGTTACTTGTGAGACCTCTGGCCTAACCTGTAACCTCACAAATCTTACATGTGGCACACAGTATACAATTTATGTGGTAGCAGGGGACAGCACATGCTCCAGTGCCCGGAGTGCAGCTTTGACACTAGATACTGGTAAGACAACAAACAAGTAAGATCCAGATTGCAGAATTTATCAGAATATACTATAATGTACTGTATATTCCTGTTCCAGCACCCTGCCCACCTAAAAATGTGGATGCTGTAATTGACTGTGCAACAAACGATTTGACAGTTTCCTGGACTTCATCGGCACTAGCGCTGCACTACCTGGTTTCAGTCATTGCTCAAAACGGAGGTTCTAATAAAACCTGCAACACCACAAACAGTAACTGCATTCTCAACAGTGTATCCTGTGGAAATACTTTTGTTGTCCAAGTCACCTCTGTCAGAGGCTCTTGTCAGAGCCAGCCCAGTCAGACTTCATCTGTTGTGTCAAGTGAGAAATCCTTGTCAGTAACTTGTCTATTGTGTTTATACCAGATGTAAAAGACAAACAAATCTTGTCTTTGCAGAGCCTTGTAGACCTAATGTCCCAGTTGTAGAAGACTCTTGTGGGGATGCACAGGTGTCCTGGACCGTTTCTCCAGTTGCAGATATGTATCATGTAGTTGCAGTTGGAGATAATGGACACACGCACACTTGCAACACTACATTTGATAACTGCACTTTGTCACCACTTCACTGTGACCAGCAATATTCTGTGTTTGTGATCACATGGCACAAGAACTGCTCCAGCCTTGCCAGCCCTAATGTTACACTTAACACTGGTAATTTATCATTTTATTATTTGTGTTAGTAGTGTAATAGAGAACATGTGTTATGATTGTTCAGTAAATAATTCACAATTTGTTTACCCTTTGTATAGGTCCGTGCAAACCAGATAATGTCTTAGTAACATATGACTGCAATAAATCCTCTGCATTGCTTACATGGAATAAGAAAAGTAACGCAGTTGACTATTATGCTTCTGCTGTGGATGACAGTGGCAGGTTGCTGTACTGCCACAGCAATTCCCCTAACTGTACTTTCGGGGGTCTTCAGTGTGGAAAAATATACAATTTCACTGTATTGGCCTCAGATGGAGCTTGCAACAGTTCCTATAGTGATCCGGTGGATTCCGTGGGTGCAGGTACTGGAGTTTTAGGACACACAGCGCACTGCAGCTAATATTTGAGATATAAATATGGCAATGCAAGATTTGTGGTATGTATTGTAGTTGATTGTCTACAGATGATTATGTTATCTGGAAAATTAAATCTAAATAATAGAAAAATATATTGACAAGTATTGCCATGTTCCAAGACGTTACATTTAATTTCACTCAACATATGACTCAGCTTGATAAATCTGGTGTTGGAAATTAAATTAAATGTACGCTGAAAAGTTCACTCATACAACCATATTTTTACCCCCTTTGTTTTCTCCTCAGTTCCCTGTCCTCCTAAAGACGTTGTTGTAAAATTATTGCCAAAACAGGATGATAAACAAATTCTGTCGCTGCGCTGGTCCGCAAGTGACTGCACTAGCACAGAATACCTTGTGAGGCTAACTGGAAACTTGATGGGAGATAGTCAGCTCCAATTTGATATCTCATCCTACTGGACCTTGGACACCTACTTTGAGATGCCTTTGCCCTGCAGTTCAGAATATAATGCCACAGTGAAGACCAGGAACAGTGCTGGTACCAGTGGCCCATCCGTTACTGTCACTGGAACGACAGGTACATTTATTTTCTGCTTTTGTCTTTATTGTACAAGGGTTGTGCCAAGTCTTCCTCAATAAACAACAAACAGTTAAATAGAAACATTGTACACAAAAATAAGATAATAATTTAAACATATAAGGCTTCCACCATATTCAATCCCTTAGGTTTTGTCATTATCTGGATCAATCCGGTTCTTCAACTTCAACACAACAGCGTATATAAAGCATTTGGGTCGTTTAAAGCATATTCAGTAACTCAGTGAGGCTTTTTGCTACTACATGAAATGAAAATAATGAATTACAGCATATTCAAATCAAAATACACAATGACAGTAACAATATCGATACAGACAAGAAAAATGGGTGTATTGAATGGAAAAGTATTTAAAACGTTTGCGTCCAAAATGCAGTTTTGTTGAAATTCATTTGTGCCACTTTTTATATTGCTATGTCATAATTCTTGATAAAAATAAATGTAATCTGTGATGAGCCATATTCATATGCAGCAACCATATTGGGTATGACCAACTTGTATTTTTTCCAACTCTTGAAGGAGGTTGTGTTTATCTGCTGTCTACAAAGCTGACAAATGCCTGAACTGCAACTCAACGGTGAGTTTCTGTTCTTTGTTTTACTGTAATATATGACAGAAATGAACATTTAGACATAGTGATTGGACAAAAACGAAATATTGAGTAAAGCAGGTCACCAAATCACAACTGAGTAGCAACTTAAAGCAGGGACTGGTGTTCAAATGTATGTGTTCTTAAAATAAAGAAGGAAGCCAGGAAAGTGGTGTTATTAGATTAGTTAGTCTGTGTGTTTGAGTGAACCCAGTGTAAATTAAAATGTTTTTCCTCAACAGTTTTCAAGAAGTTGTTGGGTTGAGAAGACCTGGAGCCAACAAGTCTCTGGTTTCTGATAGATAATTCTTCAATCAAATGGAAATCTCTTGTTAACATTGCTGTGCATTTCCTTACGTATATGTGTAGCCTTATATTTCTGCATTTTGCATTTGTTCTTTTGACTAACAATGAATCTGAATGCCAAGCAATCCGATACAACCTAATGTGCTTCTAAATTGTATTTATGTTGAAAATAAGCAATGCTTTTTTTTCTGATAAAAATAAAATATACAAATACATGTGTTTGCTTTATGAGACATGCGCGCGCGCGCACACACACACACACACACACACACACACACACACGCATACCCGTTTTTGCTACATTGTGGGGTCCCATGACAGGCCCCAGCCTTATGGGATCCACCCTTTCTGAATGAGCTAGAGACGTGGTTTTAACTTCTAAAATCATTGTATTTTTTGCTAACACAGGGGTCACTTCAAACTCCAGATACACTCGTGTTTACTATTGTTATTATGAGTTTACACTTTCTGAATGAGCCAGAGACATGGTTTTAACGCCTAAAATCATGATAATTTTTGTTTAAAAAAGTAATCACTTGAAACTAAAGATACACTCATTGTTCCAGTCCCTGGGGCCATCCTGACATGACACAGCCCTGTGGGACCCACTGACCCCCCCTCACCCCCCCACCCCCCGGGCCCCATTAGGTCCCTTTATTACTGTGTTACTACATTATTATTGTCTTGACCTGTTCTATGTTTAAACATGTAATATTTGAAGATGAAAACAGGCACAAACTGGTCAAACTGTTAGAGGCACCACACTGCTCAGTGTCCAGGCGCAAAAAGGGAGATTCCATACCATATTTAGTTTAGAATTTAACAACTTTTGAAACAGAAGTTTCACGTTGTAGAATGTGATGTTATAACCTCAGATGGAGCAGGAGCTACTTTTCCTTGTTGATAACATTGGACTTTATGAAATATTAGGTACAGTAAATTTCACAATGAACTGAATGATTTCTCTCAATGACTCGACCAAAGAACTCACTATGTCACAACAAAAATCTGCATCTTAACAATATTCATTTTAGCTGCTCACCATCTGTATTAAACATTTTGGCTGATTGAATGTTGTGATGTCACATGAACACAACCTATACAATCCATCCATCCATCTTCTTCCGCTTATCCGGGGCCGGGTCACGGGGGCAGCAGTCTAAGCAGGGACTCCCAGACTTCCCTCACCCCGGACACTTCCTCCAGCTCCTCCGGGGGGATCCCGAGGCGTTCCCAGGCCACAGAGAGACATGGTCCCTCCAGCGTGTCCTGGGTCTACCCCGGGGCCACCTCCCGGTGGGACATGCCCAGAACACCTCGTCCAGGAGGCATCCTGAACAGATGCCCGAGCCACCTCAGCTGCTCCTCTGGACGTGGAGGAGCAGCGGCTCTACTCCGATCTCCTCCCGTGTGACTGAGCTCCTCACTGTTCTAAGGGAGCGCCCAGCCACCCGGCGGAGGAAGCTCATTTCGACCGCTTGTATCCACAATCTCGTCCTTTCGGTCATTACCCAGAGCTCGTGACCAGGTGAGGGTCGGAACGTAGATTGAGGTAAATCGAGTGCTTTGTCTTTTGACTCAGCTCCTTCTTCACCACAACGGTCCGATACAGCGCCCGCATCACTGCAGACGCTGCACCGATCCACTTGTCAATCTCATGCTCCATCCTTCCCTCACTCGTGAACAAGACCCCGAGATACTTGAACTCCTCCACTTGAGGCAATGACTCCCCACCCACCCGGAGAGGGTACGCCACCTTTTTCCGGTCGAGAACCATGGCCTGCTGATGCTGATCTTCATCCCAGCCGCTTCACACTCGGCTGCAAACCGTCCCAGAGTTGCAGGTCCTGGCTTGAAGAAGCCATCAGGACAACATCATCCGCAAACAGCAGAGATGAGATCCTGTGGTTCCCAAACCAGACACCCTCCAGGCCCTGACTGCGCCTAGAAATTCTGTCCATAAAAACTATGCACAGAACCGGTGATAAAGGGCAGCCCTGGCGGAGTCCAACATGCACTGGGAACAGGTCTGACTTACTGCCAGCAATGCGAACGCAGCTCCTGCTCCGGTCATATAGGGACCAGACAGCCCTTAGCAACGGGCCCCGGACCCCATACTCCCGGAGCACTCCCCACAAGACGCCCCGGGGCACACGGTCGAATACCTTCTCCAGATCCACAAAGCACATGTGGACTGGTTGGGCAAACTCCCATGAACCCTCGAGCACCCGATGAAGAGTATAGAGCTGGTCCAGTGTTCCACGACCGGGACGAAAACCACAGGCTCCTCCTGAATCCGAGGTTCGACTATTGGTCGGATTCTCCTCTCCAGTACCCTGGAATAGACCTCACCGGGGGCTGAGGAGTGTGATTCCCCTGTGATTGGAACACACCCTCCGGTCCCCCTTCTTATACAGAGGGACCACCACCCCGGTCTGCCAGTCCAGAGGTACCGTCCCAGACCGCCACGCGATGTTGCAGAGACGTGTCAGCCAAGACAGTCCCACAACATCCAGAGACTTAAGATACTCAGGGCGGATCTCATCCACCCCTGGAGCCACCAAGGAGCTTGCCAACCACCTCAGTGACTTCAGCCAGGGTGATGGACGAGTCCGCCTCTAAGATCTCAGCCTCTGCTTCCTCCTCAGAAGACGTGACAGTGGGATTAAGGAGGTCCTCAAAGTATTCCTTCCACCGTCCAACTACATCCCCAGTCGAGGTCAACAGCTCTCCACCCGCACCATAAACGGTGTTGGTAAAGCACTGCATCCCCCTCCTGAGGTGTCGGACGGTTTGCCAGAATTTATTTGAGGCCAAACGATAGTCCTCATCCATGGCCTTCCCAAACTCCTCCCAATCCCAAGTTTTTGCCTCTGCAACCGCACGGGCTGCAGTACGCTTGGCTTGCCGGTTCCTGTCAGCTGCTTCAGGAGTCCCACAAGCCAGCAAGGCCTGGTAGGACTCCTTCTTCAGCCTGACGGCATCCCTTACCTCCAGTGTCCATCACCGGGTTCGGGGATTTCCGCCGCGACAGGCACCACAGACCTTGCGACCACAGCTACCAGCTGCCGCATCGGCACTGGAGGCGGAGAACATGGTCCACTCGGACTCAATGTCTCCAGCCACCCCCGGGATCTGGGAGAAGTTCTCCCGGAGGTGTGAGTTGAAGACCCTACTGACAGAGGGCTCTGCCAGACGTTCCCAGTTTTACATTTGTGAAGTTGCAGTTTTTTGAAGATATTTAGAAAAATAAAAGTTTAAAATGACAGGAAGTAGTGCTGAGTTCTAAAATACAATCCCTACACCTGTGATGTCATCAAAACACAGTTAACGCTCGACGGATACATCTTCCTGGCAGTTTAAATGCTCATTCAATAAAATAAAGATGTTATCAGGTATTATTTGTCATGACTATTGTGTCATTTATATGGATCTTAGCCCTTGTTTTCAGAATGGTTGCTCTAACTGTCATATTTGCTGCTCATGTTCAACAGGAAGTGACATCATAAACTTTACAAAAACTGACACAAACGCTTTAGCAAAATCTTAAATATAATCATCATCACTAAGTTTTAGTGAAATGTGATGTCGCAGCAGCTGCGGCAGCGCGGGGGAGGGGCGCTGCTGCAAAGGCTCATGGGACTCGTAGTTCTAGTGATAAAAAGATATATATTGATCGGAACCCCTTATCAATCCGGGTGATTTTGATGAAATTGTCAGTGTTCTAACCTCTCCAAATTAAAATGATTACCATTATTGACTCCTAAGGGTCACACACTCAAGTTTGGGTTTTTTTGGAAGGTAACCCCCTAAAGTTTTACCCACAGTTGTCAGAATCACAGTAAATATGTTTTGTAAGGAGATATACACTTTGGAAAAAACTCCAAAATGTGTTTTTTTTTCCTCGCCTAATTTTTTTTGTGATTATAGGGGTGAAGAAAGTAGCAGAATGTAGCTGAGGCCTGAAACACATTATGTCTCAATGGGAAATCTTGTTGACTACTTATATTTCAAATCTGATTAGATTATCTGTAAAAATGAGCATTTACTACTCATTTTTATGCAAATATATTTAGGCGTTTTATAGAGGGACTTTGATTTATCCAAACTTATCCAAAACCTATCCAAATGGAGATGTTTGGAAAACGTATGGAAAAAATGCAGTAACTTTGGAATGCTTCAACCTACAGACATCAATGAGGGCTCTATAGAAAGCTCACATCAAGGAGATTCTTCAGCTGCACACTTTATAGCCATGGTTAGTTAAGAAAATGTATATTACCTCATAAAACAAAACATGAAACATGTATTTTGTATAAAAAGTAGTCAAAACAAGTTGTATTAGCCAAAAAGATATGTATATTTACAATATTCAGCAAAATAACACTCATACAAACTTCATAGAAGGCAATCAGCTCATGAGACAAATCAACTGCACCCATGAACCTAAAGGAAAAGCACAAGTATGTTAGAAATAAACAAGTATGAAATCAACATGGGATAAAGTCGTATACTATTATATCATGTGTACATACTTGTTGCAGTCTTTGATGGCTGGAGGTATCACACATCTGTCTGTTCTTTCTCTTATCTCAATCTGTGGCCTTTTTGAGGAGGAAGAACCAGGTTCTTGGTCAAGCTCAGGTTCTGATGTAGGTCTAGAGTGAAATCAAGAACAAACAACAAACAAGTTATTCTGTGCTTATGATCCATTGTTGTAGTGGTAAAATACACACCTCATTATTACATTTCATTCTAACATTCCACCATTTATCTGCCTAATCAGGCCTTCACTCACAATACATTACATCAAATTCTATATTTACAAAATGAAGTCACTTACTCCACGCCTCTCCCCACACGCACAGCCGTGCACAACCGTATCTTTACTGGATGTCCAAGACGCCTCCGTCCTGCGCACACGTGAGATGTTAACGTCAGCTCATCTTATATTTCCATCACGCAATGTCAATAAAGTGTAAACTAAAACAACCCTTACCTATGAGAAAGTTCGTTCCGTGGAAATGTCCGGGTCGGCGGTGGCCAGGAGTCCCGTTATCCAAACTGGATCGCAAAAGTTTGACTTTCGGTCGAGTCACGGCTTTTACAAACTTTGTCCACCTCCTCAATGTGTGTATTTATGCTTATCTATCCGCTGTGTCATGTTTATAACTCAAAAACAGCAGCGCGTAAACCATGCGTAAATTACACACGGAGCTGTTTGACTCGGCTTCTCCGCGTTACGCGCAGTTCCTGGAAGCGCTATCAGCAGAAAAACATTTCTTTCTGCACCTCTTTCTTTTCAGCTGTTCATTGGCTATAAGCCTAATCCATCACTGACAACGTGCAATGTGACTGGTTCATACAGGAGGGGCGAGACTTGTGCGTAAACGTGGAGAAGTCTGAGGCAATGATTGGCTCTACAGGGGTCTTGTGTCCTCCCAACCCCAGCTTATTGGCCAAACGAAGTGCCATTCAAAAGTTAAGGCTTCCGTTTAGCATTAGATAGCACAGTTTATGCTATCTGAAGCATCTTCTGCCTGAAATAACCAATAAAAATGAAGAAAATGGCGTCGTGGATGTCATGTTTGGAAGACTTTATTGCTGTATTTTTGCCACGGAGGATCTAACACATGTTGTGGACCTTATCATTTTACTGGATTATATTTACTGGACCTGTACCGGACAGAATGAGACCAATCTTGCCGGGAACTATGGACATTTGACTTCACCAGAGCTATCAAAGGTAAGGAACGTCAAATCGCAGCTTTTTTCTTTTCTGCAAAAACGCTGTTACTGTCCGCGCTGTGATTATTGCACGTGTTAATTGTTTGCAGAATCAGAAAAACGAGAGTTTAAGCTTTCATTTGATGTGTAGATTGTGTATGTGGAGGCGGAGGTGCCGTATTACACTGTTATGCTGTAGTAAAGTTGTGGTCACGGCCCGCTCAAGCCCCGTCGGAATGGGAAGTATATCATTAGATATGGTTCGTGGGCCGAATTAAAACGTCTGGCGGGGCATATCTATGACACTTCTGATCCAGAGTTCCCCTTCTTTTATGTGTACTAGAAGTAACAAGTGACAACAGGCTAACAACAAGCTAAGCTAATTAGCGTGTCACTGCGCACAACTTAGGAAGTAAATGTTTTCAGATAATTAATATGCGAAAAAAGAAAACAAAAAATACAATTCAAAGAGTTGGTCTGTAAAATCCTCTCCGTGAGCACATGGTGTGGGGGATGGGCACATAGGTGGTGTGGGGCCCGATTGTCAGGAAATGTGTTTCTTTTTTATTTGAATGTTGGTAAACCTAGTGCTTTCACTATTCACTAAGAAATGTAATTACTTCAGATCATTAAGAGGAGAAATTATACACATAAAAGTCTAAGAATGAGCTTAACTTCTGTCTGTAGTGGTGAAGTGGGGGAGGGGCACATAGGTGGTGTGGGGCCCCTGTTTGTCAGGAAATGTGTTTCTTTTTTATTTCAATGCATTGCTGTTTATTTAATTCTTTCTTGTTGTCATTTGCTACGACATTAAACACATTAAATGTTTTATAAAGTCAAAGGGAAAAAAGGAAAAAAAAAATCTTAGTTCTAACGTATCTGTGTGAGAAGCTGGAGCGGGGGAGGGGCACATAGGTGATGTGGGGCCCCTGTTTGTCAGGAAAATGTGTTTTTAGTTTTTATTTGGATTTATGTAAATTTTCTCATCACCATCAACTTAGGAAGTAAATGTTTTCAGATATTTAATATTTGAAAAAGAAAACAAAAACAAAAATACAATTCAAAGAGTTGGTCTGTAAAATCCTCTCCGTGAGCACACGGTGTGGGGGATGGGCACATAGGTGGTGTGGGGCCCGATTGTCAGGAAATGTGTTTCTTTTTTATTAAATGCATTTCTGTTTATTTAATGCATTCTCATTGTCATTTGCTACGACATTAAACACACATTAAATGTTTTATAAAGTCAAAGGGATTACTACTATTCTTAGTGTTATTGTCTGTGTGAGCACCTGGAGCGGGGGAGGGGACATAGGTGGTGTGGGGCCCCTGTTTGTCAGGAAAATGTGTGGGAAACATCAGAGCTCTACTCAACTGTATATTTAGTGCAGGACTATTACCAAACGCACAGGAAGCTTTTGACCATTACAAGCTGTGTTTCAGTTGCTTTAAATTAAACAGTTGAATTGCATTTTACCAGAATATCGTAGAAAACATTTCAAAGGTCACCCCCTGGACCCTGTTTTGAAAATCAAGATGTTTCGACTTCCATTCAGAAATTCTTCTCAATCACTGATTGAGAATTAGCGAGCAGTAAAGATTTGAACTCTTATATTTGGGGCAGTTAATGCATATTTTGTTGGGAGACGTCACAGGACACAATATGGCAGCAGATGGTGCATCGGTCACTTGTCTGACATGAGCCAACGTGAACTGTAAAAAAACTGAGTTGACCTACACAGCAATTGTTTGTGCAACAAATGTTGCTGTTCTATTAGAATTTAAGGTTGGAATGTTTATTTTGGCACCAGGCTGTGTGTGCAATGTACTTTTTACTAAAAGTGTGGGCTCAGTTGTCACTTGGACAATTTTGAGTAATTGTTTTAATGTCTCAAACTGGACTATGACTTGGGACTGGATTTGGTCTTGGAGACTTTGGATTTGACTTGAGAAAACTTGATGCTCTTTGTCTCACTTGGAAAAACCCTGCAACAAGGGTTAGCATTAACAGAGGACTAACAGGACTTTGAGGAGGACTATGAGGACTTTGTGGAGGACAGAGGACTAACGCAGGACTTTGTGGAGGACTAAGAGGACTTTGTGGAGGACAGAGGACTAACAGGACTTTGTGGAGGACTATGAGGACTTTGTGGAGGACAGAGGACTAACGCAGGACTTTGTGGAGGACTAAGAGGACTTTGTGGAGGACAGAGGACTAACAGGTCTTTGTGGAGGACAGAGGACTAACAGGACTTTGTGGAGGACTAAGAGGACTTTGTGGAGGACAGAGGACTAACGCAGGACTTTGTGGAGGACAGAGGACTAACAGGTCTTTGTGGAGGACAGAGGACTAACAGGACTCTGTGGAGGACAAAGAACTAACAGGACTTTGTGGAGGACAGAGGACTAACGCAGGATTTTGTGGAGGACAGAGGACTAACAGGCCTTTGGGGAGGACAGAAGACAAACAGGACTTTTTGGAGGACAGAGGACTAACGCACAACTTTGTGGAGGACAGAGGACTAACGCACAACTTTGTGGAGGACAGAGGACTAACACAGGACTTTGTGGGGGACAGAGGACTAACGGGACTTTTTGGAGTACAGAGGACTAACAGGACTTTTTGGAGGACAGAGGACTAACAGGACTTTGTGGAGGACTAAGAGGACTTTGTGGAGGACAGAGGACTAACAGGACTTTGTGGAGGACAGAAGACAGACAGGACTTTGTGGAGGACTAACAGGACTTTGTGGAGGACTAAGAGGACTTTGTGGAGGACAGAGGACTAACGCAGGATTTTGTGGAGGACAGAGGACTAACAGGACTTTGTGAAGGACAGAAGATAAATAGGACTTTGTGGAGGACAGAGGACTAACAGGTCTTTGTGGAGGACAGAGGACTAACAGGTCTTTGTGGAGGACAGAAGTCAGACAGGACTTTGTGGAGTACAGAGGACTAACAGGACTTTGTGGAGGACTAACAGGACTTTGTGGAGGACTAACAGGACTTTGTGGAGGACTAACAGGACTTTGTGGAGGACATAGGACTAACAGGACTTTGTGGAGGACAGAGGACTAACAGGACTTTGTGGAGGACAGAAGACAGACAGGACTTTGTGGAGGAATAACAGGTCTTTGTGGAGGACTAACAGGACTTTGTGGAGGAATAACAGGTCTTTGTGGAGGACTAACAGGACTTTTTGGAGGACAGAGGACTAACGCAGGACTTTGTGGAGGACAGAGGACTGACAGGACTTTGTGGAGGACAGAGGACTGACAGGACTTTGTGGAGGACTAACAGGACTTTGTGGAGGATAGAGGACTTTGTGGAGGACAGAGGACTAATGCACAACTTTGTGGAGGACAGAGGACTAACGGGACTTTTTAGTGTACAGAGGACTAACAGGACTTTGTGGAGGACAGAGGACTAACAGGACTTTGTGGAGGACAGAGGACTAATGCAGGATTTTGTGGAGGACTAACAGGACTTTGTGGAGGACGGAGGACTAACAGGACTTTGTGGAGGACAGAGGACTAATGCAGGATTTTGTGGAGGACAGAGGACTAAAAGGACTTTGTGGAGGACAGAGGACAAACAGGACTTTTTGGAGGACAGAGGACAAATAGGACTTTTTGGAGGACAGAGGACTAACAGGTCTTTGTGGAGGACATAGGACTAACAGGTCTTTGTGGAGGACGGAGGACTAACAGGACTTTGTGAAGGACAGAGGACAAACAGGACTTTGTGGAGGACAGAGGACAAACAGGACTTTGTGGAGGACATAGGACTAACAGGACTTTGTGGAGAACAGAGGACTAACAGGACTTTGTGGAGAACAGAGGACAAACAGGACTTTGTGGAGGACAGAGGACTAACAGGACTTTGTGGAGGACAGAGGACTAACAGGACTTTGTGGAGAACAGAGGACTAACAGGACTTTGTGGAGGACAGAGGACTAACAGGACTTTGTGGAGAACAGAGGACTAACAGGACTTTGTGGAGGACAGAGGACTAACAGGACTTTGTGGAGAACAGAGGACTAACAGGACTTTGTGGAGGACAGAGGACTAACAGGACTTTGTGGAGGACAGAGGACTAACAGGACTTTGTGGAGAACAGAGGACTAACAGGACTTTGTGGAGGACAGAGGACTAACACAGTAATGAACATCCAGGGAAGGACCATTGAGACACCAGACTTCTACAAGTACCTTGTGATCATCTGAACCACAAACTGGACTGGACTCACACGGAGGCACTGCACAGGAAGGAGTCAGCTTTACCTCCTGAGGGGACTGAGGGGCCACTCCTGAGGGTGTTTTTAGGACAAAGTCATCAAGAAGTTCAGCTTGGGTTTCACGAAATACAAAAAATAAAAATAAAAAAAAGGTTTATTACTTGAAATGTTTGAAAGTTAAGTCAAAGGACTTGGGACTACAAAAGTAGTACAGTATAACCCCATTTTTGATGGTACAAACATGGTAAATGTCTGTACCATCAAAAATAAATAATAATAATAATAAATTACTCAACCACTACAGCTTGAAATCAAATTGTATTCCCCTCCATCAATAAATATTAAGCCCTAAAATATATTTTTCCACTTATGGTAACGTAAAAGGAATACACACATTATTGTTTTAAAACTATCCTTGTGGGGCCCCTAATTATAATAATATAAACACACACATTATTGTTTTAAACTATCCTTGTGGGGCCCTAATTATAATAATATAAACACACACATTATTGTTTTAAACTATCCTTGTGGGGCCCCTAATTATAATAATATAAACACACACATTATTGTTTTAAAACTATCCTTGTGGGGCCCCTAATTATAATAATATAAATATACACATTATTGTTTTAATACTATTCTTGTGGGGCCCCTGTATACACACTTCAGAAAAAGTCCTTATGGGGACCCTGCAGTACCACCCATTGACCACTAGGGTATACACACTACACACACTTTGTCGTGAAAATTGGCCTCCAGGGGTCATTTTCTAATTTTGAAAAAAAACTGCACTAGGCATATTAGAATGCTGTTTTCTATTGATTTAGATGGTTGGACTCGTGGGGTCCGGGCCTCGGGCCCCACGAGACAAATGTGGTCCCCACGAGGTGAGTCAAATGTCAGGTTGTGGACCCCACCAGGATATAAAAACAAGTGCACACACGCACGCACACACACACACACACACACACACACACACTTAATCTGGTGCCATACCAAATTCATTCATCTTTTCACTCAGCTTCACGCCTTCAAAGACCTGGTCCTTTCACTCATAATGGCACAACTATAAATGCAGTTTGGATGGCGTCTCCACCGATCATCAGATTTACGACAAATTAAATCAGTATTTCATGGTCAGCAGTACTGTACACCAAGAATAGCCCAAGCTGCACTGTAACAAATCCTGCTTACCTTGTGAAAACAGCCAGTCATAGATGAGAAAGTGTAGAAACACATGTTGTAGAGTAGACAGTGTTGTGAATTAATGTAAATTCCTAATGACAAACTATTCTCTTTCAGCAATCAAGACTACTACCCGCAGGCGGAGACATCTCACAGACATTGCCTAGAATGGTATGTGAAATCATTTTGCTTCCCAATTGCAAAAAATTCCAATTCCTCTGAAATGTGACAACTAATTTTCTTTCGATATCCCACAGAGCTCGAGCTGGTGGTTCATTAAATGGCATCCTCTCCTTTCTTTGACTCCTGTAAAAGTGTTGACAATTCGGAAAACAAACAGCAGTGATTGCTCCACAGACAACCATGAAAATCTCGAACAAAACTGAGGTGATTTCCTCTTGGATTTGAGTTCAGTCTTCCTGTTTTACTGTTACTAGTCCACTTTGGTAAAAGGAGATTCCAAACTCAAATGTGATGATTTCTCAGTGTTTCAAATGAATTTATTGATGCATTGTTATTAATTGATCTTATCATTCTGTAACCAATTGTAATCAGTTACTTGTCCTGGTTTACAAAATTTGAACTGTGCATGTATCTGTAGTGCATGTAATAATCTGTGCAGTCAAAACAATTTTAGTTAATAGATTAAACTGACCGCACATTAGAGAACTTGTCTGATGTTAGAGAAGATAATTAATATTAAATTAAATTAATTTAACTTAGTTAACATAAAAATAATATATTTGGTAATATAACAGTAACTGTGTATATGCAATTGTTCATTTTTTAGTCTTGTACTGAACATGGAAAATGATAATTTAATTAAACCATGAAATTTAAGAATTTTGCTGCCATCTTTAATTTATGCACTTTGGTGTCACATTTATAAAATGGCAAAGAGAATGCCTTACTCCACATCATATCATACATATCAAGTAATAGATTTCAAAGCATGGGCCAACACACACACAAAAAAAAATTAAAAATAAGACAAAATGAATTCATGTTTTCCCCCCAATTTTTTTTATTATAAAAACTTGGACAATAATAACCCAAACACACAAGCGAATTTGGTGTTTAGTGGAATCTACTCTTTGCATTTTGCTTTAAAAAAACAAAAACAAAAAACATTCTCAGGCTGTCGACACAGCAATGGACTGAATTGTGGTGCATTATAAATATAAGGTCTACTACAATGTTCACTGAGTACATTCCTAATTAAAACTTAATGGTTAAAAAAACCGCACACGCATTTTTTTTCAAACATTTTACACCTTGCATTGCAACTTAGTGTGGAGATTTTAACAGCACAGATCTTCATAAATACAAAAATACAGCAGGAAATACAACTCAGACCATGCTTGTGTAAACAGCCCTCAAACATTATGTACAACCAACTTTTTTTCCGTAAGAACAGAACAGTAAAAATAAAAAAGGAAACTTTCCTCTTTTCTAAACAAAATGAATTTGAGTAAGGGCGAAAGGGCAAAAAAATAAAAAGGGCAACAATACACTAGGTCAAGACATTTCCAGATGTCTGGTGAGCTAAAATTACAATGGCTGATAACAAAAACAAAGACAAATGATCAGAAACACAGTTCAATCTATGCTCTGACTCCTTCTGCGTTCACTGTGTTTACTGTAATCATTACTAGACTCACGCTGATGATGGGACTTTTCTTTGCTACGACTACGTTTGTGAGACCGCGATTCTCCATCTCTGTCCCTGTCTCGTTCTCTCTCTCTGCTGTGGCTCCGCTCACGTTTGCGACTTTTTTCCTCACCACTTTTGTGCCTCTTTTCCTTGCATGGACTTCTGCTTGATCTCCTGGCCTTCCTTTCATCTCTATGCCGATCCCTATCGTCTTTATGTCTCCGGTCCTCTTTGTCCTCCCTGATCTTCCTGTCCCGTGAGCGCTCTCTCTCAGAGCCCCTGTCTTTGTGGTGATCTCGGTCTTTCCTTCTGCTCTTGTCATCCCCTCCATCCCTCTCTTTGTCCCTCCGCTCAGTGCGCCTGTCCCGGCTGCTGCTACGACTTTTTCTGCGCTCGCGCCGCTCTTGATTTCTGTCTGTGCTTCGTGATCGCCGCCTGTCTCGATCTACTCTGTCCCTGTCCCGCTCCTTCCTTTGCCGATCTCGCTCTCGTTCTAACTCACGGTCAAAACTGGGGCCACGTCGCTCTCTGTCTCGATGGTGGCTCCTGCTTCTTGAACGTTTCGGTGATCTTCTTGGACTCGGTGATCGACGTGTGGATCTGACAAATTTATTAAAAAAAAAAAAAAAAAACACACCACATTTGATTATTTAATGGAATGAACTTATACTTGCCAATTGCAAATATTCCTAAGTAGACCTGCCAACCTTGTTTTTTGGAATCGCTGTGCATCAGTTGTTTTGTATTCTCAATAAGAAACATAATTTTAATAAACAAGCAGGAAAACACAATAATGGTAAACCAGCAACTTATGCATCACTGATTATTCCATTCCATAACAGCTGTAAAATTATGTTTGCAAACCATTAGCAATATTAGATTGCATCTTGCTGTCCTACCCAGAAAATATACATTATTGTAGTTTACAGTGGAATGTGGAAGGATAGAAGTGCACTGCACAGAGTTGTCAGTAAATGGCAGCTTTAGGGTACGTTGGGGAAAACAGCACATTTCTATTCCATTTCTTATTTATCCTATAATTTTGTTTTATTTATTTAAACTTGTCAGATCATTTCACACTGTCAAGTCATGACATGTTTTACAAACATGAATTTGTGTTATTATTCCACAACAGTGTATTTGCTATCATATTATGTAATTGGTATCCAAAATGGATACAGGTTAGCAGGTCTGCATTAGATGATAACTTACCTGGAACGGTGACGTTCCCCTGGTTTTCCAGGTTCTGCTTCTGTTGCCTCTTCCGCCACAACTTCCTTCTGGGCAACCTTACGAGGCCTACTTTTCATCTGCTGGTCAATGGTCTTCTGCACAGGCACAGGGATACGTGGGAACAAAGTGGAGAACCACTCCAATTTGGTCAAGAAGGAACGAAGCATCTCTCCAATGGTCATGACACAGCCACCTCCTGCCTTCACATCTAGTTCCTGAAATTAAACAACAAAAAAACTAGTTACTTACTGAATATAAGACACATGTTTCAGCAAATTTATACAAATTGTGATGTCCCACGTACTGAACCTTCACCTCTGTTCATCTAGCTTAATATCACAATAAATGATACATAACAGAAAAAAGCTTGACTATAATGTCGGCACTAGCAGTCTACTATAATTTGCAAGTGGTGGAATCTGTGCTTACAACAATTGGACATCAATGATTATATTAAAGTCCATAGTGTTAACTGTGCCAAGGCAGCAAAGATTGTGAATCCAAAGCAGTTTAAGAGAATGAGAAAAATACGATAATCACTGGGTAATTATAAAATGCCCAGTGTCTGCAGATACGCATTTGCAAAGTGCATACAATAAGTTATGTTTTTCAAAATAGTATAGAACAGCATCTTGCACTCACACACACAAACCAACAGTGCTGAGATACAATATCCAATTCACCTGCTGCACAATGGACATCTACGGAAAAAAACACGGAAATTAACCATGTGGGTAGAATACCAATAAACTGTCTAAAATTAAAGCACACATTAAAGAGGCCTGGTTGCACAGCCCATTAATGCCAATTTAAATGGAAATTTCACAAGTAAGTGCACAGCTTTGAAAGACTTAATGTTGTCATAAGAAAATTACATTAGTTGGAAATCTGTGTTGTGTGCAACAAGTCCTTAAAAATTCAGTAAATAAGAAAAATCAGCATGCTAATTATCAAACTAAACTACAGTTAATCATGGTACTTACCCATTAGAAATAGCAGGGGCACAGCAGAAAGTAACTTAACTGCTTAAGTTTAAGGAAACATTGAGGACAATTAAGCCAAATGAAGGCAAAGGTGAAAAATCAGCCATGAGCATCACAAGGGGTATATGCTTAAATGGCTTGTGGTTCTATAAATATAGGAAGAGAATAAAAGGAATTATTACCCGAGTTGACATACCTCCTCATCATCCAAGAAGCCATCATACCACTCAATCAAATCAGCTGGGGGCTGAGTATACCTGTCAAAAAAATGTTTCATATCGTTTCTGCTGACAAAAACATGAATGTGATGAAATCATACCGAATGTACATGAAGCCAAGTGCTCTGATGTAAGGGGAGTCTGTGTGAGTGATGAGACCCATCAGCTGTTTGCGAGTGAGTTTGAGGGTAAATAGTTTATATAAAAGGCAGAAAGCAGTTGACACAATCCCTCCAGTTCCAACTCCACGGACCTAGAATCAGAAAATCTTAACATTTTAAGAGTCCAATAAATAACAGCTTTTCCAAATCCGTAACAATAATTGGATGCCCGTATAGGTATTACAAAAGGACGTACTTCTTACTTACCCCTCCGCACATTCCAGTTTGGCCTGCGGTCTTTCTGCTTCCTTTTTCCCATGGTTCAACATGAGTTACCTAAATGGACACAGACAGACAGACATAAATAGAATAGATGTAAAATACGTAGCGTCACCCTTTTTCTGTTTAAACTTTGCTGCAACACAAGTGATCCGACTCGGCAAACCAACTTGCTTCCAGTCCAATTTATAGGCAACTACTGTGACCAGAAACATTTCTGAGCAAATAAGTGCCACATTCAGATAAATGCAGATTGACGTAGTCACCTATTGCAATTTTTGCTGCTTTCCTAATACTGAATTATAACCACTTTTTTTTTTTTTAATCTTTGGTATTAGATTGGGATGACTGAGCTACTGCGTCCAATGAATGTTTCTTGTGGCTCAGTAGTGTCTAACCAAATATTTGTCTTATAATAACAACGACAAAGATAGACAGCTAAATTAATGTTACACTGCAAAATTAGCGAGAGGAGAGATATGATTGGAGACTTCGGGAGTCTCCATTAGCTTATAGAGGATGAACCCTATAATTATCACGTTCCTCACCTTAACTATTAATATACCCTGGTTCTAAGCCTGACCTGATTTTGAACCAATTTGACAGATAAACTTCAAGAAAAGTCAAGCATTTGACAGGTACCATAAACCTCACTAAACCATGTCAAAGAAGTCAATGGCCGTTTTTTATGATAAACATTATATTAATAATCATCAAACTGACAGGGTATCATCATTTGTAATATTTGTCCCACACACCGCAGAAAAGCGGAGAGCTGTGAGCAGGCGAACAGAAACGTGAACACTTCGTTTGGATTAATGGCTAACAGACATTACTTACATTAGCCGTCCCAAGTACAAGTCCCATCCAGTCATACACAATGCAATGATTCTAATTTAAGTTCCAAACCGATTTTGCCTCATGTCGAATGGACTTTCTGATACAGCCATAGACTGTACTGATAAGCCACAACTCTTACCTAACCACGAATATCCCTTAGCATGCGGGTTAGCAACTGCTAGATAGCTACCTTGAAATAAATTTCATCCACAACTTCGTGGTACGTCTTCAGTTCATAAAGTTGAACTTTAAAATATGGCGACGACAGCACATTTGTAAGAATCATTGGGTTGAGGTTCATAGTCTTTTCGTTGCCCCATAAGGGTAGCACATTTCCATGTTTTCCTGGTGCAGTTTTGCTCACGGCCTGCGCTGGTGGTTGTTGGTTAGCCATGATTGTTGGCTCCACGAATGGTCCCGCGCCGAAAGCAGCTCAGTTAGCAGCCTTAGATTTTTCAATTACTGTTCCATTGATGTTTAAAGGTGATCTTTCAATTGTAAAACAATTCCAACAGGTGCAGTTCGACCAGTTTTTAATTTTAACGATGAAAACAACTTCCCGCCGTCGTTTCAGCCCGTGCTCTCGTTAAAACAGGAACTCCAACCGGAAGTTGGAGGCTTTTTTTTTTTTTTTTTTTTTACGTTTGCGTTTTGCATCTTCAACGTAGCATTTTCAGCTACAATTTTAGAGAACATAACATATTTAAACATGGTTTTAAAAGCACTTGTGAGAACAGTTTATCAATAAAATTACAATAAGACATTAAAAAATAAGGTGTAGCGTTATAATCAAGTTTGTCAAAAAAAAAAAAAAATTGCAACATCTTAGATTGCACACCAGAGGGCTCTCATGGTTCCAAAATAAGAGCACAAATCTCCAACAGTGACGCTTGAGTTTCATGTGTCACGAAGTGCACTTGAGTCAATCCAGTGAATGTAATTCAGTCTCTGCATGTCTCCACAAAGCCTAGTGCTGGATCACCACCTGTTCAAAGGTTCCAACTGCAACCCTGAAACAAAGCATGGCAATGATACGGATAGTTAAATGAGATGTTGGTATTGGTAAATGGTTAGCGACAACATTAACAACCATTAATTCAAGGAAACCATTATAAAACAAAGTACATACAGTTATCAGTAGTAAGCTATTTTCAAACACCGACCTTTTGTATTGGCTTCCCAAGGCTGTACTGCCATCAGGTCCGACAAACAGACTTAAACCCTCCTCTACAGACACAATGCAAATGTACATCAGACAACCTTACATAAATGTATCAAAACTCTTGGCATTATTGGTCTATAATTCATATACCCAATAATGTAATCAGCTTACACACCTTCTGTACTGGAGTCCAACAAGCCATGACTAAAATCCTGGCTCTGCAAGATTTTTTCTATTACGTCATCTGCATTCACTCTTGTCGCATCAACTCGCTTCAACTGGTTCTCCACTGAGTTTTGTTTTAGAGGTTGCCTAAAAGAGAAACAGTAAACAGAATCATGGATCATGTCATTTTATTTAGTAAAATGAACAAATTCATAATTACCTTGGGAATTTATTGGGAGTTAAAGGATGTTTATCTTTAAAACTGGTAACAGCAACAACAGGGAGAGCACTTATGTCAAAAGTCTTCCCACTGATTTCAGTGATGCTCCCAGTGCCTGTCAAGGCTGAGTCGCCAGATGGGTTTCTCTGGGGAGTAAGTTCTGTTAAACTGGAGTGATTTGAAGTGTAGCCTGTGTGGAAAGAAATTGGTAATTTAGCATCTAACTTCAAAAGATACTGACACACACAGTATACCTGAATTTTTTGAATGCTGACTTGCATGGCTCGGGGTTCTGGAGTGACCATAAGCTAGAAGTCCTTCTGGGACAGAAACTGATTTCACAGGATTTCCTGACCGGTAACAAAATGTTGATGATGATTATCAAATATATACAATATATTTTTTTGGTGAAAAAGTGTTTTCCTCTTAAAAACAGTGATATTTGGTGGTCCCTACCATTTCTGTCCTCAAGTAGGCAGCCTGCTTCAGTCTGTGGTATCCCCAGTGTCATAGCTCTAGATGGAGGACTATAGGAAACATAATGAAAGTCTGTCAACAATGGCTTTATTTATAGTAAAAACAGCCATACAGTTAAGAAATATAGGAAACTATTAATATGACTTCTGAAAGCTGAGACTTCTACAAGTTTGTTTCCGAGAGTTAGTTTACTTAATATTTCACTGTTCTCTAGGAGTTAATCTTCCAGGGAATATTTAAACCAGACGTTCATAGAAATATAATAAACATATAACAAATCACAGTTTAATTTAGGGTTAATTCCTTTAGCCCTATTAGAACTTGTCTCTGTTGTTGCATGCCAATATAATAATTATCTGCAGGTGAGTATACATTGATGATGGTTGTAGGTTCTCACGTTTTAAAACAAGGATCTCCAGACATGAGCTGTGTAGTGATTACAACCTGTAAAGACAAAAAAAAAAAGCTTAATGAAGTAATATGAAGGATACATTGTCAAATGAAACTATAAACTCAGTTAATGTACAGTGAACTGATCTATATACTATAAAATTATTATGCATTAAAGCTGTAAGCGGCAATAAAGTCCCTCACTCTGCCCTCCCTCCCAAGCATTCCGTGCCTTGCCACTGCCCCAACAGCACAAGAACAATGCACAGCGCCTCGCTCGCCGCACCTGAGGGCTGCGTCCATCGCCTTGCGCGCTCCACGTTCTGGATGCTGCTTTGTGGAGTCTGTTAGCGGCATGTTAGCCTTTTGGGTTGACCTGAAGGGACAGTGGTCCCATTTTAGTTAGTGATGTTGGCACCGGCTTAGAACTGTACAGGGTTGGCCTGCATCAGTCTGTTCTGTATAGTCCTTTGTTTGTGGGCATGGGAGGGGTTTCTGGCATTTTTTAAAAAGTAACTTAAACTTGTGAGGTATGTGTCAGCAAAAAAGTAGAGGTAAAATAGAGGTAATTCCACAGCAATCGTTTTGCTAAATTACACAATACACTGTGTGTACACGATGTTTTGTCACTATAATAATACTTGATAACACTTTTATTTTGTTGAATGATCAAAATAAAAAAATGTGTCCGCTGCTTTTCATTGCATTTTCCATTATTGATGATGAAGCCTAGGTGAGGGATTCACTTTCAGAACACAGTTCTACTTCCTGTCATTTTAAAATCGTATTTTTTAATATACTCCCTCCCTCCCTCGGTGGTGTTCTGGGCATGTTCCACCGGGAGGCGGCCCCGGGTAGACCCAGGACAGGCTGGAGGGACTATGTCTCTCGGCTGGCCTGGGAACGCCTCGGGACCCTCCTCCCCGGAGGAGCTGGAGGAAGTGTCTGGGGTGAAGGAAGTCTGGGAGTCCCCCTGCGACCCGGCCCCAGATAAGCGGAAGAAGATGGATGGATGGATTTTTTAAAAATCTGCTCACAAACTGCATATTGACTGATGTTAAACCATGATAAATATTTACTTGCTCAAGTCATAATTAGAAAAACATGAGAACCTGCTATACAGACTTTAACTCTCTTACTCTAACCCTTTTTTTTTTTTTTACAAAACAATAAGAGACACCTCAAAATCTCCAATTTGTTCCCTTCTATTCCTTTATTTCTTCTATAACCATAGTCCAGTTTTCCTACAAACCGTTTTGAGATCAGTGTCGTTTTTTTTGTGTGCTGTGTCCTATGCATTCAAATACCGTATGCAAGTATTTTCTTTGGGCAGGTGTTTGACCCATACAAAGTATCAGTGGTGGAAAGTAACGAAATACAAAAGTAAAAGTACTGTACTTAAGTAAATCTCTTAGGTATCTGTACTTTACTTAAGTTGTTTTTACAGTGAATACTTTTTGCTTTTCCTTCACTACATTTGAGACCAAGTATCTGTACTTTTTACTCCACTACCACTCCACTCCACTAACTGAAAAGTAGAAAGAACTTTTCATTTTGTTTGAGGGGTTATTCTCAGCACGTTTATGGTGACATTCTGCCTGAAGGTTTTGAGTTCAAGCTCAACAACAAGCAAACAAAGATATACACATAAAATTCTCTAAGACATTTCTTCTAATAGACCTTTGTTGACCAAAATTAAGCAACATTCTGTACCAAAATTATGACAGTGAATGCATTAACTGGTTTCAAAATATGCATGTGATACTTTTACTTTTTACTCTTAAAGTGCATTTTTAAACAGATACTTTGGCACGTTTACTTAAGTAGATTTTTTTATGTGATACTTTTACTTTTGCTAGTAATTTTTTGCATATGTGTCTGTACTATTATTTGAGTAACAAAATTGAGCACTTCTTCCACCACTGCAAAGTATTAATCTATGCTGGAGCTTATTATATGCGTGTTAGCCAATAAATAGGCAAAAAAGTGCAAATATTTACACATTATATCAATGTATCCTGTTATGATATGCTATTTTCTTTTAAATTGTTAATTGCTATGACAAGTCCTAATTTCTGTTCATTTTGAAACCCATGAATAGTTTGACTTTTTGTTTTCCTCAAAAAACAAAAAAAAACAAAAAAAAAAACAGTACCTTTATTATTGAATTGTCCTGTCTGGTATGCTTTGTGTCATAGCCTTCAAGAAGACATCGTCGTATACTTCTACCAGAGCCAGCAAACTCAGACAAGTTCAAGTCAGCAAAACCAAGCTGTAAATTAAATAAGACAGTTATGAAACAAAATATAGTGAATAAAACTGAAATGTTCTAAGCTACACGTAACATTTTTAAATAGCAAAACCTTATCCGTGACAAAAGTTTTTCTTTAACAAAGAAATTGTTATTTAAAGTTATCAAACATTAAGAGACAGGAAATTAGAATGAAAACAAAGAATACAGTATGGAGTCTAGACCAGTGATTCCCGACCTTTTTTCTTGTCTGAGTACCCCCTAATATTTACTTCACACTTCACATACCAACTTTAATTGTATAATGGTTATTCTTCAGTATGGATCTGTTTACTAATGTATTGTCAGTTATAACAAAAGACAATGTAAAGACATTGTAGCCTGTCTCATGTGAGATCGCTAACATTTTTAAGGATGTTATCCTAAAAAGAACATTTTAAATCAAATTCTTAATTTATCTTTTTTAAATAAAAAATCAATCTAAGCGCTCCCAGGTAAGCGCCTATGGACAATTCAGGGGTCCAAGTATCACTGGTTTGGAAAAACTGGTCTAGACTAATTGACTCTGTGCACAAGGTGGCAGTTGGGATGTTTAGGTCGGTAATTAGGTTAGCTAAGTAACTATGGTTTGGGATTTGGTATGGATTGAAAGATAGGATGTAAATTCAACAAATAGCTGTGTGCGTGAAATGTAAATAAATAAATTATTACCTTTGTGAAACTTTTCCCCCCTTTCACCTCCTAAAAAACAAATACATTTCTTAGTACTAAGTTACAGCTCCAAACCTTTCTAAACCTAAACCTTTCAGGGAGATTATTTTTCTGTCAGTCGCAGTCTTACTTTTCACCATTTGTAAATCTATGAAGGTTTAGTTTATTTAAGAATGTAAAATGTTTGTACCTTACGCACAGATACCCGACATAAACAGGGGTCCAGTACACCTGTTGCTGTATTGGCACTCATCTTGCAGACAAAGGAGAATCTCATACTCCAGCGAACACAGTTTGCTCGGACAGGCTCCCTATGAGAATCATTAAACATAACAAATGTCCAAAACATGTGAATCTGTAAAACATATTGTGATCTCGCTCAGAAAGAACACTTTCAATGTTAGAGTAGATAAGTAAGAGGATCAAATATGCCGCTCTAGAGTGTTTACACATATACTGTTGCCATAGCAGCTTGAGCTTGGCACGCACGTGTTTGCCCAACGATTTTTTTCCAAGTGAATCACCAAAGTGTTAGCTAGTTAATTATAAACTAAATGTAAATGTTTTATAGCCAGGCCTATATAACGCAATATCTCGACATTGTTTTGATTTGTTAATATGGGTCTATCAAGCTTTACCTCTCAAGCATAGTTGCTAAATAAAATCGTAACGTTTTTGAACTTTTGACGAACCAAAGAAATGACGGGCAGAAATGAAATCCTATGTAAAGTCATATAAAGTATCGATCAAATAGTATTTTTTCCACTATACTTATCATATGCAGCCAACGTAAACTCATAAAGAGCCAAACGTACCGGGAAGACTCTTCAGAAAAACCTCCGTCCAGCAGCCTGACTTTGCAGAAAATTACTTCATTTACAAAGGGAACAGATGATAATTCTTCCAGATCAAAGTCTACTTTAAATTTAAATCTCTTCTTCTTTAGGAGAACAAAGGACATAGTTCCTGATGAAATGGAGAAGGACACACTCCCCTCTCTCGCCTCAACTGTGTGTCACTGACTGTGTATGTTGTGTGTAGTTCAAACTTTTTCACCCGCCCACAATTGTACTGAAAGTATAACGGTCCACTGGGATCATTGATACGATTCAATACATGTGCTTTTCCAACGACAAATCTAAGTATTGGGCACTAAAAAAGTCTTCCTGTCGAAAGGCAGGTGAGTCTTTCTTTTTCATGTTAATAAACTGTTATAAGTTAATACCTTCACCGCGCCCATGACTCTCGCCATCTCTCCACAGCTGAGCAATGTAGAATTTGTCTCTCTCTAGTGGTCATTTGTTGTATTTTAATTTATAACCGACTGCCATATAGTGACGCTTCTTTGATGAAGATTTTCTCTAATGACATAAATAGAGTAAACGTTGATAATAATGGCATCCGAAATATAATAATTATATTTTTCTTTGCACATGGACAGAGATGCTCTTGGGTTTTTGTTTATGATATGCATTTTGTGGTGGTACGTGTACGTACTACGTCCACGTAGCTAACGTAGCCCCGCCCTCCACCACTGCAGTTCCACTCCTGTCGAGCCAATGCGGATCACACTGTGCACAGGATACTTAAAATTAAGTCGATGTACCGCGTTTTCGCACAAAACCTCGACTATACACATCATGTTTCGCGGCTGCTTTTCATAATGTGTGATTGATTGCATAACATCTAGGATTTATGCGAGCCAGACTCTTGCTTTGCAAGGCTGTAACATGTTTCGGACGTTTTTACTACCGACTGCTCGCTGCCTGGATGCCGACAGTGAGAGGTCATACCAGGACTTGTTTGAAAGACTTGATACTAATAAAGATGGCAAAGTGGATGTCGCCGAATTACGCGCAGGACTCAAAGTGATGGGCATTTTCCGCCACGGAGCAGCTCAGGTAAGTTAGGTAGAGGTTCACGTCATGGGCGTATTTCCATAGAAATGATGTTGCGTTCAAATACTTTTCTCTTCTTTGCAGAAAATTGTCTCATCAGGTGACCAAAATAAAGATGGTAGTCTTGACTTTAGTGAGTTCTCCAAATACCTCAAAGAGCATGAGAAGAAGCTGTTGCTTACTTTCAAGAGTTTGGACAGAAACAATGACGGTATTGTTTTACCTTCACTGTACCAGATCAAAATAATAATTCTGAAAATGTTAAATGTTTACTAAACCACCTCTGATTATGTTTTGCAAGGGCGCATTGATGCCTCCGAGATCCAATTGTCTCTTGCAGAGTTGGGTATTCATGTCAGTAAAGACGATGCTATGAAAATCCTACAAAGGTTGAAACTGCAAAACCACTTGACTTAACCTTAAAATGAGCGCATTCAATTTATTAATAACTTTATCCTTTTTTTTTAGCATGGACATTGATGGCACCATGATGGTTGACTGGAATGAGTGGAGAGAGCACTTCCTGTTTTGTCCTGCACACAACCTGGAAGAGATCATTCGCTACTGGAAACACTCCACTGTATGTAAGCAGCCCTCATGCTGCTCACTGCTCATGACATATTGATGGTAACAGCAGAACATTGTCAGGGAGAGCCGTCTCGTGAGAAGCATTGTGGATTTGCTTGACGTCTCCCCCTGCAAACAAATGCCTTGCATACCATATATGTCATGCCATATGAGGAACAACTGTAATTTTTACTTCGACATGGGAAATTTACTGCATTCTTTTTATTTGCAGATTACACTGAAATGATTACATAACTTTTTTTCCCACATATATAAGTCACATATAAATATATGTAGAAATGCCCTCTAGGTTTTGGACCTTGGTGAAAGTCTTGCCATCCCAGATGAGTTTACTGAGGAGGAGAAGAGCTCAGGAGGCTGGTGGAAGCAGCTGGTGGCAGGTGCCATTGCAGGTGCTGTCTCTCGAACTGGCACAGCCCCTCTAGATAGAATAAAAGTTTTCATGCAGGTAGGTGATATCATTTATAACTTTTTGTGGATTACAACCTCTGAATGTCTGATATTGTTCAAGTGTACTAAATACAAATTTAAATGCATTTTTTCACTAGGTCCATGCGTCCAAGTCCAACCAGATTGGTTTGGTTGGTGGTTTAAGGCAAATGATTACAGAAGGAGGTTTAATGTCATTGTGGAGAGGCAATGGAATCAATGTTTTAAAGATTGCACCAGAGACGGCAATCAAATTTATGGCATATGAACAAGTAAGAGAATATTAATTATATTAATTATTCATATATTCAGCATTGTCTTTGACATTGAATAGAGATGGATCGATATATCAGGCAGATATTTTGCACTTTTTAGTGTCCTATGCCAATACTTTGAACCAAAACACCTTACTACAGGATAGACATAAAGCTTTATTTCAACACTTTAATACAAAGTGGGCACTTGACTACGTGGCTCTCTGATAGGTTTGTTTGTTGCTTTGGAATCTAAACAATCGGTGTTGGCATTGGTTGAGCTCTGTCATTGAAAACAGTTTTTGATAGAAACGTTTATTTATCCTTTCAGTACAAAAAATTATTGACATCCGAGGGTCAAAAAATAGAGACACACTATAGGTTCATGGCTGGCTCACTGGCTGGAGCTACAGCTCAGACTACCATCTACCCCATGGAGGCAAGTTAACAACTACACACTTGCTGTGAAATATATATATGTATATATATATATATATATATATATTTATTTTTTTCTGTCATGTCACACAATAGGTACTTAAAACTCGACTGACCTTGAGAAAAACTGGGCAGTACTCAGGAATGGTAGATTGTGCCAAGAAGATACTAAAAAACGAGGGAATCAAAGCTTTTTACAAAGGCTATATTCCCAACCTTCTGGGGATCATCCCATATGCTGGAATAGACCTGGCTGTTTATGAGGTATTTATATTATTGACTATATATCTTTACAAGATTCATGACTGCTTTATAACTTAATCACATATCTTGTATGCCTCAGAGTTTAAAGAATACTTGGTTGTCTTACCACAAAGACTCGACTAACCCTGGTGTTCTGGTGTTGTTGGGTTGTGGCACTATCTCAAGCACCTGCGGTCAGTTGGCTAGCTATCCACTTGCTCTTGTGCGCACACGGATGCAGGCGCAAGGTAAAATAATTTTAACTTTCTAAAACAACTTTAACTTAATAGAATTTAATATGATAATATGATTACATATAATTATTTTTAAAAAACATTACCTTTTCTCTAGCATCTCTAGATGCATCTGACCAGCAATCAATGAATACACTTTTGAAGAAAATTGTTGCTAAAGATGGTTTTTTTGGTCTCTATCGGGGTATTTTACCAAACTTTATGAAAGTTATACCTGCTGTTAGTATAAGTTATGTGGTTTATGAGTATATGAAGACTGGCTTGGGTATCTCCAAATGACTTTTTTTAGTCAGTCAGAAAGGCAATGAAAGCAGATATAATTTATTGCATGAGTCTTATAAGTTTTTAAATAATATATATGATGCACATGATTTATTTCTGATGAAAATGCAAATTTCTTTGACTGCTAAACAATCCAAAGCAATATTTTATACACTGTTTGGACTGCATGTAGTTTAGTAATGACTATTCAGGAGTCATTAACTGTATTAAATGTTTTTTCTAAAACTGACCAAAACATTTCAGGACATGCCTGACTGTAAATGTGCACATACTGTATTATGCAACATGTACTTTGGTGTGATGACATTGTCTGTATGTTTTAGTATTTAAACAATGTCTCTGATGTGTTTATTCTGTCAAATTCAATTGACTAAAAAAACAAAACTTGGACCTGCGTGCATGAAAAGATTTCACACTTGGATTTGTGAAATGTGAGTTTGTATACTAAGTTATTTTAAAACTATAGATTGTGCCTTGTTTATGTTGATAAATGCAAATATGAGAAGTGCAACGGTAAACTGCATGAATGTATTTATTATGTAACATGTCGTTTGATAGAAACCTATAAGTAGAAACATAATTGTTCTCAGATATGTTGGGGACAGTATTACTAATTGTAAGATGTGATTCTTACAAAATTCCTTTTCTATTTTGGCTGGGAAATAAAGAGTCACAAATGTTATATTTATAACAAATTATGAATAATTACATATTGTTTAGATGGGTTTGTTAAATTAAATAATTGAAGCAATTTCAATAATATTGGGTTAATGAGGATAAAAGTGTGGTTTTGATCGGTCCGTAGGACTTTGGGGCTCCATAACGATCCACTCCAAAACATTTCTTTGCGGGACTAGTGTTCAGGACTAGAACTCAAAACCCTAACCTTAACCAAATTAACAGCTCCAAACCCTAATTATAACCCTAACCTTACCCTAATTGTAAAATGATCTGTCAAAAAGTATTTGATAAGAGAGGAGAAAAAATAGAAACAATTTGAAAGCTTAACCCCGCCCCCGGGAAGAATTGGCGAACTTAATGTTGTCTCCTAGGTCTGCATTTTCTTCAGCAAGATGAATCATGTCAAATCACTTCACTTTCATATTGATTTAAATGCAATGCGTGTGCGCTTAGTGTCACTAAAACATCCCCATCTAGTGGATAGATGACGAACTAACGTAAAAAGTGGGTCACAATTTACTGACTCACTCGCTCACTCATTACAAAATATCATTACATTAAATATGACAATTATGTGTATGTATTAAAGTTTATCAACGTCAATCGTGTATTTTTGAGCATTCTCCGTGGCGTATTTGTGCAATTGTGCTCTCGGATTGGTCCTTGGGGTTCGCCGTACTGAGCACGAGCCTGCTGCTGCTGCTGCTGTTGTGTGTGAAAGAGGTTGACCTTTAGCTATAAACAAACAACACTGAACAAACAGCTGAATTTGGTAAGTCTGACGACGGCGAAGATATTGGATTTCCGCTTTATTCCTTAACAAAAATGCGTAATAGCTGTAAATTATAACCCTAGACAATCCTAAAGCTAACTCTTTAACATTACTGCAAGCTAAAAATACTCCCACTGCCAAAGGATCCTAGGGTGAGCGTAGCAAAAGCAACCGAGGTGGTTTGCTGTAGTCATTTTGCAAAATGCTACTGAAATATTTGATTTTTAAATAAACTAAAGATCGGGAATATTACTTAAATGCAGACAATGTGCAAAAGAGGGGTTCATCCTTTGTTTGTTTCAGGATAATGACTATAACAGAAGAAGATAAAATTCAGCACAACCTATTCAACAATAATGTAGCATCTGGTGGTTGAAACGTTTGATCTAGTTTACAATAACAACTTGACCAGACCTCATAGGGTTACAATAACAGGAAAGCATCTTAAGACCCCGTTTTAAATTAAATACATTTGTCTTTATAGTGTATCCTAAAAGCGTTAAATTAACATCGCAACCATATCCCCCTACTGCCCTTTTATGTCTTGTGTGTAGTAAGACAGTAATTTATGTCTGTCTTGAGGGTCAAACGTAGCACAGCAAGTGTAAAAAGTCTGTAACTCTGCTAATGAAAAGGTTGTTCTGGTTCTGGTTCTATATTTTGTTTTGTTTTTGTAACAATTAGTTTGTGCATGTCTTTTCTTTCAGAAGCTCTATAAATAGTGTGGTGCTATGGGCAACACAAGTGACCGAGTGACTGGGGATCGCCATGGAGCCAAAGCCCAGCGTTCAGACAGCAGTGGCCATAAAGACACAGAACCCAGTAACAAGATGGTGGACAGTACTGATGACCCCAACATCTTTAATACCCACGGCCCTGACACAAAAGTATAAAGAAGTCTAAAAACTAAGAACTTCAAGTACAAGTACAACTTATTAAAGTGTTCGTCTGTCATTAGGCCCTAGGAGAGAAGGAGTTTGCCCCTGATCTGGATGACCTTGTAAAGACTGGACCACAGGCTCGGCCCACTGTCATTCGCTGGGCTGGGGGAGGGAAAGAGGTTTACATAGCTGGCTCGTTTAACAACTGGAGTACAAAGATACCACTAAATAAAAGGTAGATACTTCAGTAATATTTTTCCCTCTCTTTTGTTAATGTTCATAAATCTGAACTGAAATAACGACACAGTATCTGTTTTTGAAGTCATAATGACTTTGTAGCGATCCTTGACTTACCTGAAGGAGAGCACCAGTATAAGTTTTTTGTTGATGGCCAATGGGTCCATGATCCATCAGAGGTATTATTTGTGATGTTTTCATATTCTACGACTACAACAGACCATAAGGCCTATGACGAGCACAAATTATTATAAATGGTGTTGGTATTTGTCCTTTTTCTCTTGCAGCCAGTTGTGACGAGCCAAATGGGAACTATCAACAACCTTATTCAGGTGAAAAAGTCTGACTTTGAGGTGTTTGATGCTCTGCAGGTGGACTCTCTGGAGTGCTCTGACACTTCAGGTCAGCCATCTGTATATTAATATAAATCATTTTATTTTCATCAAAATATTGTATATGTTGTAACTTTAAAAATACTGAACTCTAACTATTACTTTTATTTTTTTAGATTTGTCCAGCTCTCCTCCTGGACCTTATGGACAGGACCAGTACATTTTCAGACCAGAGGAACATTTTAAAGCACCTCCTATTCTTCCACCACATCTCCTACAAGTTATACTAAATAAGGATACCAATGTGTCTGTATGTTTTTCTTTTTTCCTTCATTGACTTGAACACTTCACTAAATTGAATTTTAAAAGAAATCCTGAAATAACGGCTCCTTTTCTCAACAGTGTGACCCTGCGTTGTTGCCTGAACCCAATCATGTCATGTTAAACCACTTGTATGCGCTGTCGATTAAGGTAAATTTGGACAAAATGGCCCAAATTAATACATTTTCTAATGACTGAAAGACATTGTCTGTCCTTGTAGGATGGAGTGATGGTGCTCAGTGCCACTCACCGATACAAGAAGAAATATGTGACCTCTTTGCTTTACAAGCCAATTTAACACTATCACCTCAAGCTGCATTTCTTTGCACGTGTTTTTCCTCACTTTATTTTAACCAATCCTGCAAAGAAAAACAAGTTTAC
This sequence comes from Rhinogobius similis, assembly GCA_019453435.1. Taxonomy (NCBI): domain Eukaryota; kingdom Metazoa; phylum Chordata; class Actinopteri; order Gobiiformes; family Gobiidae; genus Rhinogobius; species Rhinogobius similis. The sequence goes on along the minus strand of CM033632.1, from coordinate 22,484,722 downwards.
AAGGGTGGAAAGTGGCAGTGACAGTTTGGCAAAAGGGCTCAGAAACTTATGTTGGAAATTTAAGGGAAGTAATGTCTCTTATTAATGGTTCACGTTGTACACGGTAAAAAGAGCAGACAGGGATAATACACTGTACTTGGTAATTTATTGCTTCTGGAAATTACTTGCATGTATTTGGCAATATGTATGGCTCTGAAGTGATTTGTCTCCAAAAATGTGCTGTGGTGATGTGCTTTTCTGCATGTATTGTTATAAAATGTTAACTGCCAAACAAAGCGGTTTTAACTTAGTGCCTGCTCTGAGACAAACAATCAAATTCTTACAAATATTTGTAGTAAATCAAATGCCTTTATGCTTTTTTCTGGAGTACATACTTGTAGCAGCAGTCTGATACATGCTTTGAATTATGCAGTTCAAAACCAAAGCATCGGAGCACTTCTTATTCAAGTGTCTTGTATTGTTTTATGATGTGGTCTAATATATTTGGTTGGTTTTTTTTGCACTTGCCAATTCATATGTGAATGTAGTGTATTTTTTACTTAATGTTTTCGCTTGTGTGTGTTATGGTCCATAGCTTTGGAAGACATTTGTAAAGATGGACATAAATGTTTGTGTATTGTTACATTGTCGTTCTCACTCCGTGCTGTATTTATATCCAAAGTTTCATATTTACACATTTGTCTAAGAAGTATTTTAAAGAAGTTACATTAATGTCAAATCAATTGTACCCATTTATTTTGTGATGTTTTAAGGATGTTAGATGTAAGATGGCCGACTGAATGTGTGCCATGATATTGCCATAACCAAAACTTGAATTTTACAAGTGTTTATGAATGTTCAAAAAGCTTTGCTAAACCAGTATAAAATGCTGAACAAGGTTTTACTTGTTTGCAAATAAAGTGCACACACTGTTCCTAAACTCTGCTGTTTCCTCTAGCGGTTTTTATTAATGTTCTTTAAATTATTTACCAAAAAACAAAACAAAATATTGTTTTAAATGTTTTATTTTTTTCAGCAACCATGTTATGAACAGGTTCACCAGAAGAAAGAGACAAATCCTGTCTCAGTTTCTAAGTTCTAATGCAAAAACTCAAAACCAGTTTCCATCACATCAAAGCTGTATATACAAACGCAAATAAAAAACCAATAGTACATTTAGCGCAGTAAAATGTCCCTAATAAAAACAAGAACATGTTTTGTTTATGCTCTGATAAAGTGCGCCATTTGTTTCTGTTTTAACAATATTTTGGTATTTAGAAAATCAAACAGTCTTTGAAATACTTCACAAAAGTCATTACTTGAAACAACTTGAGCGCAAACAAAACCTGACTTGGCAGCTCTCAGAATAACAAGCACTATTTCAAGGCAATTTCACCTCTAAGCCAAGTGAAGCAGCTTTCCCGCTAAAAGCTCAAAGGCAAGCAAAGCAACATCAATTTGAGCTTTCATAAGGTGGATAATACACTCTATAGTGTGTAATATGAAGATATTTTGAACACACCCTATTACACTTAATAAAAAGTGTACATTCCTACATACACTGCATATATCACACAGATGTAGCAAAGTCATAAAACTATGCTCAAATTCACAGCTATTGCACAGCTACCCAGTATATCAACTTTGCCAAAAAGCAAATGTTGAGTCAATGTAAAACACTCACACGCGCACGCGCACACGCACACGCACACGCACACGCACACACACACACACACACACACACACACACACACACACACACACACACACACACTATTTACAACAAAAATGGCAGCAGAGAAACTAAAACAGGTTTCACTTCAATACATGATTACACAAGAGGACAGTGACCCCACCAGTAGTCTGCCAAAGTTTGTGTCTTCTGGGAACCCATCTACATTGCCACTTCCATAGGAATGCTTAAAGTCTGAACCAAGAGAAATAACACAATAAAAAGTTATTTGGCAGAACATATCTTTACCACAAATCTTTGTCCTAAATTCTAGGGTCCTAAATGTCTCTTTACAACATTGGTCCAAAAAGGAGGCAAATTATGACCCATTTATTTTTTAACAACTGATGTCTAACAGTTACCGTCTCTGTTCTGGAGGTCATTCATAGGCTTTGTCATTCGTTTGGATACGGCATGTCAAAGAACTTCAAAGCTCAAACTTTGGCAAATACTGGCAAGCCCTTGTTCCATGAAAAATCAGTCAAGCACCCATAAAACAGTAATGGACTACAATAATTAACTTAGTGGTAATGAAAGGCAAATTCTAGTAAAATAACACTGGTGCAGTATAATAATTCATTCAAACATAATTATTGCACATGCTCATATGAAAACTCCTTTTGTAGATGTAGTATAGAATAGAATTCTACACATTATATTTGGCTTGTAATATTATTTTCCAGATCTCAAGCAAATATTTGAAGTTATACATAAATTAAATGCAATTTTTGTTATGTGCATGGCAAGCTAATAAAGAGCCAACTTAGATGATTAGCTACTTTGTTCTCAAATTGTTACATTTCTCAAGTATATAACCATTAAGCAGTGATCATGGGCATACATTCCTCCACTGTGTAATAATACATTGTGATGTCATTGCATTGAATTTGCAAAAATGTCCTTTTCATAAAAAGCCACTTGCTTTTGTGTGACAGTCAGCGTTGAGGATTTCTTGTCTTTGAGTGGTAATTAACACACTTATTGTTTTTTTGTTGAGGTGTGTGGTTTCCTTTCTCAAGCCACTGGTAAACATGCACAAACATATGTATTCCCTTCACAGATTGGCTGGCTCTCACATGTGGAAGCCCCTAGAGACTTATCTGAGTTTGGTATGACAAATACATTCAGAAATGCATTTTATTCATGAACCCAGAATCATTTAAGAGGCAACTTTATCCAGCTCCTGGCGTAGGGCGCACATCTCTGAAACCTTCTGAGACACATGTCAAACACTTTCTTTTGTCACACTCATGGCAAGGCAAACTGCTTACTGAATCACTCAAAGACATTATGGCTGACTCAGCAAGGTAAGGCTTGCAGATTATACTGAAGGTATATTGTCTTTCATGGACAAAGGGAAGGTGGAAGCTCTTTTGAGGCTGAAATTATTTTAGTGTATTTTTTCTGAAGGACTGGCTGGTGAGGGGACTTAAAAACAGGGAGGAAGTCATGGCTGTTTCTTGCTTAGAGGTGATAGAGTTGAGGCTGGTGTAAGTCTAAAGCAGGCATTGGCTGGTACGCTTCCTTGTTACCAAGCGTTGATTGGCCGCACAACTGAAGGTCATGACACCATAATCAGAAGACCATTCTCTGGCAGCCTCTCCTGGCTCTTTAGCTGAAAATGGAAAATGAAAACTATATTAAAATATGTAAGTTTTGGTGCATTGTTTGCATGTTAGGTTTAAAGTGTGTATTAGTGTTGAACTGATGAGTGATGAGTACAAAAATAAAAGGAGTAAGTTGGACCCTACCATTCATTTGCACTGTGCTTGCAGTTTACAGTTTATTGATGAGAATGACCATTGTATCATTTATCCTGAACATATTTCATTTTTACACCTTAAGAAGAGAACATAGCGAATAGATTACATAGAAACTATGAATGCACAGTCTCAGTGTGAGGAGTCTTAAAAATAGATACAGCTTTCAAATAGAGGACATGTAAACAACACTATCCAATTACCAAAAAATATCTTAGGTTATCTCACGAATTAAAAACAGAACTGCATGCACACAGCTTGTAAATGTCTTACTTTGTTACAAAATTAAATTACTTTTGCTTGATTGTAGACTCAATAACACTGTTGGGCTTGTAAAGCTGCTACTTAGCTCATCATCACATATAGTAGGTCAGTGGTTCTAAAACCTTTCACACAAGTACCACCTAAGTTAATAGTTTGGGTTTCTGAGTAAATCCGGACTTTGTCAGACCTAAATTAAGGAAAATCATGCTGTAAAAAGAGACCGGGTATAAAGGAGACTAAACCAGGTAGTTCTAAATAATTAATGACTCAAACGAAGACAAAAAAAAAAAAAAAACATATATATGTATATACATTTTTTTAAAGTAATCTCTAAATAAAATAAATACTCAAACTGCAGAGGGTGCTGCGTACCACAGTTTGAGAACCACTGGTACAATTATTTATTGGATTAGAAAATTTTTGATGAGTTTCATTAACCACAACAAATTAAATTATGATGACATGGACAGCAGTGAATCCAGCAAGCATGGTTAGAAAAAGCATGTTTATAGGGAGCAAAGAACAACACAGATTCACCTCCGCTTTATGAGTGAGAAACAGCCGCAGCTCACCACACTCACAAGACACAAGATGCAAGACAGTTACCAGTATAAGAAGAGGAGGAGGAGCTAAGAGAAGACAGTCTCAACTCGTTCTTCTGGGTATTTAGGAAAGACAATTTGAGGTGAGGAAGGACAGACATGGGTTTACAGAGCTACACCAGAAAACATTCAGAACAACGTAACTATGACACCAATATCAAAATTGTACGCACCATTAGCTAACACATACACTGCTTTTAAGTCAAAATGATTTACCTCCAAATTCGTTCTTGCTTTCTTAAGCACATCTCGAGTTCTTGACACTAAAAGAAATAATTGCATTATTTCAGAAATATAATGATCTACGTTCTGCCAAAGGATGCGTAAACTTACACTGACTGACGATGAAGTGCTCCATGCTCTCCTTTGTACGGCTGGTGCTTCTCAGTCTTTGAATCGTCCCTTTGAGCACCTCTTCTTGCTCCGACACACGCAGTTTGAGCGACAGAATCTCCTCCTGAAGGCACTGCTCCTGAATTGATGCAGCAAACAAAATTAATGTTAACTCAAGATTTTTAAAACATAGCTCAGCTTTTTCTTTTACATTTCACTGACCTTCTTAAGGCTCTGTATTGAGGCATCTGTGCTAGGTAGAGCCGCTCTCCAAAACATCTTCAGCAGAGACATGGCCTCCTCAAAGATTTGCCTCAGAGTTTTAGTGTTGGCAAATAAAATTGTAATGCAGCTGTCATCCAGAACCTGTAGAGGATATAGTTTAATAACACAATTCATAATCAAGATTAAAATAACCTTTTATCATGTAGAAAACATCATTTATCCTACATTTTCACAATCTTGCGTCTGGTCTTCTATCAGTGATGAGCCCTGGCATGATTGTAGCATAGACTCTATTTGATGGACAAGACTGCAGCCTTCCAGAATCTGCTGTTGCAGAGCAGTGAAGTCATCCACATGTCCGATGACATGGCGACCATTGCGATTTGCAAAGGATCCATCAGGAGCCTCTCCCTCTAACTCAGCATGAGGGTCAAATGTGTCTGCTGGTGAAAGAATAAGGGGTAACCTTTTTATAGCATTTATCGGATGTATGGTTTATATTTTTTGTTACTAGTTGAGTTAATAATGTATGAGTCAAGCAACATGCAGTGCAATCAAGAATCACACCATTAGTAGTGCTTTGGCAGTCCTCTAGATCTGAGTAGGGCGGACCAGGGGATCCACAGTTAAACAGACCAATGTCCCTGACTGGTGGAGACGGAGCAGGGTCTGTGGAGCACATACACGCTCAGAGCAAACCGGTGCTTACAGGCAGCACACAGCATTATGAGGCACCACAAACAGTTAGTCTTGTACTAAGTGAGAAGGTAGTGTGGCTCACCGTGCAGGAGCTGACGTTTGTAGAAGCTTTCCCTCTGTGGGCTGGCAGTGAGGGCACACAGGGTCCGGGGCGAGCCCAGCTTCTGTTCCAGCTGTTTGTGGAGCTCTAGCTGCTTGAGGGTGCTGTTCTCCTGGATGCTGTTCTGCAGCTGGGCACGGAGACTCCTCACTTCCCCTAGGAGCTCTGCAAGTTCCACTGGCAGGATAGGAAGCTCAGACAAGAAACCTGCACAAAGTGAGAAGCATTTTAATTTCCACCAGGTGGCAACTTTTATGTAATTTTTGTGTTGTTTACAGAAACAGAACAGAAAAAATAAACTAACCTTTGTTTGTCCTTGCACACACTTGGTCATAAACCTGCAATTCACCCTGCAGCGAGTGAATTAGGTCTCTGCTTTCACACAGCTGCTGCTGTAGAAGAGACATGTCATGCTGAAGTCTGGAAATAGTGCACAAAGTCAGGTCAGGACAATGTATTATGCATTTTCAGTCTCAATTGAAGTTACATTTAAAATTTAATCTACTTCATACATACTAACCTATTGGTTTGTTCCTGGTTCATCTGCCGCTCCTGTCTTAAGGTATTCAGCTGCTGTGCTTGCTCCTGACTGTGAATCTGAACACGCCTCAGCTCCTCTTTCCACTGCTCTGCCTCTAATTCTGCTTGTTTGAGGCGAGCGTGTGCTGTGAATACCGCATCCCGCAACTGTCCAACCTCTTCACCTGAAAACATACGCATCAAAAGATCTCATAATTATTGTGTAATTAAAAAAGTAAATTGTCATCAATGTATTAATGTTACCTGAGCTTGCCTGAAGACGTGACTGTAGACCCAGATTCTCCTCTTTAAGGACTCTAATCTCATTGGACAGTTGTGTAACTGTGTCCAGTCCTTGAATGTAGATGTTTGTAGGTGCTCCTTAAACACAGTAACATTTGCATGTTACTTAATAAGTACAATACTTTATTATTAGCTACTAAATATAGCAACCATAGCAACCATACCTCCTTCACGCCCTGTGCTTGCCAACCTCTCCTCTAGCTGCTGACGCAGTCTCTCATTTGTTCGAATTGACTCTTCTAAACGCTGCCGGAGACACTTAACTTCCTGCAAGTGCTCTTCAATTAGGTGCATTCCTGTTGAAAAGTTAAAAGTTACTTATTAAAGCAAATTGAAATCAATTTGGCAAAAGTTCGCAAGCATCTCAATGCAATGTAGAACAGCTGTTACCTGCAGGATGCTCTGTTAATCCAGAGTAGCTTCCAATTGGTAGAGCCTTACTCTCTAATTCCCATGGAGGCCCTCCTGCCACTAAAGAGTCAGACTTCAGTGAATAGTCTTCCGGCATTGCTAACTGGTATTGTTGAAATGCATGATGGGATAGCTGGGTGTGGTTGATCATGTTTAGTTGATTGTGGTCTCCAGATAATAATGAACCTGTACAGACACACATACAAGAGTGAAATGAAACAAAATGAAACAAATTACAAAAGAAAGTCATATCAACTCCTCTCCCTTTCCCTTACCCCTGCTCTGTTCATTAATCTGTTCATACAGTACATCCAGCTCAGGCCGAACAGCATTGACAGACAAGGCCCTGGGTGGGGGGTCAACGGGGAGGTCCTTACCCCAAACATCAGGGCCATAAGGAGAGGGAAAGGAATGCTGAGGCAATGGGGCTGGAGGAGAATGATAATGATGGTGAGAGACAGACAACACAGAGGTAAATGAGTTTGGGCACTGCTGGCAGGTCTTAGCCACGTGTACGGACCATACCTCCAGCAAAATTAGCTGAGCAAAGCATGTTGGGACAGCTGTTGGAAGACTTGAGGGGGCGATGTGAATAATGAGATAGGAAGACTACAAGAGGGGAATGGTTTGTGAAGTAAAAAAAAAAAAAGGAAAATGTTACAGAAAACCTTGTAAAAATGATCCATACCACTCTGTTCTGATCCAAATTGTCCTGGCTGCAGTCTGTGCTCCTCCTGATATTCTTGTCTGTCTGCCTCTGAGTACAACTCCAAGTCTTCAGTGCCTCGGAACTCGTCCGACACTAAAGACGTCCGGTCTGATTGGTCGGTGGTTTCAGAAAGAGCATGACAACTTGAGGGAGTTTCTGCACGTTGCTGGAGCTTTGAGTGGAGTGACTCAATTATTTTATCTTTCTGCTGGAGCTCTTTACTCAACCTATATGGGAAAAGAACAAACTGCTTTAGTATAAACAAATAATTACTTAGATATAACATATGTTAATGTTTGAAATGTGGTCATTCCTAAAGCTACACAAAATAAGACAAATAAATGGACAGTAGATCATTTGCAACAATTAAATACAAAAAAAAACAAAACAAAAAAAAAACACTTGATCACATAGCCTCTTACTGTTTCAATTTCTGAAGCATAAAGTCTCGGTCTTTCTCCAGCAGAAACCTTAGCAGAGCTGACTGTCTCATTTGACTTCGACTTGAACTCATTGAAAAAGACCACAAAGAATCTCTGTAGATTGGACTGCTCTTTGAAATCATCGACTTCCACAAAGGAGCCATTTAATTCTTAGTCCAAAGCAAAAAATACAAGAAATATCCACAATAATTTGAATATAGTTGTCTTGTAAGCAGTATGAGCCTGACACAGACTCACTGAGCCTCTTAAGCCAAACTGGTGCAAGTAGTCCGTTCACCTCAAGAGTCTTAACAGTAAAGGGTTCAAGCTGTGGCCTGTGAATGGATTATCAGCAATCCTTCTGTCTCCTGGGCACCGCAGGAAGCCATGTGGAAGGCCACAAACGTGCAGCAGGATGTCACATGACAACGCTTTATATGTATTATATGTATATATATTATCAGACTGCTCCAAAAAATATTATTATATATAATAATTGTAATGGAGTGCTATGGATTCATTAAACATAGTTAATCCAATAGTTACCTGTATATAGATAAATATAACACACACACACACACACACGCACGCACACACACACACACACACACACACACACACACACACACACACACACACACACACACACACACACACACACACACACACACACACACACACACACACACACACACACACACACACACACACACACACACACACACACACACACACACACACACACACACACACACACACACACACACACACACACACACACACACACACACACACACACACACACACACACACACACACACACACACACACACACACACACACACACACACACACACACACACACACACACACACATATAAACTCACTAAACTCACCTTAAAGCAAGAAGTGTAGCTGTCTTATCATCACAGCTATCAGTACAGCCTCCTAAAAGCATATTAATATGTTCATTTAGAGAAATACTAATTTGGACACTATAAATGCACAATGCTCTTTCTTACTTCCACTAATCTTTGCAACAACTCTCTGTGCCAGAGCAGTGCTTTGGGCCAGCTGCTCTCTGAAACTTTGACCCATGTAGTAATCAATGTCATTGGACCGCAGTAGCTCTTCAAAAGCCTTCAAGTAAAAAAAACATTTTGAAATTAGGATATTTCAATTTTTTTTACACAATATGAGTGTGCATGATGGGACCTTTGTGGTGTCTCCCAGGTGTTGGGTGAGAATATGGCACACTCCTTGACCTTCTCTAATCCTCTGCCTCAGGTGGGACAGCTCACGTGCTTGAGCCTGAATCAAAGAGTTGTACTTGCTGCAAAATACGCATCAAATATTAGCATTCTAATTGATTTAAGGAATCACATATTTTTGTGTCGTATTTACCCAGGCCATGTGGCACATTTTACATCTTCTGATTGTCCTTTATTGTCCTTTCTGGAGTTTCTCAGTTGTGTCTCCAAAGATGCTACTCTTTCCATTAGTTCTTCAAGCTCTTTATTGCGACCGGGCCTTGAGCGAGTTCCTTGTGGATCAGACATCCATCCTTCATCCTCGTCCTCACCACTTGGCGCTGGAGATTTTGCAAATGCCCAGTTTACCTAAAAGACATATGATCAGCAGTAACTAAAGGTAACATTAACTAACCCTGATATATGTAGATCTAGAAAAAAAGAAATACCTTTCGTGGGGTTCGCTCAAGGCTGGAAGCATAATCACTGGTAGCTGACAAAGACCGAACTCTCATTTGTAGCCCACGAATCACTTTGTGACAATGATTGAGCTGAGAACGCAAATCTTGCACCAAATGTTGAAGGGAGCTGGTATTTCCTACTTTGTTAAAAGGCTCTGAGTGATCAGTGTTACCAGCATACCAATCTCTACCCTCACTCTCATAATCTTGATGCTGTGACAGAGCTGTGCACATCTCAAGGTCGTCAAACTCTGAAGGGAAAGAATGACGATGACAAAAATGAAAGTTAGGGGATAAAATAATTATAATAAGCTTTGTATTTGTACATAGATTGTTTTAATTCTAGGAGACAACATAACATCTGTCCAGTAACTACAGATGAAAATTAGCCTTGTGGTTGAATCTGGTGCATTTAAAATAGTGAATACATTAGCAATGTACCTGGGCTGCTAGCATCTTCTCGCTCTGCCTCATTCTCACTACGGCCACAGGTCTCATATCCCAAATCTTGCAGATCCACCTGCACATGTTTACTGGCCTGTTTGACGGATGTCTCTGCTGTAGAAACATCACAGTTAGTGTTGATGACTGGATGTGAACACAACACATGTTTGATGTAGACTCACCTAGCAAGTCCCTGTAGTCTTTCAGCTGTTCAGCCTGAGCATGGACCGTGGCCTCAGACACCATCAGCCTCTCCTGCAGCTCTCTGTTCTCCTGGCAGCTGAGAGCCAGATCAGAGCGCAGACGAGAAGCCTGTTCCTTCAGACCCTCCTCAAGGTCCTGCCAGGGCTCTGGGACCTTACTGCAGGCAGGAAGATCCGCCCCCTAAGATAAGGTCAGAGGAATATAATGTATCAGAATTATAAATATTTAAATAACTAAAATTGTGTTGTGTGTTAAATGTGTTGTAGGTTACATTGTCATTATGGGAAGATAGATTCAAGGTGTTAGGTCTCTTCTGATGCTGATCATTGGCAAAAGAAGATTCCTCCTCTTCATCACTCTCCTTGTCCTCTTCCTCCTCTGTCTCCAAGTCATCTTCACTTTCCTGGCCACTCAAACAATGCTCTAAGTCGGTTTGGTTGTGGCTTTCTTTAAGAGCACAGTTTTCCTGCTGCAGTTTTCTTAGAGTGCTCCTGAAAATAAAACAAAGTATATAATTAAAAAAAAAGATAAACAACAAGCACAAGTTATTCAGAATATTAAAACAGTGAGAATATTTTATATTTATTCTATACAAATCCCAAAAATAAGTTGGTATTGGTCAGACAACCAGTTGTGTGGACATTCTATATCTGGAAAACAAATGTTTCCTATTAAGATTTAAGATGAATAAATCAAGTAAATAATACCTCATTTGGGATAATGAACTAAACCCATCCCTCTCCAGCTGTGACTGGATTTCTTCAAGTTCAGCTTCAAGTGTTGTCCTTTCATCTACAAGTTGTTGAATCTCAGAAGCCTAAAAAGACAGATCACTTGTAAGTTAGTCAGTTGAAAGAAATGTGAAATATATTACTAATTCAAAGGTAGTTCAAATTCCAAATAGACCTGGATTGATGTACAACTGTGTGTGGTCATTTTACAGTCGTCCTCTTCAATGCTGTCAGAAAACTCCTCACTGCAGCAGTCATCATCAGAGTCTTTCTCCTCAGCTGAGCTGAGCTCTAAAAATAACCAAACAATAATAACCATTTGTTATTTTTCAATGACCTGTTCTCCAACAGAGGGTTTCAACGTGTAAGCTGCAGCTCAGCTGTTACATTTTTTCATCTCCCTCTCACAGTAAAATCATGGGGCAGAGGAGAATGTTATGTCATACACTAAACAGAAGTCAAATACATTTAGACTAGAGCAAAACACTGTTATATTATTGAGGCTCTCTGTAAGAGGCAGTGTACTCTGCATGCTTTCAGACTGTGTTCTGAAATCACTCTGAAGCTCAGAGCAAATGATGAGCAAGAATTTCAAAGGCAAAGAGTTACATAACAGCTCTGAATAATGTTCTCTTCCATAGTTTAAATAACATATCTGTGGTTACGTTGCTGCAGTTATGCTTTTACTTATTTATTTTCAAGAAATAAATATAATTGTTTAAAGGTTGGGCAGTGATGTTATCGTCTAAAGATAAGCCATGAGCTGATGCCAAGGTCTATGCTATGTCTGTTAACATAATGAGTGCTGTCTTTTCTGTACTTTATTTACGTAAGAAGAGGGTGAAGGGTTTTCATTTGGTGCTTCTTGTGTTGGACAAATAGCCATGCAAACATGAAAACCATGCCACAGTTTCATGCACAAGGACAGATTATTACACACAAAAAAAAAAATCACTGTGTATGTTATACATGTACATATTTGTTCATAGCTTATCTGCAGTGACACTGTGCAGTATTTATTTGCGCTTTGGGAAGGGGATTCATGTTCAAACACAAGTAAAATAATCAAAAACAGTGCTTTTGCAACAACCCCAGCAGATTTATTATAGTTGCATTTGTTGTACAAAGATTGTCAAGGATTCCACCTTAAAGATAAAAAGAAGAACAAGAACAATGCCTACAGAGTAAATATTTTTAACGATTAAGAATTAAAACTGGTATTTTTGTTTGTGCAATGACCAGAGGGATATGCTGGATTGATGAACTTAATGGTTGACTGATGAAACAGATACATTCTTGCATGTAGTCAGGCTAACTAATGTACATCAACAGGCACAAGGATGCTGATGTGCAAGTGCAGATGGGAATCTTTCTATTCAGATTTTTTTGTTTTGTTTTTGGGGGGCATAATAACAACACCATGGTACTGATCAGATGACAGAATGAACAGACATTTCACTTGAAGGCATGAGCTTTATCCACAATAAGGCCATGGGAATCACACTTGTGAAAAAAAAGGCAAATACAGAACACTGCAAAGCAAAAGACAGGCAGTTTTTTTTAACTTAATATAAAATGTTCACACCACAAGTATAAATATTGTTAATAAATAGCATTTAAATAAAGTTGAGTTGGACTTCATACCATGGGGGTTATCAAACATACTGTTAATGAGATTAGTGTTTGTGCAGTTTGGATGTAGCTGCCAGTAGAAGTATTTTCTCACCACGTTTACTATATTTATCCCATTTATGTCTGACCATAACCACCTAAAGGCAGCTGCATCGTACATAACAAATGCCAGTCTCAGTCTAAGCAGTGCTGTGTTGTATTCACACATTATAAGTGACAGACCCCTTTGAGGGCTTAGACAGTGGACCCTGTTCATCCCCACCTCCTAAGTCAGCTGGCCTTTTAGCAGCTCTGTCCAGCATTAAGGCCATGTTACGGGTCCGTGCCAGAACCTCCTCCAACTGTCCACGCAACGCCTGAACCGAGTCCAGCTCAGTGTGCAAAGCCTGGATCTTGTCAACGCTGCTAGTAAAAGTGAAAAGATCAATAATGAAAACAATGCACATCGTAATTCATTAATCACAAACACAAGAGACGCAACAAACACAACAGCAACACATCTCCATTACCTGTCAGTCCGGTTATGAATTTGGCTCAGACTCTGGTATAATCTCTTCTCGGCCCTCAAAGCATCATTTAGACTGTTGTACTCTGATAAGAGCTGATCTAACATACACTACATAAATGAACATAGACACGTATTACATAATTTGTTTTATATAATATCTGATTACATATTTCATATATCACACCTGGTATTCTCCGGAGTATTTTGTGGCTGATCCCTGTTGGGCTGTCTGCTGATGTCCCAATGATACTCTCAGAGCAGAGAGCTCCTCCTGCAGAGGTGCAAGAGCCAGGGGTGAGTGAAGTTCTACAATGTACACATTAAGAAATAAAAATACGCAACATACCTGAGCTTCTCTTTCCTTCTTGAGCAACAGATGCAGTTCCTCCTGCATAGCTGAGGTTTTGGCCTCAGTTTCTATTGTAGAAGACTCTAGTGCCTCCTCTTTGCTTTGAATTAGCTCCTGATGAAGAAAACATATCAAGATTATTTCTATTTGAGATAAGGCAGAATTTGTAAAGTAAGTAGTCAGACCTTTATAAGAGATTCCTTCTCTTTGAGCAGACTCTTTAGATTCTCTGCATCTCCTCCCAGCTCCTTGTCTTGTTGAAGTTTACACAGCTCCTGCTCTCTTAAAGACAACTGTTTCTGTATTTCATGTAACTGGCCAGTCCGCTCAGTAACCACCAACCACATCCTGTACGAATAGTCCTGTCAAAAAAAGTAAAAATCCTTTGTCAGAAACACACAAAATACAGTATCTTCTCGACATTATAAACATGACATACCTGTAGATACTGGTCTTTGGAGCTGATGGTGTTGAACAAGTCTTGAATTTGAGCAAGATGTTCATTGGATTGGCGACTGCGATCTGAGAGCAGCTCCTGGAAGAGCTTCTCTTTTAGAGAAAGTCGAGCCTTTAATTCCTCTATAACCTCATTGGTTTGAACACGGGCAACAAGAGCTGCTGTCAAATCCTATAAACAGCACACATTGTGACACTCTCAAACAATGACCTTGTGCCACAATTCTGTCAGGTAGCTCAGTCAGTTACATTAACCTCAACAACAGTCTCATCACAAACAACACCAAATCAAGCTGTGATATTTGTAGTACCTGCGTCTCCTGGCTGCGTGCCTGTAGAGCAGCTTGCAGCTGGCTGATAATAGAGTCCCTCTCTTTCAGAGAGTTTTTGTCCTTCTCCTCACTGTGCTGTTTCAGCCACTGCAAGTTCCTGTAGGCTTCTGCTGCCTGCTCCAGCTCCATATCTTTACTACGTATCAAAGAATCCAGACTCTGACAAAAACAAACAGCAAAGGTTTTTAAAGTGGTTTACAGGAGGATGCTCACCTTTAACTAGTGAAATGTACATACCGTGATGGTGTCCTCATTATTGGACAGGATGCACCTGAGCCTCTCCAGGTCACGCTCCTTCTCCCTAAGAGCCAGTTGAAGGCTCCTAACCTGGCTCTCATGCTCCTCAAGACAACGGAACTTCTCATCAATTGAGTGCTGAACAAAGTGTGACAATTATTATGAATTATTGCAAGAATAATTAGAAGTAGGTCTAACTAAACATATAACTGTGTTAAGGAAAGAGTTTCATTTATTCCATATTTTACCTCAAGAGCTTTATCTCTTTCTTTAATTCGTTCTCTCAGCTTCTCTACAAGGACATCTCTCTGTTTGCATCTTTCTAGGGACTCCAACATCTCAGAGTATTCCTGATTTAAGAAAGGATGAGTCAGTGATGTGTGCATATTTTAGACGGCATGTGACGGAATGAAAAATTCACCTGCAATTGCCTCTCTTTGTCTTCCAGAAACTGTCTGAGCTGCACAATGGTCCTTTCTTTTTCTTGCATCACACGATGTTTCTCAGCCTCAGTCTCTTTCAGCGCAGCTTCTTTATTTTGAAGCTCAGAACAGGTTTTTTGAAGGGCGCAGTGGAGAGTCTGAAACAAATGAAAAGTTAAACATGTAAGGGATATATTGTAATGTATGATTATTTCTTCCTCATAATGACTAACCTGGTTATGTTTGACAGTGACTTCCCTGTGCTGTACGGCTTCCTGTAGATCTGAATCGAGTCTGTCTTTGAACTTCAGTAGGTCAGCCTCTCGCCTCTGGCTCTGCCTCAAACTCCTCTGACTGGCCTCTAATTCAAGACCAAGAGAAAACAGCGAGCTCTGCACAGCCACCAGCTCATCCTGCAGCTGGGCCACTGTCAGGGTCTCAGTGCTACCCTCTGGAGCCTGGAGAGGAACAGACCAAAGGTAGTTTTACCTTATTAGTTCCCACAAGGATGTTAGCAGAAAATGATTAATGGAAACTTTACCTTGCTCTGACTGCGTTGTACCATTTCTCTCAATTTGCAAAGAGTAGCATTCTGCCCTTCAAGCATCTGGTACAGCTCCTGAGCCTACAGGACAGACATAATTGAATATTACGGACACAGCTCATACATTAATATTAACTGACGTAAAACGAACAAACCTCATTGTCTTTGGTGTTGATGCAGTCATTGAGACCCTGAATAGTTCGTTCCTGGCTTTGAGATGACTGACGAAGTGACCGAAGTTCACATTCCATCTCATTGAGCTTCTCCTGCAGCTTCTAGTGAAAGATATGTCGGCCAACATAAAGATTCAGGTAACAATTGTCACCCCATACAATTCCCAACAGGAAATACATCATACAATATCACTGAATGGTTCCCCATCTGATTGGGAAGAACCTTTTCTAGCAGGAATCAAAAACACAACCAACATTGCTGCTCCAGTTGTTATAAGAATGTAAGTATGTGTACTTTTGTCACACAGGTCAGAAAAATTCATACCATATTGTTGGCCTCACTCTCGTGGAATTTGGCTTGCAGAGATTGAACCTGAAGCTGGGCCTTCTGGAGTTCACTGACACACTGCCCAGCTGCACACTCATACTGATTTAGTTGACTCTGCTGCTCCTCTACAAGGCTCTGAAATTTGAAAAAATAATTAAATAAATGTTTAAAGAAGTAAACATCTATATATGTTTGATTTCCTTATTAACTCATTCCTAGTCTTCCATAAGTCTTCCTTACTGCAATGTTTGGTTAGCAAGACTGGGAGTAATGTTCTTACAGAAATAATAACTATTCCAATATTACAAAACATTCCCTGCTTGTTCCCTTTAGATGCTTTTGTTTTGTGTTGCATGAATGCAAAGATGGTCAGATGCTATTGCCTCAAGGGCACAGAGGCAGTGAAGCTACTTCATCTACTGCCCCCCTGCTTGTGCCCCTGCTTGTGACCCACTTCAGTCAGCAGCAATGACTACAGGCACACATACTACAAGAAACAATAGTGTTGTTGTTTTTTATGTCAATGTTGGCACATTGTTTGATACAAGTTGCTTTTTAGATATTTCTCCTTTTTAACTTATACCTGATGAGGAGGTGGTTGAGGGTATTCTTTGAACAACTCTTCCAATGACTCCCCCATACTACTGAAATCGACATTCAGATCAGTCCTAGAATTTAGCCTTATTGCTGGGGGATCTGGTGTTGCCATGTTGGGCTCACTTTCTGCCTCAGGAGTGATAGGAAACATTCCCAAAACAGAATTTGTTAAACTGATCGGAAAGTCTCTGTAACCAGGGAACTGCTTGATGAGCACAGGAAGTTTGCTTCCTTTGTGGGTGTGGACTGGTCTATAGACGGCATAGGTCTGCAACAGTGATAGTGCATGAGAGAGGCTGTGTGTGGTTTCCATGGGCTCCTCTGAGAGAGAGTCAGATATCAGCTCATCTCCTTGGTCTAGGGGGATGCTCAGATGTGCATCTGTTGGCTGCATCTGTTGAGTACGATCTTCAGTGGGCTCTAAAGATGTTACAGAGGGGCTAGAGCTGGCCCGTCCTGCCAGAGTGCGATCACTGTCTGATGTCCTAGACAGGGCTTGAGAACTGGGGACTAAAGTTACAGAAGAGGGCGGTTCATCTGTATCCTCTGTGTCTTCTTGTTTTTCTCCGCCTCCTGTTATTATGTGGCCTCCAACAACACTAGCTGAATATCGAGTTGAGGGTCCACAGGAAATGCTCCGGGCCAGTTTTCTGGGGACTTTGCAGACTGCCTCATAGTCTGAGTCTGCCACCCTCCAGTGAGAACATCCTCGACACCTTCTAGATGAACAGCGGTGCGACCCTACAGTGGTCACCTCTGAGCCAGAGCTGTGTGGGCACTGAGAAGGCTGGTGATGATGACAGTCACCATCTTCAGCCCAGGATTCATAAAATGAGTAAACCAAGTCCTCTTGTAATAGTGCACAGTACTTAGCGTGAGTCAGTCCGGAAATGTCCACAATCCCATCATTTTCCTCATTATTTGCAATGACAGTTACTGTGGCCTCTCCTGAATTATTTTTTCGGTAAAGTCCACCAATGCACTGCCTGAGCCTGTGTTTTTCTTGAAGCAGTCGTTGCAGCCTTTCGATTGAGAGAGCCTCAACTCTTGCGATCACTGTATCAAAGCGGTACATACGATCTAACATAAAAGTGCACTTTGAACAAGCAAACTCCCCTCTGCCATCGCGCATCACCTCCTGCCCAAGAGCATGTGAGAGAAGCACCTGGAGGTTGAGCTTTGCTGTGGGGTGAAAGATCCATCTGCGCTGGTTTCCGCAGAGCTCCCGTCCACAAATACGACACGTCTCCTTCATCTTTAAATCAAGCATTCCATAAATCTTCGCCGCTGAATCAAACACCAGACCACAGCTCACTCCGTCCAAAAAACTGCATTATCAATGCGATGTATAAAATATTACGGTGTTAATTCTAGTGTCTCTTGCAGGTGCACTGAAATGGGCGTAAGCCCGACAAGACACGCAATGTCATTTCCACCAATGATAAGTAAAATAAATCCACGTTTACAGTCAGGCCCCCACGGTCAAGCGCATCTTTCCATCACGCTGTTTGCGTCTCTGCACCATCTCACGGTTGTCACGGACACACGAGGCGCACAGACAGAGAAGCACCGATGATGTTTCAAGCACCGGGAGATTGACCGCCGCCGAGGCGCTGTCCGCTAAAGACGCACTACACAATTCGTGTTAAGGCGACCAACAATTCTGGTAAACATCCGTAAAGGAAACCCCATCATTGATTTCAGTGCCGATGATACAGTGTCGAAAGACGATATCTAACCAGACTCGCTTCGTGGGCAAGACCTGCAGCGATGGAGCCAACCATTCAGAGGCGCGCGGGGGGAAGGGCCTGGCCGAAGCACAGACCAGTCCAGCAAGCGCCAGCAAATTCACCAGGACGTAGTCTAAAATGCTTTAATCACAGCTTCAAAGATAACGTGACACCTAATGTGGCTTCCTCTCAGTATCTAGACTATTTTATAATCTGAGCAGCGCTTTTCCCCCTCCCGCTTGTCTTTTATCCTCACGCTCAGTGTTCGCCTGAGCGAGCCGGTGAAATGCTGGCACAGTAGCATTAGTGACGCTCTGAAAAATTATGCTTTTATAAAGCTACCAATGACAAGATTTCACACAAAGTTTAAGAGGAGTAATATTGACTTCCAAAAAGTAATTTATGAAAGCTGACGCTAAATAAATTGCAACATTTACTGCATAAAAACAAAAAAAATTCAAACACAAAAGTGTAAGAATTATAAATGTATACATATAGATATAACTCCTGAGCAGTCAGGTTGAAATTACTCTTTGTGCCATTTTATGCTTGCTGTGACTTTAACATTATGGAACCACTGTTGCCATGGCAATTATATAACTCAATCTCTTATATTGTCTTATGACTAAATCTGGAAAACAAGACCTTTCATATCTTTTTAGATACTTCCAGAGGGCAAATTAACAGATGGTCACAGAGAGGTTACACTGAGCCCATTAACAGCCAGCTGAAACCAGACCTAGATTTGAATGCATACCTCTCCTATACTCCTATACAACCATATACACAACAGTGAAAGCTGGTGACACACTTATCTACTCTGTTAATGAGTCATAGGGTGATTATTTCTCCATAATGTGAGAGGGTTTTTTATGCACATGTTTTTTCACATACCTTCCTTACAATGAGGATCTATCCCCTGATTCAAACATTTGCATATACCATGGAAAACTGATTTACAAGGCAAAACACAAACAAAATAAAGAGCTGGATGTAAAGCCTCACAGATACAAAGTATTGCAGAATATTACCTTCGTACACATGCATGTTCATAAATTGCTAATGTGAAAGTGAGGGATGGAGTGAGCCGATAGCAATGCAATAGCACTATGGCTCCATTTGTTGCTCATAAATTACTCCCAAGAGAATGTGTCCTTGGAGGTACTTGAGTAGCTCTCTGTAAATGTAATGAGAGTGTGGTACTCAGAGAGATGAGGTGAAACCTTAATAAATGGAGTGCATAATCTACACAGACGCCTTCCTCTGGCTGTATGACGCTAACTTGGGTGTGTTTACTGTGTAGTGTGAGTGTAGTGCTATGACACTTAGTGGAGAGCCTTATAATGGCAGCACCTCTGCTTATAAAGAAAATAAGTTTCTCCATACCTGCATCTCTTCCTCAATGCGTAGCCTCTCTCGGCCGAGTTCGTCCTGATAGAACTGTGGGATAAAGAAGACAACAGATTATTATTCAGAATCACAATACCTTTTGTTTTTCCCGAAGCGATATTCTTTTGGTTACAGACATGCAGCTGACAAGCAGAAGAAGTTATTAAAATAAGAAACTAAAAGTAAATATCTGTTAAATACAATCAATATGTTTTTTTTATCAGCTAAAAGTCACAGTCACAGACGGAATTAGTAGGAAAAGACATAAAAAGATGAGGCAAAACAAATTGTTTATTTCTGTTTGAATCTTATATAAGTATATATGTATAAAAAGCCTTTGAAATCATACATACATCAACATCTTTATCCTTTTGTTGCAGAAAGGACGACAGCTCTTGGACCTGACCCTCTAGCTCCCCCACTTGGCGTGTAAGAGAATTCTTCTCACTAGTCAATTCGGTGATGAGAGCCTCCTTGGACCGAAGCTCTTTTGTCAGTTCTTCTATCTGTCTAAAGAACATTACACATACAGAATGCCGTGTTGTAAATCTCTGAATAGACTGCGAGCTCTGCGCTTACCTGTCTTTGTTGGTGTTACATGGGGGCCAAATGTCCAGGGGCCTAACTTCCTCTGGGATGTTGTCCTCTGGAGGATCGAGAGACAGGAGCGAGGCCTGAGACTGAGATCCAGTCAGTGAGGCCATCCGGTCTGCCTCACAACGCGCTAACTGGGCCTCCTGAAGTACAAAAACACTTAATACTGTAACATATATGTGTACGTTTTCAACAGCAGACCTACCTCCTGCAGGAGCTGTATCTTGGTCTCAAGAACTTGCTGCATTTGGTCGATTTCCTGCTGCCTCTCCTGACATCGTCTCTGCAGCTCTGCTTCATTGTGATTTGTCAAGCTCTCAGCTGTTTTGCTGTCAGATTAAAATCTCACATTACTCACAAATCAAAATATCCACTGTATAGTCACAATATAATCTAAATAAATAAAACGTAACCACACTAAAAAATGACAATGATGAGAATTTTAGAAGCAAGTCATGAAATCTCATTATTTATTCCCAAAAAAGTTAACCAACATCATCAGTGGAGTTTATGTCTAACTTTAGGTTAACGTTTTGATCTCATAAAAATGCACATACTTGAGGAGGGCAGATGTTTTTAGACACTATTATTTGGTCATGTTGTTGTGGCAACTATAACTTTGGGGTAACTCTCCAACTGGAATTGATACCATGGTTGAAGGCCTTTAGTTGTTAAGTCGATTACGATCAGTAGAAGGAATCCTAGTCGACCAAAATGTATATTATTTATTTTACTGGGATTCTAAAATTTTATATGAATTGCAGCAGAAAAAGAAGGCTTGTATGTCTTTAGTTAACGAAGAATTTCTTTAGTTAACTAGAACCCTAACTGATATTCATTAGACAAGCTTTCAATCACACTCACTATTAGTCTCAAAAAACTGGCAATACACTTATTATTATAGTAAAATTGGAGAAATCAGCTCAACAGTGTTATAATCTAATGTACTCATTTTATTTTTGGATGACTTTGTAAAACAGATGCAACAGAGCATCAGGTTTTCATTCTTGGACACTTGGTTTCCCCAGAATTAGTGCTCCCAGAATGGCACACGCCACACTGTCGCCATCGGTTCACTTCTGGACGCAGTATATTTATGTTTTTAACTCTGTCCAACACATGCACAGCTCAAATAACTGGGTTATTTTGAATCACTCTGAGTAATGCAAATGTCCACCATGAACAAATTTTAAGAGGACGTGGACAGTACAGTAAAATCTTACTGTAAAATCTTATAAATTACACTTTTGTGTCATTTATTAGTTTCATAAACAGGAATTTATAATAACGGAAATGAAAAGTTTTTGTTAGTTTGTCAGAACACAACTAGCTAAAAGACAAATACTGTATATGATATATTTATGTGTGTATTGAGTATTAATACACTATTTTTGGAGGCCCGTGGTATCTCTGGGGTCCTTTGTGTTTATCAGTCAGCTGCTGTGTGATACATGAGCTAAAATAAGAGGTGCAGTTGGAGTTAAAGCAGTTAAAGGTCTGTAGAGTAAATCATTGCTGTAAAACCTAATTAAACTATACACACCATGTTGAATTTCAAAATATTTATAAAAACATGTTTCTATAATTATACATTATCAAACATATAAAAATACAAGGAGACATTTATTTAAGCTTACAGAGTTTTGTCTAGAAGCTGTTGTTTCTCCTGGAGGTCCTGCTTCAAGCTCTCTACTTCCACCTTTAACTCAATGTTCTGAAATAATAAAAATGACACATGGCTGTATTCATTGTATAAAAACAGGCAAAAGTATTCTATCAACCTTAATATTAATAATAAGACATGTACAATGCAGAATAAAGGCGAAACAATACAGGCAAAACTCCTCTCAGGTTTTAGTTTTGGGTGAATTTGCTCTTTCAACCCCATAGGCTTTCACCTGGAATCAACAACATTGTCTAATCTACAACTAAAGATGTTTTATTATGTCACAGAATTAACTTGTATCCATAGATTTGTATGCGATTGTAACTTCAAAGGCTGTTCTCAAAATGCATTTTTTACAGGACATTAAGATCACCCCTTAAAATAAAAAAGCAAAGTATGATATCCAAAATTTGTAGTTTTATTGTCAATATATCAATACATATCAACTAGATTAAGTTAAAAAATATGCTGATTCATTAAGTGTAATATTGATCAAATCGCATGGCAAAGCGGCTAGAGCTCTTGCCTCCCAATAAGGAGATCGTGGGTTTGAATCCAGACCAACATCACACTCTGGCTGGAGTCTGTGTTACCGTGGGTTCTCTCCGGGTTCTCCAGCTTCAACCCACTGTCCAAAGACATGACTATGTTAACTGTGCTAAGTTAACTGGCAACCCTAAATTGCCCGTAATGAATGAATGTGAGAGTAAATGGTTGTCTGTCCATGTTTCTGTGTCTGCGACTAGTTGGCCACTGTCCAATGTGTACCCCGCCCAAGGCCCAAAGTCATTGGGATAAGCTCCAGTCACCCGCAACCCCTAACAGGGACAAGCGGTAGAAAGTGAATGAATGAATGTTTAACTTAATTCATTTTAATTTTAAGAGTTGCAGCCATATACAACGTATTGATTATAAATATACTCAATTATTATATTTATGTATACTGGAAATCTATTTATAACCTAATTATGAGGCCGGGGATCTTGGTAGAGCCGTGAGTACATACTTGAGGGCAGCAGAAAATATATAATATATTGCATTTATTATGTGAATAGACCCCAAGTTACTTTACACCGTTGAGCATCAAGGATGAAAAGGTAGTTCGTGAAGGCACCAAATGTGCCTGTCTTTCAAAGCCCATGCTGAACTGTCATTAAAGCTCTCCATTACAAACACTAAGCCCATGCTGCACGGTGCTGTGTATCATCTGTACAGAACCTTTCAGAGCAAATTCTTCACTGCAGATATTTTTAGATCAGGTATTCAGGG
This sequence comes from Rhinogobius similis, assembly GCA_019453435.1. NCBI lineage: Eukaryota > Metazoa > Chordata > Actinopteri > Gobiiformes > Gobiidae > Rhinogobius > Rhinogobius similis. The sequence goes on along the minus strand of CM033632.1, from coordinate 22,461,348 downwards.
CACTTCAGACATGCTAATGCAGATCACGAGTCGAACTTCACGTTTGTTTACCTTCTGGGGGCAAAGAATAATTCTGTGGGAATTGGAGGTTAGTTCTTTCTTCCCTGACTTTTGAGACAAATTTTCTGTCCATCTGAAGCTAAAGATCCAATTATTTTGTTTTGTTTATCCATTAACTCTCTTCAGTATAAGGTTTGATTCCAAATCTCTTCAGATGATTGCGTGCGTTAAATACACTTTCAGGCCAAATTTGCAACACCACCATCCATTTGAATTAAAAGCAAATGAGCCTAAGAAATGGAATGTAAGTGGCTGAAGAGAAAGATTATCATCTCTACGTTTTCTCTGGTGAACAGTTGTAGCGCAACAGAACTGCAGGTAAAACAAACAGCTATAAATAAATGGCCCATGACCGTGCTGCTGCTATTCTAGCTCTTTGACTGTTGGTCCACAGCAACAGTGGACTTATAACAGGTAGACAGAAATGACTAATGCAACACCAGACTACCAAACAACAAACATCACCTCCAAACATTCAGATAACAGGTTTATACTGGTTCTACACATTGCAGTGTCAGTTTAATACTATAAGCAGTATTAATACTGTAATAGTTACAGCACATTTACTCCATCCTATTAATTTTGGGCACTTTATTTTGTGCATGCTATGTTAAAAATATGTAGTTTAAAGCTGAAGCATCTTTTACTTTTGAAAACATATAACTACTCGGAAATACAAACTGAAACAAGATGGTAGAAACAAAGTCATTGGCCAAGAAAAACAGCATTGCATACAACCACAAAATAATAATGACAACAAATGAACCACAAAGCCGTTTAATCTCACAAATGTTTTCTTTACATTACGGACCTTTGAGGGCTTGAAAGGTCCATATTTACTGATATTAAAAATAGCTCTTAGGGTAAAATTCAGAACACTATATGCGCTGTCTGCATCTAATTTTAAGGCAATGTTATCGATTGTGAATCCAGAAGTAGAGCTGTTGTGCTGTTAGCAGGATATTAGTTGTTCAGTGGCGTGACACCCAAAGTCCGCTTTTAGATGTTTGTGACACAGAATGGTTTTGGACCAATGACGTCACTGTGGGGAGTTAATCTAATATCCATTTATCAAAGAAATGCAAATGATTGTTCAAAAACAAGCTAGTGCATAGTTCAAATGCAAATAATATGAGATAAGAAAACAATGGAAAGAATTAACTGATAAACTGATATGAGAGATACAATCGTTCTCTCCATCCAAGTCAGTTCTAACAGGAACAGAAAGACAGGGTGTGTGGTTAACTGAAACACCTTTCCAAGATTAAAATCACACATATAATACTTCCATTAAACAACATGAAAGTGTTAATAATCTGGTATTTGGTTAACAGAGGGCATATGAGTTCAATCAATCAGTACTTTCCACTTCACAGGGCATTGAAAAAAAGGATGTTAAAATGTAGTCAATGCAGGTTTCATTTGGCAGCCACATTTTAAACTAGCCTTCGGTAAAACAAACATGTCTGGTCACATCACCTTACTGAGATTAGCACCACAGCTGGGTCAACACTGAAGTTTATAATCTCTTCAGTCTAACTAAAAAGTGTTGACAATCATCTGCTAAAGCATACTTTACTTTATGTTATTAAAGTCAGCAAAATAGTTCCTTCAATCAAGCAGCACAGCAGAACATTAACATGCAGATTAAAGCCACTTCTACTCACCGAGCGGTAGACATCTTCACTGCTCTCCTCATACTTCTGTTGGATTCTCTCTTCCAAGAAGTAGATCCGGAGCTTGAGGCTGAAGTTCTCCTTCTTCAGGTCATTTAAATGCTGTGACAGAGTACGGTAACCGTTAGACATGACCGTTAAGGGGCATACACAACTCCTGACATGTCCCAAAAAGTCTCAATGAAAGAGTTCATTTTAAGGGACAGCAACGGTCACTGCATGTCCTCTGAAGAGTCCTCTCACAACTGCCCTCAAAATCAGCAAAAAGAAAATAGTGTTTGCAAAAAGGCATTACCCACGCACATGCTAAAACTAAAACATTCATACAATCACAAATGCATTAATCTAAAGAGGCATTTTCGATGCAGAGGGTCACTCTGCAGCTTGTCCGGTCAGAGGAGCAACCTTTGGACCTCCATGGTGTGCTCTGGACTACTGTGGGACAGGAGCAGGGGGTTATTTTACAGCTAGAGCTATCCCAGGAATCCCACACTGCCAGGGGAGATGAGTGGAAAGGGAGAAGCGGCCGGAGGAACAGAGGAGACCTGGGGGGTGGGGCAGAGGCTACAGACTCACAGCCACTTGTGATGTGATGGGAAATCTCACACCAGTGATAAAGCAAATGGAACAAACAACATTAGGACAAGATGGAAGAACTGGGAGGCCTAAACCACTCCTGTATCAATTTTGTTTTGTCTATACCCTGTGATTTCCAGACCTATTTAAGATTCTCAGGTCAGTCAAACATGAATAAAATATGGTTTAGCCTCCCCCTTTTGTAATAAGTTTACTAAGCTTGCTCGTTTGGGGGGACTTGGGATGTATGATGGGAGAAACAGGTGAGGAGAGTGGGTTGGTTGTAATTTGAGCACTGGGATCACTAAGCCACAGTATTATTAATAGAATTGTGTCCAGGACCTGACCGGGCAGTGACTCCCTGAATGTCCTGTGGAGAGGAGACCATCGAAAACATTTGAGTAGACAATATCAGTGAACTTTTTAGAGTATCAGCTATCAACCTTAATTGTTCAGCACAGACTGATTTGTTTTTGTTTTCTGCTGCCTTAAAGAATGAATATATTTTAACTTATTTTACTTACTTATTTCAACACTTTAGTAGAAAGAGGACACAGCAGAAAACAGGACTACACTGCTCACTTATAAAAAGATGGTGACTTTGTAATAGACTTAAATTTAATAAGTTGGGAAAAATTATCAAAATCATGCCCTACAAATAAATATACCCAAAATATCAGTAGAGTTAATCAGCCATCAGTTCCTCTGTATTTTAAACAATGGGTATCGACATTAGCAATGAAAAAACCCAGTCAGTAGCCGTCAGTCTCTAATATGAGTCTCAAGTCTACTATAATTCCTCTGTCATTATTAGGCAAAAAAAAAAAAGAAAATCACAGCCCACACCAAGCCTCAAATATATATTTACATCCTTAGTCAATGGTCTCAGTGCCCATTATAGTGTCTTATTACATTCTGCTGCTAAATTATTCAGGGTAAAGATAGAGGAGGCGCCAAAGTGGAGTCTCTAGCCGATCAGGATGACATCATGGACATGGCGTTTTAGACAACTTTACACTTGACACGAATCACTCCACACTATGTCAGAAAATCAGTGCAGATACTGTAAACATCTATTTTGTCCGAATATGTTGGACAAAAATGAATAAATGTCATTCAAATGTCAGTTAAGGTTTGTTTTCGCAGAGGCGGACAATGTAACCTTACTGGTGGGAGGTCTGCCACCTGCTTGTCTGCAAGAAGATGTTGTTGCTTTCTGATTTTATTGTTGCTGTGCCAAAACAGCTGCTGTGTTCCGTCAGAAAGGGCATTTCTCAAATAAACAAACTAATTGTTCAGACTAAATACAGGCCATATTTTTGCACAAGCAATGTCATTTCAAAGGTGCACTGTGTAGCGTAGGTCCGCCATGTTCCTGTCTGCATGGAAAGGTTTTTGCCTTGTCTGAAATGTTCCAAAATATTAAGCCAATCTATCTCCATAGTGACAAGAATGCGATGCCACTAGGCCATGTTATAGGTCAGATCTGTGGAGAGGCGAGCCCTGTCACAATGAGAATGCATGTATGATAGGTGTGGGTGATATCGACAAAAATGAAGATATTTTTTATTTCCCACATCTATTTGTATGACACTGTTTTTTGTTATTTAAAAAAATAATAGAATAAAATAAAACATAATTGAATAAATGCAAAAAATATATATACGCACGCACGCACACACACACACGCACGCACACACACACACACACACACACACACACGCACGCACGCACGCACACGCATGCACACACACACACGCACACACACACACACACACGCACACGCTCGCACATATGCATAGGCTGCATATTATATTTACTGAACAATTGTTGTTTTTATGGTGGGTGCCCTTTCTGACACAACTACTGTTTTGGCAAAGCAACAATAAAATCAATATCAAAAAACATAACAGCAGAATCACAGGTAAGTGTTCTTACCATCTTTTTGAAGACATTATCTAGTGGCATACCACAGTAACTAGTGGCATAGCACACAAAGGAAAATCACAGTGATTTTCAACATGTGTTTAAATAACAGTAAAGCAGGTAGTATTTTTAAAGGAATGGCACGCAACATAAGCCTAAACACTTGGCCTTGAATCTGACATGTGCTGGCAAACAGGCTTAACTTCACTAACAGGGAATTCCAGCAATGTCAACTATGTGCTCAGCTGCAAACTATGACACATGAGGTTAACACTATAGCATTTTTACAATCATATATGTGAACAGCATTTAGCAGTAGATGGTTTAAATTTCAAAATCACAGTAGAATTGAATAATCTATAGAAAATCTGAATGCTTTAACATGACATTTCGCTACAGGCATACAACGCTGTAGCTTCAAAATGATTTCTAATACACATATTAACACATATTCAAAAAATTATTAATTATTAACTTATTAAAGCTGCATGACATGATTACAATATGTGATATGGCTGTTGAGTATTGCAATACTGATATTATTCTGATATTTTAACATACATTTTGACAATTTTAGTTATAATAAAACTAATATGTACATGCCTTAATTTATTAGTCAAACTGTGTCAACATAAATACTTAACAGTGACAAAACCAAGAGTAAATCAAGGTTTAAGATGAATAAAATAATTTGAATTTGAAATATTATAGATTTTCGTTAGACAGAGAACCTTGGTGGTATTGTGATTTATTTACCCAATATTGCAACACCGATACAAAAATGTGACACATTTGCTCAAACCACAACAATTTAGCAGCATATAACTAAGAAGCCACTGGATGGAATGTAGAGACAACAAACCAGATTGTTACTTAGTGGACATGTTGTTACCTTTTCAAACTCCTTGAGAGTGTGAAGCTGAAGAGGGGGGGCATTGTCTGTTTCATCACTGCACAATTCTACACAGGGAAAGCACACATTAGATTGATTTACATTTAGTGGTATCATAAAAAATGCTAGGTGTGTTGAAATTTACCTGACATGTGACTTGTGATGTTGGATGAGTCCTCTTCCAGGACACTAAAGACGTAAAAACAAGACCGTTGAAAATCAAACAAAAGCTGCTACAAACACTTTTGCCTCACATGAGTCTTGCATTTGGGTTGCCAGTTTCAAAGCTGAAATCCAGTTGGTTAAAACCAAGTATGCCTCTCTCAGAGCTGAATGGTCACTACTTAAAGCGCAGCACCTGCACCACTCATTGCTAGTGCAGCCTCTGCAGCTCAGTGAGCCAGGAGTTTTGGAGGTTCTGAGCTGAACATAAGGTGTGGTCTGTCCATATATAGCACTTAAAAGAGAAAAACTTGTGTCCTCTATCTGCAGGTGAAGGCACTGGCAACACAGGTCAGGTTCAACTGTGATTATAGTTTTATAGTTTGGTATTTTTTTAAAACAGTAAGCGCACAAGTTATACACAGTTCCTTTAAATACATTTTTGTAATTGTGTGTGTGTTTATTTTAAAGATATAACATTGTAACAACACAAACAGCTTGTTTTGTCTATAATCTAAAACAGAAAAGAGCTCCCAAAGAAATTAAGGGTAACTGAAGGCTGAGGCACCCAGATCCCATTTGCACATCTTTGGACAATTTGACGTCCCTTGGGAAGCCCAGCAGGAGAGACCATTTGCTGAAATGGTATAAGCTCTGCTGGGATTCAAAGATCATGGTAAACACACCAGAGAAACGGCTCTCAGACAGTCCAATAGATTTGATTAAGGTTATTAATTAGACAAAGGCACTACAGTAGTTACACAGTATTCAGTTTATTATGTATTTATTATTATTGTTATTATTATTATTATTATTGATGTTGTTTATTTTATTGAAAGATTTGGCAGCGCTGCAATTTTGTAGCTTATTTTGAAATTGGAAACTAGTTTATAATGGAGTTGACATACTCACTGTTTTGATTATTACAATGAGTGTATTTCATAAACAACTGATGCAGTATTTGATTTAATAGAAACACTGTTTGTTTTGTTTCTTCATAATATAGCCTATGATAGAATATCAAGAGCAATATTCATTATCACTGTATCATGCTTTTATCATATTGTGAGCCATGTAATGTGAATCATATTGAATTGTAAGGGACCCTGTGATTACCATCTCAGCCAAAATGAAACAGTCCCGTTATGCTTTTAGCGAATTTTTTTATTTTATTTTATATGTATTTTATTTGAGGCTACCATTGTCAGTCAAACTATGACAGTGGAAAGCTTTTTTTTTTTTTTTAGATGACTAACAGGATTTCTGTTATCTGAAAAGAGGACAAGTTATCACAAATTACGTCACTGATTAAATGTTTATCTTGGCAGCTACTGAACATCGAGGTTCCTTTAAATTTTTCATAATGCTGCGGAATAGGCTATTTCACAATGTAGGCCAGAAACCAGTTTACAGTACAGTATGTGGGTAGTGCCAAAACGAACACTGGGCACAGTACAAATAGCACTGGGATCGTTTGGAAAATGTGTCACATATAAGTGACCTCGATACCCCAGGCCAGGCCAGTACGTGGATCAATAATGCAGACAGTAACCCGAATGGATCGTCCTCCAGCTACAAGGCCTTATATGTATACATCTGTGCTTTTTAACAGATGATGCAAAATTAAGGGCCAAATTCAAATGAACCCCACATAATTATGTAGCCCTGGTCTGTCTGCAGAGACCCTAAATTAGCTTTACAGCAAATGCCGCGACAGTGCATTGTTGTCGCTACATCCAATGAGCGCGTCTCTTCCGCTGCGGTGTCTCCGCACACGCACACGCACACGACCATCTGCATCTCACCTCTCATTGCCCCCCTGTCTGGGGTCCGGCGACGTTGAGGTCCAATCCATAAGACTTGTCCTATTGTCAAAAAATATCCATCTCGACAACCTTCAACTCCGTGCGTTTGTCTTTACGCAGTGCGAGTGACGCGGGAACACGCTGACGCTGAGGGGGCGTGAGGCTGCGCGCCTTCAAACCTTCAAACTGAGCTCCTCACACAAAAGTAGGAGTGGAACAAAACCTTCTCACGTGAGGGACACCCTGCTGTTAAACCAGCGATCAAAGTGAGGTGAGAAAAGATAGTTTAGCCATGACTTGTAACTTAATCCCCTCACCTAAATGAAGACACAGCACAACAGTGCATGTGTTTTCTGTGCCCTTGTCAATTATCTACCTCGAGTGTTTGATTAATGACAGTCAAGTTCAAAACAAAGAGTTTAGTCAGTTAATGAGATCAGGCTAGTGTGTTTACAGTCAAACCGACGAGATGATGAGATGAGAGACTGTTGTTTTGGTGAACAGAAAAGAAACTATCTTGCAAATCCTTTTAACACAGCCACTCAAAAAGGCCCTAATCAGTAGTCTACAAGCCAGAGTCTTCCAACCAGGAGTATGAGGACTTTCTTCTTATTTTTTTTTTTTTACTTTTACTTATTTTTTTACTTATTTTATTTTTTTTACTTTCTTATTTAACTCCAAAGGGTTAGGGTTACATCCTTTTTACATGGGTAAAAAGTGAGTAAATAATACCAAAGAATCATAAAACCATTTAAGGGTACTCAGAGTGTTAGTCAAAGCTCAAAAAGGTTGGGTGGGATCCCTTGGCCACAATTGAGTGTGAGAATCACATCGCAGAAAACCAGTAGAGGGCACAATAGCGCTGCAGGTTTAACTTGTCTGTGTCGCATGTCCACTATTCCCTGTAGAGGGCACTATGTAGTGGTCACGCTATTTTTAATGCTGTCCAAATGTCCAGCATGTGAAAAAGTAATGCACTCAAAATTTCCCACAATGCATCTTGGAAAGTATAGTGTCCAGCGATGGTCGCATACATCCATGGATGGTCGCTAGACCGGTCAATATTGACTACAATGCATTGCGAGAGTTGGAAAAACTACGGCGGACAGCGACAGGTCACCACGACGAATGAAAGCAGATAATGGAGCTGTTTAAACGAACCGATGAGCATTGATTATGAATAAAACACTGTAAACAAACCGTTAGCAACAGAGTTAGCCGCTTACCTTAGCTTGAGCAGTGAAGAGATCGCAAATCTCCGGCAAAAATTTGAATAATCCAGTCCGTTTGATGTTTCACGTGCAGTTGAATAAAACATGTATGAGGATTATTAGTTCATAAATATGTGCGTGTCAGGCGGATTTGACTCACATTCATTACAAAAGTCAAGTTTTAGGAGTTTTGCCGACTTTCTTTTCTTTTCTAGCAAAAATGGTGTCTATGAGTCTATTTTCGACAGTAACTTTGCACCTCAGTCAAATGGAAGCTTTATTTCGTTCATGGCTCAGTTAGTAGTTCGTTATCAATAACATGTCATTATGCAGACTGAATTTTTAAAAGCAGACTTATTGGCTGAAGCCTATAAAATCTTTTGGCTGGGTTTCCATGGATTGTTCCTGATACAGAATTTTTGGGCCGTGTCATAGAATTGTAGCACTGATAAACGTCTTGAATGTGGCAAAGTGCTTGAACAGACACTAGATGTCGCCATAAATCAACACAAGTGTCTGAAATGGTCTACTGTGAGCTGTTTAATCAGGTTTCCACAACTTTAGGAAAAAAAGAGAAGAAACCTACTTGCAGAAGTGGGTAGAGTAGCCAAAGATTGTTCTCAAGTAAGAGTAACGTTACTTTAAAATAATATTATCCAAGTAAGAGTCATTTTAAAGGCAACTGTCTGTACGTAACATCAGATTTATCATTTTAATTTTCTCTTTGTTATTCAAAGTATTCACACAAAAATTTGGAAAGTCTGAAGTAGTGGTGCAAGTAACACAACATTTTACTCAAGTAAGAGTACTGTTACTTCAAATAAAATATGATTCATGTAAGAATAAAAGAATGCAGTCAAAAAGAAGCATAATTTTATTAAAAAGTTACCAGAGTTAATACAATAAAGCCATGGATAATTTAACTGTCATTTTTTATTATTATTATTATTTTTGTGTTTCATGTTTTCCCCAGTATCAGTCTAGGTCCTCTTACCAAACACCACCCGAGGGGAACTTCTACCTGACCGTGCTTCTACTACATCAGAGATGATCCAAATGGCTGGAGCTCTGATGAAATCTTTGTCAAATGAATTTTTCTCTTCAGCTCTGGCCATAGCCTCCAGCTCAGGTGATGTTTCTGGACACCAGTCCACCATAAACTTATCTTTAGCTTCACAGTAGTTGACCTCAATCTCCTCAGGCTGAGCCCCAAACAACCAATCTAGATGCATAAAAAACTTTAGTTGGCAATGGAAATGAATTGTCTGCTTGATTATTAAAATGCACTTACCTGCGCAGTCATGAATGAGGTCTTTGATGAGGTGTCCAATGATGGCATAAAGGACAGAGAATACAATAAACACAGCTATGAGCAGGTACAAGACATATGTGGGCATGTGGATGTCGTCCCGAGCCGGGGGGACGTAGCTCTCAAAGTACACTGTGCCATCCTCTTCTTTGAAATGAACCTTCAAATTGTTTACTTTTACAAGTGTTTCCGACATGTTTAAAACTCCTCTTTAAATAGATCAGAATAAGCCTTGGAAAAAAAGAAAAAAAAAAAACAGAAATAATTAACATTTATGATATTTTACAATATTGTTAATTGAGAGAAGTGTACTCACAGATTTAGCAGCCTGGGATGAGCCTTCTTTCACTAAATATAAATAGTAGTTGTAGCTGTAGACATTTTTAAAATTATTTTCCTTAGCGCTCCCCTAATGCCCTACCTGTGTGCTCATGCAGTCTACGCAGATGGAAACCAGATAAGCTGCTGCTCAGTGCATTTGCTGTCAGTCAAACCCTGTGAGCAACATCCTTTGATGACAAAGGCATACATATATTATGTGGTATAATAAAATGCAGCATAATTATTATCAACCACAAACATATGCTCCATATATTTTGGTCTCCAATTTAACATTCACAACATTATCATCTAATTAACTACCCAATATGTATTTTTAAAAAATGCTCTTTTAATTTAATTTTAATGAATCTTGAGTCTGTCAAAAAAGATCAAATTACTTTTGTACTAGTATTATTACCAGTATTATTTATTGCTTAAAATTCTGACTATTTCTATTGGGTGATATGTGTATTAATCCAGGCCATTTACAAACAAGGTCAGTGTGAATAACATGAGCAGGTATTAGAGAAAGGTAAGATGGATTAAAGACAGCAGACAAGCCTCGGTGGTGTTAATCAATTGTTTACTGAAGGGAAGATTAGGCCAACATGACAATGACAATTGACAATAGTTTTCATTTAGAAGACATCACAGCAAACATATAAACTGCATTGCAGAATGCATTTAACACAAGTAACAACAGCCTGTGGCCTTATGATATTTAATCAGTCAATCTGATAATATGTGATTTTGGACATGTAAAGTAGTTATTTTTATTTGCATAGTTACAGCATAGATACAAAGTAATACAATGTGATTTGTACTGACAGGTGGTTTTAGAGAGAGGTCACAAAGGGACTCGATGGGACAGCAAATGACACACTGTGAGCGGAGGCTCGCTTGGCTGTGGGGTACGAAGCCATGGCGCTTTTCAGGGGAAAACCTGGAGTGAGCGGATTTTTATAGCAAAAACCAGGTAGTGCTCCAGTCATTTCATTCCCCATCCAGACTGAGCTGTTGTTGGTCATTTTACTGGACACGCTCATGTGACGCTCCTCTTCAATGTGTCCCACTTCTAAATCATCTTCCACTGGTTTGGGACCAAAGAGCCAGTCTGGGAAATAGGTACAGAAACATAAGAGTGTGTTTTCATGGCCATTATATTGTATTGTGGTTCAGAGAACTTCACCTCACTTCACTTATAGGATTAAGAGACATTGTAGGGAAATCAGACAGGGTATAGTGCATGGTCTATCATAGCCACACAAATGGAAACAAAGGAAATAATCAAGTTTTGGTTTGAAGGTTGGGAAAAGTTAAAAAAGACAGCCACCACCACTGCTGTTACCTGCCAGGTCATGCATCAAATCTTTTATGAGATGCCCCACTATGGCGTATGTGGCCACTATGACCAAGATCACTCCGACTACAATATAAACTACGTTGGGGGGCAGAGAAATGCTATCCCTTGCTGGGGGAATGTAATCCACAAAATAGGCATCTTCCCGGTGTTGTTTTGTCAATTGCAGAAGCTGCCGGTGGTCGAACAGGGCATTCAGGGACACATCCCGTGGGTCCATATTGAAGTTTTGTAGATGATACAATCCTTTATGACACTGTGATTATTAATCATAGGGTGGAATCAGAGAGGAAGGGTAGGAGAAGATTTATAATTTTACTTTATGTTTTTTATGTCAATATCAGAAGATACCTGGAACATCTGTTTATAACGACTGTAACCACAAGTGTGCCAATGATCTTTTGTACTTTTTGTTTCCTGTTCCTGAGTTGCTCAAGCAGCTCAGAGTGATAGAGAATATAGGACAGACAGAGTTAATAAGATTGAGTCTGTCACAAAGCAATATCAGCTTTCCATCTGTAGGGATTAGAGGTATGAGTGAGGTGAGGGGGACAGCAATGCTGCAAAGAGGCTTAGGTCCGCCTTGCTTTACAGTATCAAATACATCTCATACACCTCGCCATAGTTACAAAGTGCTATCACATTATATGAAGTCCATATTAGATTTATCACTGACATATGACCATTTTCAGAACTTTATTTTATTTTTGTTTACCTTCCATTGAAGGCCTCACGTGGCTCGCCAGTTAATTTTTCTGCATAATAAAAAAAAAACCAGACACATGATAGACATTACCAGGACTTGCAGTCTGACATATATGACAATATATGACAATAATGAGAAACAGAATACATACCATCTCTAAGCAGTGGGCTGGTGTACGGGGATCAGTTGCTTCCAGACGCTTCTTGGTTCTCAGTTTTGGATTCTGCCTTGTTAGATAACCTATGAATCTCTGCAACAAGAAACTGCCATTCGATGAGAGTGAAGCAGACATTTGCAAAGAGGATAAACCAGGAGACAGGATGCAGCCCAAAGTAGAAGACGTCAGGTGACATGTTGTGAGGACAGATGTAAAGTGATGGAGAGGAGGTGAGTGAATGAGGCTTGTGTGTCTGCGTCTGTTATCAAAGTGTTCTGAGTAATCCTTGACAGGATTTGGGTGACACACACTAGACCAGAGTCACATCTCACTGAGTCAGCAAACAGTAGGCCTGTTGATCTGTGGTGAAGCTAAAACTTTCAAACAAAATGTTAACAGGTTTTTCCAGTTGAATGTTCTGCATTCATCTATAAGGACATTATATCAAAACCACACATTTTATTTGTCAAATCACATTGATAACATTAATATGGCATTACCTTATTTTGGCTTAACTCACTTCAGTAAAAAAAAAAAGAAAAAGGCAATTGCTCGCAATCACAGGGCTAGCAGTCTTCCAACGATGCAAAACATTTGATGCAATCTAGTTCTATGCGAAAGAAAACCTAAAAGCATTTTGCTACATTGAGACAGGCATTGTGTCTCTGCTAGGCGGCCGGAGTGACCACTTTCTTGGGTTTGTCCTCAGGCTCCGCAAGCCATTTGATGTAGGCATCACCCAGGAGGAAGGTCCAGTAGAGGACAGTCAGAGAGGTATTCACAGTCATAATCCCAAGTATTAAAGGGTGCAGCATCGCAACAGACTGAGCGTACAAAAAAAGACAGAAAAGTGTGTCACCTCAAAAAGCTGTGTGTCTGTGTAGCTGTGTGTGCGACTGGAGCTCACGGGTGTTCTTCTAGTACTTTTCTCCCCACCCCTCACCGCGCTCTTCTTTCCACTGGTCACTAAGGCAGCAGAGGCCTAATCCTCTTTATTACAGAAGATAAAGGTGGGATGAAGTTGCATTAGATGTTGTGTTGCATAATGCTCATCATACCATGCATATATGTGCAAAAACATGACAACATAGCAGATTAGTTAAATATAGACTGAGGGTGTATGAGAAAAAACAAGTAAAAAGTGAAAGAAATATAATCTTATCATGAACTCTTTGCTCTGTCTCAAATATAATCCTGAATTTAATCAAGATCTGCAAATGAAAGAAAGAATTAATCTTACACTGAAATAGCACAGATGGCTTGGACAGAAAAAGTTGAGACTACAGCCATTCTACAATTTCATCCAAATCATCATCATCTATGAAAATATGTAAGTCAGTTGTGAACAAGTAGGTGACAGTATAGATGCTTAGTAGGACAATAACATTATATAAACTCCAAACAGGAATTTATTGAAATAATGCCACACATGAATTCTCTATTTATAATATACTCTCTCTTTAAAATCCTGTCACTGTTTTGAACTTTGAGACGAAGCAGATAGTGGACTGTTTCGTCATGGATCAAAGGCACACCTTGTGATTACTGGCTTTTCTGTTGGAGTAGTCTTCAGTATGAGCCAGTTTGCGGTTTAGTTGAGAATAAAAAGCTCAGAACATTTTTCTAAATTAACATCTTGGCCACGCAACTTTGAAGAATGAGGCCGCCAGCTGAGTTGTGCGTCTTTCTGCTGTCTCTGCTGGCACCCGGGGTCCTGTACCTCATGAACAACGTCACAGTGCTACAAGAGTAAGTGTACAAGCTAAAATGTTTTTGGTTTTAAAGGTTCGCAAAGTCATTTTTTGTTATTAGATGTTATTGCTTGACATTGAACCATTAAATTAAAGGTGTTTTATTGCTCCAAAATATCAAAGATTCATTAATTTGCTTACCTGCACTGGCACAGCTTTACAAAATCCATCTGGGCTTAGAAAAAGAAAAGAAATCTGATTCACTGAGAAGGCCTGTCCCAGGGTAACCTCATTTAAACAGAGAGATTACGGAGAGCCTATAAAACATTAGACAAGAACAATTTTACTGAGTGAGATTTTGTTCCTCAGACCCTTGCCAATCCTGGGAATGGGGCTGGTTGTCTTGGGATCACTTCTGCTCATCCTCCTTCTTGTTGTGCAGCATAAGACCACAGTGGACCCTTTGTTCTATGGTAGATCACACAAAGCAACCCAATATATCAAACACTGGAGTTATTTTTCTCTAAATATGTGTGTCTTTGAACAGTTTTCTCAGAGTTTGCTTTTACCTGCATGGTGGGCCTCACTAATGCTCTAGAGCAGGACGGATACATCTCAGGCTTCATGGCTTTTTACTTAAAAATGGTGCAGTAATTTATCTTCTTATTAGTCTGTTTGTTTTAATATGTGTATTTAACTCCTGTCCTTTGCACTATATTTGGGGTCCACAGGGGGAACCTCACCTGAGTGCTGCTTATGGTGTTATGATGTCCTATTGGGAAGGCATTGTTCACTTCACGCTCTTCATCACTATTATTCACTGCATGTTCAAAGGGTATGTAATTTCCATAAATATTTTAACGAGCTGTTGTTGTATTCAGAAAGTGACACACCAATTCTAATTCCAAAACAGGAAATCTTACCGTAGCCTGGCTCTTCTGTGGGCGGGGTCATCCATCGCCCATCAAGTTGTCCATATATTAGGAGTGGTCATTGGTGAGATATGGCTTTTAAAACATAACATTATTGTCTCATGTAATTATATTATTTCTTATTTTTATAACTGCCTGTCTTTTTCTAGGTAAATATGGCTCCAACATCAGACCTGCGTTTTGGAGGAATACACCCTTCTTCCTAGTGCCATTTTGGGCTGCCTCTGTGCTCTTTTGTAGACCCAGAGAGATGCCTATTGTAACTGCAGATAAGGTATCAACATAAATTAATCTTTCATATCTACCAAGCTGTATTTGAAAGGCAGCAGCACAATATACAATATATTTAACGTCACAATTGTATTTCCAGATTGTAGCGGAACAGAAAAAAGGTCTGCTCTCTCGGCCTGGTGACCTAATTCTTTCCCTTCTGTTAATGGGAGCTATAGCCTTCACTGTTTTTAGGGGCCTTGTAAGTAAAAAAAAAAAAAAAAAAAAAAAAAAAAAAATATATATATATATATATGTAACTTTTGATTATTCCTTTTATGTTTTAGGTAGTCTTGGACTGTCCTTTAGATGCCTGTTTTAACTACATTTATCAGTATGAACCTTACCTTAAAGACCCAGTGGGCTTCCCTAAGGTGATGGTGAGTGTTGTGTCTGGTTCTAAATATAAAGTATTTACTGTAAGCTTCAAGGTAAATTTAGCCTTGCATATGTACAGTATAACTTGTGTTTGCTACTATTACGACAATATTAATCTTTGGATGTGCAAAACATAAAATCTCTATTCTTGTTTGCCTTATACACTGAGAAACATATATAAACAAATAGTGAAAAGGATTTATAGACATTCACCTACTCAGTGCTGAAAGATGTATTTCATTTAATTGGAAGAATGACCACAGACAATAAGTTTTCTTGGAGAAAAATCTCACATCTTCACAGTCCACTCAACTTAAATATCCCCATATATAATATGGGCTTTGAACAGAACTGACAATCCCTTTGCAGTAACATTGTTCTGCTGTAGATGCTGATGTACCTGTTCTATGCCATACCCTCGATGGTCATTCTTATTTATGGGTTGACCACACCTGGCTGTGGCTGGATGCTAGACTGGACTATCTTCTTTGCTGGTGCCATGGCCCAGGTATCAAATGGCACTTTCTAACTCATCCCATTGCTGTATAAAAAATAAAACTTCTGCCTCTTTCCCAGGCTCAGTGGTGCCATATCGGAGCATCTGTGCACTCCCGCACTCCCTTCACGTACCGCGTCCCAACAGACAAATGGTGGCCTGTTATCACCCTGAATGTGCTCCTGGCTGCTGTGCCCTCTGCCCTGGCCCTGCGCTGCCTCACCAGCCCTGCTTACTTTATGAAACCTGTTCCCAAAGGACAAACCAGCAATGACAAGAAGAAGAAGTAGACCACACAACAAGAATAGAACTTTAGAATACTATGGCACTGTTGTGCACAGGGAAGCCATTTTTCCAGTCAATGCACTCCCTGTATAAACTGTTGGACTATTGGACCCTGATAGAGACTGTTGATGAAGATATGTGATCAGACAAATCTGCTTTCAGGTGAAACATGCCGCTTATTCTGTCTCATTCACTCAAAACACAACTTTGACAGACTTATCTCTTCTGCACAGACTTTTTTGTTCCAAATATTATGTGATTACTGTATATCTGTGTAGTGGATTTGAAAGATATTTTTGTAGCATTAAAACACACAGGTTTTGAGTAGAAGTTATCTTCTATCTATCTATCTATCCTCTATTTAACATTTAAAAGAGACTTTAATCTACATAGCAGTGGACATGTTTATCAGTTGTCTGGGTGAAGTCATCATGGCACTCAGTGGCCCAGTTAACTTCAGCTCAAAGAGATAAGAAATGAACCATGGATCTATGTAAGCCGTCACACAAATGACACATCAGGCTTTCAGATGGGCTTGAGTTCATCAAAGAGAGCTCTTACACCAAATGTTATTGCTGTTCAGCTGTTCTTCAGACAAGTTTGTGTAGGCATATCAACCAGTCAAGGGATTTTTATTTTTCATACTTTATTAAGAATGAAATACAACAGCAGGACAAAAAGTCTTAAGAACACCAAAAGAGTAGATGATGGAGCAAATATCAAAGGGACAAAGACAAAAGAGTAACATTCTACCCATTGTGTAAAAGCCGTGCAAAGATCGAGGGGGTTTTGCCATTCAATTACAATCCAGTAATTATCTCAGCACAGTATCGCATAATCTGATCCAGACTATTATTCTGAGATATCCACAAGGATGGGGATCTATCTGATCTATGGGTAAGAGAGCAGCCAATGACAATCAACACAATAGTATTTACAAGATAAGAATGAGGAGGATTGAAACTGAATCATGATGTGTTTTCAACTGTATACTGGACTGTTCATAAAAAAACAATGTTACATCTTGTAAAAAAGAGTGTACTAGCAAATTATTTGTAATAAATAGTACACAAAACAAAGCAGTATTAGAAAAGCAACATTTAGAGGACATATGAAAAAGCATAGGGTTAGCAAGATCTGACTGCTATTTGCATCAATTACATCTGTGCTTTGTAAACTAGGATGAAATACAAGCAAAACTTTTACCAAAAGTGACTCAGCAGTTCGTTCATCTGCACACACACACACTCACTCTCTGTCAGTCCGTCTGTCGGAGGGGATTAGCCCTCAAATGTTAGGATCTTAATTAGAGTATTATTACGTTAGTGTTCATGTGGACCTTTGTTAAAACAGGTTAAAAAAATCTAAAGGCAGTGACTTCTACTAATTTGTGAGAGGATGAGACGCTCTAAATGCAGGAACTTAATGACTATGTAGTGGATGGTTGTTCAGTACGGGCTGTTGATAGCACCAGGCAGAGTAGCATTTGGTTCAGTAGTAGCTGTGTGCGTCATCCCGAGCGTGGTGGCCCTCTCCATGTCTCCTGTGGCCATGATGCTCATGACGCTGGTTGTGATGGTGGCGTCGGTACCGATGTGATCGACGAGCTGCAGTGAAGGAACAGAGATTCATTCAGAATAAAAATGAATCCCTTTTAGTTAAGCTTATTTGGAGAAAAAAAATCGAACAATAAGATGTTTAAAATACTGCACCAACTGCACATATGCACTAAAATGAACAATGCAAGTATTCCGCCTGATTATGAAGAGAGGGAAAAACTGTATGTGGATGTGTATAGATGGTCAGGAACTAAAGGCAATGCAAACCAAGGTTTTTTGTAGAGCTCAATTTGTACATTAAGTAATTCAGTGCTTCACAGAACAAATAATCAATATGAAATTTACTTTAAAAGAGAAGAGGGCAGATCAAATCCTATGCATAGCTAAACAGAACTGTTTTGAGACAGGTTTAGAACATTGTCATACAGGCTCATTGTTTTTTTGTTTTTTTTAAATTAATGCCAGTTTTAGGGTAATTTTAATGAAATGACGTAAGCTGAGCATGTCATGTCATGACGAGGTACACGCAGAGCAAATGTACCTCGTTGAACACAACAGAAAATAAAAACTCACATTTTGCACAGATGATTCTGGGCCTTTCCCAGGTGCCATCTGCCCTACAGCGAGCAGTGGGGATGTGGCGCTGGTAGAAGCCTTCGGCGCACTGGTAGCGCACCACAGCATGAATGTCATAATGGGATTTCCTCCGGCCCACTAAATGTGCATGCTCCACTGCAGGTGGAATCCCACACAAAACTAAAAGACAATAGATTACACAGTTCAGATTCTAAAGACATTGTTTAGAGACGCCATACTTCACAATATGCCTGTAGATGGCAGTATTGTACAAAATGTGAACGTGTTGTCTTGCCACAAATTTATATTAAGAAAAAATCCTCATTTAGTTTCCTCATTTTTATTGATTCATGCATCAAAACTCTGATTGATACACAGTGCTCTAAAATGTCACAAACCACTTTACACTACATGTTTTCAAAAATAAAACAAATAAAATACTAAATCTGCTGCATGCTGTAGCGTAATGCCACTATGGAAAGGTGGGGCTTTTCTGTTCTGCAGTTTTGAACAGGAAGTCAATGGACCTATTTCTAAGTTGTTTTCAATTAATATTGCGGTTTACAGTGAACTAAATATAAAATGATGATCTACTTATGTTGAAGTTCAATACTAAGCACCTGAAAGTAGCATGATGTGTCTCCTTTAAAGTTTGACTCAATATAAGATCAGCCAAAACATGGTGGTTTCAGTTTGTTTTTGTGGTGGTAGTTGGTGGTTACAGTTCTGTAATGAGTCCTGAGATGAGGACAGGAAAATCAAGAATCAATGTAATTCTGAAGTAGTAGTAGTAGTTCTGAAGTAACTAGGTGTCCATTTTGCTAAAATTTCTGCAGCAGTCTTTGATGGATTCAAAGATTCAATGAGCTATTAGGTTTAGCACATTCTGTTGTGTATATCACAGTCACAATTATCCATGTCCTTTATACAGAAATAAGATCTAGTTTTTATACCTGTGCCTTTTTTGCAGATGTAGGGCAGATTATAGTTGCAGGGCACGTCGTTCCACTTGCCATCCTCATGGGCAATGGTCACCACACAATCCTCCCCTCCTGCAAAGAAGTTGTCCGGCTGGCTCTCCCTCCAGTTCTCATACACCTGCACAGGAAATAGAAACACAGGCACAATCATATCTGATTAAAAATTATAAAGCAAAATAATACACAATGTCATTATGTAAAAAACAAGCAAATATTCACCAAATCATTGGTATCAGTCCACTGGAAATCTTCTTCCACAGTGCGATCATTTAAACCAATCCAGGCATTGTCATGACCCAGACCTACCAAAATCATATGTAAAATTATTATATGTTACATCATTAAGCTGAGCTCCAAAAAGCTGCAGAAATGTATTCACTTAATATTGACATAAACCATCCATGTAGCTGTTATTTTTTCAGATTCATTGGTGTTTCATGTGGGACAAATTGACTGGATAGATGTAAACAGAACATATAAATTGGAAATATACGACCAATTAGCTGTGTAATCCCTCAGTCGTCCAGGTGGGCTCTTTTGCAAAAGAAAATTGAATTCTGTAAACTGGACAAGTACTTAGCAGTGAATACGTTTCATCACTCATCCAACTAGCTTCTTCAGTTTCAGTTAGTCAGTCACTGTATTCACTCTTAAAATGTTTGTCCAGTTTCTTTCGATACAACCAATTGGCGCACTTGTTTGTTTCACAAACACAAAAGTAACTATAAACTTGACTATAAAAAACTATAAAATCTGCAAAAGTTTTTTACATATGAATAGTTATTCCAGAGACATACCATTGATGAACTCTTGCTCAGTGGCAGATATGATGCTTGTGAGGTGGGCACTGTGCTCTCTGCAGTCTTTTTCTGCATCCTCCCAAGTGTGTCTGTGTGTGAAGTACCTATGTAGAAATACAAGTTCACAATTGTGTAGTTTGGCATGTTTGTCACAGATAACTCCATGTTAGTGCAAATGTATGAAGCATCTATGGCGTGTAGAGTGCATTAATTTATTTATTTATGGAAAGAAGAATTTAAAAAAATAACAAACATATATTTCTACCTGTAGCAGTGGCCATGGAACTTCCTCCAACCATGTTCACAGCCTTCGATGTCTGTGGGATGAGTAGAGTGAAGAGTTGGACAAAAAGTCTTGGAAGTGCATATATATTACAGGATAAGAGTGACAATGGGTAATTACAAGAGTTTCAAGTAAAAATCAGTGTTTTGGGCTTAAGTTTTGGTAGTTTAGCAGGTAAAATACATTACAGTCAGAGTAGATGTAGCCTCCTCTCTGCACTATTACTATTCATTACTGACAGGGGGATTCATTTATAACCATGGATCCACATTATTCCTCATTACTCCTGGTCCATACACAGGAGCAGTGAATGAGCCAAAAACCAACAAATCTCCACAGCACTTAAACTGTCCCTAAATGGTGTATGGAATTTTGTCCATTGATGAAAGACAAAGAGGGCTTCCTTTTTAGTGATAAATACTCACCACAGATACTAATCCACCAAACAAAGTAATACTTAGAAAAACATAAAACCTGTCATTTGCACTTTAATGTTGGTATTCGACATATACCTGGGTTTTGATTATATCTACATTTCAAAAGATTGAGTCCAGACACTACATGTGAATAGGAAGAAATGTTAAATTTAGAGATATCAATTTAAAACTTCCTCTGTAGGAAAAAAATATATTGCATGTTTTTCGTCCGTAATGTTTTAACATAGGCCATAAATAACACATTTTGTGTGTAAAATTGCCTAAGTTGCATATATTTGGGATATATAAAATGTGTAAAAAGTATTTTTGCTCACATACTAGATACAAAACAATATACATGGGGGGATTTTGGATATTATTGCTTATTTTGTATTTGAATAAATTAGATCTTACATAAAATTGATGTAAAGATTCTCATTTCTGTGCTTTTTTAGAGGTAAAACTTGAATAAATCAGACTTAGATATTAACAAATCCTTCTGTACGATCAGTCAAAATCTTAGGTACAAGACTGGAAAGTTTGGTTTGTATAAATGCTAGTTTAAGGGCTGCTCTTTATCGCTCTATGAAAAATTTATTTGGAGAAAATGGTCTTTAAAGTTTCAATCTCCCATATGCATCTGGATGCAAATTGATTAAATGAAATAATAAAACATCTTTAGTTGCAGATTGGACAATCTTGTTATTTTTAGGTGAGGCTTAAAGGTTGAGAGAGTAATCTGACCAAAAAGGGTTAGAGAGGGAGGATACTTTTGCCTGTAGGATAACAGTAACTCATTACCACTAGATGGAGCTCCTCTAACTCCTGCTATAGTGGAAGGGATCATGGCCTCTTCAAATGTAGTACACAGAAAGTAGGAAAGCACTTCTGGTGCAAGTCAGGTGCATTTCACAAACAAGCAAACAATTATAACATACATGATCCTTTTTTGCCACATAGTCTTACAATAGTATTTGATTTTACCTTTTTCGCACGTGTCTCCTCCATAACTGGGTAGACAGAGGCAGAGGAATGAATCAACCTTGTCTACGCAGGTGCCTCCATTTTCACAAGGCTCCGACTGGCAGTCATCAACATCTGTGTGTGAGAGGAGTGGTAAGGACAGTGTGCTGGCTCTTATCAGGACAAAATGAAAAACGATGAAATGTGGGTGTTTGCTGCCATTCAAACTGGAGCACAGAAACCTTGGCTGTCTTCAATGTGAGTTACAATGTATTTCCATTTAATATCCATTACACAGTTCATCTAATCAGTGTCTAATATCTCTTTCAAAATAGATTTTTAATCACATAGAAGTAAAGGTGATAACACAGTAATAAGTAATAACACAGTAATAGCAATAAGCTGAAAGTAAAAATAATGGCAAAAATAATTTAAAAACAATTGCACTTGTAATAATAATAATTGTATATCTGTGTAAGCTGTGATTCAGCTTTTTCTAAATTAGTCACGCTATCAACAGTGACAAGTATTCATTGCAATAAGATAATTAGTATAATTTACTTTTCTTCAATCAATAATAAGTTTGCACTTTATACAACACAAATCTGGTCAAAACCCATTCTCTCATATATCTCCTCAAGCAGAGTGACAACAAAACTCCTGCAGCTCTCAAACCTGTCTGGGAAAATAAGCTGAAAGGGACATTTCTTCAAAATCAATAAAGTATCATTTTATTGACCCTTGTGGATGACATGTATTCTTCTTTTCTTTGCTGTGGGGATTTTTCAGACCCAGAATAAGGTTTTTACCCCAGGTCTGCAGAAATCTATTAACGCTCACAGTTGGAGTGCTCCAAGAAAGCCACTTAAAAGTTTCAACTTTGCCTTTGAGTCTCTTCGTATCGGGACGGTTTATAAGCAAAAAGAGGAGAGAGGAAAGGTCACTAGCATCAATGTGACAGACCGTTCAAATAGACATAACCTTTTAGTGTTATAAAGTTTGACACGTTCAGAGTCTACACTGTCATAGCGAGCATTCAGTTTCATTTAAATACCAGTTTGTTCCAGAATGAGAAGTTCAGACGAGGAACTAAATATAGCTGTTATTCTATCCTCAAAAACACAACTTTTTGATCAAAGTGTCCCTTTAATGTGACACATAGAAGCTGTTTGCTGTGATTAAAAATAGATGGGAGGGCTGAAAATGTGCATGGTTCTTTCATATCATATTCTTGTGCTGACGATGAATAAAATGGCTCATATAATTCAAAATATAAAAATAAGGCATTGAGTTGGAAATACAATTGCACATTTTAATTATAAATATCGTTCATCTTTTACCCTTTTCTCACTTAATCCTACATCACATCCAAAACTACTGGTGGTACGTGGCCTGCCTCTGTAGTTTGAGTATTTGTTTAAATCATTATAATTAAATAATTTTGCACTTTTTGTGTCAGCCATCATTCATAGTTTCCTTTACTCAAATTTTAGAAGTAGTTTAGTCTAATTTTAGAGCATTTTCAGCCGAAATATAGACCTGATAAAGTTTGGGTTCAGCTCTGGCAGTACTCGGAAAGACAAATACTATTTTAGGTGGCACTTGGTATGAAAAGTTTGAGCTAATTTTTCATTCCTCTGAAGACCATGGAAGTATACACATACCAACAGCAAACCAAGCATGCCAACACATACTGCTCAGATTTAAATACAAAATATAGCAAATCCTTGGATGACCTTGCAGCTCTTACATTTCCATCTAATCTATAGTTAATAACCCACACCTCAAAGTTCCTCTTAAAACAAAGCAAGTCTTTGTTGCTTGATTAAAAACAGTCTGATCTCGTTTTGCTTTTCATGAATAATGCAGAGCGTAAGTAGCCCCTTTGAGAGATAATACTGCAAATTCTGCAAATCCATAAACAGCCTTCAAGCAAAGTGACCCACATGAAGCTGCTGGCTGTCAGTCTTACCCTCTCCATCCATAGCACACAACTTAAGCAAGTGTGAATATTAACCTCCAAACAGTGTTAATGCATCTATTCATGAACACGAGAGCACTGAGGCACACGCATCTGTGCCAGGATGTTGTACAGATGACTGAGAAGAACTTTCAGAATTCTTGCACAGAGTAGGATTTCATTTTCCATAAATAAAGCAATCGCTAATAATTTAATCAAAAGAAGTAGAGGTCCTTTAGATGAAAAGTGCATTGACAAAATTAAAACCACCGGCACTGGTATTGAGCTGATGCAAATTAATGGTTTGGAATTGATCAACCTTTTGTCAAATGTCTGCCTGCATCGACAATCATACGATTTTTCGCTACAAGGAACAGCTTGACCTACGACCTTCCAGTATGACGTGCGAAACACCTGGTATAGAAAGGTAAAAGTAAAGAGCTGATTGTATTGTGTGGGATGTGTGGATGGCATCACTCACCGATCTCACAGTTTTCTCCAGTGAACCCTTGTGGACAGTAGCAGCTGTATCCAGTCTCTTGAGGGAGGCATTTTCCTCCATGCAGACATGGGTTTGTCACGCAGGGCTCCACCTCTGCACCAACTGACACAGATGGAGAGGGGCAGGGAATTTGGGAGGGCAAAATAGTATACATGATGGTTATTAATGTGTTTAGGTGATCTGTTGTAAAATCTTTAAGCAAATGAGATGTGTGCAATATGATGGAACAGTCAAATCATTTGTAATCATTTCTAAGAGCATATTTCATGCACATTTATTTATTTAAAATGTCACTGATAAGAGTTTGAGGCAGGATTAAAACCACTGAATACATTTCTCAAATGGGATGTGCGTTTGATACGATTCGCTCTCAATACTATCTCATGCGTTTACATTCTGGTTTAGGTTGATAACAGTTTATAAGTTATAAATCACTGCAGGCCTACAAGAAAATCCTTTTGTTGCTGGATCACAACTACAACACGCTTTAGGAGGATAGAAACTCATTTCCATACTATTAAATGCAAATGTCACCATCATTTTCCACCGCAATTTCTACAGCCCTTAGCAGCATTTACAGAACACATACATATCAATTTCTCTTGGTTTTCTTCTGGACAGATCAGAAGCCATAGAGACCCAACCTTGCATCCACTCACCGCCTCCGTTGTCATGGCTACCATATGGATAAGTGGGCCTGGGCTGATTGGGCCGAGCGTAGTGGGCAGTGTGAGAACTTCAGACATTAGGCGCCCTTGATAGAAATGAACTATTCAGCCCCTAAATGGGTGCGTGTGTGGTCCCCGCTCCACAAATAGCCATTTCCATATCAATTGAAACATCACCATGTGTTTCTCCCCTCTGCTGCTCATTACGGCGAGTTAACGTTGTTCTGAAAAGCAGCACTGGTTGGTTTGGACCGTGGTGCTCAGCTGTGGGTGTCTTTGTTCTCTGACACCAAGGAGCGTTTAGAAAGAGGAGGCGGCTGGAGAGGGGAGCAGCAGGTTGGTGTGTTTCTGTTTACATGGTACAATGAGCAAAAATCAATACACTGCTATGATTAGCCTCAAGGCAAATCCTGTCCAATAACTAACCCTGAGCACATGTCTGAATTATCACTCTGGGGGCAGCTGTATCAAAAAGCAATGAAAAAAAAATAAGCATCAGAAGAAAAATAAAAGACGCTGAGTTTTCGATCATTTTAGCTTTCAGGAGCAGGGGAGAGGTTGAACTTTTATAATACATTTCCGCAGCTAATCCTACCCTCATGTTTTGAATTTTGCTGAAGTCAGATGCCAAAATCAGCCATGCATTTCATTGGATGCGCATCAGTCCGGTGGAACGTGCTCCAGCGCCTTCTGCATCAGTCAAGGTCACGGTCCATACCAGACAATATGAAGTATTACGACAGCCAGATTGAGTACAGTGGCTGGTGGTGTGTGTACGTGAAAGATAAACCGAGTGCGATTGGTCGTTCATTAAAGCAAGTGGTGCAGAAAAATCAATAGAGTGGAGAAGGAGTGGACAGGCTCGACTGTCCCCTGCTCTGCTTCTGACACCAGTGGCACTAACAGCACCAATAAGCCTGCAGCTGCTCGAGCCAACAAACACTAATCCACATATTACAGGTGTTTACTAAAAGACCGCTTGGGAATTGACATGAATGAAGACGTGTTTACAATTAGATTTTAAGCTTCCTGTTTAATTCAGCGGTTCTCAAATGGTGGACTTTTATGCAAGATTCAGGCCTGGTTTAGTTTAGATTCAGAACTAGTTTGGACCTCTTTTGAATCTCTGCATGGGTATATTTGTCTCAAAAGTGATGAAAAAGTGAAAAATACATGTGATGTTTTATGTCGTTAGCCATGCTGTAATTGGCTACCATTGGCTTTTTAATTTTTTTTAAATTGACAGAGTTGAAGTTGGATTGTTGTCTTTGGGAATCATCAGCATTTATTTTGCAATACTTTTTTACCCAAATAGAAAGAGCTGTTCTTAGTCCTCGTTTAATTTCATGTTAGAGTATTTTCACTTGGACCTCGTCAAATGTCAAAAGACTAAATCCAGAACTAAACCTTGACTAGGTCAGGACTAAACCAGGTCTAGTCTATATCAGGACTAGACTAGTTTCAAACATACTCAGTTTAGACCTAGTTTAAACACATCTTGTTTAGCCCTAAATTAAAATAAGTTTTGTTATATTTCATAGTGTTAGTTTTAATCGTGGCTAAGTGAAACATTTAGGTATCACTAGACCTTATGTTAGATCCTTGTATACATTTGTGGTGTATGTGGTGTATGTAACTCAGAGGCTGTCAATCAATAGAGGAATCAGCCTATAAATTGAACAGCACAGGTCTATGCCATTAACCTTGGCTTCCTGCTGATACAGTTTACAGCTGTTTTCCATCATCACAGCTCAAAGATGGCTGCCATTGACACTAAGCTTTGCAAAAATAAATCAGCATAGAAATATGGTAGGCTCCCTCAGGCACCGTCCACTGCTGAGAGATAGTACGCTTCCTGGGTGTGTTCTCATTATCGAAGCAGAAATAAGTAGTAAACCAGGTGGCCAGCCCGGAGCTCATTCCTATGTGGCCCACACCGCAGACTTAATCAACAGATTGTGTTCAGGGACTGCAAAGCGCTCCTCCACGTTTATGGTAAGAATAAAGAAACATGAAAACTGGAATAAACACACTCTAAAAGTATGCTGCAAATTCCAGAGTGCAGTGCAGAGTTATAAAGCATTCATAAATATCTAAATGAACTGTGTGGGGCAATTACCATTATAATTTGTATATAAGCACAGACATTGATCCTGTTCACACTTTTTGCACATCGTTATCCATTTGATCATAATGTAAAAGCTCACCTGTTGTTGGACTCAGCGTAATGACACTGATGTTGTCCGCTCCTCTCCGACTCTCCTCTTCCATGTTGCCAGGTAACAGGGCCCCCGATCCAACAGTGTGGGACCAGGCAGGGTCTTCCTCATATTGCGGGCTGGGCTGCACTGAGGGAGGATACTCCTGAGAGCTGTTTAACTCCAAAGGATTCACTGGAACCCATTCAGGAGACTCTGTGGATGTGCTCTGGAAGACGTGAGAGGATGGAGAAGAGGAAGAGAAGATAGAAGGGTGTCCATGTTCAAATGTGGACGTCTGGGTTTGCGATATGGAGGAAGACAAAGATGTTGGTGCTGACTCTGATTGGGAGTGAACATTTGTGGTCTGGGAGAAGTTAGGAAATTCAGCTTTCGTTGTGGTTGTGGACATAATTTCGGTTTGTTTACTGGTTTCAAATGTTGACAAGCGTGTGCTTTCTGAAAAGTTAGTGAGCTCTAATGGACTGCCTGTCGTGGTGGCAGCGGTGTTTTTGCCAGAATGCCCTCTCCGGTGCCCCCTCTCTCTGCTCCTCTCTCTGGATCTCTCCCTGGGTTTGCTGGTCCCTCCCGGTCGACGTGACATTTGGATCTCGCCTTTCACTTCTGCCCCTGTGATTTCTCCGCTCCCCTCTTCCTCCACTTTAGCCTTGTCCTCTCCCCTGTGCTTCTTGCCCCTGCCCCGCCCTCTCCCATGTCTCGTGGTCTCGTCCCTCTTGGTGCTAGCGGATGTGGTGGTGTCCGCTTGAGTCCAGGAAGGATAGAGTGTGGTGGATTTGAGGGTGTCTGTGTGCTCTGGTTGTTTGCTGCTGGCTGGTGTCGAAGGTTCAGTGGAAGTGGACAGATGAGTGGGTGCTTCTTTGCCAGATGGTGTGGGGTCCTCCTTTGACCTGCCACCAAACCAACCTCCCCAAGAAAACAGACCTGCAGAGGGAACAGAATAATTTACAGCAAAACAGAGAAGGAGAGGAGTCCGGCCATTATAAGACTTGAGTAATGAAAACACATTTTTATTTATTTGCACTCAAAATGGCAGCTTTTCTATTTTAATAGTCATAACTGACTAAAAAGATAATAGAATGTCATTTTCACTACAAAATAATAGTGGTTTCATTACAGGTGGTATATGTAGGTTTTCTAGTTGAGGGTCTGTTATCTGATTTTCTCACAAAATTGTTTTTGCTGTGCCAGGGAGGTTCCACAGTATAATGTAAAAGCCTCTATCTTTCATTTATTAAGTAAAGACATTTTTATTGCCCAAAAACGACTTGGTTTGATTCTTGTCTCCATGGTCACTGCTTGGGTTTATTTCATCTCTATGAAGAATAGAGTGCTTCGTTCCTACCACCAGCCAACTACATAGTGCCCCTTTAAGATCAAGACCATTCGAAGACCATTCGGGAGAGGTACACTTTTGTCCTATTTATGTGGTTGTTTCAGTATCGATACTTGTTCAAATGAGTTTTGATACTATTTTGAGTATTGATTAGTATCTAATTTTCAATACTTTTGATAACCAAATGGTTAGTTACTAGTTGTTCTATTGCTCTACCAACAAGACTGTGTTTCTCATTGGATGTGAGTATGAGCTTCCAGAGAGCTCATCGATGATCACACCAGCTGTCAATCACAGCTGAGAAGCTCTTTCAAGGTCATATTCTCTTTGGTAGTGTTTATAATTCGCTGTTGCTAGGGACAGTTCACAAACATTGTTTAATATCTGTGCACTGTATTCAACAAAAATGTACTAATTTTATAATATAAATTTGGTATCATATATTCTTGTTGCAGTCAATGTAATTTCTAAATCTTCACCTATGGTCATGAGCTTTGAGTAATGACCGAAAGGACAAGATACAAGAAGTCAAAATGAGTTTCCTCCGCAGGATGGCTGGGCGCTCCCTTAGAGATAGAGTAAGAAGTTTAGTCACACAGGAGGAGCGCTGGGTGGAGCCGCTGCTCCTTCACATGGAGAGGGTTCTGTTCTGTATGCCACCTGGATGCCTCCCTCAGTACACACTAATGAACTCACCAGTTGATGCAGTGGGTAGTTTAGATTTATCATCCATCTCTTTTGTCTCCTTTTCCTCAGCTGGCTGTTTTGTCACTTCTGTTCCTTCATTATCTCCTTCCTCGCCTCCTAAAAGGTAATTCCATGGCTTCCACATGGAGTTAACTATTTTTGACATCACCTAAATAAATTAGTTGACATTTTATTATTGTAGAAGTTACAGTATATTCTGATGATCATAGTTCATGTCTGGCGCTGACCTTTTTCTCTGCAGGAGTGGGCTTTACTGGAGGTCTGAGGAACTCCTCTGACTCTGGCCCAGGCTCCATCAGTTCGCCCCAATCTAATGAAGACTGTCCCGGGATGAATCGGAGGGTGACGAAGGACTCTGATGTTTCTTCGGACCAGGGGTCTGAGGCTGTAAATACATTGAATTAAGTTATTATGTCTTTAATGCGTTCAATGCATTATTAAATACAATAATGAGTATTACATGCATCTGAACCATTTTGTGTTGCCTCATCCTCAATTTCAACCAATCCAGTCCAGTTAGATGCTGAAATATCATTGCTGCCTAATGATCCGAGAGATTGGAAATTAAAATGCTTGTTCATTGATTGTTTTATTATCACTGACACAGTTGTGATGACATTTCTAACCTGGACTAGTACCAAAGTTCTGTCTTGTCACAGCAGGGCTTGGAGTCACAGCTTCAGTGGCGCCTGTGAGGTAGCTCCAGGGCTTCCACAGAGACGAGTAGATCTGGGAAATGGACTGAGAATCTTTCACTTTACCTGAAACATATTAAGTTTTTAGAACATTCTATTTTGCAGTATCAGAAAAGTATTAGACTCAACAAAATTGATACATCAATAGTACAAGAATGGTTATGCATAATGTTTATAGCCCTGTCCATCTTGGTACTACACACACAGCTACTAATGATATCAATACTTGTGTCGTTGCACCACAAATACAGAGGCTATAGTTTCATCCTCCATATCTATGTATTTAATACAAAACCTTACTCAAGGTAAAATGAAAAATAAACTTTTTTTCTTGGGAAACACTGTCAAAAATAAGGGTACGAATAGGGCACAAATATGTTCTCTAAGGTACATTTTTGAGCTATGTACCCTCGATGTGTCACATTTGAACCCAAAGATACATATTTGTACCTTTTCCTGTCTGAAATGGAACATTTTATATATGATAAAAGGTACATATTTGCACCTTTTATTATCTCAATGTGAATAAAAGGTACTCATATCTCATATAGGACAACAACGTATATGACCAGTGAAATTTGGATGCAAAGGAATGAATAGACCTAGCTTATCAAGTTTTATACTCTTATTTAAAAACAATTTTACATCTGCTTTCGAAAGGGTACGAAATGTAAGGATACTAAATTGTACCCTCTTTTAGGGGTACAATGTGTGTAACCTTGAGGGTACTGCCCCAGCGACAAGCCGTTGTACCCTTTAAGGTACAAATTTTACACTTTATTTCTAACAGTGCAGTGAGGAACTATAGCAAACACGTAGTTAGTTTAGTTATAGACATTTTTACTGTTGACTGAAGACACTAAACATGTTCACGGCAACGGCAACAACAGCAACAACAACAACAACAAAAACAACAACAACAACAACAACAACAACAACAACAACAACAACAACATGTTAAAACATTCGGCTACTATCCACATGGCATCCAAAGAATCAAACCCACTAAGTGGTTTTAATATTGCTTTACCTCTATAGCAGTATGCATCGTATAGTGCTGTGCTGTTGTCCATAGTGCTGTTGGGAGCCACTGTGCGCACTCCGGGTTGGCTCCCTCCACAGTTGGGCCGAGGCCAGCTGACTGGGTACCGCACACTGCCATCAGACAGCCAGCCTGGAGCACAGCTGTCTAGGCCTGCCTTCCATGCCAGATACAATTGCCCCACTGTAGCCAACTGCCCCCCCAGTGACACACAGCGGTCGGAGGCAGAGGATAGTGACAGTCGGCCTGGGACAGAGGAGTGGAAGACCTCACCTGCCGCAAAAATAGAAAATAAATATAATTGAATACGCTTTTGGGCAACATGTCATAGTATCTACTATTTTGACATTGGTACATTTACATGGCCGGTCAAAGTCAGATTACTAAACTAATGAGATAACCTAACAATCAGGTCTGACTTTTGGTGTGTGTTTACATACACAATAGAAATCTCATTATCAAAACACTTGGGGACATGAGTCAGTTAATTTTGAGAGCAACTGTTGCATTTGGAAGATAAAGTACCATGAATTTCAAAACAACTATTTCAATCTTCAAAATCTTCAAAATATTTTCTTCTCCATTATTGTCTTTGTCACATTAGTTTGCCCTTTTTGAATAATTTTCCTTGTGAAAACCCACAGGTGTTTACAGTCAGAAAGAAATCAGATTACAACGTTAATATTTACATGACATTTCAATAATCTGAAAACTCCTGAAATCAGATAATGATCAGACGTGGTGTGCATGGAAACTTCTACTGCTACTGCTACTGCTACTGCTACTAATGTGAAAATCTTTCTGGCACATCTCTCCATTTATCAGAATTCACTGACAGTTGTAATATGACTTTATATTAGACTTTGCAATCTACTTGGACACCTTAGCGTTGTCATTTCCAATTTTTAAACTCAAAATGTTGTTTGTGCCTGAAAAATATTGCCAGGCCTTGATTACAAATAAATGTGTTAAAGCTTCAAAGTTGCTCTACTGCCAAGTGGTGACAATTTTAGCCGTGGAATCATCTGAACAAGATGTATGGCCCTTATAAACATGGAGGTAAAAAATGTAAGTAATAATAATACAATTTTTAAAAAATAAATAAAAACTGTACACACCATCAAATTTCTCTGCAATACAGTAAACATCAAACAGCTCCTTTGGATCCCTCTTCCCATAGTTCCTCACTCCAGCCGAGTACTCCTCGTGTCCATAGCAACCAAGTTCTGGAGACTGGACTGAGTAACTGTGAAGACATAAGGGAGTCATCAAGAGAAATCCACCCTACCGACTCATCACCACAAATACCTAGCTGATTTGACGTGTCACAGTCAACAGTTTCTGTTGCTTTAGAGTCAGAAGTGAATTCTGGTTTACAATCAACTGTGCATCTTAATCTAAGAGCCACCAGTCACACTGAAGACAGTGTGGTAAAAATATTAAGTAGGGAGAAGGGATGGTTTGAAAGAGTGAAGGAGACATTATTTGTTAAGAATCAACCCCTTTTTAAAATAAGAATGGTGATCTGAGGGACAACATCCCATCGGTCTACAATAGCCTCATAACATCTAGAAAGAAATTAAACCAGTGAAATGCTAATGTGGTACTTGACAGCGCTGAGAGTGAGGTGGCCTGACCTCAATAGGTCTTCATGACCTAAGCTGTAAGAGTGGAACTTGCAGTATTAGAAACAAGGGCAGGGCAAGGTTCAGTTAAAACTCCTCACATTGGGCTGGGCTAACATGAGCTGAATGAGAGTATAAATGATGCTGCTCAAACCATTTCCATCAGATTAAAAATGAAACATTTTGGATGGAAGTCAAAAAGTCTATTTCTAAAAACGGACTCTAGATGACAACTTTTCAAACATTTCTACCTTTCTACCTTTCGGGACAAATGAGGAATTACATCGACTCAGAAGTAATAGCTCATAGTAACAGGCAGGAAACCACATAAAATGACAATCTTCTCACCGGACAGTCTGATCCTCCAACCAGCCAGCTGCACAGCTGGAGTAGCCACCATAATACGCTGCCCACAGCTGGGCTGCACTGGCAATATGAGCGGAGTTCTCCAAACAGGCCTGTTGTGCTTCAGAGAATGAAAAGGCGTATTCCGTTCCCGGAGCCTGGTAGTGGAACACCACACCTACAGAGACACACAGAGGTTGATGAGATTTCTTTATTTAGGACAAGATTAAAAAAAAGAAAAAAAAAAAAAGTAAATGAATCAGTGAGATGAAACGTCTCTGCTAATGGATCAATGGACTATTTGAGTCAGATGGAACACATGGGATATTTGTTATTGATGAAGAATTATAAAAGAATTACACATTAATCTAAGTGGATAACTAAGAACAGAACAGTGTCACTAAATAATCTGGAAGACTGACTGCAACACAATAAAAAATAATCAATAGATCAATAAATAGTAAATAATCTGGAAACAACCCTGATGTTTTAGAATGAGAATTTTTGCATCTGCAGAACATACCAGAGACCACCAGAGGAACAGTGCCTCTCTCATAGGCGTCTCCCTTGACAACCTGACAGTGGTAAGTGTCTGAGTCGTTTGTGCGGAGATTGGAGATTTCCATGGTAGCATTCAGAGGATTGGCAGTGTATCCTGGCAGCCTGACACGGCCGCTGAAAGCCTTGTTCACCTTTATGACATCACCTTTTGGCCAAAAAAGAAGTTTACTTTTTGAGATAAAATAGACTGGTTTAAGTTACACTGTTACCGTTGTGTATACCTTTAGCTGAGACAACTGTCTGCTCTAGAGGGGGGCCTTGGCCACCTGCTGGCAGTCTGACTCGAGTCCATACAAGGTGTGGAGTATCGCTGCTGGAGCTGGAGCTGGGCTGGAGAGTGAGCACACAGGGCAGCAGAGCTTTTCCTGCCAGCAGCTCTGTTACAGTGGGATGAGTAACTCTTCGCATGTTTACCACTGTGGACACAGCACCTTAGAAAACAAAAACAATATGTGATAAGTATATTAAGAATTCAGATGTAAGAAACCTGCTTCAGTGTCAAAACAGTTTGCACAAGAGAGTGGTGGACTATATTTAAAGTCAAGTTCTTAAACAAGACCTCAAGAATTAATTCACACACAACCATCACCCAAAGGACTGTAAATGAAATGCTCCAATTAAGCTGCACAATAAATTGCAAAAGAATCAGAATTGCATTTTGAGTTTCTACAGTCAGTTCTCAAAGGCTACAATCATTTATTATTTTTATAGAAAATTCTTGTTTCTCCTGTAAATCTTTTTTCTTCTTCTTTTTTTTTCTCAATTTTCTTAGGATTCTTGTTTTTATTTGTTAAGGTGAGACACTACAGATGAAAAGGAAAAAATCTTAAATGTAAAGATATCAATTGAAACTTCTCCTGTACTTTATTCACATAACTGTAAGTTTTTGACTTAAAACTTTAATAAATCAAGCTTAGAATTACATATTGAAAAATCCTTCTATACGTTTCATCAAACTCTCTAGTTTGGTGTGTGTATAGGTGCTACTTTAAGTGGTGATCTTTTTGGTAAAAAATGCATTTTAAGAAAACTGTCTTTGAAGTTACAATGTCCTAGAGAAATCCATGGATACAAGGAGATTCATTGAAGTAATAAAACATCTTTCAGAGCATATTGGACAAGTTTGTTGAAAGCCGATATGCTGAGAGAGCAAACTGACCAAAAGCAAAAAAAGAAAAAAAAAAAAAAAAAAAAGTTTTGCCTGTAGTGTTTCGCCTTAATTTATTAGTTCATATTTCCGACTTCTCTCAAATGTTAATACTCCTGGGGTTGTCTATAATATGCACTCGGAACAGAATCCTACTTTTTCAACATAAATCACAAATTGAATTGCAATCGCATTACTGATCAGAAACTGACCCCTCCACTCAATATGGCATTAAACTTATCTCCGTGGAGACAAGAAGGTGACCCCACCAGACTAAGTCAGATATGTGCACTGACGAGCTTGCTCGTAGTCAGAATCAATATTTTTGCAGTAAAACGCTTGTAATTGAATAAATGAAAGATACTGTTGATAGATTTTATGCCATTCTGTGGAATATTACAGGCAATGCAATAACAGCTCTGTCGAAACAAGCAGGCTGTTGCGCCATATGATTTTTCATAGTACATCTAACAAAAATAGCTTTGTACCATAGCACATTACAAATACCATTAAAAAAGAAAGACAACAAGTGGTGTTGATGGAAAATATCCCATGTTTTAATTACATTTAATTACAAACATTAAAATGTGCCATAGCCCATAAAAACAATGGATACATCCAATTATAGGCTCAGATTGATTGGATTTTAATTTGCTAACCACTATCTAACACAACTTTGGTCTCATATTAGAGTAAATCCCCATCATCACCTTTCATCTGCATTCAGATTGAACAGCAGACTCATGAGAACACCTCTTGAGTGTTGCAAACATCCATTAAATTTTCCAAAAATCTATAATTGAGTGACACGAAGGAAAAACAATATGCTATACAATACAAACAGTTTACAGAAGCAAACAGAAAGCTGTGGGATTTGGAGCTGGAAATGAGGGGACTTTGGATGACAAGTGTGCCCTAAAGCGTGGCGCTGACAGATGGAAGTGAAGAAAAGGCTCTAAAGAAGGAACAGAAATCTGCAAGGGACATGAAAGGACACTCGCTGTCATTCACACTCTCTATCTCACGCTGTTGTCACTCCACAGTCCCCTGAGCGGCCAATATCAGCGCTGAGCTGACACAGAGGTTTAAATATCGTAAAGGGATATTTTTACTATATTATTAACACTTCAAAACCCTCCGCTACATATGTTTTTTCCTGTAACTTTATATTTGCTATTTAAAATATCTGGTGAACTGTATCTCCCAACGGTGGGATGTACACGTGTAGATCTCCTCACCATAAACCTCGCCATGATAATTACTGACTAACCATTCAATATATGTCAGACAGCCCATGTTTTTAAATATGTTACACTTTTAGCAAAGGGTTTACAGGATTTTTGTCTGAGTTATCGTGTCTGTGGCTTAAGTACTTTCAATATTATCGTTTAGCAAGGTATTTTCTGAAACAATGTATCGTGCTACTAAATGTATGAAATGCGTGAAAAAAGTGTCAGGCTTGCAGCTCAAGATCTAGAAAAAGTGCTACCCTGATACTGACAGGTTTCCCTAGCTACGTATTTGAAATATGGGTCAAATCCAGATGACAGAAAGCCATTTGTCCCTTTAGTGAGCCCTTGTGACTGGAGTTACCCAATGTATTGTTTTGCTCATCATTCACATTTTCAGAAATAATACAGTGTGACCATGGCTGTTTCAGGTATCTCACCAGGCTTAAATACCAACGGCAGCACATTCGGTACCCTCACTGGTGATGTTAAAATGTAATTAAGCAAAGGATTATACTTTATGCAGCTGCAGATGGGACCTTTAACTGTAGGTCATGTGGATAAAATTACATAGATTTAAGATGTTTTTGTAATGTTGGATTAAAATCCAACATTGCATGAATGTATAATTGAACAGATGGCTGAAGAAACTTAAATGGGTTTGGAGACGTTCCAGCTCGGCCCCTATGAGCATGTTAGCAAACATTCTTCCACTGATAACACTTAAATTCACTCAGACTTGAGCTGAGTTTGAAGAATGAATGTAAACTGGTGGTTATTCGATCACAAACTCACCAGAGTCGAGACAGATCAGTATTAGGGACACAAGGACACGGTGACCTGCTGCAAACCGAGCCTGCCACATTCTGGACCTAAAAGACACAAATAAGAGCACTGTTTTAGAGAAAAGAATTCATTATATACAACCACATACAACCTGCAACATGATCAATATGGAGACCTCAGGACAGACAAAAGAAAAGGACAATTGTATATACATATTTATTTTATTTAGTACTTATTAAAATTGAAATTCATATCGGTCTTATGTAACATTACCAGGGCACCTTTTCAGATTCAGGTATATAAAATATCTCTTATAATAAATGTTAAATAATATGTTATTAAATACTAAACAAGAAATGGTATCCCAATATGTCCTTCCACTGCTGCAAGAGCTAATTCAGTTCTCAAGACACTGTAATATTTTCCAAACGTCACAAAGAAGGATGTTTGTTGTAACCGCTTTCCCTGTACCAGAAACCACTGTCATTCAAAAAAAGTACAAGTTTATCTTTCTGCCAGCTGCCATGAGGATGCATTAAATATTTAGAACATTTACACTGTTGCATCATCGATAAGCATTTCTCATCAAATCCACCCTTGATAAGGATAAATTGAGCAGACCTGTTTTACATTCTGACATAACACACTCACAAACACAAAGAAGAAAGCAAAAAAAGAAAAAAGAAAAGAAAAAGTCAAATCTAAATTTGCAGGAATGAGGACAGGCTGTAATCTTTTAAAGACAATTCCGATGCCAGCCGGTAATGATATAAAGATGTTTTCACAAATGTCTTAAGACTGTGAAATATGAGATAAACATTACTTTCAGATAAACTGCATCTTTATGTTGATGGCAACTTTTTATCACCTACATCTCAAAGATTAGACTCAGTATTTTTTTTTTTGAATGAGTTAGTAAACATTGTAAAAAAAAACTGTTTCTAAAAAGTACTATGGTTAAAAGGGCCTTTTATTTTTGCTCTAAGACAAAACAAACTTACAATTGATAAAGTGCAAGCTCATGACTTTGCAGAAGCTGTATCAGTCCCAAACACACTGTACTATTCTCATGCTTTGAGGTGGTATGTTTCGGTTTCATTCATTTTACAGATCGCACAGAAATGCCTGAAGCAGAAAGTAGTTTTTATTTGACACTCAGCAGCAAAGGGTTAGTTTGTTCAACTTTCTCAAGGTAGAGAATTGTGTTGTTTGTCTCCTCCTTTTCCAATAGCTAGTCCTAGGCTTTATTTTATTATAAGATCATACAAAATAAACTGAGAACAAAAGACGCTTCTCAATATACAACAAACTGATTATGAGAACAGACACAGTTTGCTTTAATGGTAAACAGGATAGTTAAAAATGCTTTGTCATCAGAATGTTCAAATTCTGTAATGGAGGTAACTGGAGGAAAAATGAAGTGGTATATACCTCGGGCCATTATGAGTTCAAGTCTTTTGTTTAACTTGACCCTGTGTGGTCACAGGACCCCCAAAACCCCTTTTTTGAACCACGCCTCTGAAGGAATTTTGTGAGTGGTGGTACTATAGCCACATGGAGTGTCACACAGTCACGAAAATTGAAAATCGAAGAATACTGACATGATGAGGTTTACAGAAACATATCATTATAGGTTTATGCATATCAATTTGCCATAATTAGACATTATACTGAAATATATATCCAAAAATGTCATGCTCATGGACAGCTCCTCTTCACAGTTACATCCTGACCCCATGGTATGGCAGTACTGTTCCATTTGTAAATAGTAAACTCCCCCAGCTTCAAATTAAGACCAAGATGAGCTCAGTATCTCAAACCTGCTGAAGCAGAAATAATATTCTACACTCCTGAACCAACATACAGAATTCTCATTCATTTGTCCACAGAAAGTTACAGTTACAGTTAGAGATTTCAGAGAAATAATTTAACTTACGTTTCATAGATTTTGGGCGGGTTTAAAATGGGGTTGTGGTTAAAATCAAGGTATACGGTAATGAAAAATAATAGTGAGAAAAAGGTAGCAAAATAATTATGTGGGCGGGGGCTTCCAGCCTATATACACAATTTCAATGATTAACTGGTCTAATCACTAATGATGTTGAGTCATTATAACAACAAACAAACAACCATTTTGAACTTCCAGTGTAAAAATGTAGGTTAATTTGCTGTTTTCTATCACAAAAGATTGAAAGAAATACAAATTTCTAGACTCAAAATTGTATTTGAGGTTCACAAAAAATATAATTTGTGGTTACATTTGCAATGTATCTGTAGATGAAATGAAAACCAAACTACATCATTGGGTCAACATTTGTGTGAGTATTCTGGCCAGTAAAATCTGGATTTCATCTTAATAAAAATATCATCATAATCTCCACTTACATCAACAAATGAGGTAAAACACAGTTGTAAATGTCTTTAAACCATGCTCTGATATCACTCCCAAAACAACCTTGATTTTTCATACTTTGTGATATTCTGAGGTTAACCCCAGTTTCTCCATTGAAATTACATTTTGTTCTGTTTCACTTGTGGCTTCATTCTGGAACACAAGCGTTCACTCTCCACATGCATCACCTGTCGCAAAGTAGCAAACTTTCCTTGGATCACTGTTGAATTGTACTCTGACTCATTCAAACATACCTGTTTTTTCTCATTATTCTGTTTATAACAAATAACTTTCAGAACAAAATCCACATGAGGTTCCACTTGAAAGAGATGAACAGCGTTATTTATGTAAACTGCGAGTGAGCATAATGTTTAAACCTTCTGTCTTATTAAATCTATATCACCAATACGTCTCAAATGGAATAATATAGGTTTTCGGACATTATCTTTTGTGCAGTGAGGTGATGGTGCTGCCTTTCTTCACAATAGCACAGTGTGAGGAGGCGCCCGCACACATCAGAAATGAGCTGCTGACTTTGCCAGAGGATTTGGCTTAGGTCCTGCAGTTCTCGGCTCAATAGCGAGACGCCTGTGACAGAGTTTTATTGGCCTTGCGCTGGTATGAAGTAGAGGAAGAGGAAAAAAAAACATGCTTTGTCTTAAGATGCGCCACGTTGGACGGATTTGAAAGAATTCTGACAATTTAAATCAGAAGACAAACAATTCCCTGTCCAAGGCTGAGAGATCGTTACAAAACGTTGGAAATGGGAGGACGCTGGCACAGCAATTAAACTTTATCTGGTTTATTTGGATTTTTTGTTATATAAAATAAACAATTTATCAAGGAAAACAGCCTCTTAGCATTCACCAAGGTAACAGCAGCTCATGCCAACAGCATCTCTGACACTGAAAAAAGAAGATTACGCAACTAGCCTTTATAAATCAGAGGAATAAAGGTGGCTTTCTCTCTAGAGCATGTGGAAGCTCAGTTAGACCTCAACCTAATACAAACAGTTTCTGATGAAAAACACACACTGCAACTCACCAAACCATGCTGCAGACAATGTGTGGAGTGCTTCAGTGGTGATTTGGTGCACATGGGTCTGTGACGTGGGTGTGGCCCTGCTCCAGTGCACGTCTCTAAACAAGGGTTAGAACCTGTTATGGGCGATGACAGATTGGGGTCGAGGCGTTGGACTGAGAGTGTTGGTGCACTGATTTCTAAAGGCCTGGAGAGGGTCATGACACCGAGGAGTTTGCCCAGTCTTAGGCAGTGGCTGATCCTGGGACTGGAAGAGGCCCAGCTGCCACAGTGTACACCAGCCGAATACAGAGCGCTGCCTGTGGACATACTATCTGTGTCTGGGACAGCACTCTTTCAGAGTTTAACCAGAGGGCCTTTACAGCACTCAACAGTCACCATCCCATAACGTCAGCAGCTGCATACTAACCAACCGTATCTTTTGTTCAGGACAAGACATGCCTCGTCATGTATGCCCCCCACACAGTCTGAACAGAAAAGAACCACAAGTCCCTCAAATGCTTCACTGGACATCAATGTCTGTACGCACTGGACACATCTTCACTGTGTTGTTTGAATAGGACACATTCATGGCTCATTGTGGACATCTGTGGCACAGTCAGTGACAGAGGTAAAGAGAGCAAACAAATGAGGTTAGTTGTCCCACATTGCGACTCAACATTAAAAACATAATGTAGGCGACTTGAATTTCCTCATCGGAGGTCGGTAAGTCACAAGTGCAGGCTCCTGCTGTGATTGAAATGAACCATGTGTGAGAGGGCAATGTAACCGCTTTAGGCCAAGTGTGTGAAACAACAAAAATGTTCAGTCAGGATGGTACAAGGTTATCTGTAACATAACAAACAAGATGGCAGCTACATCAGTGATCAATTTACATTTGACGTGCTCAATTCGTCAACCAAGACGGACATTAAAATTGAATGTATGCATGCATTAAAAGTTAAAAGTATCTATAAAAAATGTATCAACAACATATCTTATCAAATCTGTGGTCCACTTGTTGCTATATTAATGTTGATGGGTCATCCATATCCAGATAAAATATGCAATCTTTTTTTTTTTTCGTTTGGACTATGGATGTTTTATATTATAATTCAACACAAGAGTTCTGGTTCTTTAGCCTGCTCTCCTCTGCAGATATGACTGGTGTTTTGTGGTGACTAATCACACAGAGCAGCTCATGACTCAGTTTTGGCCACACCGTCAGATGAAGAGGATGGAAAGATGCCGCCTCTCAGAAGAAACACCACACACTTTTCTCTTCTCTCACTGACACCATTGATTCCACTGGGCACCAGGACAACAAGGGTTATTCAAACCGGCTACATAACGCGCTTTAGAGTGGTAGAAACCACTTGTGCGCAGCAGTCAGCTGGGACTTTAGATTGTCAAAGTAAAGAGAAAAGTTCATATATAAAGACAAAAAACACAGATAGGATTGTAAAAAAAACACAAACGTTTAGGAGCAAAGTAAAAAACAAAAACAAAAGGCTAGTTATTAAGAGTCCACATTTATGAGTAAATGTAGATGTTTAGAAAAAAATATTTTGTGTTATCATTAACACATGTGCCAGTGTGTGTGCATGTGAGAGCAGACTATTGTAACAGATATCCTGAAGGAAACAGTAACCGGGCTGCGCAGCAGAAAGCAGCTTCGGAATCAGGCATTATTCATTCATTCATCACGGAATCACAAAAGGATCAAATAACAGGCGGTGAGTTTGTGACCCTTGAATAGAATAAATGAAAAATAATCCTTTTCTGTATCTAATTTTTGTAAATAGCAAGTTTATTAACACTTGCAA
This sequence comes from Rhinogobius similis, assembly GCA_019453435.1. Lineage (NCBI taxonomy): Eukaryota > Metazoa > Chordata > Actinopteri > Gobiiformes > Gobiidae > Rhinogobius > Rhinogobius similis. The sequence goes on along the minus strand of CM033632.1, from coordinate 22,419,500 downwards.
CAGCAACTGCATGGAGGGAGGAAAGAGTGGGCTGACAAATGTAGCCTATTCTTCAAGTGTAATTGAAACACCACAGCAAAGTCATAGCCAAAAATTCTGAGCTCTAAAACAGCAGAAACAGATTGAATCTGAGCTATGTGCAAATTTAACATTCAGAGTATTAGCTATACATGCTTTTGCTACATTCATTCAAATAGAGTAGTGACAGTAGTAATAAGAGACCGTAATAAAACTGGAGACAAAGTGTATGGAAAAGCTTTTACCATCACAATTATAAAACAATATTAAATTGTCAAAACAAAATCTGTCCACAGAGTCTGTTCTTTGTTACCTTATTTAATGTTTAGTGGCTTAATGGTTTACTCTTAAAAAATGAAACCTTTCTGGGGTCTCACAAAAACGAGAAAATGCTGGCTAAGTGCGGCTTATTTAAAAGCCTGACTAGTGCCACAGTTCACTAATTTGAGAAACCAAAATTAAAACACTTAGCTTTTCAATAATTTTAATTAGAGCTGGGTGATATGACAATATGCTGATTTTTGAATTGTTTTCAATATTAATTTCCTGAACATAATAAATAAATGAGATACTTTTAATCATTGAAATCATTGAAAAAAAAAATGTTTTACCAATTTTGAACTCTGCTCCAGACCACATGATTTTACTGACAGAAGATTGGCTGTAGAGCAGGATAGACTGTAGATCTCGTGATTAAAAGGGAACCAAGTATATCATTGACAAGTAAAAATGACTGAATCCCAATCTCGAGTTAAATGTACGAGAAATGAAAAGATATACACCACATTATAAGGAAAAATAATTGTATGGAAAATAATCACTGGGGCTTATTCAAGACACAGCTGTACCAAGCATCATTATTTTACAAGGGTGTTTTCTATCTGCACTTTATGTTCAGTGCTGCTGAGGGTCACAATGTGTTTGTTTAAGTAAACAGCTAGAGAGAAAGCAATATTGATTGAATAGCCAAAGGTTGAATATAAATGACACACTGAGGCTGCTGGGTCGTCTAAATGGCCAGCTGTGAAAGCGCAGAGGTCAAAGGTGAAAGATGTCACGTTATTCTGAGTAACAAAGCCAATACTGGATCAGGTGCACCAGGAGCCACAATTTTAACAATACTATTAAAGACATCACATGTCATCATTTCTCTGGGGCTGTATCGACTAAACAAAGTCTTGGTCAATTAAGCACATGTCCCCTGCATCAACGAAAACTGACAAAAGTTCTCAAAATCATTAGAGTGTCACCAAAAACTACATTTACAGAGCGGTAAAAAGGCAGATTATGGCATTTTAAAGTTTTTTTTGTTTTTTTTTTAATCTTTTAGTTTTTGGTTTTTTTTTGTCAGTTTTCTGTCTCAACAACAACTCACCAGAAACCTTTTCAATCTACACAGTTATTTCATTTAATCCACTTTCATCCATTGATTTAAAAGGGACATTGTAATTTCAAAGGATGTTTTCTTTTTTTTTTTTTCTTTTTTTTTTTTATTATCACACAACAAAAAACAAAAACAAAAAAACAAACATGCAGACAAAGGTCTCACACAAGATATCAAGACAGAATCCCCATCCACCAGACAACAGAAAGAGAAACAAAAACAATAACAATTAATAACAGATAATAACCAAAAGCAACACCAGTCTTCTCTTCTCAACATATGGCCTGGCATTATTACTAAATCATACTTAGTAGTAGATAAAATATTTATTAGTTAGGATGTTTTCTTATCTAAAAACCAAAAAGATCACCCCTTAAAGCAGCAACAATGCACACCAAACCTTTCATTGTTGTACTTAACAAGATTTTGATGGAACATACAGAAGGATTTGTTGATATCTAACTCTAATCCTTATTTATTAAAGTTTGGCCTTTTTTTTTTTTTCGATTTAAATGTCCCAAATATGTGCAGTTTTGGGTATGATGAAATGCATGATGAAAAACTTGTAGTACATTTTTCTTGTATGTTAGTAAACTACATAAGAAGTTTGTCACTAATATCTCTAATTAAACAATTTAAACTGTCCAGTCACTCCCAAATCTGCAACTAATTCACTCCATGCTTTCTCCTTTCGGCTGTCCGTTAAATCGTTATAATCACAATAAAATAATGAATTAACCAATAAAACATTTGGTCGCCTAGACACCATTGGCCACAGCTCTACATTCCTCATTGAGCAGACTCAACCACAGAGTGACGGTCTCTCCGAAAACAGATATGGAGAAATTTGCATCTGTAAATGAAGTCGGATTATGGATGTAAACGAAACTGCACTGGGGGGACTTTATCCAAGAATTCCTTATCTTTAATGATGTGCTGAGTATGCTGAATATCAACTAGGCAACTTTAGTCCTTTACATTAACACAACCTTAGTTACAAACATATAGATACCGAAAGATTAAGTGAAAGGAACTATGCCCCTCATTTAAAATAGTTTTTACTTGAGAAACAGGAAAGAGGGTTTGCGTCGAATCAGTCACCAAAGAGTCCCCCGGTCAAAGACAAAGAGGGGGACCTTCCGCTTTGTGTGGCAGCGCTGTTCGGCCATGGTCTCATGTACACTCATAATGATTGGTTTGGGGGGCCGCTGTAGTCCCTCCCAGGCCAAACACTGAACTTGATGGATAGCTGTATTTGTCCAATCAGTTTTGAGTTTAGGCTGGCTTAGGCAAAGAGTAATATTCCAGAGACAGAGACAGAGAGAGCGAGAGTTTTGTATTTTATCTCAACTGCTAGCTCCAGAAATAGTACCACAAGTGATATTTCTTTAACATAAGTTAGTGGTCAGGTGATTGGAGGTTTGGGAGCTGTCCGGTGCTGAAAAGTGTGGCCAGTTGAAACTATCACAGTTGTTTGCCCTTTTCTGAATGTAAAAGGACTCTTAAGTCTAAAGTATAGCCAAAATATAAACTTACCTTTCAGCACTTCCATAGTCTTTCAATTATAATATAGAAACAATAATAAAAGTCCCATACAAGTGTGTCGCAATCTAGTCGCAACTATTCCCTATATATTTATTCCCTGAAACAATGAGGATAAGAAATTGAAGCTTTTCTGTTCAGAACCAAGTGCTATAGGTGAGAACTGGCACAAATTTGCATTTATATGGGATCATTCTGTCTGCTATTAGCAACGCATTAGAGTGAATATACCTCATAATCACGTAAGTGTAATTATTATACAAGGCATTTTCACAGAACAGTGCCAAAACCTTATTAAGAATGATCTTTTACAATATTGTCAATACTGAAAGATGCATCAAAGAATTCTATACAATCCTGCATCAGTAAAAATAAGCAAAAGTTAAGGCTTATTCAAATGTTGACTATTTTGTCACTTTATGCAGTTTATTTGTTGAAATATCAATTATTATAATATTTGATGATGAAGAAATGAAGAAAATGAAGAAAATATCATCAATCACCAAGTACCACCTAATATTTGTCTGTCCGATTACCACTGTACCACTGCATGAGAAACACTGGTTTACTCAAGGATTATATCATAATTATTGTGTCTGTATATGCTCAATTAAAATGTTGTGTGTGTGTTTAATTTCACCGCTTTTAGCAAACAGGGTAGAGGTAGTTATCAGTCTTGTCTGCAGTCTCACAGCAGGGAGGTCCTGGATTTCCAGGACTGTGTGACCTTTCACTGTGGAGGTGCTCCAGCTCTGAAAGGGTTTGGCTGTGGGCCGCACTGCGGCTGCCCACAGCTACTGAATGATTGCCCCAGTGGCACTGAAGGATGGGTGAAGTGAAATTTAATTACAGGTTCAATAAAGTATTCCTTAACTGAATGTAGGGTACATATTGTCAATATATTATTGCAAAACAATCCATCCACAGGATAAAGTCCAAAGCAAGCAAAAATTGGGTATTGTAATAAAACCTACTGTTTAAGCAATATGAGAACTCAGTTAACATTAAGTGTCATCATTTGCTCTTACTTTGTGCTAAGTGTGATCAAACTTGTGGGATCTATGGTGAAAAAAGCTGTTTACATTAATCCATTAATAACAACATTTCTGTAAACAGTACGAACAAATACTGCAGAGTTAAGATTATTTGGCCAGTGTTTTCGCTAAGTTTTAAAAAAAAAAGAGATCTCAAGGCCAAGTAAAGACATCACTGGACAATGAAATCTACCCAACTATGTCGAGCCCTGCAGTGCTTCATCTGTCTGAAGCATCTCACATTACTCTTGGCCAGTCTTTCCCCTGACACACAAACTGACTGCTAGGATTGCAGACAGCTCAAAGCCAGACATGATAAACAACACTGAGGGAGATTGAGAGCACTACAGTGACAAGCCAGCTCTGTACTCTATTTTAGCATCTCCATCCCCAGCACCATCATCTACATGCATGAAGACACCAAAGTGCATTTCTCAGACTTACAGAAGCTTGGACACACATCAGAGTAGCATGAAAAATGCATGTTGCAAACTTTCAGCTGGTCTCCTAACCTAATTTACCACTATATTCAGTGCACAGTTTCTCATCTAGTGAGAGGTGTTGCCTAGTTAACCTTAGCCTGTTTTATGGGGCTGACACACAGTTGGGGGTGGACTCGCTAACAAGGCCAGAGAAGAAAAAGGGACTTAAACGTCTGAAAGGCCCAGCACTAAATGCCAACAGAAACTGGTCTTTTTTCATAGAAGCAGAGGCTCCCATTTCCTCAGACAATATGGTTCATTTGTCAAGGTGACCCAAAGTGTTCTGTGTGACTAGTAAATACCAGTTTGTTTACATCTCATCAATGCACCAAGACTAATTCACCTGCATGGAGTAATTAATCATTCCTAGCTTTGCTTTCTTTTGAGAGTTTCTCCGATGATACAAAGTGCAACATGCAGTGCATACCTTTCATTTCATGCCCAAATCCAATTTTATATAACTCAGCACATGTTCACCATATGATTTACTCTTCAGCTTTTCTCAACATGTGTCAAAATATTCCAGGACAAGAAGCCTACTATGTGTCTTCTTTTTTATGTATACAAAATAATTTACAGGAAGCACCAAGACATGAAGCAAATGCCATACGTCCAGATGTTTTCATCACGACTATTTTATAATAGTCTTGACCTGGATGACAGAAAACCTCAGGGGAATTTCCACAGGAAACTTCTACATATGGCAAGATGTAAAGACGTGTGGACACCGGTCAAACTAACAAGGTTACTTTGTGAGCCCATGATTTATGTATGCTCTTGGCACGGCCCGTAAATATAGACCAATATTAAAAGCTTCGACCTGTAAATAATTCACGCAAACCCGAACAAGTGCGATTTGTGTGCGTCTCAGCCGCTTGGCTTTATGACTGTACTGTAACAACGTATACTGAGAACTGACCATTGAACAGGAAAAGCTTTTAAGCACATAACATTAAATCATTTTCCATGCGCATTTTTTTGCCAGAAGAACGCCACAATTCAAAGCGGTCTACGTTTAATTCATTTTTACATTACCTTGTTTGATGCCACGAGGTGTACGTGAACGAGGCTGTCCTTAGGAATGTGGGTGAGCCCAATCAAATAACCGGCAACAAGGTGTTAGGACGCAGAAAAGAGGGACTCCAAAACAACAAACGCAACAAAAAACGGCGTGGAACACTTTGTGGAAAGACACGAGGCGAGTGACCGGGTTTGAGCGCACTTTGCGCTGCTTCCTTGCTTCTTCTTCTCCTCCTCCTCACGCAGCGGCGGCGTTCATCCTTTTCCAGACGTGGATACAGTTTAATGTGGCGAATCGGAAGAGACGCACGGAGACGCAGAGCGCAAGGTGCTCGACTCGCCCCCTTTCCTCCCTTTCCTCGCCAGAAGCTCTACACTCAAAGAGAGAGAGAGAGATAGAGAGAGAGAGAGAGAGAGAGAGAGAGAGAGAGAGAGAGAGAGAGAGAGAGAGAGAGAGAGAGAGAGAGAGAGAGAGAGAGAGAGAGAGAGAGAGATGAGGGGCAGAGTGAACAAAGAGGCAAGCGATGACAGGCAGACGGCTCCAGCGCCCCCGTTTACAATAGAGGGGGACAAGGGCAGGTGGGGGTGCGCCAGGGAGGGGAGGGATGTGTCCTTTATATGTCCATAATCCGATTCGTCTATAAACCTACATCGTTGATCCAGTGTGAATTAGATTTAGACTTTAATGACAGTCTGAGGAAACCCCCCACAGTAGCATGTAGTCATCTGCACCAAATGACTGCACCTAACCTAACTCACTGAACTCCATATATATATATATATATATATATATATATATATATATATATATATATATATATATATATATATATATATATATATATATATATATATATATATATATATATATATATATATATATATATATATATATATATATATGTATATATATGTACAAGCCTGTGTTATGATCTGGAGCTGCTACAGTTGGTCAGGTCTAGGTTCAGCAACATTATGTGCCCAAACGATGATCAGCTAACTGGAACATCCTGAATGACCAGGTTAATTCATTAATGGATTTCGTCTTCCCTGATTCCAAGATAACAATGCCAGGATTCATGGGACTCACTAAACACAACCAAATTAGCTCTCATGCTTTTGAAAATATATCAAAAATCGACCAATTGACAAGACTTAAACGGTTCACATTTAGCCACAACAGCGCACACACAGCTGCTCCTTCACACATGGCCTGCATTTTAAATACCAGGTGACAGAGTAGTTCAGGAGCATGAGACATTGTTTTCACACATGGTCCAGATCTGAACCCACATACCTGTGTGCTGGAGAAGGCTTTGTGTAGTGGTCACACTCTCCCATTCATTGGTATAAAACACTGGGTGGAAATACATTTTTGACATTGCAGAAGCTTTTTGGCACAATGGCACGGTGAATCTGTGCTGTGATCAAAGCTAAAAGTGGTCGAAATATTAGTATTACGAAATATTAGAGCGTGTGACCTTTTTTGTCTGTTGAAGATTTTTTTTTGGCTGGGCAGTTCATTTGGAACTGGTGGACAACCTTATATTGTTCCCCAGTTGTTTTATTTAAACACATTTGTTAATGAAATATATAAATAATTATGATCTAATTATTTTACACTGAACTTGCTCCAGTTGACTTGGGCACAGTGACAACAAGAGCTCCATAGCCTTTTATGCATCACAGCAAGACATTAATTTGTCCCTGATTACAGCACACCTATTTTACAAAGTCATTACTTTGAAGCCCCAGGTCCCTTGTGTCAATAAGACACAATAAAAATAACAATGTGTTATATAATGTCAACAGCTAAAACTTGAATGAGTCACGTCACCTGTGAACATCATCCACCATCAAATTTTGTTGTGGCCAATGGGAAAAGTTTTTTGTTTTGTTTCTCGAGCTCACAAGAGTGCAGAAGGTGTTTTTATTATAATGCCACTAGTGAGGCAAAACTTTTTTTTATTATTATTTTTTTTTTTATAACTTGTTTTGGGGGCTCAGTTTACACTCTCAACATAAAACCTTTCGTGTAGAAACAATAAACTTTTCCAATCTGCTCCTAAAGAGGATTTATTATGATTTAATTGAATCTACTTGCATCCATAGATTGCTTTGGGACATTGTAACGTCAAAGGCTGTTTTCTTAAAATCTATTTTCTCCCATAGGGACATCAAGATCACCACTTAAAGAAGCACCTACAAACACCAAACTTTACAATCTTGTACTTAAGATGATTTTGACAGAACATACAGAAAGATTTGTTCATATCCAATTCTAAGCCTGATTTATTACAGTTTTTGGTCAAATAAATGAGGCAAAATTTCACATTTTTTAGTCAGATCTAGATTACTCAAAAACTAAATTAGATATCAACTCAGTAAAGTTTCTTGTAACTAATATGTGTACAAAATGAACTTTAAACCTGGTTTTGTCCATTTTTCAGATTTAAATTGATGTGTTATATGTGTGTAATTTTGGCAGTTTTTTCTCATAAATATGAAAAATGTATGTGAGTAAACTACTGAAGAAGTTTCAAATTGATATCTCTACATTTTTTCCTATTCACCTGTAGTCACTGAAATACTATTTACAACGAAGTCTATATTGACATTATAGCTAGAAATTGTTACTTTCAATTGTCTAAACATATATCGCGTTTCTTACTCTCATTGTGGTGTGGAAATCGGAGTTAGTTTAGAAGTCGAGTTCTGAGTGTGTGTATTTATGTGTGTTTTATAAAGTCTACAGACTACATGTGCGTCCTAAGGCAGTCTTTATGGGAGGCTGGTGGGTGGTTTTAGTCGTGTGTCTGAGTGGGCTGTAAAATGTACAAAAGTAATTGTTTCTTTCTTATGTAGGCTACAAAACGTATGTCTAATAATTTGTCTTGATAAATTAATTTTTAAAAAAAAGTCTTATGGCAATAAAAGCATGTTTTTTGAAGCAGAATTTTGGAATTTGGGGGAATACATTTGGCAAAAGTATTTGTTATGGCACTGATTAACAGTTTTATTTATGATCTGATGAAATTAAATTAAAATACATATTTTCTTTATGTTATATATAAAAAAAAACATTGACTCAAAAATCAAGATTGATCGAATAGTGCTTCATTTTTCAGCCATACCTTCCAGCCATAATTCAAATGAGCCGTTTTGTACACATATTTGAATCAGTCCTTTTCAGAATACATTGTTGCATTTGCCATCTAATCCCACTGTGAGTCGCTTTTCTTGGCTGCACAGCTTTGGAATGCTAAAGCTGTGCTAAGACATAGGGAAGAAATATATGCAAATTGCGGCTTGGTGGTGGTGCACAAAAGAGAAGCGACGTGAAGTCAGAAATACCAGTGCTAAAGCTGTTTATGGCATGTTTGCTTTACTTGCAGATGCATTTCCAAAGGAGTCTGGGGATGGGGCCCTCCGAGTGATGAGAGAAACAGAGCAGTGGGGGATTGGACTCATTTCTACCACATCTGTGATTCCGTCAGAACTGAAATCAATGAGGAGTAAAGAGATGTTTTACTGTGCAGCTTAAGAACCACAGGGTGCAGCGTTATGGCTCTAATATCAACAGAAAATAGACACCCAGAGATCAGACCCACCATGAAATAAATATAAGGATGAGGTTTTGAGCAGGCAGTTAAGCGGTAAATGACAACCAATATTTCTTTTCAGTTTTTAGTTTATAGTTATCTCTAAATCTCAATCAAATGACACGGCATGGTTCGTCACATGCGGTGTCAATTTGTAAATTCCTCCAAGAAGACTGCACTTTTGTCCGCCAATCCCAGCCTGCTACTTGCAGCGGTAAAACTGGCAGACACTTCAGACTCTCCATCTCCTCTTCATCATCACGGATTGACAGGTTCCCCAAAAAATACACACAAAATCATGATCCTACATGTCTTAGGCGGTCAGTACAATTCAGTATCTGCATCATTTTTAGAGCTATTAAAGTGTCAAAAGAAGTGATTTGGAAAAAATCATCTTAATTTTTGAAGCTGTTTTTATTTGAGTACTTTTGTTTGCTGAAAGTTGGGACATTAACTCAAAATGTGAATGTGCTAAAAATAACTCCGCAGCCATTTCAGGCGTCTCAAACAGTAAAGAAAAGTACTCTTTACTTGTTAATCCTGTTAAAATGTAGAAGAGTGGAACGTTCAGATACCTGCTCTCCAATGTAGAGAAGTAAAAGTTAAAAGTATATGATCTGAAATTTACTAAAGTTAAGAACAAATAATGTTCTAAAAACAGTACAATACTTGTTGTTCTACTTTGTTATTTTTGACCGACAGTTTCATTGTTTTGTTAGATGTTCTAGTTGTGAAATCAATGATTCTGTGAAGTCCTATGAGGTAACTGCTGTAATTTTGGGCCTACACAAGTGATTTGAAAGTTGTTTTTCAATGTTTGAACTATACATTTCTTATCATACAACAATCATGTATACAGTATTGACATGATGGTGAAAAAGAGCTATAAAGACAAAAAGTAAAGTTGGATTTGGATACAATTTTGGTTGGTTTCAGAACAGAAAATGTAAGATAGACAGAGGCATATTTTGCTTTCAGAGGAAGTGCTGTATCACTTCCACACATACACAAGACATAACCATTTGCGAGTCCCGGGTATAATGTGAGCTGTGACTTTTTCCAAATGTCAGACGCCTCACCAAATGCACAAACACTGTCAATCACTGTACAACCAAGACGCAGCTTTTACGCACAATGGCGAACGCAAACTACATCAGGAAAGTGGGATCAACATGTTGGTAGAAAAATGACTTCTACAAAGGCATTTGGACATTGAAAAGAAGATAATTATAGCTTTTCAAACCAAATGGATCTCTGATCTCCAGAGAAATTATTGCTTTTATTACACTTGCCAATCTCCATGGAGACAAGCAGGTGATGCCACATGTCCAAGTTATCTGTGAATATGTGTGGCCACTCACAGTAGCATGCACATTTTTCAGGGTAGTCATAACACCTATAATGTAATAAATGCAAACAAAATAATCCAAATGCCACAAACTTCCGAGGCAAAGCAATAGCCTCATGGAAACAAATACTTGGCCTCCATAGTTACATAGTGCACCTTTAAGGCATCACAAAGTTTGTAAAGCAATAAGTTTTCATATTTTCACATCTTGATCAGAGTCTGTATTACGCTATTTTCTTTCATGTTTGCTGAGGAAACTTTACAGCTGTAATTTATTGGTGCAGCTTTTGTAGATCAAACAGGTCTTTACCCTCACCACACGAGGGGAGAGGAAACACGATATTTCCCTGTAGACAGTAGCCTGAACTAAACTTTACAAAGTCTATACCGCCTGTGCTGATGAGACAGTTTTGAGCCGCCATGCTGTGTCTGACTTCTTCTCAGCCAGAGGGGCCCCATCTGGGCTGCAGCAGGGGCAGTGATGGAGGAGGAAGTGCAGGAGACGCAGTGGGCACCAGGGCAAAACCGCACAGACCGGGATACCTCTCCACTGTCTAACCACAGGCCTACTCATTTATGTATGCTTTGGCCTCCTTTTTCCATTTAGAGTGTCTGAAAATCATGGGGTCTTTTCACAGGAGTCTCCGCTTACTGTAGATTGTCATTAAAGGCATAGTGTGTTCAGTGTCTTATGGTCTGAGGCTAAAAGGGGCTGCATGGAAACGCTGACTTGTATTCCAGGGAGGAAGTGAAATGCTGAATGAGTGTAATATTTTGGGGAAAATAGCCTGAGCAAATGTCACACAAACGTACATAAACAGTATGGTCTGATTGATTGCTCTTCAAATCACTTAATGTATATGAACAGTCCTTTACACACAGTTAACCTGGTATTTAAAATGCAGGTCATGTGTGAAGGAGCAGCTGTGTGTGCGCTGTTGTGGCTAAATGTGAACCGTCGAAGTCTTGTCAATTGGTCGATTTTTGATATATTTTCAAAAGCATGAGAGCTAATTTGGTTGTGTTTATGTGTGGGCATCAAAGTGAAAAGCAGTATTCTAAATGCATTCAAAGGAGACATGGAGGAGAGAGCCTCTAATGAGCTCTCAGTGCAGTGTCACAGGCTGCCCCAGTCCTTCTGCTTTTATCTAACGTGGGTGGTTCAGAAAACCATGCAGCTTGAAGTACATAGAGATTTAATGGAAACATTTAGCCTACATATCTGCTAACATTACACACAAAAAAACAATAGACAAGCACGCTACAGTTGTACTGCAGTGTCAAAAGATGATGATAATTTAATGAAATGGAAATTGTGGGCTGAGGTTGAAAAGTAGGTCACTGAGTTTGGTGTTGCTATTTTGTCCAAACACTTTTATTAAGGACCACTTTGCTCTTAAAAACAAAAACTGCAGACCACCTATCCAACAAACATGCCCCCACCTCTAACAAAAAATAAAAGTTTAGGATACTTTGTGTTTAATTAACAATTTATTAGATTAATATGTTCCAAATAGATTACTAAAACTGGGTTGTATTTTGATCACATCAAATCTGATATTGGCCCATGATGATGATGATGATGATTTTTATTTATAGAGCGCTTTTCCATCTAAAAGGCACTCAAAGTGCTTAACAAACCATTGAAACTACAGTTGCTGTTACAACATAACATATACAATTACATTTATAGACAATAAACAATAAACAGACACAACATACCGTTGTAACTACAGCTGCGGTCACAACAAACACACAATAAACGGTAGACATACATCACAGGTAGCAATGCAATGCAGCATTTTTAACAATCCTCTCATCTTACATTCCCACATAAATGAGTGAGAGGAGCTCCATGGTAACGCACAGGGGAGGGGCTTGACATGGACAAACTCAGCTCTTTTTAACTAGTTGACAACACAGTTGTTGCTCAACAACTTACTTATGGAGGGACAAAACCAGAGCTAACACTGGTAGGAGACATCATTCCACACACCCTGTGTCTCACCTGCTCCTCCTGTCTTCCTCCTCTGTCTCACCTACTCCTCCTCCTGCTCCTCTCTCTCTCTCCCCTATGTTTCACCTTCTCCTGCTGCTCTTCTCTCCCTCTTCTGTGTCTCACCCGATCCTTCTCATGCTCCTGTCTCCCTCCTCTGTATCTCACCTACTCCTCCTCCCGCTCCTCTCTCCCTCCTCTGTGTCTCATCTGCTCCTCCTGTCTTCCTCCTCTGTCTCACCTACTCCTCCTCCTGCTCCTCTCTCTCTCTCCCCTATGTTTCACCTTCTCCTGCTGCTCTTCTCTCCCTCTTCTGTGTCTCACCCGATCCTTCTCATGTTGCTACTTTCTCCCTCCTCTGTGTCTCACCTGCCTCCTCCTCCTGCTCTCTCCCTCCTCTGTAACTCACCTGCCTCCTCCTCTCTCCCTCCTCTGTCTCACCTACTCCTCCTCCTCCTGCTCCTCTCTCCCTCTTCTGTGTCTCACCTGCCTCCTCCTGTTGCTACTTTCTCCCTCCTCTGTGTCTCACCTGCCCCTCCTGCTCCTCTTTCCCTCCTCTGTAACTCACCTGCCTCCTCCTCTCTCCCTCCTCTGTCTCACCTACTCCTCCTCCTCCTGCTCCTCTCTCCCTCCTGTGTCTCACCTGCCTCCTCCTGTTGCTACTTTCTCCCTCCTCTGTGTCTCACCTGCCCCTCCTGCTCCTCTTTCCCTCCTCTGTATCTCACCTGCCTCCTCCTCTCTCCCTCCTCTGTCTCACCTACTCCTCCTCCTCCTGCTCCTCTCTCCCTCCTCTGTATCTCACCTGCCTCCTCCTCTCTCCCTCCTCTGTCTCACCTGCTCCTCCTCCTCCTGCTCCTCTCTAGGCTTATAAATGAGTTATTTTGTGCATCAGTCAAATGCAAACGAGAAGCTGGAGCAACCTTTGGAAAGGCAGAGCTGTGCTATCGCTCCACAGTGATTTTATGTGCTGAACATCCTGTTGTACAAGGGAAACAGATTAAGCAAGACTGAACTGACTATATTTCATTTCCACACTATATTTGTAGGTCAAATGAAAGTTCTACAAAATGTAAAAAGTAATTTTATTTTTTGATGTTCTCGTGGACCACTAGGGGGCGCGGGCGGACCATCCGTGGTCCCAGTTTGAGAGTCACTAATGTAGGGTTAAAAAAAAAAAAGTCACGTAACCCGTTCACAGCAAATAAAAATAAAAATTAATTAATTAAAGTCCGCTGCTTGTTTTCCAGGAAAAAAATGCAGGTGCAATGGCAGTGCTCTTCGGTCTAATAGGGATGAGTGAGTACATTTATTTTGATTCTTCCATCAAATACATTATTAAGTCACCAAACAGTATCCCTGTATATCTCTAAAAGTGCGGTGCTAGAAATGGATGATAAAAAAACAAATGACAAAAAGTTATGAAAAGGTTATATCTGTGTTTGTACAATACAGAAAATGTGTGTGTGTGTGTGTGTGTGTGTGTGTGTGTGTGTGTGTGTGTGTGTGTGTGTGTGTGTGTGTGTGTGTGTGTGTGTGTGTGTATGTGTGCGTGCGTGCGTGCGTGTGTGTGTTCTTTCAGCACATAGTTGGACATGAAATTAAGACTTCTGCACTGAAAGTCACCATCACCTTGTCCTTGGCGCTTGGAAGACAGAGCGTTCACATTTATTGTTTTCAGTTTGTTTGACCTCTACGCGCTGACACACAGGTGTGAGACTCTGCCTTCTTAACTGCTGGATAAAGGTCTCGGTCTAATTGAAACCAGGCCGGGCAGCACCGGGATTGTGCTGAACTGTCAGTGCCAGAACGTTCCACTCCGCGTCCTCTCTCTGCAGCGCAGGACTTTGAATGTACTTGTTCCTTTTAGTTGAGACCAGTCAGTCTAAGATACATTTAAAATATTTATGCTAGAAATTGTGGAAATACGAACATGCCGAATTATAAAAGCATTATTTTATCGCCATCTAGTGGTGTGATGCAGAGTCACATTAGAGAAAATAGCTAAATAAAAAATGAATAAAGTAGGCACAAATAAATAAATACAAACAAATATATTAAAAATAAAAAAACGAAATTATTAGAGCTGAGCAAATCCATGTCATATTTTCTTATTTTCTGTGGTGCTGCTTCCATCACGTGTTGTTGTGGAATGTGACATGTGATAACTTGTGCTTCACATTGTGCCATCAATTAAGCGATCTGGAAAATAAGTAGCATTTTTCAGTCTTAAAATTCTGTTATATTCAAAGTGTGCAAGTATGAGAGACCTACGCCCCTGGATTTCTAGAGGTTTAATTACACTTGTCAGTTTGTTCATGTCTCCCTCTAGCGTCTGGAAGAAGAATTTGAAAAAAATAAAATAAATAAATAACGTAACGTAACGTAAATAGGATGCGAACAACAATGTCACATTTTAAATGTTTTTTTTTTTTGTATATGTATACAAAACGTCTAGGGAGAAAACACAGCGTGTGTGCCTAGTTTGCCTAAATATTAAGGCATTGCAGTCAAATTGTTAGGGCGAAGATCTTGTCCAGAAGGGGTCGCCTGTGCACAGAGTGAGTCTCCCTCTCATTCATCAATCTCCCTTTATTCCAGTGACAAAAGAGACATCAAATGGGGCGGTGTAGGAAAACCCTACTCTGCATTTGTGAAGACAGACACTGGATAATATATGCAAAATATGAATAAAGCTCAGTGGAAGCGAGAGAAAGCTAGCTGATAGATGACCAAACTACAAATCCTGAATCATTGAGTTTTAAAAGACAGTACATACAAAATAAATTTCAGCTCGTGCTATCTTCCCCTCTAAGCAGCTGCATCTACATCTAGGCACACATCTACATCTACTGGCTGTCTGCTCTATGTTTCCCACCCTAATCAAAAACGCCTACTTGTGGGGGGTCACGTCTGGTCATCTCTCCTGAGAATAAGGGGGTCTGTGTCTGCCCCTAACCCAACGGTCCTCTTCTGTCCCTATGGCAACAGTCAAGGAGTCTGTGGGCCTAGACTGGGGCGTCCCAGCAGATGCCCATAATTAACATGGCTGTACAGAGAAGTTAGCCCTGCCAGTCTGGCCTCACCCGAGCTGTCAGCGGCCCATAAGCGAGTGAAAAATGATGGCCCTGAGGTGGAGCTGTGTTCCTGTGGTGAGGGTGTGTCTATACTGCCCATCTTTGCCCCCTGTTGTCTAAAAAAAAAAAGAAGATATAGAAGTAATGATAGCTTGCATGCGGACAAATCACAAGACAACTTCCTTTTATGAATAGATGTTATAATTTGAAGGTGTATATTGACTAATTAAGATCTGTATAAGAAAGAGATTCCTCTAAGACGGATAATAAAGTTTGACATTTACTTACTCTAAAAAACTATCATAAAATGTAATTACAAATCAGCCACATATTCTTAAAACAAGCCAACAAATAATATCTATAATAAGGTATTGCTGTATGGTCTATACGTACGGATTTAATGGTTTAATTTAACCCATTGCATCTGGGCTGGGGCAGACACAGTGTGACAATGTCTGGCTTACACGGCTGACTGAGATGGAGATTGCACCTCATCATAACATACATTCAACCTTCAGATAAGTGACATTATCAAATATCTAGTCTAGACAGGGTCTCTGTGTTACCCCATTGGACTTATAATTGCAGAATAGCTTAATTATGTATGTATGCCTAATATTTGTCAATTTAGTCTAGCTCAGGTCAAGTGATCAATACAGAACAAACGATAGAAGTGTGTGGGACGTCCAGCCTGTGGCTCCAGAGCAGAGGTCATCTGATGCACTGGTTGTGAGTCCATGAATTTGTCAGCAGCAGCCTGTGGTCAGTGGCACACTCCATGGCCCCCTGACCCCTGACCTCTGCCCTGGCCAAACTGCTAAGTGGTCAGAACATTTCCTCTCTTGTGGATGTAACAGCTTTGCACTTGTGAGCACTGAGCCTTTATAGGGTCATTTAGTCTCCTGAAACACAATGGGGCCAAAAAGAGCATTCTAGACCTCTTTTAAATGGACAACATTGTAAAACATCAAATTGGTTAAAGATAAACTGAGATCTGTATATTTTTATCTGCAAGTGTTTGAATTGAATAAATACTGAAATGTCTGTAAATGACTTTGAAGTTAAAAAGCGTCATCTATTTGTTTATTTTAATAAATCAGATACTCTTAAAGCTCTTTAAGCGCTCATTTCAGTGATCACACACAAATCTAAATCCATCCAAATTTTGAGCGACGATTTGAGTCCCACAGGGGTCATGGGATCCGTGAGCCAGACACAGTGTTTTATGAGACTCAGAAACATGGGGAGGTGGCAGTTTGGGGAGGGGGTGTCTGAGTCTGAGGCAGCCAATTATACTATGGCTAGACACATGACACAAGCAAATAGCACATAGATGTGGGAATCCTCCAGTCGGGACGTCCTGGACTGAGCTGCTGAGCATATGCACAGGCAGGACACAGACAGACAGACAAAAAGCACTCGTCTGTGTTATAGAGGCGCAGCTGATGTAGCAGAGGTAAAATATATTTAAGTCAAACACAATTTTAGTCTCAAGGTTCAAAAGACTGTTGATATTAGACAGTCTGTTTATCTATTTATTAGATAAATGTATAGAGAGGTGTGTAGAGAAGCCAAAAACAACATTCAAGTGGCCTTATTTTGTCACATTATTATTACTCAAGTAAAAGTGCAAAGAGGTCTGTGAAGCTGACTGTCTGGTGGAAAAATCTGATTTAGGACAAAAACTTGAAAAAAAAAAACTTGAATAAAAAAAATTATGCACAAAATGTGGTATTTTCAAAAAATAGACTACAACGATTAGAAAAACCAAATCATCTGAAGGAACTAACAATCTAAATGATCAAATGAACATTATCAATATAAAGCTTCCATCACTGGTAGACAAAAGCTTTTTGTCACATTGGTAAGAACAACCAAAACTTTTACTCAGAGTACTGGTACTGGTACTTAAAACAAAATAGAATGCAGGAATGCAGCCTGAATACTACTCCAGGAAGAAGCCTACAGTAGGTTCTGTTCACGGTCTAGAATGTGATGATGTCTTCACCTCAGATGGAGGTCCAGTGTATCTCTAATGATATGATGCTATGAAATATCACAAACCTGATGATTTCTCTCACTGACTATAAGAACTCATTGTATTATAACAAAAAATAGCATTTTAACGATATTCATTTTAGCTGCCCATCTGTATGTAAGTATTATTGGCTGATGTTGTGATGTCACGTAAACGCAACCTGGTGCCTTACTGTTGCTTAACCAACGGACTAAATGTAACTGACTACCACTGAATACAGAACTGACGTGCATCATTGCATGAGAAAAGACAGGCCTATTGCTATTTTTTTCTGTTACACTAGAAGTGGTATCATTTCTAAAACAGGGAAATTTATTTTAAAAATGGTTAACCTTAGTTAACTATAAGCTCTGTGGGGAAATCATGCTTTGGCTCTTACAAACAGCACTGAAGAGCTTTTTAATACGGTTTCACGTCTGTTTCAACCCAACATTGCATGTTCTCTCTGTTACATAGGTCTATAGTCTAACTACAGTGCTAATATCAATTGAAATTGGCCTTAAAAAAGTGCATCCTTACACTTTGGTGCAGGTGCCTTGGACTACAAATAACAGCCCGTTGTTTGTCCCCTAGTGTCCCGCAGCATTAGTCCTTTTTCTCAGAAAATCTATGTATTTCCATGTAATTTTGGGCTGCTCTGTTAGGACACAAAGTAGACTCTCCCATGGTGTGGAGCACTTGCCTTTTTGGGATTAGCCACGCGGCACGCCTCGCATATTAATGCGTCAAGGCATTGAGCTTGAACTTGACCGGAGGAATGCGGCTCGTGGGAACGCAGGCTGTGACTGTCCGGACTCATTCATGGCGCACAGGTCGGTGGTCGGTGTCAGCGCTCATTTCCATAATGCCCACCCGCCTCAAATGAAGGCACGAGGAGCAGCAGCGTGCACACTTTCACTTTGGGATCAGCAGAGGACAAGTCTGCGCAGCTGCTGCTGGTAAGGACCTGCCTGCTTTTGCTTTTACATTTAAAGTTTGGATAAAATACTAATTGTTTCACTATGATCTTTTAAAATAACATTGGCCTAACATCTTGCAGAAGGATGGCTGTCTGCATAAAGTTCCCAAACCATGAAGTTAGCTCGCCAAAGTCTCAAAGTTGGCCTGTAGTTCAAAGTAGTCTGTAGTTGTGTGTGAGTTTAGTAATAGGCCTATTTTTGTCTATGCTGTATGTCTGTAAAGCCCAAAGTATTTATTTTCCCGAATAAACAGATAAACAAGGAGCCTGTGCTAGAGCACCTTCATCAGGATATGCAACACAATGAATAATGCTGAAAGTAGCAGAATGACATGATAACGATTGCAATTTAATTTAATTTAATTTAATTTAATACTTAAATCATTCAGGCCATTTATTGCTTGGTGTTTGTAATTCTGTTGCTCTCAAAGACATTTAGCTATTTGCCATTTAGTTGCAGAATTTAGTTAAAGCCTGAGTCAGAAAATGTTTCATGTTTCGTCAGGTCTACTGCAGCATTTTTTGCACAACAAAATATAGTTAGCAGATTTATGGGTACAGACCTGTATCGTAACATTGAACATATCATGTTATGAAGATATGCATTACAATAGCCTTCTCTTTTGGGAGCTATTAATAAAAATTGCAATAAATCAAAAGAACAGAAAATTGCCGTTCATGATTGTCCTGTTCTTTCATGCTAATTGTACAATTCACTTTTTGTGCAATAACTGATCCTCTGCCACTGCATTTACAGGCACAAATATGACCAAATATGGAGATGAGCCCAAAAATACATTGAGCCTTTTTTTATTCTTTCGTTTCTTTTTTCCCCCAAATCGCCCACTCTTAGTTATAGACACATGCACCAAAAATAAATAGCATCCTGTTCCTGGTAATACACGTGTTTTGTCATAATCCATTGCCATGGGATTTAAGATTTTATGTGGATTATAATTAATTCTGAGTTGAGATTATATTTTTAAATATCCTTTAAAAATGTTTGATAATAATAAACTATTGGTATAGAAACCATATAGTTTACTGTCTGCCATGTTTATGGTTACAAACTCCCATTTTAGAAGCAAACTCCAATGCTCAGTAATTGTTTGGCCTAAAGCAAATTAAGCATTATTCAATTAGGCCTAGGCCTATATATAAAGCACACATTAATATGTGGATAAACAAGAAGGAAAAAATATTGTTTGAACATTTTTCAGCCACATATAAAAGTTTTAAACGCCTGTTTTTTCACTTAATGTTAGGCCTGGTCAGCTTGTGCAGCCTAAACACATTTCACTGCACTAATGTCAAAAATGTGCCAGCAGCACTGTAAAAAAGGCTAGGCTATGTTGATGCGTCGTCTTTATTTTTTCATCGCGGGGATATCTTTAAAATAAGACTAAATGGTGATTAGTGCAACGGGCCAATTGTTACCGCCGCGTTATTTGCTCAGTACAGTGTGACTCAGTCCCGCCAAAGAGTGTCGCTGTTCGTCCTTTGATGATCGTGTACTGTATCAGTGCAGTGTGCGCAGGTACAACTGAAAAGAAGCCGAGCTGCTGCATATTGTGTCCAGCTGGTTAAAATGCATTATTGCAACACAGCAAAGATTCTTCTGTAAATGGCACAGTCTCTTGCACCAGCGCCATTATAAACCCTTAACACACACTAGTGGTGAGTCAAACTGTATCCAAATTGCAACTTTGTCCCATCATCGGACCTTTTTGTAAAGGTAGACTGCTTAGTTTGTTTTTTGTTTTTTTCAGTGCTTTTTATTTTTATAAAAGGCCTACTTCAAGGTAGGCATAAGCTCAGAGCAGGTTATGCGTGCTTTATCATCATCCAGTTTACACCTAGACAGTTGTGTTTTTTCAAAAGTAGGCCTATTGTTTGTTTTAGTCGAACTCTGTGTTAATTGAAGTTTTAAGTGTATATTTATTTATTTCATAGTACATTTTCCCGTCTACATTAACGCCACATTGGTTATTGCACCGCCCAAATATTACAAGGCTCATATCTAACAAATGTGATAGGCCCCTCGCGGTCTGCCCCTCCTCCTACGAGTCCACGCACTGTACTTAGGCCTACTTCTACTGGTAACTCAACCATGCTGTACCCATTCTCTTAACAACACGTGGTCACTAACCCATTGTTGATGTTCGAGTAGCAACAAAATAAATGAAATAAGTGCATGTTCTGGATAAATAAAATAATGGTTTTCAACTGTGCATAGTTTACAAGCTGTAGGATTTATAGCTGCTCAATGCGAACCCCCCGATGGGCAAATGATAGGCCTAAGTTAGATTTACAGTAAAAAACCAACCTCTGTATATAATGTTGACGTGTGTGTGCTACTCTGGGCCGTGGTGGTACTGAGCACGTGTGGACATGGAGCCTACAGCTGCAGCTCTACGTTCAGGCAGACTAAATTTGGTCATCGGTGAATTAATGCAGCTCAAGGAATATTTAATGAGTGTTGTTGCCCGTGTGTGCTCATCGAAGAAGTATTCATTTAGCAGTGTAGTGGTGGGAGGAGGAGGCGGAGGACAGAGGCCCCAGGCAGCGCGGCAGAGCAGAGTTCAGCAGGAGATATTGTTGTGAGCCTGGGAAAGTGTAGCGGGGATGACGCCAGACTGCGTTGAGCGGGCTTTGGGGGACGTGGAGGATCCCAGACCCGATTGTCATGTAAATCTCTCTCTGGCACGTTGTTGAACTTGATGTTGACTTCTTTTTTTTCCCTTTCTTTTTTATTTTCAGGGGGTGGGGGCAGCTGCGAGGGGGTAACATTTTCCTGTCACTTGTTTGTGGGAAAATCCAAGTGAACACTACACGCACCACCGTCAGCACCAGCACCCAAAAGTGTTTGACCTTATTTATACTTACCCATGGTCTTACATTTACTTTAGTTTACTTTAAGATACGCTACGCTATTTCAGTTATTTTTATTCATAAGTTTGGCTGTAGTTATTTGATTTAATTTGAATGATTTAATTAGGATTGATTAAATTAACATTAATAATGATTACATTTCTGGATCATTAAATAACTTATGCATTATACAAAGGAGATCTTTTTTTTTAACTTTTTAATTGTATATATGTTTTTGCTTTTAGATATTATATTGTGGCAAAGAGCAGTTTGGTGTGAGTTCAATTACAGGTAGATAGCAGCTGAGGCCAGCGCAGATTAAATCTGTTTATAGATGATGCTGAGAAGAATAAGAATCCTACATAGAGTCAGACTTGTGTTGCAGCTTGACAGGAGAGCCTGCACGTCCTTGATACTAACAGATTGCCTATGTGCAATGATCAGATATGTAATGCCTATCTGATGCAAGTTTCGTTTGAAAATCCACCAGGTTCCCTTCTCTTTTATTGGTTTACCTGCACACGCTCAGATACACCAACCTTTTAAATATCCTTTCAAACTTTCACAGATATTACAAGTTTCTATTGGTTGGTTGTCTCTGCAACTGGCTTTTTATCTGTAGTTATCACAGTCACTATCTCATCGTGTGGGCCCAGATACCATTCATATCACAGCATCGCTGCGGATAAAGCTACATATTGGGGAGAATTGTAAGTATTTAGGATATGGTGAGGCATATACAGCACCCTGCACGGCCGCCTCAATCTTCTCGTCTAAACCCTGCTTTACCCTTACAAACGGGCAATTGTTTGGGTTAATTGTTTAAATGTTCCCAAGGTTTAGCAATAGAAGGAAAACATGCATCTGACCAAACGCCTTGCAACTAGGCTTTACCTTGATTATGGTCGTAATATAAACATGCAAAAGCTTACGACACTTTACCAGACAAATGTTTGTAGGCAATTAAATGGTTAAGTTGGTAGACATTGTCTGTTTTTCGGTCACGGGACTTTACGCATATTTTACGCATGACGTCCTGGTTAAGACAAATGATTTGAAAACTTCTAACATAAAGTAGGCAATCAATGAACTTTTTATGTGATAGATTCCCGCTTCTTGCTCTCTTTCTTTTAAGGCGGAGTTAGGCCTACTTCCCCCATTCCCCCTCCCTCTCTCTCCATCCGCCGGCTCAACGCGTGGACGCACTGCACTTGTCAGTCGCAGTTCGCGTGTGAGACGGAAAGGAGTGTAATTTGACAGTTCTTTTTGTTGCTTTTTATTCACTTTGATATGAATTTGTTAAGTACTTTTTTAATATAAAAGAGAAAACTCACTCAACACTGTGGACTTGAAGGATATTCTGGTGGACTTTGCTTTTAGTGAAGAGTTGTGACCCTGCTGTGCAAGTAAGTGAGACGTTGGCCTTTTGTACAGGAACAGGCTAAACTGTTGTTTGGCTGCCTCCTGTGCAGCATTCTGTGGTCTTTTGTATTCTCTTTATGGCTCATATATAGTGTCCAGACCATGATTAATCTTTAAATGAATCTGTAAGTCTGGCCTTTTTCTTGAACATGTTTCTGTGTTATAAACGCTAGATGGATAAACTTTTGTGTTAGTTTTACAGTATTCTCAGTGGTTTAACAAAAAGGGTTGTGGTCGCTAACTTACTCTAGTGCAACGTTATAATGAAAAAGGTCCAGTTGACCGCAAACGTGAAAGTGCCGCGACAATTACATTTATTCTCTGTGATGTGCAGGTGTAGTGAAGGACTCTGATCTTGTCTGTGCATCAGCCACCATCGGTGCATGTTTGTTTGAATGTGATGATATGATAAAAGGTGTGGTCTTCCAATTAGAATATTTCATTTTAAGCAGCGTGCTTGTTAGCCTCGTTCTCTCCCCATCTCTCCATCTATATGCGTATGTGCGTGTGCGTAAGGAGCTCTAAGCGCAATGTGACCAGGCAGCAGGCGCTCTCCCTCGATGCTTCCCTGTCTTCAACCTCTCGAGTAAGCGCGAACCGGGAGGCGGCCCCTTTAAGAGACCAAGGCTTAGTTTGTGTCTTTGGTTATCTAGCTGTATGAGTTTTAATTTCATAAAGCTAGAGAACCGAAAGTACAAACTGTAGCCGAGCACTTCGGGAACAGGGGGTCTTTTCGGCGTGGCGGAAGAAGGACTATGCCGGGATTGTGCGGAGCCGAATGGATGGACGCTGGGAGATGCCACCTCAGAAAAGATGCCGAACAGGAGCACGGATCACTCCAATTCCACCCAGAACAAAAGCGGCGTGAATGTTGTTCACCAACAGCTTTCATGTGTCCCGGGTTTGTGTGGACTGTGGACGCGTCCAGAAGAAGAGCCCCTGCGTGGCCGTGAGGGCGTGAATGTTGATGCGTGTAGGATTTGTGATTTTGGCATCGTGGTGATTCTGGGGCCTGTGAACGACCAGAAAATGTTCATTCTGCGCAACTTTAAGAAATACAAGAGTTACAGAAAGTGAATTTGTCTGTGGGCTACTTGCCACAACTGTGTGGGTGTTCGACTGTCATATCTGGAGGGTAGACCAGAAATAGTTAAAGCGCTTCTCTTATTGGCCAATTGAAGGCTCACGTGACGGCGTATCAACATAGGCAGTAGCTGTGTGTGGACTATGGGGTATTTTTTCACTAGTAGCGTATTTTTTTATTTGCACAAATGGTTTTAGTCATTAAACAATAATCTAAGTAGATGATTATTGTTATTGTCTTAATTTGTTTGTTTAAACTAACAGTTACACCTGTATTTTCTTAAAGTTAGGACATTATATCTTTCCAGGTGGTAATTATCTTAAGAGGGTGATGTATAGCCTAAAAGTGCCCCTAAAGCTATGTCTCCAACGCAGCAGTCCTACAATAACACATGCACATCTTTGCCCCATGTTTGATTAATGTAAAACCTGTATGTCCTGAAGTTAGTCCACTTCAGTAGTTCTACGTTGGCCTGTTACTGTTAGCGTAGGCTACAGAATGACACACTGAAACTCATGCTTTAAATTTTTCCTCATATGGAATGTGACGCAAACCAAACCATATATTTCTCGTAATTGCTGTAGCTTATGTTTTAAATATCTGCAGAGTTCAGACTACAGTGAACATGCGTTTGTCAGAGCTACCAGATGTGAATTGGACATAGATGTGTTCCCATTTGTTTGTTGGCGTGGGTGAATTATCTTGAGATTGGGACTAGATAAAACTAAAATAGGACACCAGCTCCGACTTTGATCTATTCTAGGAGCCGAATCAGCAAGCCTTAGAAATGATTGAATATCCCTGAAGTCTCATGCTCTATTTAGACCATGACTGACAATATTTGATGTGAACCGTTAAACAACATCTCGAACGGTGTGTGACTGTGTGAAGTGCAGTATACTGT
Source organism: Rhinogobius similis (assembly GCA_019453435.1). Lineage (NCBI taxonomy): Eukaryota > Metazoa > Chordata > Actinopteri > Gobiiformes > Gobiidae > Rhinogobius > Rhinogobius similis. The sequence goes on along the minus strand of CM033632.1, from coordinate 22,394,723 downwards.
GCAGTGTCATATAGCTGACCTGCCTGTCCTCCATCTTGAATTTTTGCCCTGTTTGTCCCGTAAAAACTTGACAATAACATGTATTCTAATTACTCCAGAGTGTTTCTGCATTATGATTTTATTGTTAGTTTTTGGTGTCTTTTGTTCTTTGAAAAATACTGTGCATTTGTTTTGCATTTATATGAGTTACTTGCAGTGCACAAATATGTTAAGCCTTGGACTGAGGAACAAAAATAATGAGGAGTGCATAAAACAATAACTTAAAGCAATTTTGGCAGATAACTGTACAAGGTCAGCCTGATGCACTTTCATTTTTGTTTTCACTTGACTACCTTGAAGATTATTTAAATTAAGTGTTGGTGTTTTATTCAAATGTAACTGTGTATTTGCATTAATATATTTTTCTTCATATTTTTTATTAATATATTTTTTCCTTTTTCTTTTTTCTTTTAAAGGAATCATGTGGATGTCCTCAATGCTGAAGCCTGGGATGGACAAACTCAGTGAATACAAACCTCCTGCAAACAAGGGTCCACCCACAGGTATCTATTAAAACATTACAAAGTACACTACAGTATATTCAGTACTGTCCATTAGTGCTTTAGGCCTTTAGTCGATGTATTGGTCGATGCTGTCTTGTCGACCACGATTTTTATTAGTTGTCTAATCATTTTATTGGTATTATAAGGACATGCACCACAGCAGAAAGGAGAAGGCATGGAGTGAGTAAGCTGGAGTTTTGAGAGCAAATCATGAGTTTATTCTTCCTTTTTAGAATAAAATGCTGTTTGGTAGAAATTGTTTGAGGGCATGTCTTTATTCGACCAAGAATTTCTTTAGTCGACTGTAGCTCTACTTTATTTACTGTAACATTTGATGCATGGCTGTGGGCGTAAAGACGGTGTATGCATAATCTTAAAGAAAAGGTTTAAAGAAACAGCTTACTTTCATATTCACATATTTTTGCTTTCAAAGGGCATTTATGGACATTTTTTTTGCACACAGTGTACAGTAAATGCCAGTACATTTTATATCACGCCGCAGCTTGAATATGTACTAGCCTACAGCAACACATTCAAAGCAAAGTGGGACCTCCATGTTCAATTCCATCATTCCTCCTTTGAAGTATTAATCTGTTTTACATAGTAGCCCCCCAAACCAATCCCCTCCCCTTCACACAGACCTCTCTCTTTCATTCTCATACATTGAACGTTTTATCCCTTTAAACACTATGATCCTATTTGTCAGGTAGAACGTGTGCTAGGTGCAGGGGAGGTGGCCATGTAATCTTGGGCGCGCTTGCTTTATCCCGTTAGCACCGCGCAGGCACCCAAGGCTCACTCGAGGCTGGGACCAGCTCATGTGGAAAGAGCGTTTGGGTGGCTGTGTCCTTTGGCCCCTAATGCCTCCACCAAGTCCCGCAGTGTCCTGAAATGGTTGAGCGTGTTGTGTTAATTTGCATAAGGGTGTGACATATTTGTGAGGGAAATTGTGACACTTAAATAATAGTTTGAGGAACAAATCTAGAGTTGTTTTATACAGTTATAGTAGATGTACGCAGCGTATGCTGAGAGCATCAGGTCATCTGGATAACACTTCATAGTAACGCAAAAAACTCTTATTATTTATAGCGACTGACATCACTTCAGAAACACTATTGACATTTTTTTCAATCTTTGTTCTATGGCACTAATTAGGCCATAGCTCATGCAAATTGTTCTATATTTATTAACGTGAAATTACTGTTTAAAAGTACAAACCATTATAAAATCAGAGTAAATATCTTTATTCCTCTCTCCTAAAATAATTCCTTAATTACACATTGTCATTGTAAGTACACAGTGTTCGCAAGGTCACATCCTCATGGTTCCACAACCTTTGAGCGCAGTTATTCAAATTCAACTTCACTTTGAATCATCCAGATTTTCCCAAGCTTAATATTAGCATATGCAAGGAGCTGCCTGTGCTGCTGTTTTCTAAAGTGGATGTAAATTATAACCTCAGTATTATATGGACTGATGGGAGATAAATCTGGGCAGTAATGTGTTGCGGTGAATGGGCTTGGGTGTTGGGGTTTTGAGGGGGGTCTTGTTGAGGGGTTGAAGAGTGTATGTGTGTGTTGACTGTACTATAGATGGTAACAGATGGAGTGCAAACTCAGCATATTAATCAGTCCATAGTGCGAATTTGGTTAAATATTTTTTTAAACCATCCATATTAAGTAAGCGTGCTTACATCTTTTTAAAACAAATATTAACATAGGGAGATTACAGAGTCGAATTTGCTCTTGTGCGATCCAAAAAGGGCTGAGGGGCATCAAGCTTCAGGAGCTGAGTGGAGATCTCTTTGGAATCCTAATGCAAACTAGGGCTTGAATAATGAGATGTATTTATGAAGGACTGGAAAGGGGATCCCACTATTGAAAGCCAGTAGTTTTGAGTCTGAATGGGAAAGAATAAGGAGGGAGGGGGTGAGCAGGACGAGGGGGGCGAGACGGGTGTGTGCTCAGGGGGCCCCCAGCAGACCAGGCCTCAGCCAAGGCAGCTGTGAAAAGGGCTCCCATCTTTTTCCCACGCCCAGCAAGACGCGAAACACTGCTGCAGCCCGCGAGGGTCAAGTCCTGTCGCTAATATATACACACACACACACACACACACACACACACACACACACACACACACACACACATAAACACGCATGCATGCACGCACACATTACGTGCGTGTAAGAAAGTGCAAATTAACAACCTGTCTGGAAAGCTCTGTGACATGGGGGGGACACCTGCTACTCCCCCAGAATGCCTCACTCATCAAGGACCAGTGAGTTTGATGAGACAACAATTAGGTCATAACTTCAACTTGAACTTCACATTTATTGTGTGCTGAAAAGAAGAGATTTTTACAAAAATTGATTGAGATTGTGATTAGAAAATATGTCATGGTATTTCTTTTTTCACACGGTCTCAATGTACAATGTTACATTGACCAAAAAGATGCCTTGTACCAGGTTATGGCAAAAGATGCTAATTTATGCTACGATAAGATTATTACAGCATAATAATAAGTATGAGGCAGCAGTAGTTCAGTTGGCAGAGTGGTCGTCTTCTGATCCGAAGGTCGGCGGTTTGAATCCCACTCCTGACATGAACATCCTTGGTTGAGCGGTCAGATCCACTGACCCACAGGTTGGTGGCACGATTTCAGCTCCCACAGATGAATACTGCCGTTGTGTCCTTGGGCAAGACACTTAACCCACCTCACCCCCAGTGTCTGCCTATACTGGTGTGTGAATGTGTGTGTGAGTGGTTCCTTGCTTTGTGTGCCTTGAAAGGTAGAAAAGTGCTATATAAATGTGACCATTGTTACCATTATTATTATTATATTTTCTTTATTATATTATATAATATTATATTATATTTTCTTTATTGACAGGATTGTTGGCAAACTCTGCCTTGGGTTTGAGCCAAGACCTCATACTTGCTCCCAGTCAGCTTCATCAAAGAGTTTATATAAAAAGTCCACCCCAGGGTTAGGTGTGGCTGCAGTGGCTTACCGTGTGTGGAGAGCATGATTAATGCAATGTAAGCCACGTTGTGTGTCTTGAAAGGCACTAAATAAATCTGATGCATTATCATTGTATTATGATTGTTATTATTATCATCGTCATTATTATTATTATACAAAGTCAGAAAAACATAGGAAATCTGATGTGTCATGGACCGGTTTGTTGAGAAAATGGTACATTCAATTCTGAAACTCATACTTAGGTATATCAATAGGCCTATCAGGTTACTTCTTTAATAGTACTTGCTGAATTTCAATGCAAATTTTTGCTCTTGCTCACATTGTTGTAGTCAGAATATCTTGTGTCTCAGGAGGAACCTTAAAAACCAATCACATCGATGCTGCTCCTGCCTCAGTCCACATGTGAGCCACAGAGCGGTGTCACACTTATTCAGGTCCCCCTTCTCGTGCAGCCAGCTCTCTTTAATTCCACCCTGAAAGACTGCACTGCTGCCTCTTTTTAAGTTTATTAGCAGCATCCTTTCTCCTCTTTCTCCTGAGCTGACTCCATTGCTGTTCCTCTCCTTCTCCTAATTCCCTTGCTTCATGTGGCCGTCCCGTCTCAGTCTCACTCCCTCCTCATTATTGGCGCCTTCCTATTCAGATGAGTTTTAAATAGAGAGGGGACCCTTCTAATTAGTTCTGTAAAGATGCTTTGTTGTGGTCAGTGTGGCCACCAGTGTGTGCATTGAGAGGGGATGTGTGACAACTAGTGTAAGCATTGAGAAGATGTCTATTGGCCGTTAATGAGGTTTGTTAGCTGAGTGTGTGTCCTGCTGTTTGAATGCGGCCTCGGCCTCCTTTGAAGGAACAGAGATGAAGAGAGCCTTGGCAGGTTACAGAATGCAGATGATGTATTGTGTTCATTGTGGTTGGATTTCACTAGCAAACGAGACGAAAGGGAAGCGTTAGTCCTAGTTGTTCATAAAAAGAAAAACATTTCGTAGCATTTGTGATCACACATCATCAATAAACTGTAGCAATCGTATAACAGATGCCAAATCCTATAAAACAAAAGGGTTAGTAGTAGTAGCAATTCATAGAACCAAATGCATATTGTTAATGGGTTACATTTGCCATTCTTGAAAATGTGTTTCTGGGTTACCCTTGTTTAGCTGGTAAAAGAATAAAACAAATGAACAATGGGAAAAGGAGAGATTATAGCTGTAACCCGATGAGACTCAGAAATGCAGACTGAAAGACCAAAAATAGCTTAGGAAATTGTGGAAAGTAAAGCCAAAATGGCATCATGCTGGGTCTACCTGCTGCCTCTGAAATTGTAAACTGTCACTCAGGATGCAGACAGACAAGCAAGACAGGCATCATTTGTTCGTATTATGCTCAGGTATTGAGCATAAGCCTAGTGCCCCCACCTCCTCCATCGTTTCCATCTTTTGCTCTGGTCTAGCACATTTATGGCCGTGCACTTGCATGTATGAACTCCCTTCACGTATTTGCTCTGCTTTTCTTCTGCTTCTATTGCCTTTGTGTTTATCACTGATGAAAATGGGGCAGCTAGAAGACTCTGGGTGCACATTGTAAGATGTGTGGTGTGCTCTCCACGGGACACGCAGAGTGTTTGGGCTCATTCCCCATTTCACCAGTTTACCAGTGTAATCCGTTACACTGGTGCAATGAGCCCTTAGGCTCCCAGAAATCTTAATAAACACTTCCCTCCTACCACAGCTCCGTTGCCTCCATACTGCTGTGCTGCTTCATCTCCACATACTGAACGACTGCCCTTATACGTTTGAAATCAGTATCCACTCTTTCTGCCGGGAAGTATTTGCCCTATTAAAGCGAAGCCTTTTACCTGTGTAAACACTGGACCGGCTAGAATTATTTAGTAACATTTTAATTTAAATAACAAATTGAAAACAAACTAACTAATAAATGCTTTTAACTGTAAAATAAAAATACAAAACTCTTTTGCAGACTTACAAAGCACTCATTGGTATTTTGATGACTTAACAAGTATCCTGAATGTCAGGTCAAGTCTTTATCAATTGGGACCTCACCTTAATATTACAGTTGCACCATGTTGACACTGAATTAGGACAGGTTTTGACTATTTAGTAATGACAATCTAATGCCTTTGCATACATTTCTTAAAGATTATTCACAATGACAGTGCTCTTGTTTTGCATGATTTTATTCTATATTGTGTGAGCATGTTATTTATTGAATTTCTATAACTGTTTCATTGTCATTTGTATCTTAGTAGTAGTAGTAGTAGTAGTAGTGCTATTATTTGTTTCATGTGGATTATTGTATTGCCATGTATTTTGTAAATAACAGGGTTTCATTGAGACTCAAACTCTCATTGAGTTTCACCTGTATAAATACATGATTATAAATAATATCCAGTTACTGTTATTCTCAGAAAATACTTTTTGAATGATTTTTTGGCCTGTAGGCTTTATTGACAGGACAGTGCAGCATGAGTGGTGATGTGACTGGGGAAGGACCTGCAGCAAATTGTCGGAGCTGGATTTGAACTCTCAACACTACGGCCTGTGGCAGGCATGCGTACAATCACCGACCACCGAGCAGTACAATAAAGACTAATCTAAACAAGGATCAATACTGTAAAAATAGGATGAAATTGTCAAAACTAGTATAAGACCACATGGTAATTTAAAATAAATATTATTTTGTGTGAATTATACCTAAAATATTTTTTATCAATAGGTATTAAAATCGGTATTGAGCCTTTGCTTTAGTATTGTGACAACACTATTCCCTTATGACATGCAGGTCCAATTTGGGGGTTACTGGATTGTATATATATTATTCTAAAGCATGTAGTAATTTGAAATGAAAAAAAAAAGTTAATAAATTTAAGAATATTAGAATAGACCAATGTGTTAAACTTGGAACGTGAGACAAGAGAATATACATTTCTCTCATGTTGACAACTGTTTAAAAATGTAGTTAGCAGTTATTGATGTGTTTCTAGTCATTTGAATAATAATAAATGTGTGGTGGGCATTCCTCAGCACTGAGCTCATAGTTAAGGCCTATTGGCTGTCTGCGCCTGTGTGTGCGGTGTTTGTGTCTGTTTTGTTCCTCAAGTCCAAAGCCATGGGTCACAGCCCCTCCCTTGCCTGCTCTCTCCTTATAACATATTTCTTTATCTCCTATTCGTCTCTCCGTGTGCACCCCCAGCCATGCCTCTCCTCCCATCTTGATAATGCAGCTCTATTCTCTTGTTGGATGAAGGGCTGCCCTGAACTAACATTGTCCCCCGCACTGGCTCTAGTGGGGGGCCCCATTGTGTGTGGAGGAATGGGGAGTTAACACCCATGTCTGAACCCTCTCAAAGGGACATTGTGTGAGAATCTTCCTCCAGCTCGCCCACTCACCCAACGCCGGCTTTGGCACAGGCCAAGCCATGGGCTTCTTAAGGTGCTCCCATTATCAGTGCAAAACAGCGAATACACTTACAAACAAGCTCAGCTCCGACTGACCCGGCACTTTCTGACTTCTTACTCTGATTTATTCATTTTTACAACAGCACACTCAATGACCTGAATGCACTAGTGGGTTTAAAGGTGCTCAAAGACACCCCTTAAGTTGTTTTGGCAATTCGAATAGCAGGGCAACAGCGCAATACCACAAACATTATAGTTGTTCTAATGGGTTCCTAATTCTTTTAAATGTATCTAATCACAGTTCAATGAAGAATGTTGCTATTATTTGACAGAATATTATAATGTACGCCCCTGATAAATATGTTTGTGCTCCCTACCATAGGCTGAACATTTTCATTTGTTTTTGTAAAGCCGCAAGCGCCTTGAGGCAGGTTACAAAAGAGCAAGTTGGTGTTTTCTTCCCACATATTTTTAATCAAAGTGTTAGTGTTTACATTTGCATGGAGCAGAGGGAGGCTGAATGCCAAAGGTGAGATTTTGAAAAACATTGTATTTTCTTTTTTTCAGATGGAAACGAGGGTGGGTGGTTGGAATGGCAGATAAAGGCTGGTGGATGACTGAACTCGGAGACCTGGTGCGGCTCATCATCATCATCATCGCCATGGGCTCTCATGCTCTGCCTTTTCTCCGTGGCCCATACCTCCATCCAGGGGTCTACTAGAGCCAGTGAAGCCCGGGCATGCAGCAAGTGAGTGGGCTGGGATGCACGAAGAACGTCCCTGAAGGCATGAGATACCTCTAGAGCTACCAGCTTTCAGGAGAAATCAATACGAGCAGGAGCAGGCATGGCTCTGGTTGGGGTCTTGTGTTTGTCTGTGGCCTAGGGGCCTGGACCTCCGAAGGACTGGCTCGGTGTGCCCCTCCGAGCGGCTGCCCCAGCTCCACTCCGGACCTCTCAGACCCAAACAGCTGTGTGTGGTTTTCTCCCTAAATAATCCTCGAATACTAAGACTGCCATGAGGGAAACTGCTCTCTTCTGTTGATTGTTTTCCTTCATAAGATTGACATACCCCCCATCTTCTGCCTCTGGCTGTTTAAGCACTGCACTGGAAGTTCGGCTTTAGACTCTGTCTTCATACAAAGTTCAACCACTGTTTATTCCCAATCCAGTTTTATCATTTGACGAAGAGACATCATAATCTTTACTTTCTTCTCTGCTTTCTTGCTGTGGTGGCTGTGTCCATCTGTGTAGGCAGAAATAAGTGTTCTTTGAAGTACATTTGTTCTTTTAATGACTCTTAGAGTGTCAGAAATGAACCAGCAAAGGTGGACCCAGAATCATCAGTGCATCTCAAGAGATGGCAAGTATCTTAAACATTACACTCATTACACTCATGTGCATTAAAAACATCCCCATCACGTCTATGTACATCCTGATAGATTTGGAGGGCATAGACACAGGTACTATTATTAAAAGAAGGGTATGTGTGAATATGAATGGGTTGTAGATGCCTGGCCTTGAATGCTGTTTTCCATTGAGTTACATGAGAGTGCACTATAGAGCCCCACTTTAGAACTGCTGCTGTCGTCACGGGAATGCAGTATTCTTTCCAGATGGGCACGGGCTCATACAAAATGGCTGCCAGTCTTTCTTTGTGCCAAACATGTCGGGTGTCTCGCTATTGTTGCCATGTGTGTGTCCGTTAGCTGTCGTTGGATGCAATTTGCTACTAATGGCATTAGCATAACCTCGAACCATAAGCTGTCATAGGCTTCTAATGATAATTACATCTTGGAATGCGGCATTGTTAAACCGCGAAACTGAGAAGAAAAAAAAATAGGCAGGTTTCTGTTAATATGTCTAATTTGATATCAGATACATCTAAACAGGCTTGATTGGTCCTTAATGGACCATTGGAGCCATATTGTGACCCTCTTATACTGTGCCATATGGTACACCAGTTTGTATGTATAATCCAAGTTGCACATGCAAATGCAGCACTGTACAGGAGAATACGCCATGACACCTCTAAATCAGATAGTACTTTGTCACACATGCACAGTTTCACCGACACACAGGACGGGCAGATGAGGCCTTAAGCAAACAAAAGCAGTGACTTGCTTCATTAAAAAGGGATACAAAGGCCCCAGTAAGTCCAGACAGATCTACTCTAATAGTCTTATTTTTATGCACAAGGGTGTCTGTGCTTTATTCATTGAGCATGCTACTCAAATAGTCAAGTGGCATATATTGTTTAAAACCCCACATTAAATTTAAGTATCAAAAAATAAATAAAGTTCTATTTTTGATTAAGTTAAGTTAATAAGTTGAATAGTTTTAATGAAACTGAGAGTGATTTTTTTTTACAGATATTAAATGAGTTATTGTAGTTGCATATAATTTATTTCTACACAGCAAGTCTATTTTTAAACTGAGACTGTTCATTTGGAATCCTAATAAATGCATTTCCAATTGAGTCACGACTTCCAAGTCATGTGCATTCACTTTCCATACAGCTGCATACAGTTGGGTCTACAGTGGACAGCAAAATGGCGGTGACTCTAATCATAGGTCTGTCTACTGGTCGTGGGGGCTCTAGGGTGAAGAGGATGGATAGATGGAGGCATTGGGGCGTCGTGCGTCTGTTTTGAGTGGGTTGTAAGGTCTAGACGGTGGGGTTGTTTTTTGGAGGGGGGGTGTAGATGTGGAGAGGTTATTATTTGAGGAGGGGGGAGTGTGTCTGGTTTAGAAGGAAGGAACCATTAATGAGGGACTTAAAGGGGGGGTAGTTTGTCTGCATATGTGAACATGTGTCTGTGCGTCGATCCATTTGCATAGAGTGATTAAGGCGCCCATATGCTGTGTGACAGGCAAGTGTGGCTCCATAGTCCTTAGGCCAGAGGGCTCTGGCACTGTCTAGCACGGCCCACATAATCTGCGGCACGCTAGAAACAGACTATGGCTCATTTCTCACAATAACATTACACTAAAACTACACTCAAGCCATGTTTGCTACATCACTCTTTCTCTACCTTAGACCAGCCAATGAGAATGAGAATATGCGGCTGAGCCAATGGCAATAAGTCTATGAATCAGGAAGAGGAGGGAGGTGGCAATTGTGAGTTTACCCTTGATGTGCCAGCTATAAACCTTTGCATGGGGATAGATTACAGTCGAATAGCAGATAGCAGAAATTTAAAATGTAAAACATATTGGGAATGGAATAAACAAATTATTAGTTTTGCAATTGTTGGGCTTTAGTTGTCTACACTATTTTTATGTATGTCCAGACAGATCTACATCTTTAGGCTTTGTGTTTGCACTGTTTATATCTGTTTGTGACTTTGTAAAGAATACATAATTGTTATCATAAGAATAGTTCAAATTGTTAAATTGTTCTTTTGGTGAACCGTCACTAGTGCAGAACAATTCTATGACCAGTGAAAGGGTTACAAGTTTAGTTTTTTCTTTATTTGAAGGGACAATATACAGATCACACAGATACAGATACAGAGATGTACAGAGATGTTCCTCTCCAGACTATAGCTAAATAGTTCATTTCCATCTGCACTCTCTCCATTTCTTCTGATTAAGTCAGAAAACTAAATGCTCTGAATAGTTAGACATCCAGACAGAGTCACAATGCACTTATGCATAATGTTCCTCATGAATAGTGTTGTGTTTATAGAGTCCATCATTTCCTAGTCTGGAGGTCTGAGCCTGGAGCGTGGGAATGTGTCGAGAACATATGTAGAGGAGTGGGCCGCTGGTGAGACTGCGCTGCTGGCCTGAATGCAGTTGTAGCAGGTGAAAAAGGAGCCTAGAGTTCATGGGTCAAGGCCAGTGGAGGGGCTGTCTGGCACATGTGAGTGGGAGACTGGGCTGTCTCTTGGGCTGGTTGTCTGGGACTAGCTGGATGATAATGAACCTTAGGTTGTTTGAGAAGCTCTGTTGCCTTTTGTTGGCTCAGTCTGGGATGCTCAAAAGGAACTTTCTGTAGGCCGGTGACTAGGACAAGAGACAACTCCTTCATCATATGTAGCTATCAATAGTAGCCAGGCAGGCTAAAGTCAGACTTCCCCTGCTGAAAGTGTGCTTGTGTTGTCGGGGAGCCTTTCCTTCTCATTTCTGCTTTTTGTGACATTTTTCCTTTAACTGACACTTTCGAGTCTAGCTGTCTTTGTTTCTCTCTAAAACTGATACCACATTTTACTGACAAAAAATAAAATACAAATTGTAATAGTTTTTTGATAATCATAATCATTATCTAAAACACATACAAATAATTACAACAAAGACGGTGGCATTATCAAATCAAAATGTCAAAAAAATAATGAACAATTTCAGATTTTCATCATTTATACACGTGGTCTTGGTTGATAATGCATTTTACAAATCTCAATGTATAATGAAAGAATAATTTTGTTAATTACCTTTTTTCGTTTTTCGCAAATGTATTATACAGCTAGCACCATAGCGTTGTGTGTGTAGTCATGGCATTTTCATCAAAAACAGTGAGACCAATGATTGTGAAGTCTTGGTCCATTAAGGTTTTATTCAAAGGGGAAATGACCATGTGCTAAAACAAACAATTAGGGCAAAGATAACATGCTCAATTATTAAAGACAGTTAGTCCAGTCATATGTGGTTTGTTTTGCATTTAAATTGTCAATATGAGTCCAAAAGTATGAGGTAGTTTTGCTGTTCCTTTAAGGGCATTACCTCATCAGGAGCAGTGTTAGGAGAGGATGTGTGTGAATGGGTGACAGAGCACAGGGCTAGCTCCGGGCTCGCCTTTCTGTATGAGGGTGCAGGCTTCGTTAGCTCTACAGAAAGGGACTGCTTCTCCCAGAGCCTCGAGTGTCCCACAAACCTGAGTTAGAATAGAATTTTGCATATATGCATGTGTCAAGCTTTTAACTGTCACCAGGACGACTAATACTTTTAGGACGACTAATACTTCTAAAAAGATATTTTGTTTTCATTCATTCATCACATTTCATTGCATTTGCAAAATTAAAGGCAGCATTATTGAACATAGACTAGATATCGCTGTCTTTATTTGTACATTTATTTGTACAGAATTAAATTTATTGTCTCTGTGCCCCATTTCATCATTATTTGATTAATTAGGCAAAATATTAGGAAGCATGGGTTTTTCATAACTCATCTACAGTAAGCGATATATATACCACCAGAAGAATGGTTGAATGGGGAAAAATTCGGATACAAACACCAGCTTTGACTCGGAAATAGAAAGAAGAGATGAAAGAACAATACTGTGCCCTGATTTGTGGTTCCAGAGGGACAAAGACACTTTTCAATTTTGTCAACAAAATGAGAACTTCAAAAAACACATACGCTTTTCTCTCTCTTATATCAGCCTGGAACATTTTTATATATAAATTTGTTGTTGAGACAGGAAAAAGAATTGGTCCAAATTTGTTGCAAACCTTGTTGACAAACTGTCAATTCTCTTGAATGGAATGGCCTTAAAATAAATTAAAAGAAATATCCTCCTCTCAATAGGTCACCACATTACAGCATACAGAATATATCCACATTGTGCAACAGCGTACACATGTAGAGACAGTGTGCCATCACCCTGTGACCCTATCCCACCGCCAGGTTTTCATTCCCAGAAGCCCGGAGCCAAGGTCTTATGGTGTCTATTGGTGTAGTTGTCGCCCGGCCACCCATTCAGGGCTCAGTCACGGCCACTTAGAGCGCAGCAGACTCAGGGATTCAGAGGAGCCGTGATCCAATGACATGTATTTATAATGAGGGGGCTGTGGGGACGTCTTTGTTGGATGGACACAATGTCGGCAGAGAACGAGTGTGAGAATCAAGAAAGGGGGGAGAGGTACAGAAAAAGCAGCCTTCTTCACACACTTCAGATTTTTCAAGTGTCTACTAAAATGTCCAAAGGCTGACTTGCATTGTCTGACCTTTTTTTTTTTCCCCAGCATTTGGTATTTTTGCCAAATGCTGATGATCGAGGATGCATTATGTCTATAGCCTTGAACATTGGCATGAATACAACGTCTTAGTATAAAACATAAACAATAGTGTAATTGTCTAATTGATTGAGATGTAATAATGAAAGATTTAAAAAAAAATTGATCTGTCAAGATTTACACCCTATAAACACCTCTTCATAACCCACAATTACGGTTGTCAAAAGTATCAAAAATCTGATACTAATCAAACTTGTATCGGAACCAGATACTAGTAGAATGATTTTTATGAGAACTAGCTTTATCAGAAAGTGGAAAGAAAGAACTGTCATTTAGACTGAAATCTCAGTCTATTGTCCATAAAGGGATTTTTAAATGACCACTGTGTTATGGAAATCAAGTTTAAAATTGAAATTTGAAATTTTAGTATTGTGACAACACTACCCACAGTACATACATTATTTATTTATCTGTTTTATTCATTGTTTTATTTTTGTCAATGTACTGTAACTGTGCTTATTTGATCTAATCTTTCATTGTTGTCAAAGGGTGTAGAATTTAATATGTACCATTTGCAAACAGTGGTGCCCCAAACCTTTTTTTAAGACAAAACAATAAATTTCCTTGAGTTCACCCATGATGTACAAATATTACATTATGATGTGGACTCCTGTGTCTCACACATACTGTATTACATTGTGTGGGCAAAGGGGAGTCCAGGAGAGTATGGGGGCTTCTCAAGGACCTTTGTGTTATCCCAATGTCTGAAACAGCACAACTGTCCTGGGTCTGTATTAGTCTAGTCTGGTCCTCTATCCTCCATCACACATATAAGTCACACATCATCCCTTACACCCGTACGAAATCTACCTGCAGCGACAAGACCATTGAGAACAGGGTTTTGGTTAAAGATGGGGTACTATCCTCCTCATTCATGACATAGCAAGTATTTTGTATGGGGCCTGTGTCAGACTCTGTCCTGGAGCAAGGCAGTAGAAGAGAGACTGGTCATGGCCGAACACACACACATCCTGGCCTTGTATCAATGCAAAATTGCTGAGTCAGATATAATATAAACCGGTCAAACTGTTAAAACTCATCATTCATTTTCTCTTTCCAGATGGAGCACTGGACACTCAAAAGCAATGGGCGAGGATTTTATTTGCACATTATTGTTCATTTTGGCTGTGATATCTGTGATCATTTTCAGCTAATTGGGCCTCGGTTATTGACATTCTTTTCTATCTCTCTCTCGCTCCACAACAAATATTACTGTGAATACAAATGTGAAAATTGTATCTCATGAAAGTAATAAATGTGCATTTGTTAATAAAAAATAAATGACGTAAGGAATTTGCATCTTATGTATTTGTTGCTGTTTTAACTATTAAGTACTTTATTTTTAAACAGAGTTAAATTGTTTGAATTCAAACATCATATCATTATTATTATTATTTTTTTTTTTCTGGCTCAATGTCACACACAAAAATCTAACATTATAATTTCTATTAATGACTTGACTTAGAAATAAATAAATCTGTATTTCAATATTTTATGTTGCTGCCCCCAAATTATTGGCCAATACACTGTTGATGTGATGTCATCTAAAAACCCAGCAATTCTGTAAACCAATGTTTTACATAGATTCAACTTAAAATTATTAAACAGCAAGACAAAACATAAGAATGTACTGAAAATGTTTATTAGAATTGGTGTCTGCTGTAACAGAATAAAAAGCACCCCATTTTCAAAAACTACTGTTGCATTTAAATTTTTTATGTTTATTATGAAGTATTAAACACAGTATTACAAAGACCTGAATAAATATGGTAAATGTAGAATCAAAAAGAATCTATCTATCTATCTATCTATCTATCTATCTATCTATCTATCTATCTATCTATCTATCTATCTATCTATCTATCTATCTATCTATCTATCTATCTATCTATCTATCTATCTATCTGTCTATCTATCTATCTAGCTATCTATCTATATATTCTAGTCTAGGCCTTGGATATTTTTTCTTACTTCAGGTTTAATATCATTCATGAATTCCTTGGGTTTATAGTCATATTTAATACAACTTTTAAAATATATTTAAAACAACAGTCATAGCCTATTGTTTTGTAATGAAAAAGGGCGGGAGATGGAGTGAGGAGCCTCCATCTGAATAAATGTAAATTGGCTGTGCCTCCACCTGGCATTGTGCCAAGTATCTATAGCAACCACATCTTCTAACAGCCTCATTCCTCCCTCCTTCACACTCTAATTAGACCTCTGTCTTCCCTATAGCTCCTTTCTTTCATACTCTTTTCTCTCCTCTTTTGACCACGTTCTCAAGATTCATCACACAAAGAACCTAGTCCATGCTTTATTTATAAATGTATTTTATAAATAACTAGAAATATATAACAGCATAAATAATCTTTTTCAATCAAAATTTTTATTTTACTCAAAGTAATGGGCCCAATTGACCTATATCTTTCCCATTAAGAATATTTCTATTAATGGAACATTGTTGTTTTCCTATTGAATGCCGTAGCGGTCACGGTCAAGTTCAACGCGCTGTGGTCATACTTTGTGGAGCATCTTTGTCCCATCTGCCCCTCCAGGTTTTCAACACTATCCTCCACCGCCCTCCACTGTCGAACCGAAGAACTGCGACAATTAACCCGTTTTCGTTTGTTTGAACATAGTTCCCTCCTGTGGGTGATTCAGTTTAATCGACAACAATTTGAGCTCGGGATCGTGACATCACAAATAACAGAATCAGTTAACCCAATGTTAAATCAAAGGAGATTTTAAGATGGTAAATACTAAATTTAGTAGCGTTAATTCAAAAGTATTCTAAGACCATATAACGGTATTTACCAGAAGTGACCCAGCAGTTTATAATATTCTTTGTTGGATTTCTTGTTAACATTTTTACATTGTTTTAGCTAATGATTTTCTATTTAACTTTAGCACACCAACAGCAAACATGGCGCATTTCCATGGTAACGGCTGTTTTCTGACGTTCTATCCCGAGCTCAAGACTCCTGTGTGGCTGCCCCCCAGGCCTGTTGCTAGAAGCCGGTTTAAGTGTGAGTTTGGGCAAGACCAGGTTTTGCTTGAGCAAACTCAAAGTTTTATGTTACTGAAAAGAAGATTGTTTAGTTTAGTTTAGTGTAATCACAGTAACAGGCCACAGGCGGCTCCTGCTCTAGACCAGGGTATCTTAGGAACGGGTTAAACACGTAGACCGCCCGTCGCCAGTTCGGATAGGGCGATTATCTCTTTAGTGGCCGATAGTTTTAGGATAATTCTTTCGATTAATCGATTCGTTGTTTAGGGCACAAAGGCCTGTGGATATAAGATATTTACTAAATGTTACTCAGATAAAGCAGAAGTGAAGACGTTTGAGGACGTCCTGGTGTATAATATTTGATGGAGAAAGGGTGTTTTCATCAAAAACACCAAATTAACACATTTCATTTTTGTGTGAATCTTGCTGTCTGAGTGATTCTTCTCTCAGCTCATGGCATGTTTCTGAATCTGTGTAAAGACCTTAACGGTTATTCGTTTACTAAATTTGAGACATTTCTGTAATGTATTAGTTGCAATTAATCGACTAACTTGTTGCAGTCTTAACCTGACTCCTATTGGCTGAGCTGTGCCGTCATCAGCCTGATCTGATCAAAACTCTTAAGTTCAACCGGATTCTAGCAAAAAACCATCAGGCTTTAAAAACATACCTCTTCATAGATGTATAAAAACAAGTCTTGATAATATTGAAAATTAGGGTTAAAAATAAAAATTTATTCTGTAAAACCGCTCATGGGTGTGGATCAGTACATTCAGTTGGCGCAAAATGAACATGCAATGAACAGAATCACACAAAGATGTGAAGGTGACGATGGTAGACCCAAAGGACTACAAAAATGCATTTGTTATGTGCAAATCATTTCATTGAACAATTTCTCTATGCATATTTAAGTAAGCATTTGGGGCAAGGTTTTTTTTTTTTTTTTTTTTTGGCATTTTGGCATGATTGTTTTTCACACTTTAACGGAAAGAACACATTTAGTGTAAAGGCCTTAAGGCCACTTGTGTTTCTTTTTTTTAATGCAGCAATAAATTGAAAGGCAGATGTTGTGTATTTAATTTCATTAACACAATTCACCTGATTTCATACATACTGATTTCAGTAATCTAACATTAACACATAGTCTAAATGTAAGAAGGAAACACTTGTGAGTAGCTTAGTCATAGTAAAACATGTTAGTTATTAGGCACTTGAGAGTAAAAATAGTTAATCACATTTTCTTCACAGCAGCACATCTCTGGGCTATATTCCTATTGGAATAATGCTGGTTGTTATTTTACCTTCTATCCTATTGTTTAAACTGAGGCTTTGAAAACGATATAAACAGTCTCTAAGACCTCAGAGCAGTGAGGGAAGGTCTGTCTGTTGAAACAATGTCAGGTACACAGGGCAAATAACAGTTAGTCCAGGGCAAAGCCTAAAGAACAAATGTAAAAAGTAATAAGGTAATAGACGAAAATGTGTGTCCACATTTTACCAATTACATCCTGAGCTGGATGTTTGTGGCGGTGTTTATCAATCAAAACATACAATTTGATTTGGAAATCAATGAAGTAACCTTAATATCAGGTTCTGCATTTGTTGACAGCACAAAAATGTCAACATGGCCTTGTTAGATTTTTTTTCAGCTGCAGCTGTTGGGCTTGAGATGCTTGGCTTTTATTGTCACACATTCTTCTGTGGCCTCTGCTCTACTTGACTTTGCACTCAGCTGCCCATTCAGCTAAGCCTCAAATCTGCATTGCCTAGTTATAGAAAGTATTGACTGTTCACTAGATTTAAAGTCTATCAACACAAAGTTTTGATTTACAAAATGAATTTCCTTGTGAGAACTAGATACAAGTCTGTCCAGATACAGATGGTGAGGTAAAATGCTACACAGCGCTTCCACACTGTCACTGTGCATACGGTCAGACAACTCCGTCTTTGGGTGACCTCTTAATGCCACATCTTCAAGAAGTCTATAATCACTATCTAAATGCAGCTCAGATAATGGAAGAACTTATTTGTGTAACTGTATCAGCTTTAAATTAAGAACATCACAGATTAATTTTACTGTAAATACACTGTAAACCCTATTATCTCAAGATATTGGTGGATTAATGTGGATCTAGAGTACACTTGGACAAGAGTTGTCAGATAGAATACAATTCTCATATTCTGTAACTTTATCACAACAATACAATACTCATAAAAATGTTTACTACTTAAGTAGTATTGTTCTGTACAAGGCAATAGAAATTAAAATCTCTAGATGACTGAATATGTGCGATAGATTCTCAGGCGATGTGTAACTTGTGCTTTGGCATATTGCACTTGTGTACAGATATTCTGTACCATATCCAGTTCACACATTTACAGGGCACAATCTCTTTTGTACACAATGAGAGTCAGAGAATACACTAATAGTATCCACTCCTCCTAAGCCAAAATGTGCTTTGTATCAGTTCATTGTCATGCCTTTCCTGGTCTCCTCAAAAGAAGTGCGAATTGACTCCCTTTGTTTTGTTTCCCTTCACCCATCATTATCGACTAGTGTAACCCATCTGATGGAGCTTCCTCAAAAGAATCTGAGTTAAGTCAAAAGTAGTAAAGCTGATCCCTACAGCTATGGGCCCCTTGACCCAGTTCATACTGAGACCTTTGTAGAGTCCTCTGACAACCCCTTCCTCAGCCACTATTTCCTTCATTGTGCTCAGGATGGTGCCGTAGGTGTGTCCAGTGACTCCTGCTGTCTGCATGCGCCTACGAACCACATCCAGAGGGTAAGAGGCAGACTGTCCGATTAGCCCTGCACACGCACCAAAGGCCAGGCGCTCATAAGAGAAGGGCTGGGCCCGCCCGCTGTGCTCTGTAAGGTAGAGTGTGTTTAATGTCTAGACAAAGGCAGCTGTGTTAAAGATGGGGTACTATCCTCAGCTATAGCTGTGTAGAGCATTACCTGCATGT
The DNA here is from genome assembly GCA_019453435.1 of Rhinogobius similis. NCBI lineage: Eukaryota > Metazoa > Chordata > Actinopteri > Gobiiformes > Gobiidae > Rhinogobius > Rhinogobius similis. The sequence continues at coordinate 22,375,791 of CM033632.1, read as the reverse complement.
AACTTTTTTAGAGTTTCATAGGTGAAGAAACTCAGACCAGCATATGGCACAACTCCCAACAATGTGGGGGTAAAGCCTCGATACAATGTTTTCAATCCCTCTTCTCGGGATATACGTACAAACACATGTAAGATGTTACTGTACCTGGAGAGAAAACATACAGCTTGTTTTGAACTAGATAACTACAATAAAGTGGTCAATAAACATGAAGTTCAAGCGTCCATACATTTCTTTTGGTGTAACTGCCATTCTGGCACGCACCATGTCTAGGGGATAAGTCAGCATAGCAGCAGTCGTCCCAGCCATTGACCCTGCCAAGAACCTCTGAACCGGAGGCAGAGCTCTGGGAAAAAAAAACAAAACAGAAGATGACTCTTATTGTGCCAAACCAAAATGTGGACTTACTGAATATTTTTAAGCACTTACTTCCCCTGAAAACCATAATATCCTCCCAGCAGTCTCTTGTACTGCTCGTGTGCACAGAACTGAATGGCAGCATATGGGATGACTCGTACCATAGTGGCTGAGTTTCCCCTCCACAAACTGAAGAAGCCATCCTTCAGGTAAGTACGGTAAATCAACCTGTAGGCTTCCTGACAATTTTGGGTCGATTTACAAATAAAATAATGTAAATACTACATAATTGAAGGATGATAAAGAACAGCACTTTTGCAAAAATTGCTAAAAATAATGACAATATAATAAATCTTTACAAGTGGATTACCTTGGCTGAAAATCTAGCTGAAGACACTGAAAAACAAACCATGTGCAGTATAAATAAACTATTAAGAGTTACTGAGTTCATTTTAATCTTAAACCCCTTGTTTTTAGTTCCCTAATCCTAATCATCCCAGAGAATCACAAATTTAGGTCAAATGTGAACACCACTTGCCTTGAAAGATGATTTTTGTTCTATCCAAGGGGGCCACTGCAGTTTTGGCCACTGCTCCGGCTAAGGCCCCAGAGAAGAGAGAATTGAGCACAGAGCGGGTCTGCTTCAAGCTCTAAAAGTGATAGTAGAGTTAGGAACAGCTAACATGTAACCAGAGTACCAAAAGTTGTGTTTGAAATGTTATGGATCGCTAAGCATTGACATCATTCTACTAGGTCAAAAGTCATGATAATATAGACAAATGTACACAACAGGCAAGCCTAAACAATACATTGATGTTAATTTAAATGAAGTAAAACATGCCTCTGAGGTGGACGAGGATGAAAGTGGCAGCACCTCTCCTTTAGTAATTGATGCTCGCTGTTCCTGAACTCTGCTCCCCATCTTTAGAGACTAATCACACAGTTCATGGTCATCACTTCACTAAAGGGGCCCCACATGCAGGTGCTGGATCTGTCGAAAAAGGGAAAAGTCCACACAATTCACTTTTCTAAGTAAGGCGCAATAAAACGTCTTCAACAATTACATTTTTAAGTCTAACTTTTCTTCTGTGCTAATGAATCTTAACTGCATGTAGGGGATATTTCTTTTAACCTAGACTGCACAATGAACACTGCAAGCAATGTTTGTCAGCAAAGCTTAAATGGCATATATCTGAATTTGAACCATGAGCGGGACGTAAACTCCGGGAAAAGAAGAGATGCTTCCGACCTGTTCTCCCCGTCATCATCACGGGAAACGTGAGATCTCTCCGCAACGGGATGGACGAGCTGGCGGGATCTACGCGCTACCAACGGGAGTACAGAGACAGCAGCATCATGCTTTTCACGGAGACGTGGTTAACCCCCGAAATCCCGGACTCAACTGTCACTCTGGACCATTTTCATCTGCTGCGTGCGGACAGAACAGCGGAGAGCGGTAAGAAGAGAGGAGGAGGCCTGGCTGTGTTTGTGAATGAAAAGTGGTGCAAGTCTGGACACTGTACAGTGAAACAGCAGCTGTGTAACAAAGACATTGAACTGTTAGCTGTTAGCATGAGGCCATATTATCTGCCCCGGGAGTTTTCACATATTATTGTGATAGCAGTGTATGTGGCCCCCTCTGCTAATGCTGACAATGCTTGTGAAGCTCTGCTCTCCTGCACCAGCAGGTTACAAACACAGCACCCACAGGCCCTCTTCCTCATCTCTGGTGACTTCAACCACGCTTCTCCCTCATCTGTTCTGCCAACATACACCCAGTATGTCACCTGCCCCACCAGAGACAAGAAAACCCTGGACTTGTTCTTTGCAAACACCAAGGACGCTTATTCTTCTTCTCCTCTTCCCCCCCTGGGCAAATCGGACCACAACCTTGTACACCTGCGGCCTGTGTATGAACCCATCGTACACAGGCAGCCAGTGGTGCCCCGTGTGGTGAGGAGGTGGTCTGCTGAGAGCGAGGAGGCTCTGAGGGACTGCTTCAGCACCACTGTGTGGGCAGAACTTATGACCCACATGGGGAGGACATCAACTCCATCACAGAGTGCATCACGGACTACATCAACTTCTGTTATGAAAACACTGTACCCTCCCGACGGTGCGGTGTTTTCCAAACAACAAGCCGTGGATTAACCGTGACATTAAGGCTCTGCTGAAGGAGAAGAAGAGCGTTCAGGTCAGGGAACAAGGAGGAGCTGAGGACTGTGCAGAAGAAGCTGAGGAGGAAGATCAGGCAAGGGGAAGCCAGCTACAGGAGGAAGATGGAAGAGCAGCTGCAGCAGCAGAACATCCAGGGAGTGTGGAGGAGCCTGAAAACCATCTCAGGTTTCAAGTCCCCCGTGTCCAGGCAGAGGACCTTCAGTGGAGTTAACGAACTGAATTCTCACTTTCTGAGAATTGATCACTCACCCACCCCTCCCCCCGCCCAGCTGCAAACCCACACCCCCACAGCTGGACAATGCCCCACACCCGATCCTCTTCACACCTCTGCTTCAGTCCATCAGATCACCACTCATCCCCGCGCCACCAATCCACCCTGCGCACAGTCACCCCTCCCACCCCTGTCCTTCACAGCAGCACAGGTGAGGAGAGAGCTGAGGAGGATTAAAACCAGGAAGGCAGCAGGACCAGACGGCATCAGCTCCAGGCTCCTTAAGTCCCTGCGCCCAGATGAACTGTGTGGAGTTATGGAGCATGTCTTCAACATGAGCCTAAAGCTGAGGGTGGTACCACAGATTTGGAAGACCTCCTGTGTGGTACCAGTGCCAAAGACACCGCTTGGCGCTAAAAGACCTCAGCAGCTTCAGGCTGGTGGCTCTCACGTCCCATCTGATGAAGACACTGGAGAGGCTGGTCCTGGACCACCTCCGGCTCCACCGTGAGCTCAGCCATGGATCCGCTGCAGTTTGCGTGCACCGGCCTGGCATTGGAGTGGAGGATGCCGTCATCTTCCTGCTGCACCGCTCTCTCTCTCACCTCGAGAACCCTGGCAGCGCTGTGAGAATTCTGTTCTTTGATTTCTCCAGCGCCTTCAACACCATCCAGCCACTGCTGCTGAGGGACAAGCTGGAGACGGCTGGTGTGGACTGTGACCTGGCAGAGTGGAACCTGGACTACCTCACAAACAGACCCCAGTTTGTGAGAGCCGGATTGTGTGTCTGACACTCTGACCTGCAGTGTGGGGCGCTGCAGGGCACTGTCCTCGCGCCCTTCCTCTTCACCCTCTACACCTCGGACTTCAGACACAACACGGACAGCTGTGTTCTGCAGAAGTTCTCTGGCGACTCTGCCATCATCGGACTCATCACGGACGGCTGATGGCGCAGAGTACAGAGAGATACGCCCAGGACTTTGTGGACTGGTGTCAGCAGAACCACCTCCTCACCATGCGGGAAAGACCAAGGAGATGCTGGTGGACTTCCGCAGACGCCACTCCACTGCCCCTCACCAGTGAACATCAGGGAAGGGACATTGAGAGAGTGGACTCATACAAGTACCTGGGTGTTCATCTGAACCACAAACTGGACTGGACTCATAACACAGGCGCACTGTACAGGAAGAGTCAGAGTCGGCTCTCTACCTCCTGAGGAGACTCAGGTCTTTTGGAGTGTCAGGGCCTCTCCTGAGGACCTTCTACGACTCTGTGGTGGCATCAGCCGTCCTGTACGGTGTGGTCTGCTGGAGCAGCAGCATCACAGAGAGGGAGAGGAAGAAGCTGGACAAGGTCATCAAGAAGTCCAGCTCAGTCCTGGGCTTTGTGCTCTGGACTCAGTGAGCGAGGTGGGGGACAGAAGGGTCGTGGCTAAACTCACGTCTATGCTGGACCATGAGTCCCACCCCCTGCAGGACGCTCTGTCTGCCCTGGAGAGCAGCTTCAGTGAAAGACTGATTCACCCTCGCTGTGTGAAGGAGAGGTTTCGCAGGTCTTTCCTTCCTGCTGCTGTCAGACTTTACAATGAACACTGTTAGCCCTGAACATGTGCCATTCACCCGCTACAATCATGTGCAATATAATTTATCATACTATTAATACACTTTACCTCACCATAGTCACTTACTGTATATAACAATACACTTAAGCCACTTTAGTTACCATTTTTACTGTAAATAAGAGTGTGCACTTTATACTTTATATTGTATTTTTTATGACCATTTTTATGACCATGTTATTTTTTATGACCATGTTTATTTATCCTATTTTTATTGCATGCGCCTATTTCATTCATTTCTGTCCTAAACTGTGTGTTGCAACAGTGGAATTTCCCCATTGTGGGACAAATAAAGGATCTCTTATCTTATGAGTCAGGGACATGTTTTAGTTTGAACCGTAACCCCGTCCACATGGTCCTGACAGAAAGTCAGTCTGATGTTGCACCATGGCAAAGAAACAGTTTGGAATAGTCTTTTCCATTAGATTCCATATAGTTCTTCAATTATTGCCTGCTTTTTTCTTCGTGTAACTCTTGAAAAGGCCCCATGACCGTAAATCAAGTATCGGGGAGAGTGATTTCCCATGATGTTTAGACACCTTCCACACGGTGCGAAGCTCAGGTCCCAGAGTGCAAAGATTTCAAAACCCCGTTTATGTGTCTACGTAGTTATGGCAATTCCGACACTTTTTTATTTTAGAAGATGACATGACAACCCCAAAACCGTGTCTGTTCTGCACATGAATCTCTCATATGTACTTTATACTAAATGTACTTTATACGATGCTTATTGCAGAATCCTTGCGTATCTGCAGCACTACGAGGCACAGGTGACACCACGGAGTTTGTCTATTAAGTCCGTTTTAAGCGCTGTCATTATATTCCAGTGAGATCTCAAGCCATCTTTGTCTCCTCCGTAGATTTTACATGCATGCCGTTCTTTCAGAGTCTTTGTACTCGTACTCGTACTACGTACTCGCTTCTTCTAGTTGTCACATTCTGTGGCAGGATCACAGAGCCACACGCTGGCCTGGAATATGTATGACAGTACTTTTAGGAGTTTCGAGTGTTCGATGTGGATGCTCACATTTATTAAACCAGCTCCAGCACCAGCAATTCATTTTGGAAACTATAACCGTTTTGTCTCCATGTGGACGGGGCCTTAGTGAACGTGCCTGGCTGAACGAAAAGAGGTGATCCTGTCCATAGTTATACATAACAAACTGCTTTTATGAATGCATTTAAAAAAATCAGATACAGGCCATTTAAAATAAAGATACAGGCTGCAGTCCTCACTAAGCGTCACGGTCCAACCATTTTTTTTTTTCTGTGTGAATATCCCAAATGGCCTGCACCAAGGATAATCAATGAATTACCAACCATTTTTTCAGGTACTGCAGGAACGTCGCGTTATCATAAAACGAACTGGAATAGAATACTAATATTTAACTTACGACTGTAAAATTAGGTTAATTTATAAGCTATGACGAATTACATGTGAGGTAACACAGCACAAGAAATGCATCACGTTATTGAGCCTCAACTTTGAACTGTTCATATCCTCACGACAATGTGACCTGGGTGAACCATGGAAATGTGGGTGACCCCAACAAAAATAACACGACCACTCTTTGCAAATAGTGTCGAGTGTTATTTAATATTTGGGTATCTTACCTTCCAAGTTTCGTCGTAAACATCAGGATTATGGACCTTTTTTCATCTTTCTGATGATTTAACTTTTCATTTTGCTCCCGATAGTAAGTTAGATAACATTTGCTAACCGCTAGCCAGCGTTAGGTTACAAACATGTAGCAAAACCTACTTAGTTTAAACTAGTAATCGGACAAACACCTCATTCTGAAGGCACTATTTTCCAAATATTCCTCATTTTGACGAGACCCAAGTTGCTTTAACGCAAACGCCAATGAACATGTGTCGAGCACTGCTGTCAGCTTCAGTCAGTAGCCTGTACCCAGTAGAGGTTTGTTTGGCAAGGACGAGCGCAAAGAATCATGGGCAATGTAGTCTACATCGATAAAGACGGTTTGATAGGTTCGATGAGAGGCGTAGCTGTACACAGGGCGGGTCCAAACTACAACAAACCAGAGACAAAAATCAAGAAAAAAAACGATACGCAGGGTCTGTATGCTAAATTAAACAATCAGGTTGTGTGGTCGAAACGCGTTTGGCGTCCCTGTCCACAATAAAGGACTTTTAACTCAGTCAGTGTGCCTCGGATCTCTGCCTATGCTCCACAAGTCTTTCAATACGGCGACTTTTTGTTATCCAGTAATGTATCACTTATCCTCGCACCTGATCTTGTTCACTAGTTTTTGGACCCAGTGAAGCGCTCACTTCTCCTTTGTCTTTTAACAGGTTGTGTGTTTGTTTAATGTTTAAAAAATAAAGTTAATAATACAAGCATGATACAAGCGAATATGCTCAAGTACACTCATGTCCACAGTGTTGCAAAGAATCAATTATTAAATTGAATTTCCCATTGCATTTTACAAACCCATTGTGAAACATATTGTACAGATTGATCTGTTTTGGCCATAAATACTTGATGATACAATAAGCAACTTATTTTATCAATGCTGTACTAAAACAAAAAAAGCGAGCATACTTTAATAGTTTTATTCTCAGTTTGTAATGCCACCGTGTTTGCCCGTCCACAGCTCACGTAGCTCCACTTGGCAGCCTAAATCTCGGAGTGCTGCTTTACCCACATCATTACAGTCCTGATGATTCTGCAGGGCTTGTGTGATGAGAGATTCAGCTCCCATCTCCAGGATTGCCTGGCTGTAGTTTTGCATCCGTGAAACAACATTTCTCAACAGCATGCACGCTTGTTTCTATAATACAAAAGAGAAGAAAGCAAACTACATAAATCAAAATATGATTGGGCATGCAAACTCTCATGCTTTTTTTAACCAGACCAACATTACCTGCACATTGACCACATGAGGATGCATCTTCATCGCTTGCACAGCAGCCATAGTTCCACCCTCTTCCATGATAACTTTACAGTTGTTAGGTTTACGCAGAGCAAGCACAGAGAGGCATGCACACCCTTGCTCACACACCTGAAGTAAATGTTTAAAATCAAATGTTTAAGTTTAAACATATGAGATAAACAGTTTTACTCACAGCGGGGTTGCTCATGTGTCTGTTCATAGCAATGACAATAAGTTGCACTCCACCCGTGTGAACAACTGCATCTTTCACGTCATCATTTCCTGCAATTGCACGTATGGCACTCAGGACCTGCCGAACCAATTCCTAATAAAGTTTTAAAATGAACAATTAAAACTTTTTTTGAGGAAACAACATATTCCTATATAGAATATTTTGTTTAAAGCAGATTTTCAATGATACCTGTGATTCATAATTGTCTGCAAGCAATGTCATGATGAGTTTCAACCCTCCCAAGTCACAGATATCTTGACAAAACTCATTTCTAACAGACAGACGAGACAAAGTTGCACAAACTTCACTCAGTACAGAGGCATTACTGAGGTGTGCTAAAGAAAAAAAGACGAGGAAAAAAAGACAAATGTACTCATGTTTTTACTGACCACAGTAGAAAAAAATGTTGTTCATGGGCTCTACCTTTTGTAGCATCTATCAAAACCTTTAGGCCATTATGCTCCAGGACAATCATCTTGGCATGTTCATGAGCATGTCCAAAGGTAACTCTGACATCATCATCAAAGGTCATGACCCTTAGGGCTGCAGATGCTTCTTTGACCAATTCACCACATTCACTGTGTTGTGAAATTGCTCTGATGAGTGAAGCTAGAACACCATTTTTGATCAGGTCCTGTCTGTTCTGCTCATGTTTCAAACAGCAATGACGTACTGTACAAATAGCTGCGCAGAGAAGAATCGGACTATCCTGGTATTTTTTAAGGAAGTTCAAAAGAAACTGCTGTCCATCGGCATCCAGCAAGTCTGGTTGTCCATCACTTAGTGCAGCAAGTGCTAATAGGCCAGCCAGTGCTGCATCTTGTGCCTCTACACTATTTTTACAAAATGAAAGAATCACAGCATATGCTCCTTTTTGAGCAGCCAGGTACCTCTGTGCAAACCCAGCTAAACATTGCTCAGTGAACAGCTTGATGTCTGACAATGTGTCCAAGTGATTTCCAATACGGATGGACTCTAGTGCCTGCAGATGGAGAAATAACAAAAATTTGGTGCGTGCACTTTGATCCTGAATCCAAAAACATGGAGACATCACTGACCAGTAACACCTGATGGTTTTCCTGTTTGTCACCACATGGTCCAGCTGGTACAGCCCTTACTATACAGCTAAGATCCACACCTGAAATCACAAAACACAAAAGTTCGCAAGAGAAGCTTGGGTATAAACATATGTACAATAGCCCAACTAGACTAAAATCATAACTAATCAAGCATGTAACATATTGTTTATCTTGAGTACGTGTGATAAGGCTATAACCGTACACACAGTGGGCCAATGGTACTGGTCCAACATGTGCATAAAATAAAAATGTGATAACCTTGAGACTCAAACTGTTCCGCAGCGTCTCTGAGAGCCTCGTCAGGGCTCATCTCAAACTCCTCCATGTTTTCCCTCACAGCGGCATCAAAGGTCTCTTGTGTGATTCTTTTCCGCGACATGTTTCCACTCAAAAAAGACACGGCGAAACCAACCAGCATTCAGTTTTCGTAGCCTGCGTGGCCTATAATGACTACGACTAAATACGGCAAATAGATAAAGCAAGCTGCTGAACTGTGGGCACTGCCTGGTGTCTATCTGCTCCACTGTACTGAATGAGATAGCAACCAACTAGCCTCCGTACGCAATCTACGTTACTAGAGTCACACGAAATCGACTTGTTTACGGGGAAACTGCGCAGCGTAATAACATGGTGAATAGTAAGTTACGCATTTGGATCTACACGTAAAAGAGCTCGACCAGAAACAAACGTGAAGCTGCAAAGCATTTTGCAGACAATTAAATAATCGGAACAATATTATATATATATATATATATATATATATATATATATATATATATATATATATATATATATATATATATATATATATATATACACATACAATATAGACTATATATAGACACACACATATATATGGTTGAGTTAGGGTGCAGGTGAAAACTTTATTATCTTTATTTATTAAATTATCTTTGTACTCAAGCCTTGAATGAAGAACAATGTAGGATACTCAATCATCCATGAATCAATCAAAATACAACTCTGAGTAGGCTTATGATGAGGGAACTGTGCTATGTGCTATAACATGGTTAAAATCATGTAGCCTAAAAGATGACTTATAATATGCCCCCTTTAACAATCATCCATGTCTGTTGTCTTCTTTGAAAAGATGTTCACTCTTCAGGCCCATGCCACTGCTGACATGAGCCATATTTGTTTTTGTGGCTTCTATTGTTCTATTTGACAATTCGTTTAAGGGGAGTCAACATCACATCACACCAATAAAGAAAATTAAAATAAACTAATTGAATGCATATGTTTACTCCGTCGAGATGTCGAGAGGAATGTTTTACTGTATTGCATTAAATGTATACATCTCAAATGTATTCAGTTACACTTGCTGTTTACTTTAGTTGGCCTGATATCATCTGCTTGTTATCACAGAGCATGTCATAGTGCAGTGTTTTTCCACCCTTTTATGTGTTAAGGCACACTTTTTGGGTTTAACCTTTAAGTAATAATTTGTTAACACCAGAAAGTATACTGTCTCTGAAACGAAACAAAAATTCATCAGCTTTCTCCTGATCTCTTATCAGGAGAAAGCTGCTTTTCTCTGCACTGATAGTAACCCTTGATGATGGCTTCTGCTTATTGTACTGAAGCCATAAACTTGGTGACATCAACTGAAATTTGATGAATGACATAAAACCAAACCACATTTCACAGTAACACTTCTTTGATAGAGAGGATTGAATGGAGATGGCAAGTGGCCACACTGGTTAGAGACAAAAAATGTATTGTCTTTTTGATTCTCAAACTGGTACAGATACATGTTTCCTTATATCACAGTGATAGGGCCTGTAGGTTTTGTGTTCTATTTTGTTATGTTAAGAATAATGTATGTCTTGTTTGCAATGTTGGACAATAATTACAAAGTGGAATTACTGTAGATTACTCTTTAGTATAACGCATTAATGTAACACATTAGAATACATTGTTGTTTTCTTGCACAAGATTGCCCTAGTGTCTTCGTGTATTAATGCGTGTGAATGGGTAAGAGGTGGGTAAGTGGTTCCTTGATGTAAAACACTTTGAGTGCCTTGAAGGTAAAGCGCGGCTATTCAACTTTAAGATACAGAGGGCCAGATTTTTCAGTTGGTTTTGTCCACTGGGCCATTAACGCACCCAGTGCTGTTGAACTACGAAAGAAATGTAACATGAAAGGCTTTAGCAACATCTGCAGAACTGAACCAGGACTAAACCAGGCCTAAATCAAGTCTAAACCTGGACTAAACCAATAACATGATGAAAAATAGCCTCTTTGGCTAATTCTGTCTGTTTTACTCATGTTTTATTCATGTGTTTTATGAAATTGCACTGTCCCCTTTTGGAAAATAAACTAAACTCAAACTCAAACATAAAATATGAATATATTTTTAGAAGATGAGTTGAGAGCTAGATAATCCTTGCAGGGCCTGATTTGGTGCCTGGGCCTTAAGTTAAATAGCCCTGCGCTATATACATGTGACCATTTATAAACCATTATACAGTTGATAGCCTATCATCCCAAACTTTTGTGTTACTTTTCCCGACCAAAAACGTGTCTTATCCATAGAATTCAGTATAACTGTAAAACAGAAATAGGCTTAAAGGTCATAGATTACTGCCCATGGGTAATTAAAAATAATAATAAGATAAGACAAGTGAACCTTTATTTGTGGCACAATGGGGAAAGTGAATTAGAAATATAGGCTGAGATAGTAGGAGACTTCATTTCAAATAATGGTACTTGCTTCTGTTTATAAATTAAGACGCCTGACCCGAAGTCAATACAGTTTATGATTCTAAACTCCAAACGTAAAGTAATCACTAATCTGATTTATCTGATTAAAAAATAAATAAATTATAAAGAGTTCTTAATTTCAAGCAATCTGGTTTTGATTTATTCAGTTTATTGAACTTGATCTGCTCCTGAGCTTTACTCAATAGTCCTTACTTGTCCTGGTTTGGACCTGTTTTTACTGGTTGAAAGTCCAGTATCTTCTGAGAGGCTATACTTGATGTGAAATATTTCCACCAATTGTGAGAACACAGGATGATGCCATGTATACGCATTTATACCTCAGACCCCAGATGTCAAGCACCACCTGTCAGAGAACAAAATAATGGGACAAATGGACACATAGTATGTGTGCCAAATTCCAAGTGTTTTATTTTGTTTGTTTGCGGATAAGAAAGGATTAGCTTTGTTCAGAGAGGTGCTTTGAAGGGATGTGATCCTTGTCATCCAAAAGACAGCTGGAGCTTTATGAGCTGTTTCTGAAACTTCTGACACAGTAACCTCCATCTGCTGCAAGAGAGTACAAGCACTTGAATGTCACCGTGACTGTAGGCCAACGTCTCATACTCTATTAATCTAAATCCAAATATAATGAAATGTATCGGCCTATCTGTAGTCTGGCTGTATACAAGTGCCATTATGCTGAATTTTTCTTTTGGCATCCTTTTCATGTGCTAGGCCTATCCTTACGCAAAAGTCAACCATAAGCTTATCCAGTGATTTGTGTGGTGGTCTAACTTGACACAAGTGATGCTCAGAATTGATGATGCTGTTTTTGGTCCTCATTATGTCAGTCCACTTGTCATAATGAGGACCAAAAACAAAGACATGTGCTTACAGGGCACAGGAGTCCCTTTTGCCCCTGGCGTGGTCCTCCAGTCTTGGCCCGTGTGGTCAGTGGGCTCCATAACGTGATCCGGTCGCCCTGTATGCCGAGGTGCGCATGCCCACTAAGAGGACGCAGCGGCTCCATGTGTGTTGAGGCGCATTATTTGGCAATAGACGCGGCAGTGGGGAGGGCCGAAAAAAAGAGGATATCCCTTGGATTAAAAAAAAACCCACCGATTTATCGAGGTTAACTGCATATTACACATTCCTTGGTCTACCATCGGTGAAGAAGAGGTGACATAGCGATCAAGTAAGTTAACTGGAAGGAACCTGAAGTTTTTAGTGAGTGGATCAAGGGTAGCCTTTTATTCGGACGCGTCGAGAGGAGCCAGGTCTTCCTCCACCTATCTGTGACGATAAAGAAGCTGATGGGCTGTTGAAAAGTAACACTTTTCCGCAGAGCCAAAGGTTCAGCATTGGGAAGGGGAGGGGGGCTTGTTCTACCAAAATGTAGTGTTTTTACGTTCAGAGGCACCTTCTTACTTTGTTGTCTAGACTAGGAACAGTCGTTAAAAGGTAAGGATTAGGACGTGCATGCCATCGCCAGCGGCTCGACGACGACGAGCTCAGTTCGTGGCCCGACATTAATGAGTTCCGAAGAGAAGGTTTTACCTCTGGAGGGGAAAACCAGGTGAACAGTTCATCTGATTCCTCTCTCTAGCACTTTTATGACTGTATAGTGAAAGTTTGTAGTCTATATCTTTTTTGAGACGGAAAACGTCCCGCATCGCGGGGCAGCCAGGTCACGGATTCGGGCTCGGTTCTTGTCGGGAAGTGGATCATCCTGTAACAGTTGTGGGCACTTTTGATATAGACTTAAATCTTATAAGATAATGTATTAGCGAGAGGTAACTAGGGCATGCCCAAGATTGGTGTTTTTGTTTTTACGTTGAAGCTAATGTTAGCTCGCTAATGACATGCTGAGCTCTTTTGAGTTTGTGTCAGTAATTATCAAAAAGCCGGCTGGCTGTACACGTGTTGGGCATAGTATAAAGATTGACTGGGGTTTTGATGTGGAATGGGCAGTATTGGTACAGTGAACGCCGCTGTCCGTCTTAAACCCCCGTAGCATCAGTGTCGGTGCTATCTGGGAGCTAATCTTCCTACTTCGCTCTGTGACAACCGTAGTCTGCCTCCTCTTAAAGCTGAACACGCTGACGCGTACAGCGCACACTCCTCCGGCCCAGACGGGCAACACGCGCACGCACACACACATACACACATACTCACACACATACACACACACACACATACACGCGCACACACATCACAACTTTCTACAATCCTTACATTTTAACATTATGGTATACTTTGCTGTTAAACTGACCAGATTTGTTGACTTGTTTTATGGTTAATATCTCTATAATTACTGGACCGTTCTATATGAAACATAAAAGTGACTCAAAGTTTAGCGTCTTCTCTCTCAGCAGAAGCAATCTAAAGGATTTGGTGCAAAAGACGTGACTGTAGCCAAGTCATAATATGAATATGGCAAGTTTGTGGAGCCAATCCCTTGCAAACAATGATAGTCAAACACGTTTTCTTTTAAACAGACCAGTGCAATGTTTTCTCGTTCCTTAACTTGTTTCTGATGCCCTCTGCCTCCTTCCCTTGATGCCCCTTCTTCAAGGGGCACATGGTGTTATGTGTCTTGCCTTCTGATCACATTTTGACAGTGCCATTCTCCAACTTGCATTGATGAACAGTGCCATTGACTTCAGCAGGACAGTAGGCAGGTCCTTGAAAGCATTAGACCCCCTTGTCCCTATTTTCTGTCCTGTGGACATGTTTCCAGAGCTCAATGGAGTGCAGTCCCGCCCACTTAGAAGTTCACTGTGGTTTCAGAGGTAATTTTTACAATAATTTTTGCCATAGAGACGTTCAGAAAAAATGTAAATATGTAAAACTTAAAATTACACAAAATATTTTAATAACTTGAATAAGCATATTATAAAGTTTCAGAAACCAGTTTCCAATAAAATTATAGGCGCTCATTACTTACTTATTAGCCTCGTGCAAGCTTTCAAACATTATTATTATTACTTTTTTTTTTTTTTTCAGAATCCCTATGGGGAAATAAAATAAAATGTACTTTCAGAACCAAGTGGAGGTGCGGTCACTGATAAGCTCCATTGACTTGCATTTTCTTATATAATGATAAGATTCATCATTTGTGGATTATAAAATTATGTACTAATCTTCCTAGTTGTATTCATCATGGGTCTCAGTCACATGACTTGGATGTTGTCACCATTTTGAAGATGTCCCTGTATGCTGTAGCCTATCTTTGCTGTAGGATAGAGTTACAGTTACAATATAGTTACAATATATACATACATAATTATATAGTGCTAACAGCACTGCCATTTCCCTCCAGACATTTTCTTCTGTTGTGTTTCCAGTAATAATTATGAATGCTGAGTAGTCGCTGCACATGACAGAAGTATCAAGCCTGTACAACTTTTTAAAATTCAATGGGAGCAACAATCTTTTTTTAATGACACTGACAACATGCTCTTGGGTCCATTTCAGTTTCATTAATAATATTCATTAGGTTTATGCACCCAGAGCATATAGCAGTATAAGGGTCATTATTATCGCAATATGCATATCGCTAAGATGGGCGATAATTTCAAATTGTTAAATGCATTACCAAGAAGACACATCCTTAAATGTTTACTCCCAAAAGTGCTGTTTTTCTCAGTACAGAACCAGCAAGTCAGTGTTTAAGTGTTTTATTCTTAAAGATCTTGCTTCAAAATCCTCATCAATTTTTTCACACACACATAAATGAAGGTGAATAAAATGTCTCAAATGTTTAAAATGCCTGAGTAATCTATTTGCAGAGTAATGGATAAAGCAACTCCAGGTTTTAACACTGCAAAGGTCTTCAATGTGTGTATATTTGTACTTAAGCTACCATATTTTAATGTAAGAGTTGAGTACTTAATTGTTATCCTTTATACCTGGAAAATAAATGATATGCAAATGAGGGAAACTATATTGATAATATTGTTATTGCAATACACTCATATCGCATACCGCACTCATTTCGAATAGCGTCCAGCCCTAGTGACTTTGCAGGATTGAGTGGTATAAAAGCATGCAGTAAAGTCCTGAGCACATAGTTATAGCTGTTGGCCCAGTGAGTTATGAATGGATGGGCATTCCGATATGGGCATTGGTACTATCAGAGGGTTCTATTGGTACTGGTATTGACAGTACACCCAATAATTGACAGCTATATTATTTTTAAGCTGCTCCAGTGTGTCTGTGTATCATTTCCCTTTTCTCTCTTTTTTTTTTTTTTTGTTTTGTTTTGTTTTCTTTGTTTTTTACAAACTAATGAGTAAAAAGAGAAATAGGACAATTAAGCTACAAGATACATTTTGTTATTATTTCTTACAAAAGTGAAAAGTTAATGTATAAACTGTGCTATAACTTAAATATTATAAGTAATAATACTGATAACGTATGTAATATCTATTTAGGTAAATATCTAAAGAAAAATCCATTTCAGACCATCTTTAATAATCTGCAATTGGCACTCAATTAAGGTGGACAGGTTGGCAAAATAAGTTTTATGTGACCAATTATTTTTAAAATGTTGCATACTCGGCTGAAGGCTTGAGATTTATTAAGAACGTGTGTGTGAGAATGTGTGACTTGATTTTATTTCATTTTGACTCATTAAAAACAAATAAAAAGGGCTTTCAATATTCATTCCCTTGAACATAAACAAAACAGACTTTTATAATGCCAAAACAATGTCAATTTCGTCTGAGCTCTGCATTATGCTTTTACAGAGGAGAGGTCCACAACCTCTCAATTAATAAGACCTATCATGATCACTGACTATTAGAGATGAATGAATATCAATCTCAATTTAAATATAATTAATTTCACAGTTCTATATCAAATCAAGTTGACTCATGTATGATTTGATCTGTAATGTTCTCAGGGCTTACCCTTCTTGAGGTAGTACACTTTTGGAGTGATGTACTATGCCAGCTCTATTATACTTTATAAATGTGTAATCGCAGGGCTCAAGACTAACCCTTTTTGGTTTGATGATACTGGTGCACCTAACCTTTCTAATCTTTTCATTTATGAACTGGCACCACTATTAGGTGCAAAATAAATAAATAAATAAATAATGAACAAAGCTGAGATAAACCCACAGTTGCTATGCTCAGCCTTTTGTCATTTACACAGTAATGCAGTTAATACATTTTTTTAATCCAATTTTTCCACAATATGGCACTTTGTATGTGCATAAATGCGGAGTCTTTTATTTTGTAAAGAAGCTACAACAGAGGCGAGTTTGTCACACAGGCCTAATTTTGGGCACATGTGCGTCTAAATTGGTCACACTCTGTAGCCTTGTATGGTGCAAACCCAGATGACTTTGGGGAAAATGTATGCATTACATTGCACACAGTGGCTACAGGCAATTTGAAGATTGGCAGTGATCACAGTATTCTTAATCATTCACCAGTTTGGTTTAAACATATTAAAGTTCTTAACCACAAGCGGCCATGCATGTTTGATGTGTTATTTATTTGTGCAGGATTAATTTGAATTATTGTTCTGTGATGTTTATGTGAGTGAGGGTGTGCCCTGAAGTGTGTGGATGGAGTGCCATGTGGAAGAAATATGAACCCTGCCTGCCGTTACAAAGATAGGGTTTGTGTAAGCACAATTTGGGATAAATATCTAATTGTAAAATACAATTTGCAATTTATGTTTTAAAAATAAGATTCTGTTCAAATTTACATTTTATAAGCATGCAGAGGGCTGACAAAAAGACTGAAATGGGAATATGAACTGACAAACTCATGTTTGTGCTGCTCTAAATAAAAGGGTTAGCAGTTTTTTATACAGAATAAGACAGGGTATTTTGTTGTTTGTGGTGGTATTAAGAGAGAGACTTTGCAATTTGCTTTTTGTATCCATTAAAGTTGCATTTTTGATTTGATCACAATTAATCGTGCAAACTTTCCTTCCCACCATCTAAACTCTTTTAGAGTTGGTTCACATAGGCCAACTTAGTTTGCCATACAGTTTGGTTGCACCACATTATCCTAAAACACTGAACACAATATCTGGTTTACAGGAAGGGTGCACTGTAATGACAGCCCCTGTGTAGTCCACCATCTCAGCACCTAAAGGGTTAAAACTAGCTTCCGCTACACTCTGTCATACTCATGCAGACACACACACACACATACAGACACACACACAGACACACGCACCAACTGGTTTGAACCAGTTATGCAAAGTGCTTTGTGTGTCCCACTGAATCCTGGGAAGGGTCATGTCATGTATCTCTGTGAGATCAGAGAATTGAAAAGGGGAAAAAAGTGAGCTTGCCACTATCAAGTGATTAGCAATCAAGCATCATTATGATGTTATATAATATAGGTATCTATGATGTCAGAGAACAGGAAGAGAAGGGAGTACAAATGTGTCAAGAGATGAGTAGTTCCAGTTGAATAGATTAATAGTTTGTCTTATTTTATTTTTTTACCACAATCTTTGTTTCCCATAGAGAACCTCACAAGCCTCATCGTTGTTTTGGTGGGAGTTCACTATAAAATAGTCCTACTTGGCTTTGCACAGGTCTACACTCAAAACTCACCTGTTCAGACAATCCTACTCCACATAACTCAGTCACTCCAACACCATCATCCAGTTCTGTACTGTGGGTTTTATTCTGTTGTTTTTTATCTTCTTGTTGTCATGTACAGTGTCCTTGGGTGTTTTGAAAGGCGCTTATAAATAAAATGTATTATTATTATTATTACTTGGCATGATTCCACCCTGTCCTGTCAAGCATTTCTACTTGGTGTTAAGACCTCAGACCCGGGACTTCGTACCTTCCTTCCCCTTGGGTCAAAGTTAATCAAACAGGTACTAAAATGTGACATAAGATTTAACCCTTTTTACAATGAGACACAAAGCGCAGACCTGAAGCAATATTAGTGCCAGCTGTTTTCTGTTTAGAGTAAAGCAACTCTTGTTTTGAGGCAGCACAGTGTTCAAAGCGATCAGAGCATTGCACTTCTAGTTTAGATGCAAGTTCAGCATGTTATTATTTGGTAAATATGGTGCAGTAGTCTGCACTACTGTACCACTAAATGCTTTTAATGGACTAAAAGCTGGCAATGACTACACAGAAGTGTCCTGTTTACTGTAGCTAAAATGCAGCAGCTTCACCAATCCTTGTAGCACAGATTTTGTAAACACTGACACACAGGAAGATCTATCTGATTTTTTTTTTTAACCCAAAAAAAAGCAAAATACACTGAACAAAAAATAACTTCACCACTTTTGTTTTTGCTCCCATTTTTCATGAGCTGGAATTCAAAGATATTAAACTTTTTCTATAAACACAAAAGACTCACATCTCTCAAATATTATTTGTTTGCACGGCCCCATTTTTGCAAGTATCTGTACACAATTCCTGGAACCTAAAAACATCCCAGTATTGTATTTTGTTTACTCTAGCTTTTGACACATCTTACAGCGCCACAAATGGGGAATTGCTGAACATCTTTTTTTTTCACCACATAAGGCCATGTACAATTTAGATTTTATTTATGAAGAAAAAATTTGTCATGTTTGGGTGATGTCATCTGCTTATGCAGCAGACTCCTGTGAGCCTGGATCTCTGCACGGAAACACAGTCCGCCATTAACAGAAATGGCCCAGGATGCTCCGAAATGAACTGGTCTGGGATCAGGGCAGCATGTTAACATACAGCAGATAGCAATAGTTGTCAATACTTGTCAATGTTGATATTGGCTATAGCGATAATTCATTTTGTGTACCCTGATGGAAGCGAGGCTGCCAAATGCCAATCTGCATATTCTACCTCTTCTCTCTGACACTCACCTCATTCATACTAGACAAGGTGTGTGAAGTGTCTTTCCTTAGGGTGCACATTGTATAATGTCCAGATGTGATTTCAACAAATCATCTTCTGTCTGTCTGTACAGGGGATGTCTGAGGAGGCTATCCGCCAGACTCGAAGCCAGAAGAGGGCGCTTGAGAGAGACGCCACCTCTACAGAGACCTCAAATACGGACAATGAACACAAAAAACCTAAACTGGACCTTCTGGAGGCCACACCACAGACACAAACAAAACATAACATCTCTGAATCCCAGGACCGTCTCTCTGAGCAGGACAATGAGCACAACGAAAAGCAGCATCAAGACATCATAGCGAAGACAACATTATGTTTAGTTTTACCTTTAGACTGTCAACCAGCAAATAATGAGCACCCTAAAGAGGAGGCCAGCTTAGACAATCAGACTGAATGCATGGACAACCCAAGTAAGGGGAGGAGAGAAAGCACCACAGATACAAGGATACGGGTGCGGCAAACCGAGCCAAAGGTGACTGGTGGGATTTTGGCTACAGGCGAAGTTGAGGCCACCATAAAAGTTGAAGTTCAAGCTGCTGATCAGCCTGTGGATATGACCACATGTAAAGGGTAAGAAACTTAACGGTAAGAGTAAGTTCAGGCAGAATTAACTGAACATTATTAAATCACTGAAAACAGAAGAACATGTTTGTTTCTCTGTGTCTAAAGTGAAATCCAAAATATAGCTTTTAGGGACAGTACACGGCATAATGTTCCATGATGCAAAATACACAATACAAGAAGGTTGTCACAATACTAAAATATCAAACTTGATTTGGATACTAAAGAATGTACTCAAATGCTCAATGCCAGTTTTGATACCACCATGATAACAAAAACGTGCTCTTTTTTTAATATTTTTTTTTTTAGACAAAGTAATTTTCATAATTAAAAAATAGTATTGTCTTTGTTACCATGCGGTTTTATGATAGTCCTGATGAATCTCAAGATTAGTCTAAAACAGTTTTGATACTAGTTTTAGTATTGATTAGCATCTGATCTTATCACAATGGTCTTGATAAAATATTTATTGATCTTGATTCCACCAATACGTCATCAGGAAGAAAAAAAACACACACAGAAGCGGTTGCCATAATTCTTACATTTGAGTGGAGAGACAAAAACTATGAGGTCACATGATGATGTCTCATAGGCCAAGTGGCTCTTTAGACACGAAGCATGTCTAAGGAGGTGTGTCTTTAGATGTGACCTCATGATCGACAGTTCCGTTATGGACTGCAGTTGAGGAGGAAGGCCATTCTAGACTGAAAAAATACCACACCTTATGCCTGGTCCTTGGGACCACCAGAGATGTGTAGTCAGAGGAGTGCTCTTGCAGACTTTAATTAGTGCCAAAAATAGTCACATTTACTCCTCCAACGTCTGAACTCCGATCCAAAGTAGCTTCTTTTATTGAGAGAATTGGCTGCAGACCCCTTAACTAAAAAGTCCGAAGCTGATCAGTGAAGAGTACAAATGAACAGATTACTGCCACTAATAAAGCCCATTTTGCATTTATATTTGTAGTTAAATGCATGATAGTTTGGGGAAGGCATTGCAGAAATGTTGATTTTGTAATAATAATATATTTTGTAAAGTATATGTTCTTCATGTAGTATCAAAAGAGAAAAACGTCTCCAGTCTCCCGAAGATGATGATGTCATCATTCTCTCAGATAATGACTCGCCAAGCCCACCAAGGAACGGCCTAAGTCACTTTTATGAGCTGGACACAGAGGAACTAATGGTATATATATATATATATATATATATGTTCAATAGTTTGTGTCTTAAATCTCCTGAAACTGATCTTGTGATTTTTTTGAGTATAGAAGAGCAGTGCGGAGGAAAGGGGGCGCATCATTAAGCAGCTGAAAGAGGAGCTGAGGCTGGAAGAGGCCAAACTGGTTCTTCTAAAGAAACTCAGACAGAGCCAAATACAGAGGGATACTATTCACAAGGCAAATTTCCTCCTTAACTACGTTTATAGTTTTCACATTCTTTACTGAGTGTAATTTTATTCTGATACTTCAGGCTTCAGGTTTGGCTGGATCCTCGGCTCCTCCTCCTCTTATCCGGGGAACTATAACAGGCAGTAAAGGTTCACATCAGGTAAGTGTGGAATGTCTTCCCTGTATTATTGCACTTCCTTAACCTGTTTCATATCTTTTGCAGATTTTGACAGGTCGTAACTCTGGCACTGTTATTCCACCACCACTCGTGCGAGGTGGGCAGCAGATATCAAAACACAGCTCCCAGGTTACCATGCCACCTCTTGTCAGAGGAGCACAGGTAAATTGTGCAACCATTATTCAATATCAGGATAACATGTTTTTTATGTGGAATATATGGAAGCCCGTTGGGAAGTCTGCCATGGTTCCGGATGTAAATTTCCCATTCATTTTCCTCGTAGACTTTCAGAAAAAATTTAATATTAAACTTTTTAAGGCACGGTGGAGACTAACCAGCTATGTGGTAACCCATGTCCATAACAAGGTTGTTTTTAGTCCCAAAAACAGAGGTAAAACTTAAAATTCATCTTTATTGGTCCTCGTTTTGAGTAGTGGGTCCGGTCCAGCCAGAGATTGCATTCACCTTGGAGGCGAATCAGCTCCTTCGAGCCTGGCTCCCATTTACTTTCTATTGAAACATCTTCATCTCTTTCTCTGTAACTGCAGCTGTGAAACTAGTCACTCTTGACTAGTCTCTTAAAATGTTTGTTTTAAAAAAGCTTTACATGAGCCTGGTGTGTTTCAACCAACAATTATTTTCTTATTGATTATCTTTGTTTAAAATTCACATTTTTTTCAATTAATCGCATAATTAAACAATAACTTTTTGCGTCTTTTTGAGTATTTTTGTTTGTAGCCATGAGCTAGTATTCATCTGTTGTCCCGAATTCACTCTCACAAGCAAACTCATTCATACACCAGCACAGATAGACACTGGTGGATGACGTGTCTTGCCCAAGGACACAATGACGGTGCACACTGATATAAGGACAGTGCTCTAAACACTGAGCAACTGCTGCTCCACAGCGGTGTCCCATTCAGTACTAACAGACTGGACCTTGCTTAGTTTTTGAGATCTGACGAGATTGGGTATGCAGGAACTCAGCAACTCATCCCTGACTATAACTTCTTCACACTCAACATGGCTTACAAATCGCAGTTTCCTCTACCGTTGCCATGGTAAATCTTCTTTTATGGCTCCACCCATTCCCTTTCTGGTTTAAATTCTGGATTCCACATGCTTTATGAAATTTGGGCTATTGTTCATTATAATATTTTAAAACATAAATGGCTAAACACTACAGCATAACAAGCCTAGGCTTGATTTGTGTCCGTTCTCTGTCCAGTTGTGGCTTCGTACTCCCCTCTGTCTATAATGTCCCTATGTGATGTCTGTCGTTATTAGCCCATGTCTGTGTCTCCACAGCAGATGCAGACTCTTCGACAGCAGCAGCAGCAGCAGATAGCTGGTGGAATTTCAGGCTCAGGCCCCCCTCCACTGCTCCTTGGCCCTAGGACATCAGCACCAGCCTCCCACGGTCAGAGAGGTTTGGTCCAGTCAGGTCTCATCAGAGTGGGCAATAATGTCACTGCATTGGTAAGTTGTTTTTGTTTTCTTAAAAATAAAACAGGCTATTGTCTGTCCCGAGGAAATAATCGATTACTGCACTGATATTTAAAAAAATTATATATATATATATTATATATAAATTATAATAATATAACATAATAAATTAATTAATATATATATATATATATATATATATATATATATATATATATATATATATATATATATATATATATATATATATATATATATATATATATATATATATATATATATATATATATTTATTTATTTATTTATTTGCTGTCAAGATCGGCAGCCCCATGCAAAATCGTACAAATGGGAGGGACACAATTAATCGCGACGCCATGGAAACTTCCGGAATAGGGTGATTAAGGCTGTGGTACATATCTCTGATTTTATATATATATATAGACAGCAAATACAGTCAGGTCCATAAATATTGGGACATTGACAAACAATTCTAATCTTTTTGATTCCATATACTACCACAATGGATTTGAAAAGAAACAAACAAAATGTACATACAGGTGAGTGGTGTTGGAATTATAACAGTTTATATATGTGCCCCTCTTTAAGGGACAAGTAATGGGGCAAATTGGCTGCTCAGCTGTTCCATGGCCAGGTGTGTGTCAGTATCCCATTTACAAGGAGCAGATATAAAAGAGTTAATTTGTAGTGTGCTATTTGCATTTGGAATCTGTTGCTGTCAACTCTCATTGGGCTGAAAAATCAAAACAAACCCATCAGAAAGAAAGAAAAAATATTAGGTGTGGACAAATCATCAGTTTGAAACATTCTTAAAAAGAATGAACACACTGGTGAACTCAGCAACACCAAAAGACACAAAAGACCACGGAAAACAACTCTGGTGGATGACTGTAGAATTCTTTGCCTGGTGAAGAAAAACCCTTCACAACAGTTGGCCGAATGAAGAACACTCTGCATGAGGTAGGTGCATGTGTGTGTCAAAGTCAACAATCAAGAAAAGACTTAACCAGAGGGTTCGCCGCAAGATGTAAACCACTAATGAGCCTCAAAAACAGGAAGGCTTACAGTTTGCCAAACAAAATCTAAAAAGCCTTCACAGTTCTAGAATCCTATGGACAGATGAGACAAAGATCAACTCGTACCAGAGTGATGGGAAGAGAAGAGTCTGGAGAATGAAAGGAACTACTAATGATCCAAAGCAAATCACATCATCAGTGAAGCAGGCGGTGTAGTGTCTTGGCTTGGGCATGTATGGCTGCCATTGAGACTGGTTCATTTGTATTTATGATGATGATGACTGCTGATAAAAGCATCAGGATGAATTCTGAAGTGTTTCAGGAAATATTATCTGCTCATATTCAGCCAAATGCTTCAGAACTCATTAGATGGTACTTCACAGTGCAGTTGGACAATGACCCAAAGCATACTGCAAAAGCAATCAAAGAGTTTTTTAAGGCAAAGAAGTGGAATGTTATGCAATGGCCAAGTCAATCATGTGACCTAGAATCCGACTGAGCATGTATTTCACTTGCTGAAGACACACATAAAAAGAAGGGAAAATGCCCAAAAACAAGGAGGAACTGAAGACAATTGCAGTAGAGGCCTGGCAGAGCATCACCAGGGATGAAACCCAGCGTCTGGTGATGTCTATGCGTTCCAGACTTCAGGCTGTTATTGACTACAAAGGATTTGCAACGAAGTGTTAAAAAGTGAAAGTTTGACTTATAATCAATTTAATCTGTCCCATTACTTTTGGTCCCTTAAAAAGTTGGAGGCACATGTACAAACTGTTGTCATTTTTACACCGTTCATTTGATTTGGATCTAATACTCTGCAGTTAAGTCTGCAGTTAAAGCACATCTTATTTGTTTCATTTAAAATCCATTATAGTGGTGTATAGAGCCAAAAAGATAAGAATTGTGTCGATGTCCCAGCATTTATGGACCTGACTGTATAGTAAGTCATTTATAGACTAAAAGCCGTTTTCAAGCCACACAGAGAAATTGTGCATTGTTGAACATGAACATTGAACATTTTCCATAAATCAACCTACTACTACTTATGTAGTATTTTAGCTGCGAGATTCTACTTGAAATTATTGGAATCCCCTCTCAACCAGATATGCCAAAGTAAAGTTGACACAGTAACACTGCGTCAGGCTGCGAACTTCGTATTGCTGGGGGAATAAATTCTCATTCAAGGTAAATGCAGCTGATCTGATCTGAAATTAATGTCCTGCTAAACACAGTGTAGAGTCATATTTTCAGTGTTTCTGTTGGAAATGTTTTCTAGGTTTGCAGTTTGCGAATGTGATAAGTTCACATGAAGCATGCAATGACTGTGCGCACCAAGTGTCTTGGAAACATGTGCACAGCAGGGTTACCTTTAGTTTCACAGAGGTGTGAACTGTGCTCTGGGAAAGAGTGCTGGAGAAGGGCAACAGGTGTCTAGGGCAGATTAAAGTTAAGGTTAAGGTATACTTTATTAATCCCTTGTGAGGGAAATTCATACTCCGCATTTGACTCATCCTTCAGTGTTTCTGGGGCAACCTATCAGAATAGTCAGAACACCCGATCTTCAGCTCAGCTTGGTTAGGATTGTTGCTGGAGGATTCCGTATGGTGAGAAAGGGTCACTAGAAGGCAAGCAGAGAGCGAGAACGAGAGCAATCAAACCCACAGATATTAATGTATTGATTGAGTGGCTGGACTGAGTGCTGATTTCACAGAGAGGTGCTACATATTTTTATCACATGCATGGCATGAGCCAGATTGAAACAGGACAGATTCAACATGTGGGCCAAAACAGAACTGGAAGTTCTGAGCTGAACATGAGGCGTGGTCTGTCCATATACTGAGAATGAGAAACAACTTGTATGGGTCTTCTATCTGCAGGTTAAGGCACTGGCAACACAGGTTCAGTTGTGATTGTAGTTCCTTTTTTTAAACCGTTAGAGCACAGGCAACATAAAGTTCATAAAGTAGTTGTTCTAATCCAAATTTAAGTGCTACGAAAAAAATCTGCATAATCCAGTCTGTTAGACACAGTTTAATTCTGCACATCATTGTATTTCAAAGGTTTCATCAACTAGTATGAAGGGTTCCACTTCAGGAAGCGGATTGTCAGTGATCAGTGTGAACGACTCTCCTGCCAGTCGCCAAGCTGCAGCAAAACTTGCCCTGAGGAAACAACTAGAGAAGACACTCTTGGAAATTCCCCCTCCAAAGCCTCCTGCCCCAGAGTTTAACTTTCTACCTTCAGCAGCCAATAATGAATTTATCTATCTAATTGGACTTGAAGAAGTAGTGCAAAATTTACTTGACACTTTTCACAAAGGTAAGTGATTGTTTAGTTTGTCTTTGCAGATGTTCATTTGAACATTACTTTTGAAGTCAAAATGTAATGGCATACATATTTGTTTGCAAAGTAATTTATTCACAATTAGTCTGTTTTTACAAACAGCAAAAATGGGCTTTACATCAGCCAGTCCTATTGTTCGAGACCCCTTCATTTGCACCCAATGCAAGACTGACTTCACCTGCCGTTGGAGGCAAGACAAAGCTAAAGGAGGAGTGGTCTTCTGTGAAGACTGCATGTCGTCCAATCATAAAAAAACTTTAAAAGCTGAACATACTAATAGGCTGAAAGCAGCTTTTGTCAAAGCACTGCAGCAAGAACAGGAAATAGACCAGTGTATTATTCAGGCCTCATCAACAGTATCTCACAGTAGTTCATCAGCGGCACTGAAGGCAGAGCACCTGGTGTCTCAGCAGTTAAAACAAGCTCAGGCAAGAGTGTCGTCCTTACAACATCATCACCAATCAAGTCGAGGAGTCAACCTGGTACATCATCACTCCATCAAACAGGTGAAGACGTCTTAAAAAACATATTTGATAAACAAAAAGCTGACGGTATGAAGCATGTTTCCACCTTTCTGCAGGGCTCACATGGGCAACTGTCCCATGGCAGTGTGTCATCAGTCAGTGTTAGAGGCGTTCCCCACTCCTTCTCGTCGTCCTCTCAGCTCCAGAGTGCAGTCGCGGCCGCAGCTTTGGTCAGCCGGCCAGGTAAGCAGTCCCAGGTTTCACGACAGTCTGTCCAGAGTACAAAGGTGAGCAGCAGTGGAATCAGCGGCGGCAAGAATTTCGGCGGTTGTAATGCATCATCCACTGCATGGAAGAAGCAAAGCAACAGACAAACAGGTAGACTTAACCACTGCTGTAGCTGTCAATGTCTAGTCCTAAAGCAATCCTTATTGATCAAGTGGTACTCTGTAAGACTATAGATCTTTTCACTCTATTGGGACATTTCTAGTTTAAAAATGTTGACTTTTTTTTTTACTTTCAACCATGTTATAATATTGTTCTTTTACCAAAACATTGCTGGACAGTGCTTCATTCACACTTGTAACGTAGGTTCTCTTCCTCTCAGCACTCAAAAAACACTTTTCCAGATGCATAACAGAAAATAAAATAACAATTTTAGAAAGAAAGAGAACAATGCTTATTAATGAACATTAAAACAAATATAACTATGCCAGATTATAGCCTTTATCAAAACAAAACATACCTGGGATTTCATTCATATATGTTGTAGTAGTAGTAGTATGTAGTATGTAGTGTTGTAGATCCCTATCCTGAAGAATAAATACATGAAAAATGTGTGTATGACTTGGAAGAGATAACTGAACTAAGGACAGTGGAGAAGATGGTTGCATAGGTAGAGTTATCAATAATGTTGAGGACACAAGAGCTGTCTGGGGGCCCAGCTGTCTGCATAATCTGCTTTTGGCTAAAAACAGCCGCGGCCATAATGACCTAAAGCTGAAAGAAGGAGTGAGGCAAATGGTGCAGTTGCCTGCCAGCTGTATTGTAGTGTACGCGTTGATTGTGGTGAGCGTCCTTGGATATACTGGTTACACTTTTCAGTTTGTCTTGTTCATTTTCTAATGACGTTCACTTTGTGTGCAATGTATTGTGTGCAAATAGACTTCTGACTATGATTGTAAAACATGGCTCTTGCGTATTCACAGGGGTAACGATGGCGTATGTGAACCCAAGCTTGACGGGTCATAAGATGTCAGCGTCTGTGGATGCTCGTCAGAGGGAGTACTTGCTGGACATGATCCCCTCTCGGTCATCCATCTCTCAAACAGCAAATACATGGAAATAATGTACAAATTGCACTCTACTGTTAATTAGGGGATTTTTTTTCATCCCTAAATTCTGGAAGACACAGTAGACACAGACACAGAAACATAATCTTTTAAGTGAAGTTTTTTTTTTTAATGTGTTGTTATAAGTTATATTAGGTTATCTTCACCTCTTTATGATACTGCAGAGAAACCTTTTTCGACAGTGGCAACAAATACTTGAAGGGCTTCCCTGGAGAACCTCCAGATCGGTTCTTTAAGTGACCATATTGAAATGAATCAATGTATGTATTCTTTTGAGAAAAGATTTATATCGTGCATACTCATTTTCTACCATAGGAAAAAAATATCAAGGATTATATTGCTTGAACTGTTAACGTGCTAGTTTAATGTTTTAATAAAACCAGGTTAACAGACTTGTAAAATGTTCAGCCAAGGTTTGAGTTCAATTTATTTTCTTTTTACCGGAGGTTGAAAGACTTTGTGATTTGTGGCTTACACAAATGAAAATAATTCCTTTTTTTTTTTAATTTTTACTTGCAGCATGCAGACCATCACCCTTATGTTAATTTTGCACCTTTGCTGATAATGCATGGTGTTGTTTGTAATTGCTTTCAATGTTGACATTGTAATATTATTTTGAGTGTTGTTATTGCTGATAATATTTGATGGAACTCAGAGCATATACATATTAAGCCCCCAGTGCACAAACGAACATTTCCTTGTTAGGACACTGGAAACCTACAGTATCCTCAGTATCCATCACATTTTTCTTACTCCCTTAATCTCACTGCAGTTAAATGCTCATTAATCAGTCATAGTTACATTGTTCGATCTTTTTTGTTTTGTTTACTTGGTTACTTCCTAGCTATATAATAAATAACAAAAGTATATATACATGAAACGCACCGATCAATTTTTTCTCACAGTGATCATTGTATACTTGAATACAATCGTAGAAAAGGTTTCAGGGGTTGTCATCTGGACGCTGTTTGAAGATAGATGGAACACGCCTGGACAAATGAGGGATTACATCGACGAATATACTTAAAAACAAAATTGTTTTTTGTGATCAAGTTTTTATTGGATTGTGCTATATATGAAAGCGGCATCGTCACATTACATGGCAGAAAAAAACAAAGAGTTTTCCTTCATCAATTCCCCGTACACGTCCGTTCCACACACCGAGCGTGCGTCCCCGCGCACAAGAATACATCTGAACACCTATGCATACATATACATATACAAACGCATTTGTGATTATATAGATTACTGAGAAGCTGGTTTCCTCCGATGGCATCCACAGAAACTGCAATATGCACGTATTATGTAACTTCACACATAAAATTGTAGAAGTATATAAATATTAGTGGTGGGCATAGATTAATTTTTTTAATCTAGATTAATCTCACTGTAATCTTGGAATTAATCTAGATTAATCTAGATTAAAATGGCTCATTTGAATTCTGACGAAGACATTCAGAATATGTGTGCTACCCAAATAATGACTAAAAGTAAGTCTTTGAGAACGGGTTTCTCAAGCCAGGTGGCGCATTAGACCAGGGGCTCATCACATCAGTGCTTGGCCCGGCATTAGCTAAGGGATGCTTTGCATTTAGGTGGTACTTGAGACTGGAAGAACTCCTACAGTAAACTAATTCCGCATTGCACAAGGTGCAAACAACCTTAGTCTTGTCGAGATTTCCATTGGGAAGCTTCTTAAAAATAAATTTTCTAGTCAGTGTTTCTCTGTGAGCTGCACTGTCCTCCTCTCTCTGATCACAGCCCCTCAGCTATAATTTGGTTTAGGTAGAATTAATAAAAAAAAAAAGGATATCATCATTAAGTTGTGTTCAAATCAGAGTCATGGTGTTTTTTCCCTCCAAAGCTTTCAGTTTTCTGATGCATTTTAATATAAAGATTGACTCTTATCCAGCAACACTTCAGTGCAATATTCATTTAATTCTGTATTAATTTAATTCTGTGCTTAAATTTCCCCTGGAAGCCTCTGGACAAAGTAACCTGTGTGTCATGTTTAGATCATAAGCCCATGTTTCAAATAGGCCTAATGATAATTTACAGTTAATTCTTGAAGGATGTCATTGATTAGACTTTACTGTAGCTCTGACACAACAAGTCAGTCTTCAAAGCCTAAATAAACTTTCCGTCAGTGGCCATTCATTTTCATTCTTCCAGTTTTCACTTGGGATTATTTTGTGCATAAAGCACTTAACGCCTCGCGGCTAATTTACATATCAATACACGCGAAAACTGTGCAAAGCGCTAAACTTTGTAGAAGCGCTGTGGCGTTTGCTCTGATTGGTTCATGATTCTTCACTGGAGCTGAGGACAGAGGAGTCTGAGAAGTCTGTGTCTGTGCCGCGCTGCTCACGGCGCTCACGCCGCTGCCGCGTAAAGACGCGTAAAGACGCGCGGAGACAAGTCAGATCCAGAATGAATGAACTCAAATCAAGTTTGTCATCGTGAGTTCTGAGAGTTCAGGGTTGGACTGATTAAATCTCCAAAAGTGTACAGCCTGATCCTGGATTAAGTTTGTGTCTAATGTGATGGTTTGACTCCAGAGGTAATGATTTTAGTGGGACTACTTTTCCGTGCGTAAGGTGGAGGAGCTCCTTCTACGTGCCTGCTGGTACAGCGTACTACCACCAAATGTTTTAGGGGTCCGCAGTAACGGGCCGGAATACGTTACTTTCAGTCCTGATGGGGAGCGCAAATCTTCGCGGTAATTTGCGCTATTCTAGACGCAATAGTTCGTCAGCTGTTTGTTCTCAAAACTACGAAAAATACGAGGCGGGTTGGTCCAGAAGAAAGAGTAGGTAAAAGCGTATGGGATGTAGAACTCGTGCGCGACAAAGATTTTCTCTGCGCGATGCCCCTGGAAGCTGTGCGCAGCTTAGAGGGAACAGTGCTCCCAACCCAACTTTGAGAATAGATTAACGGCGATATTTTTTTTATCGCCCGATAAGAGTCTCACGTTAACGCAGCACGTTAACGCCGTTACCGGCCCACCACTAATAAATATATGTAGTAGAGACGGTACAACGGAAGAAACCTTAAAGCAATACTTATTCAAACTCTGTAATGAGCTGTGACATTTTCAGTTTTTGCTTTATGACGAAATCTCTAGCTGAACAATAAAGAGAGCCACTCCCCCACTCTCAGAGCTAGTGTTGATTTCCAACAACATGCTATCATTTTCTCGCAGCAGTGAGCATAGAAAATAGTAGGCGATACTCATTAATTGTTTGGTTCATATCAGAAGTATCGTTTAACATAAGTAACCTCGGAGTGGGGGTTAAGCCAGTGATATTTGTCGTCTTTGCCAAAAACTATAAACCTCAGGGCATTTCCAAACCATATGGAGAAACGTTACTGGTATTGTCTGAGAGGTACTCACAATATGGATTATATAAAACAAACAAACAAACAAAACAACATAAAATTCATTTGATGAAGTCTCCTGAGGTGTAGATAAGACTTGTGAATTAATGTATAATGGATCATTTGGTGGTTTGGATATCTGGATGTCACAGGTATATTTTACCAAAATTTGCTCCAATCCCACTCGAGTTGTCTTTAGGATCTATTTGCCACATCTGCTCAATGTGCAGATTCTGCAATACATTTATACAGGTCAGAGACAATACTGCTTCTCCCTTTGCCCAGGATGAAGAGTTATCCTTTAAGTTGTATCCCATCGAACATCTTGGGCAAACATAGCAGCACGCAATAAAAAAAGATGTTGTAAGGTCGTGGAACTCTCTCCTGCCCTATTATATCACCGAGAGTTTGAACTCTTTGGACACCCATGGATTGTAAATTGTGCGTGTAATTGTGGAATATTGGTGATTAGATAAAATGTATCATCCTTTTTTCATGAATTGACTTGACTATTCCAGGTTGACATAAGATGAGTGATATTGGGTAATGGTTTTGTTTTCTCGTCTTCAGTAGAATGTTCGAATACATAGCTGGACAAAGTATATGGTTGAATTAACTCTGTTTCAATTAGGCTCCATGATACAGCGCTGTCAGAGCTGAACCATGAGACAAGCGAGCGTAGGGTAAAGCACCATGAATACCACTCAAAATTGGGAAGGTTAAATCCACCTGATGATTTTAGTCTGTGTAATGCAGAAGTTTTTATTTTCGGCATCTTGCTGTCCCATAAATAAGTATTTACAAGACAGTGCAGTTTTTTCCCGTAGCCTTGTGGAAGATCTAAAGGCAACATGGAGCTCAAAAATAAATAAATTATTTTTATGATACAGGTAAGTATGAAGAATACTCCATCTCATGAATTACATCCTGCAGATTATGTTATTATAATTATCAGGGACGACAGTTTAATTTGGGGTTTATATCAACACCCAGACATTATATATTCTGCATATATTCTGGGATATTGAAATGTCATGTGTTATTTCATCTAAGGACATCAGGGCTGATTTTTTCCTGTTTACTTTAACGTCAGATATTGTCCCAAATTGTACAAAGGTGTTGAGAAAAAAGGGGATGGACTTAGTTGGGTTACTGGTGTAAATTAAGATATCATTAGCATAAAGTGACAGTGAGGGCTATTTTGTACCATAATTGGTTCATGATTGGTCTCCCTAACTGTCTGACTAATTGTGCTATAGGCTCTAATGAAAGGACTTAACAAGGCCAGATCCATTTGACTATACCAGAGTAAACATTATAAATAGGTCTACCTGATCTGACCACTTACTGCCAATGGCAGTAATTTAAGCAAGTTCATGGTTTGGACAAGCAACACCACATTGAATCAAGGGGCTTTAATTTACCCATGGTGTGCATTCAGCCTAAAGGTTTGTACACACAGAACGAGGTGAATGGCAAGTGCTGCAACTGACATTCATGTGCATCTGGTTGTTTACTAACAACCAGATGCACAGTTGCTCAAAGTTTGGGGTGCATAATTTATACAACACTATTGGCAAAAGTTAACTAAACAAAACACAGACCCAAAAATGTAGGTACAGAAAAAGTATACTTTAATATTTGACATTTACAAGATGAACAGCTGAGTTCCACTGGGACTTTGTATAGGAGAGCCTTTGAGGTACTACACATACCACAAGAAGCCAAAACGTTTGTGCAAAAGCTCTTCTCTTGGTCGCAGGTTGAGCAGTTCCTCTGGCAGAGGGGTGACCCAACGGTCTGTGTGGAACACTCTTTCGCCGACCTGGCAAAGACAAAAAAAAAAGATATTAGAACGTTTCCTCAAACAACTACAGGTAGCAAGAAGAGATAAAGAATCTTTTTGCAATACCTTCCAGCCTGGAACATCCTTCATGAGGATAGCTTCCTCTTCAAGGTTTTCACGTAATTGTTGTAAAGTTCTGGTCAAAACAAAACAGTAATGAAGAAAAACCTTGTGCTGAAAGAATCTTAAAGAAGAAAATTGCAAGATATTTTACTTGCGATCATGTTCCGCTTGTAGTAGAGGCATTATTGCAATCCGTGCTTCCAATTCTTCTATTTGCAGACGCCTGCAAAAACAAGCATTTAGCTAACATTGTTTAAGTGTTTCACTTAATTGTAGGCGATTGATTACATACCTTCTTTCCCTGTTCCACTTAAAAAGCCTCCAGTAGCCAAACAGCATAATGCCAATTCCAAGACCAAACATGCTGTACCCTGTAAAATAACAGAGATTACAACTACACTCCACACTAAGCAGTAGAAAATGAATGTGTGAATTACACTCCAAACCCAATGATTAACATCCTCACTAAGAAGTGTTTTTTATATACATACATACACACGATCCCATTTCTATTATATACAAATATTGGAGTATAAATGTCACTTATTGCTTCTTATCAAAATTGAAACAGTTTTTAAACAGTGTTAGTCATTTGTTTATGCGTTTACGATAATACAAGAGACAAAAAGACTTCATTGTCATATCAGTTTAATGTTTAACTTGTTTTCAGACTATGGGGGATAACATTAGACTAGTCTCTTCTATTAATGGGAAACACTGTATAAAAACAAAAGTTTTTATATTTAATATCAATATAATGAGACTTGTGGAGCAGAAAATGAGAATTTGTCATCTGTGTAAATGATGCTAAGCTAACATTAGCTTAACTGCTTGGCTATGGCCCTGTGGCCTCGGTTTGCACGGGTTTTGGCCCATACTTGCCATATAGCGAAACTAATGCCTGTACCTGAAAGTCCACGTTTGGGTAAATTTCTCTTGTAGTCAACAGGAGCATAGCCGCCCGGTGGAGGCATGTCCTGCTTCACCTTGGACCCCGCCATCTTCCTCTGATCTGCACCAAACACACAGGCTTCTTCGTTTTGCGCAGTGCAGAGCCGCGAGCGCCCCGCAGGCCTGCGCTCGGCACTACACATATATATTAAAATGTATCTAGTGTAAAAACACGGCTGGGTTTTTTATGCTTATTGGGGACGTAACATTGACTTATGCCCAAACAGATATAATTACTCTTGCTTAAGTAATTTATGGGCCATACTTTGTACTTTTACAGTGTTATTTTGAAGTAACAATTTTTCGATACTCTAACCACCTCTGCGGACAGGCCATGCCACTGAATGCATGGGCTGCACTTGGATGGATTAACCCTCAGTATTCCCAGTGACCGTATGGTTTAGGCATTGATAATGAAACTCATCTTCAGAACCAACACACACACCTGAACTTTTGTGGTTATCAGCATTACAATTAATTACCCCTAAATATGATTCTCAGGGTTTTATGTTGCAGCTCCCAAATGTCAAGCACTATGCATCTACATAACATTGTAACAACATTGAAACCGTTATATCACGTCAATACAGATTTGGTTCAAGAGTGGTTCCAAAGAGTAGTCAGTTTTAGGCTGTTTCAAACAATTTGAGAAAACTTCAGTTTCCATGTCTACCTATAGAACCTTTCCTGCCACCACCAAAGTTTTAATAAAAACATACATCCTAGCCTTTCCTTTGCAGGCCTAAATTTATATTTGTCAAGGGCCAAACCTAATGCATTTAAAATATCTACAAAAAGAGATTCAACTTTTTGGCAGGGGAATATACTTTATTTGCAACCGACAGTTTTCAGCACAAGAGTTAAACAGATACTGAACCCCGGTCAAATTAAACCACAGATGCCACTTTGGGCACCCCTGAGTGAGGGGAGTGAGAATTTCCACATCTGGCAAGCGAAGTAATTTAGTCCATATTTTCCCATAAACATGGCACATCAAGTTACTGGCAAGATGAATGCAAACGCACTCTGGCCTGGGCTTCCTTGGTGACAGTGAGCCACAGGGCTATGGTCAGCTCTCCTGCCAAGGTTTCAAGTCATCGTTGGAGGCTGATGTTCAGAAACCTAAAACAAACAAAAATGAATGAAATGCAACACAAATAAAACTGTAAAGCTTAGTTCTTTACCTGCTATTGAACCTTTAACATTCAGACACCACAGACTGTGCCAACTTCTGAAAATCCATTAAGCCGTAGGTCAACAGCTCACCCTTTAGTGGGGGGGAAAGATTTGTCAGTACATTAAAAAAATAAAAATGCATACAATCTTATGTCACCCTTGGGGAAAATTGTGAATAGACTAGGAATCTTTTTTTAGGGCCCTGGAGAAACTTAACACTAATGCAGTGAACAGTGACTATCCATGAACAATGTTTTTGGTGAACTCTAGTTAAAATGAACCCAGAACGCACTTTAAAAAAGGACAAAACGGAGGCCATGGCATGTTTTCAGTACACTGAGTGCTAGAGCAAATAACTTCATGGAGAAAAAAAAACTTTGAAGGATGTGAGCAAAGCAAAAGTAGAATTACCTCGCGAGCATTGGCCTACTCTCCACTTTTGATATAGGCAAGAGCAGCTTTCATCTCTGAGCAGCACAAGTTGGTAGGCGCAACAGTTCACACTCCAAGGACTTGTAGGATTTTGTCGATGAATTCTTGGATGTAATGAGCATTAACATGACCATACAGTTTCATTCTCCAGTATAGCAATGGTCAAAGTAATCTAAAGTAACTTCACCATTTACGTTACAAGAGCTAGGTTAATCATACATCCAATTTTAACATTTCTCCAGAGGGGCAGAGCAAAGTAAAGCCCGGGGTAGTATCGACAGCCAGAGAATAGAGGTCATTTTCCACAGTCTGTTTAATAGGCTCCATGAAGCCAAACTGACAAAATAGATAATACAAAGAACATAAAGTACAAAACTGTTCCCGATTGAGACTACTTTGAGGAAACGAAGTTACATTTTTCGATCACTTTAAACAAGATTCATCCATTTAACAGCACATTTAAAAATTCAAACTTTTGAGCAGAGCACAGGAGATACCTTGGGCGAACTGTGGCATGGTGCAATTTGCAACTTCATGACAGCCGGCCACTTCGGATGAGCAGTTCACCAGTCTGAAAGGAATTCACTTTTTTGGGAAAATTGAACATATGGGAGCCTCAACTGCCTTGGTTCTCAGTGGAGGGGAAAAAGAAAAAAAAATTGGCATAAAAACCCTAAAGCCCATTTTATTAAGTGTTAATGTTTTCCTCGAATAGTTTAAAAACAGGACGGACATGTTAGATTTCCAAAAAAAAAAGCCTTAATAAAAAAAAAAATCCTTAACCAAATGCTTAACCTGCTGGACATGTAGTCAACAGCAACAAAATTAGGCAAGTAATGGGTGGAGTCCATGGAAACTAATATTTGGTAGTCAGACTTTGCAATATGCGGCGCTTTTGGAGGAATGGTGCCTAATCATAAATACTGGACAAATGGCCATGTAGTAAGTCATTAAAACATGGTTCATCTGACCATGTAGTAAGTCATTAAACATGGTTTGTTCTGGAATGACCAGTATATGGCTTCAGTGTTAAGATGCTTTAACAATAACAGAACTACAAACTAAAGGTCAGAAATAACATGTAGACATTTTTTTTCTTGAGGAGCGCATCTTTGCAATACAGCCAGCCAAGTGATGATCTTGAATCAGGGAGATGTTTACTCGTGTGAAGCTGAGGATAAGAAGTGGGCACAAGTAAAGACACTGAATATCCAATCCACGGTACCCATAGTCAAAAACCCTCCCCCACTCACTTCATTGAAAGTGAGCCATATCAAGGCAACATAAAACTGCTTCCAGGGGTTTGCCAGCCTTTTTATCCATGAGGTACAAGGGTGTGCAAACAACTTTGACTCAACCACATTTTAAAACACTATGAACTTCTACACATGTTGGGGCGGTAAAGTTTCTGGCAACTAAACCGCTTACTGAAAGCTAAAAATGGGCCCCCCATTCACATAAGTTTGGAAATCTATTCAATTTACAGCCCCAACATAAGGACTTTGCTAGTTTGTTATAATACTTACCATAACTGTCATATCCATCCCGGTATGATCCAGAGCGGTCTCCATAACCCCCCTGCCCCCTAACCATTGTGTAAAAGAAACAAAAAAAAGGGATAAGTATTCCAGTGTAAAATACGTAAAAAATAATGTTAAAAGTATTCATACCTATTGTCCCTGTAGCCACCTCCGGAGGAGTAGCCACCGCCTCCACCACTCCTGTAGCCGCCACCACTGCCGCCAAAGCTCCTTTCGCCGCCACCAAAGCTCCGGTCTCCATAACTCCTGTCGCCATAGCTACGGTCGCCATATCCGCCACCTGGAAATGGCAAAGTATGAGCAATAAGGGAACCAGACACCACGTTACATGCAGTTCAACTGCTACCTCTCGAGAAACCACGACCTCTTCCACGTGAACCGCTGTTGAAGCGTCCTCCACCGCGGGGTCCAGAGCTGTATCCTCCACCTCCCCTGGATCTGCCGCCGCCTTTTCCAGCTTCGTCTACACGGATCGCTCTGCCATCAAGGGTCTAAAGAAAAATCTACAGTTAAAATACTGTACATAAATAGTAACATCAGTAAACCAAAAGGTTCATTATGGGGAAAAAAAAAAGTTGCATTTACCTTTCCATTCATGCCGTCCAGCGCATCTTTTGCATCTTCCACGTTGTCATATTTCACAAAGCCAAAACCACGGGATCTTCCAGTTTCTCTGTCTCTAATAACATCAACTGAGAAACGAAAAAAAAATTAGCCTGAAAGTCAGTTGACACAGCGGTGGACTGCCCACACAAACGCAGCCCAAAATGGAGGCCGTACCTTTCTCAATGGTTCCGTACTTTCCAAAGGCTGCAGCCAGTGTGTCTTCGTTTGTGTCGAAGCTCAGGCCTCCGATGAAAAGTTTTCCTTCGTCAGACATCTTTATACTAAAAATGAAAACATCGGTCAGTTAATAGTGAGTGCTACTCTACTTCGCGTTACTGAATCGCCAAACTGAAGGCGCGCCATAGAAAAAGTAGGTCAGTAGGTCTACAGTCCAAAATGACAGAAAACTTGCGCTCCATGTAAAAGATAAACATACACTAACACCTTGCAACCGATTTAAAAATTGGAATGTTTCTGTAAAGGAAAGCGAAAGAAAATTTTAAGTCTCTTGAGTCAAGGCCTCGGGCCTCCACGCGTTGTAGCAAGTGGCTAACAGGTTAGCTTTTTATCTTCAGCGCCATTTTACTTCGAGCATCCCTTTCTTAGCCGCCACGATCGATTGACACAATCAAAGCGAGTAAAGGTTTTGCAATATTCTCATTTTGGAGGGGCACTTGGTGATTGACTCATGTAATGTTTTTCACAAAAGATGTGGTTTATTCTCGTTATACCTTTTTTAAGTCAACTAATGGCAATGCTGTCGAAAAACAACAGTTGTGTAAAATAATAAATGATAACAAAGTACACATACATAAAACGTAAAACATAAATCAAAGAAAGAGAAATACCTTTGCTGTGGCTGAGCAGAGCTGCACGCGTATGGGGGCTGAGGGCGGAACTGGGACGAGCGCACGAGCCCGGTCGCTTTTAAACCCTCGCACTTCTTTGTCTCTCGAGACCAAGAGCCCACAGCGCCGCGCACTGATTAGGGAGGGTATTACAATATGTACACCGCTGCAGAAGCGTGGCCCCTCCATGGAACAATTAAAATAACGCTAGCCCCTTTTACCAACGGTCCTTTCTCCCCATCCTGCACTACTCACCACGCTACAACACCATGAAATGCAACAGCGTTGTTCGAGATAAAAGAGCCAAATAGTTTGAATATCGAGTCAAATTATTATCCTTAATCCTAGTTGTTCTTGTCCAACTAGGGCATCCTTTTGAAAAGAACTTCCCTTGATCTATATGGTATATTTTACCCAGACAAACATTTTAATGAACACGTATAACATCGTGTGGTGGCCTGTTAGTAAAAGTAAAGTAAAAGGTTTTTGTTGACGCCAGGTTTCTGAGAACAATGGTAAACTGTGGGGGAGGGTCAGAGGCAGTGAAGACGCCATCCATCTGCTCTGTACGTGTTTCAGCCATGGTGGGACACGAACGACCAATAAGTATTGTATGTGGTGTGAGAAAAGCTAAATGGTTTTCTTTTTATGGACAATAAAAAGAAGAAAAGTGGAAGCTTTAATTCTATTTAAAAACTTGAGTAAAACGAAACTGCTGCTAGCAGCCCTCTCCTTTATGATCAGGCTGAGGCGGTTAGCTGCGCGGCTGGCGCTGTCCAAGGACCGGCTAGAGCCCTCTAGTGGACGCAGGGTGTTACTGCTCTGAGATCATTGAGGGATTTGCACAAAGATGAGACCGTCGCACTGCAGTGCAGCGACCAAAATGTACCAACGACGCAATACCTTTCTACAACATCAGGGGGCACACTAGTGGCTAAACTGTGTGGAGATGACTTTATAAACTGATTAAAAACCACGTTTGATTACAATAAACTATTGTTGAACGCAACACGAGCACATAGGCCTTAATGGACAAAACATATTGGCCAAAGGAGGCATATGGATTTACAGGACGCTAAAATGAAGGTTAGCAGACTGCAGGATATTATTACAGATACAAGATATATGCTAAGAGTTGTTTGATGAAATTAAAGTCTATATGACAGGTTGCCATGTTTTCCTACTTATGACTTATTTTGGTGGGAAGGCACTGTAGTAAATATGTATCGTATAGTTTTACAAGCGTGAAGTTTGGGAAGAAATTTTGAAAAAATAAAAGTTTAAAATGACAAGACGTAGTGCTGACTTCTTAAACGGAATGCCTCCATCTGTGTCATCAAAAAGGGACGTTAACATTTAACTGAAACATCTTCTGACAGTTTAACATTCATTGAAGAGTTAGCAGGTATTATTTGTCAAATCATAACTGTTGTGTAATTTTTTGGTCCTTGTTTTCAAAATTGTTACTAGGTAACAGTTCTGGAATTACCTCTACCTTTGTCATATTTGCTGCCCGTGATCAGCAAGGAAGTAACTTTATAAACAACGAAAACTGTCCAACTGGACTGAAGTAAACACACACAGGTCACCCGCCGCCAAAACGGAGCAGTTCGGATTGCAATACGGCTCTTTCACACAAGTGTGAATAGCTTCTGCACCAGGGGGTTTTCACACAAGTGTGAATAGCTTCTGCACCAGGGGGTACTTGGAACGGTTTCAGGTTTTAAAAGTTGATGAAATGTACTTTTATCTGAATAAAAGAGTCATTAGTTGTAAATTTAGCATCTTTTTGGAGTACCTTGGTCTATAAATATAATTAAAACAAAAATGTAATAGTAATAATTGACAATATGCAAGAACTAACCCCATTTATTTGCCTGAAACACAAGTTATGGAGTATTCTGAGTGCGAGACAAAGCATAGGGGGTACTCTAGACAAAAAAGGATGGGAACCACTGGTCTAGAGTACAGAAAAATGTATGAAATCTATTTAGGCTTATGAGGCGCACCTGAGAAGTTAGGCCTCATATTTTTATTTGGATGTAGAGTGTATATGACCTAAGAGTGCCAATGAGTAAAATTATTATCAGGCTACTCTGAACTGTAAAAACAGCACAGATCTCAGATGGACAAGTTCTCTGTGTGAGAATCTTGTTAGTTTCACATAATATTATGAGTGATTTTAAACAACTAAATAGATTTGATTGCTTAATTATGCCATCTCCTCCTTTCACTGAAACTCACAATTGGACTTTCCATTTACTGAAATTCTGAATGTTTTCAAACACCAGGAGAGAAATCTTTTATTTGAGAGCGTGATTTGTAAATTGTGATCTGTTTAATCTGAATATTTAAATACTAATGTTTTCTACATCTGCATAGAATAAACAGTGTTAAATGTCTTTCAGTTTTGCATTATGCTGAGAGTCCCTCGCCTGTCTTTATGGAGAGGCACTATATTCTCCAGGTGTAATTGGAGCTTCCCAGTCTCTCACAAGGCTCACTGAATGAATTGTGACATAAAGAAATATTAATCCAAATAAAGTTTAAATAAAGTATGCAACAATTAAACTTAAATAACCAACTAAATAAATAACTAGACCTAGAATTCATTTTGCATATTAGCCTTCTCATTTGGATTAGGAATAGACAAAACCAGCGCAAAAAACAATTACTTTGGTCAATTAATAATCAAAATCATCCTGTTGCTTCGTAGCAGCAACGCACATGTCATTTTTTCAACAAAAGCACCTCATTTGAATCTACAGTTTATGCTCTGCACCAGCCGCACTGGCTCGAGGACAGAGAAAGGCTGCTAATATGTGTCTACTCACGCCAGCTAAAAATAGAAACACCCACCACAGCTTTGCTTCATAGAGCTTGCGTCACTCCCCTGTTCTCCCCTTTATTTTAGGCGAACTCACTCCCTCATGCTCATCACACATGGTTTGATTCTTTCAAATCAGCCATTAACCAGCTAACATGTAATTTTCTTCTTATCTTGTGTATTTCAATCAAGTCAACATTTTCCCTACACACAATAACACTGCTCTCTTTTTTTTTGTCCACAAACTTAAGACACTCACCCAAAATTAGGATTTATAGAGGACGGGACAGTTAACACGGAGAGAGACTGGGGAGAAACATACAGGAACCACTTTGCAATTATGCAGCACTTCCTCACTCACTCTTGACATTTCAGTGTTTATATAAAACTAGAGGGATTCCGTTTTACATGTTTTGCAGGCTGTGGTCGAGAGCAAGTCCAAAGGATGTCCTTCTGCTCTCCAGCGCATGCACAGACGCATTTGTGACGTCAGCCATAACACCCCCTAACACTGTACTCTGTGCTCTGGGAGGCTACACCCCGCTCACTATTGTACAGTTAAATAGAAAATATAAGACAGTAACATTTTAACTGAAAGAATGTCATTTTTACCCCACACCAGAACAGTTCAGTGTACGTTTATATAAAAACACACACATCAAAGGCCCATATTTAAGCCCATTTTGTCATTTTCTTACCATGAACCATGACTAGATCCAGGCATTCCGATTATATTCATTCATTCAAATAGTTTGATAGTCGCACCATAGTAAAAGTTGCATTTAAGGAACTTAGGAATGACATTTTACACGTTCCAGTTCTCGTTCTAACGTTTAACTATAGGCCAATATCTGCATAAGATATCAAAATATCAAGATTGTTCTTTGGTAAAATCAAGTATTGCGCAGATTTTTCAACGCACCTTTTGGAAGCCCCACAGCAGCTTCCATGGTAACAAAGATAACGCGACCACTGCTGCTCCTGTAACATGTTCCAATCAACCAATCAGATTAGAGAAAGTCCCATTCATGAAGCCGTGAATGAAAGAGGGCTGCCCCTTCACACATCACCATCACCGCGCCACACAGTACTTGTAGGTCACGTGACGCCGCGGGAGAGAGGGTGCTGAGATGTGGGAGTGTCTAACGCGTGTGGGTTCATTCATAACTCGAGTCTTTATTTGGAGCACAAATTAAAGTATTCAAACGGGGATCTGTGTGCCACGTCAAACGCAGTATACCACGGGACAATAGCTTGATTTCCCCGTCATTTCTTCCTCACATAGCATATCCAGGTAGGTCCTTCTGTCTCTTTTCAATGTGATAGGCTGCTATTTCATTTTATAAGATGTGAGAAAGCTGACACAGCTGACTGTGCATTCATATCCGCGAAATGGCGCGTGCCGAGCGGAAAACCCTGCGCGAGACGCTGGATTGACATTGACTTCAGCCCGCAGGTTGAGAACATCGAGCGATGCTGGACACCCTTAGTTGTCAGTGACTTTCCGGAGGAGAGGGAAGATGCTTCTGCCGCTAAGCGCCGCCAGCTGCTGCGCGTCGGTGCTCTGAACTGTGCGCACAGCAAAGCGGAGAAGCTGCCTCTACATCGCGCTACACAGACAGACCGTAAGACACGCACATCTGGACCCAATATTTTAATGCTCCATGATCTGGACGAGCAGCATTCAGTCCCACACTTAGGAAGCAGTTTCTCTTCATGTCCTTGTGTAGGCCACATGCCATCAGCGCGTTACGCATCGGGATTACATAGAAGAACCCAATGTTCAAACCACGCACGCTCACTCACGGGATTAATTCCTTAAGCCAAAGATTCTGTGTTATCGTTATTACTCTATGTTTTCTGTTTTCAAAACTGACCATTGACAGTCTCTCTCTAGATATTGGTTAGTTAGGCCTATAATTTACTCCGATGTCTGATGTTGCTGTTATTCAACATAGTAGGCAATTGAAAGAGTCAGCAACAAAGACTCACATGTGCGTGATAGAGCATCACCACATCATGACCAATGCACGACTGACAAAATAACCCACAGCAGACATGAAGCAGGCCTGATTTTAAAGATATATACGCTTTTTATGCCATGTACACAAAGACCAACTGACCTTAACACAATAACGGGTTGGTGTTCGTGTTATGCGGAAGGAAAGAGTCATCTAATGAAACATGTACATAAGTGTATGACTATACAAGTTTATATTTTCTTTTAAACTGACAAATATAATGCTGTTTTCTATTGAAGATTTTGTCCCAAAAAGGGCTATATTTCACTGCTTAGTCCAATGTTCTCTTCCCATTCAGGGTTCCCTCACATTGACTTGGACCATGAGCAATGATTCACCTGTTCTGACAAGTTTGACTGAAAACTCCACTGTGAGTACCCCAGCCAGCAATCAATACATAGCACAACAAAACACTTTAGGTGTAGTATGTGTGTCAGAGATGTTATTTATTTGACTAAATGGTTTCATAAGCTTGACAGCTGTATACAAATGCTTAATAACTCTCCCAGAGCTGTACAGTCTGTCACTGGTGTAGTATGCAAGAGGATTCTACTAAAAAGCAGGAGTGGACAAACTCAAGCCCATGGTTGACCACGGTCTGCATGTTTTTCCAAAACAGGGAAGTGTTGTGAGTGCTCATGCTGCATTGTTGATCCAGCTGATTGATTTTGTTCTTTATGCTATTCAGCTAAGCTTGTACAACTAGCAGATTTAAGTAACTGCCAAAATGCACATGTGCCTCACATTACGCTGAGTTAAAGGGGTTTAAGTTTTCATTTAAATCAAGAAACACAGCACATTTGTTTCTCAGGCTTTGTCATGCAAGTATTCCACACATTTTCTTTTCCTGAGGGGAACACCAAATAACCAAACAGAGACAATTCATTTTTCATGTAACTCCCAAAACCTCAGCCAGGAGACCTACATGAGGCAGGTGCAAAGAATGGCTAGTGCCATTGCTAGTTCTCAGGACCATCCGCTTAAGGTACAGTTTGAACTTTTGCCTTCTGGGCAGTGCTACAGAGTTCCTAGTTGTAAAACAAAAATTTGTAAATATGCACATAGGACATTAGTGGATTTAATTATGCACTTTCAGGGAAGTGTGATTGTATTGATGTGTCTGTATTATTTGTTGTATCTGTATGTTCACATTGTTTTTATATTATCCTTTTAAGCTGAGTTGTGCTGCAAAACTAATTTCCCCTTGGGGGAAAATAAAGACACAACCTTGAACAAGACGTTGCTGGTACATTATACAATTCACAAATTGACT
This sequence comes from Rhinogobius similis, assembly GCA_019453435.1. NCBI lineage: Eukaryota > Metazoa > Chordata > Actinopteri > Gobiiformes > Gobiidae > Rhinogobius > Rhinogobius similis. The sequence continues at coordinate 22,330,894 of CM033632.1, read as the reverse complement.
TTTTATTTACTAGCTTTTACTAAAAGACGTTTTAGTCACAGATATTAGATATTTGTATTTTTGGATCTCCCAGTCCAGTCTATGTGTTTTAAATAAAAAGCATATGTTTAATTTGAATAAAAATCTAACTGTGCAGCATCCTCTGACAAGTATGTCAAGTAGGGGATACTGAGAAACGGGTACACAACTAGTAAAAAGTTTGGGATGAACTGCTCTCAAATAAATCAGCTGCAACTGAATGTAACAATCAAATTCAGTTTTATAATGGGCGTCTTTTACAGGTTACGTACGCATTCAGAGGCATTTCAAATTAATTTTAATATTCAAGCTCAGTGACTTTGCTTTCTCTTGTCTTAAAGGTCATAGTGTCTATGCAGAGTTTCTTGTTATTCAATTACTTTGGCTTCACTCAATGCTGTCCATTAGCTTCCACATAATCAAAACACTAAATAATGAATATTCCAACAGCCACAATAGCTTAATCTGTTTTTTTCCTCTCTCCCCATTGATGAGTGGTGATTGGGGGAGAGCCGGTAAAGCCTGCTGTTGGGATTGATCATGCATCCTCCTCCTGCCCCTTATCAAGTTTTTTTTTTTTAGCTTGTGGGTGCCTCATTTCCTTCACAATCTAAAGAGATTGGAGACTGAATTAAAGGTCTTTCTGACATTTCGATTAGCATCCTCACTGAGTTAGGACTATTAGCATTAAACTGAAGAGCAGTGCGACATACAAAGTGATTCACATGCATGTTAGCTCTGTTAATGTGAGCTTTGTGCCTGCTTTTTGCTGTTGCCAGGATGTGCCCGTGTCGGCAGGCCAGGTGGATAGCTATGTGCTGCTGCTGGTTGTGCTGAGTGTGTTTGCTGGAGGGACCCTGGTGCTGCTGTCCTTGCTGCTGCTCTTCTGTCACCGCTGCTGCATGGGAGGGCGCCGCTACTCTCGGTGGGTGTACCCTCAGGCCTTTGTACATGACAGCAGATCTCTGCAGATCTGCACATTTTGGATCATAAATCAAAATTTTGTGTGACATGAAAATGCATTTTCAGAGAAGCAAATTGAACTTATTTCCGTTTAATAGAGCGAGCGATGACCCTGAAAAGACAAACACCACTTATGCAGAGGATTCTCAGCCCACTCAAGGTGACAGTCGTGTGTTTTTATGTCCAAATATTGCTGACATAAACATTTTTATGACTTTGTCTTCACTTCTCCCAAAAAAGAAATCACCATTCGTTTGGATGAATCAGATGCTCTTTCGGCTTCAAGCTGTCACGATGGGGATGCTGAGCGCTTTGTCTCCGCAGGCATCACTGGCCGTAGAGTGTCCTTTAATGAATCTGCACTTTACGAACAGGAAAAGACTGCTCAAGACAGAGGACGAAGGTTAGATTGCAACAGAATTTATGTAATTATTGCATAATTAATTCAAGCTGGTCATGAGTGATGTTGCTCCACAGATATACTCTCACAGAGGGAGACTTCCATCATTTGAAAAAAGCCCGCCTGACTCATCTGCATTTGCCTCCAGCCCCATGTGATCTGAAGATACTGACCATTATGGAGTGCGACTCAACTGAAAGCAGCACTGTGAACATTAATGAGGCCCCAGCTTCCAAAGTGCCCCTCAGCATCTATCAGGTCCACACTTATCTGAGAAATGCATCACCATTAATTTAAAACAGATCACTGAAGTACTTGATTTATCTCTTCAGTTAAGTGAGAGGAGAGTCTTTGGGGATCCTCTGGACTGGGTTGGAGGTCTGCCGGGGGATCCTCATCACTCTGTCATAATGGACCAGCGGAGACAGTCATCCTTAATCCGGAGACCACCCCACACACGTTCACAGACAGTAAGTAAAATACCGTTACATATCTTCAGATTATTTATCACATGTGCCATTTGCTACAAACAGACCCAAGCACTCCATATGCTTTATACTTTCGTGCTTGAATGTGTGCGAACACTGCTACCCGTACATATTAATCCATATTATCCAAAAATGTAATTACAATGTAATTAAATAAATAGCAAATTACTGAGGCATTTATACTCCTGCTTGGCCAAAATCACATGAAAATGCCTCTTTGTCTATGTTTTCATTCTCACAGATGGAGACATTTGGAAACAGGGGTGAGACAGAATCTAAAATGGGCTTGGAAAGTGACTCAAATCAAGCCTTAGGGCAGAAGTCAGTTCTTAGATTTTTCTCCAAATTGCGGCGTCATGCCAGTCTGGAAGGTGTGGGGCCATACTTTAGGAGGTGGAAGTTTGACTCAAGCCACCGGGCAGCAAGCCTGGATGATAAAGGTCTGCCAAGATGTTTTACTTAAAAGCAAATAAAATGAGTGTCATTATTTATTGTAGTTATGTTAGTGTACTTATTGATATTTGCTTTTAAATTAGGATCTCCCAAAAGACGACCCTTCCAGCGACAAAGAGCTGCTAGTGAAACAACAGATCACACTGAGGAAGACTCTTCTCTCAGAGATGGGACTGAATCTATTCCACAGTCTCCCATTGACAGCAGTGGACTCCAGTCTTTGTCTGCCGAGTGTCTGTCCCATTCAACCATGGCCCCCACTCGGTCGGTCTTCTTCAGGTATGTCGCCTTCAATTAACTTTCATGATCAATAAGGTGTGGTAAGACTGGAATGTCCCTACTTGTGCAGGGTAAAGTTGGAGGCCATGATGGAGGTTGAATACAACACTAGCAGAGAAAGACCCAGTTTGCTTCCCCGTGATGACCTGGGACAGGAAACATCCACGACAAAAGAAAACAAACTAGAGAAGGCCATCAGCACAGAATCTTCTGCTACCAGGCATAACTTTATTGAGGAGGATGACTTGTTCGTTGAAGAAAGTCCACCAAAAAAGACAAACCAACAAGAAAAGCAAAACCATATTGAGACCGAAATGGTGGACGGTGATGACGTAGTGTTGGAAGCCATGGCGAGACAGCGGGCGGACTCTGGTTCATCTCTGTCATTCATCCGGCAGGAGAGCACAGAGGCCCCTCCTTCTCTCTACAGAGATATCTGGAGCTTACGGGCCTCTTTGGAGCAATATGCTTCTTCGGACCAGAGCAGCACAGACCGGGAGTCCATCCGCAGCGATGCAGATAGTGTCTCTTCTTTTGGAGGGGCAGGAGCTCGCTCTGATCTGAACACTTGCTTGTCCCAGGATTTGGATGATGAACCCGAGGGCGAGAGTGAGAGGGAGGTGGGGGATCGAGATCTCAGTGGAAATGATGATGCAGGCAGTGGCGCTGTGGGAGACGGCGAGTCAGGAAACAGGAAGCTGTTACAGATGGACAGTGGATATGCTTCCATTGAAGCACCCTCGAGGGCCCCTGAGGACATGCGGCTTTTTGGGGCATCTGGGGCGTCCCGGGGGAAAACCGCGTCAGAGAGAAGATTGTTCTTCACTAATTCTGGACGAAAGGGTTCAGTTTGTGAGAGCTTGGAGGCCAGGCTACTTCAAGAAGAACTAGAAGATGACATTATAGACAGCAATGATAAGCTTCATAACAGCACCAATCATTTGTTCACTCTTCAAGAGCCATGTGTAAAATCCATTCATCCTCAACCTCATGAATCTACATCAAATCTTATGTCTACTGTGATGAAACCACAAACTGCGAGTCCTCTTAAGCCTCGCCTCCGTCGCCGTGACTACAGCATTGACGAGAAGACAGATGCTCTTTTCACTGAGTTCCTCCGTCATGATCCCCGGTTTGACCAACCGGACTCTCCACTACGCACCAGGCGGCGCTCACGAGTTCACCTGAGGAAACAGTGGCAGAGACACAAGCAATACAGTGATCCGGGGTCAAATACTGGTGGACGCTACTCTCCATCTCTAGAAAGGCAGAGGTTTGCTCCACTCAGGCGAGGTGACAGTGCAGGATACCTGCTTGACACTAGGTATCACAGCACACTTTCAAGAATAGCAAGTGCTGCAGACGAAGAAGCCAGCGAGATTGCAGCCAGTGAGGAGGAAGCAAAACAGAGCAAAGAGGAAAAAGAGGCAGATGTCACTGGAAGTACAAAGGAAGTGCATGGAACATGCATGAAAGATGAAATGAGGTGTGAAGGTGATGCTGGCTGCGTTTCTATAAACAAAGAAACTGGAAGCCCAACCAATACGAATTTGGCCACGGAGCAAGCAAGTCACATCAATCCAAGAATCGACAATAGAAACAACAACAGCAGTCAAGTTATTCTATCAGAGAGCAGCTTGACAGACAAACTGGTGATGTCGGTGGAGGAGAGACTCTATGGGGGTTTGAGAAGCAGAGAAAAAGGGAACCAGACAGAAACTCAAATTACTATGACAACATCTCGAACAGCATCTCCAGACTTTAAACCAAAATGATAGATCATAATTCAACATAGTGTGACCAGACGGTCATAGAAATGTGTGTGATTTTGGGGCCAAAATACCAAAACATGCTTATATCAATATCCCTTTATATGTTGCAAACCTTGTGCTGTGACATGTAAAGGCCCTCATTGTGGCAATTTCCTCATTTATTAATATTGTAGTTGAATACATACTTATTTTAAATGAAAACAACACATTATCTGTGACTTTTCAGCATGCTACTGTATGTATGCTACCGTGTATGTAAATAATGTTCTGTAACTTAAAAAGGGTTTAGGGGAAGAAACAAAACATTGACAGTGTTTCGAACTGCCATTAATCTCATGAAACCATTAGACTTGTCCTTTTTATCTCCAGCCGGGTAAGAATATATGTTTGATCAATAAGCAGAATAAATGAAGTGTGAAGATGCACAATTTGACAAGCCAACTATGGGAGCAGATACATTCATATTTTTATACTCATAAATGGTCTATTTTTGTCTTGTTTGCTTGTCAGCCATCTGTCCCACCATAATTAAAGAGTTAGGATCCAAGAGCATCCATGGTCATGTTTGCCAAGTTATTATTTATTAAATGGAGAATGTGATTGATACCAAAATATTGCACTGACAAGGCTGTTAAGCAAAACAACGTAAGAGAACATTTCACTGGGGTAATTTTCCAACTGAAAATAAACATTCCATGTCCAGTAAAAAAAAAATGACTTAAAACTAGTGAATAAATTATTTTCTTTTTAAAATATGTATTGTAAGGTGTATATGTATTGTGTGATTTGTGAGAAGAATGAGGAGGAGTCTCAACTTCAGAACTTTTTGGCGGACAACGTGGGTTTGGTTCAAGTTGAATACGTCTCCGCGTGAAACTGCCCCATTGTCCATTAAAACCAGGTACTAATGTGGCTCATCACATTTTTTGAGAACTTTGCCTGAAGATTTCCAAGTTTTCTTTTTTATCCAGCTTTAATCTGACGTCCTGGACACAACACTGGCAGTGGTCGTGTTGAGTGGTGGTGATCATGGAAAAACTTTTAGGACGACTTGCAGAACACCTCGTTTGTCAATTGGTAACTGTTCATTTTGTTCTCTAGCATCGGCAGAGTTGTTGGGATGTGTCTGCCAGCCATAATCAGGGCTGGACTCACACCAGTTGCTGTACACGGAGTAGCTCTATAACACATTAGAGCCAGTTGTGGGCCCGGGTCTTATAGGATATGTTTTGCTGTTTGGACAGCTCGCTCTGCAGTGCCGTTTGCTGGCTGGAAGTTACATGTGCAAAATCATACTCTGCACAAAACTTGAATTCCTCTGAAGTGAATTGCGTGCCATTATCAGTAACTAGCTCCAGCGGTATTCCCCTTCTAACAAGCATACTTTTGAGTTTGCCAGTGACATGCCTAGTTGATGTCTCTGGAATAGTAATCAGTCACAACAAAATAGTTTAGTTTCTCAGTCTCGCATAGGTCAGCTGCAATACGCTGCCAGGGCCCTTGAGAGGAAGAGACTAATGTCTTTGAGATGGATTGTTTTCAATACAAAATCGGCACTGACTGGGTTATCTGTGCTTGTACGAGGTCAACTCTGACCAAAGACATCCTTGCTCGAGCACGACACTTATTTCAACACATTGGGCCTCAGAGTAGTGAGGATGAAGTCTCTGTCCCGATACAATATTAGTCCACCTGCCTCTGAAAGTTGTGCGCGCTGAATAGTATCCATGAAGAGAAGAATAATGCCTGTCTTGACGGCCAGCCGTTCAAACTGGCTTTTGTCAGCTCTTCATCCCGTAGAGTGGCCGTTCTTATTTCTTTCAGTTTTTGTGGGATGCCAGGTGCATTTGACACTACAGACTGTAAATACACTTGTACCTTTTGCTGCTGTCATTTGTGTTGTTCAGGATTTCTGGAGAGTGCGTCAAGCGATTTATTTTCCTTGAACGTGCTCCACAACTACTTGAAATCTCAAAAAATGCATTAAAAGTCTTTGACACCTGGGAGGGGCTTTATCCATCTAAGTCGTAAGTGTTGATTAATGGGACCAATGGTTTGTGGTCTGTTTGCAACCGTCCATACCTTACGTAGCGGGCAAATCGCTCACATGCACACACCGCAGCCCAACACTCTCTATTTGTTTTTACTTTTCTCAGAGTCAGTTAATGTGCGGGAAGACAAAGGGGGAATATGGTATCTGTACCGCGGTGAAGTTAGACGGATATTGGAAATTCGTAATATTCGACACATTGGCGCAAGCGGGAACTCCTCTGCCGAACTCGAAGTAGCCGTGGCGGACTTGTGGACTATAGATGAGTCGGTAAAAAGCCCGGTTGATTATTAGGGACTGACAACAAAAACATTACACAAGAAAAACGAAAAATACTACAATGTTAAAAAAGTAACGTAAATTGGAGGAAAGTTTTTATAACGAGTAGTAGAGCAGTAGCTCGTGTGGAATTAAAACAAGTTAGTTTTAAAAAGCTGTTAGTAACTTTTAGACAATTTTACATTAAATTAAATTAAATTAACAGATATTCTTCAATAGCCTTTAGGGCAATTGACCCAGTGACCCCAAATTACCTTACAGTATTGCTCCCCTCTCAGGGCTATTGGGCTCAGTCGTATATATAGGTTTTTAAAAGCTTTTAGTATTTTTTGAGACAGTAAAATTAGTTTAGTTTTTTTTTTTTTTAATAGCTTTTAGGGCATTTGACCCAGTGACCCCAAATAGCCTCACAATTGACTCTGTGCACAAGGTGGCAGTTTGTCGATTTATTTTTAAAATTGCTAGCTCAGTACTTCCTGACCAATTCTTTTCCATGGGGTTGTCTAAAATTAATAAATACTGACAGATCGTGCAGTGAAGAGTGAGTTGTGTTGGACGTCTCTGAAACATGTGAAAGACTTTACAAAACAAGTGAGTACTTCATCAGTTTTAAAGTAAACAACCCAACTGCCACTTTGTGCACAGAGTCACTATTGCTCCCCTCTCAGGTCTATTGGACTCAGCCATTTAGGTCCTCTTTTAAAAGCTTTTAGTATATTTTGAGGCATTTTACAGTCAAATTACCTGTTTTCCTTCAATAACATTTAGGGCATTTGACCCAAAGACCCCTAAATTACCTAAAAATATTGCTCTCTACTCAGGGCTATTGGGCTGAGCCATTTATGTCTTAAAGTTTTTAAAAGCTTTTAGTATTTTTTGATGCATTTGACCCTGTAACACCACATGACCTTAGAAAGTTGCTCTCACCTTAGGTCAACATGGGTAAATTTAATGTTAAAATTCTTGAAAAAAAAAAAAAAAAGAAACGCTTTTAAAGGAGGATATAAAGGGCTGAGCCCCATAGCCCTAAGGTTGGAGCAAGATTCTAAGGTCATTTGGGTTCACTGGGTCAAAAGCTATTGAAGAAAAACTGGCAATTTTACTGTAAAAGGCCTCAAAAAATACTAAAAGCTTTCAAGAAAAATTTAAATGGCTGGGTCCAATAGCCCTAACAGGGGAGCAATATTGTGCGGCCATTTGGGGTCACTGGGTCAAATGCCCTAAAAGCTATTGAAGAAAAACTGTTAATTCAATGTAAAATTGTTTAAAAGTTATTAGAAGCTTTTAAAAACAGATATAAATTGCCGAGCTCAAGTTACATTTTAAAATCCCAAATAAGCTATTATTCATTATAAAAAACTTTCCTCTAATTTACTTTACTATTTTAAAATGTATTATTATTATTCAATTGTACTATTTTTCGATTTTCTTGAGTAATTTTTTTGTTGTTGTCAATCCCTAAAAAAGTGTCGAATATCACGAATATCGAATACTAGTCTAACTTAACCGCGTGATGAGTTCACTTCTATGAGCGGTGGTTGTGCAAAGTGTCTATGGTGTTTGTGTGAAGATCGCACCGACACTCGGAGCTCTGTCCAGTCAGGCTTGTCGAAGGTGCACTCTGGTTATGCCATGGAGAAAGTGCACGAACAGTTGTGAATGACGCTTAACAGCGAGAGGTGCAGACCGCGGTAGCGATATGTCTGATAACGTGCGAGTATGCCCAATAATGTAGCCTAAACTTTGAACTCATCCAAACTCATTTAGCTAGCTTAAAGTGAATTGCTCGTCTGCGTTTGAGAACATTGACGTCGGTCCCTAGCGTATAAATGTCGACTTTTATTAGTAAAAGTGCGTTTTTTCTATATTATTATTATGACTTTATTCTCGTCTATACACGACTTTCTGGCTTCGACTTTAATCTCCGCATTTGTCTGACACCTGGGAGAAGTGTCAAAGTCTTAATGTCGAAATATTACGCCTTTATTCTCGTAAAATTAAGACAATTTCTATCTTCTACTTTAATCACGTAAATTTACGACTTTAATGTCGAAATATTACGACTTTATTTATTTAGAATGGCCCTTATAGCCCGTCATACTGAAGTGATCGACATATTGATTTCCATTATTACAGCTCTTATATTATGGACCGCTTTTGTGTATGACCTGGTATGACCTCAAATGAGCACATTGCATTGGGTCTTGCTGACGTACGAAGCGCTGCTCCGTCAGAACTGTGACTCACCTGCTCCGTGAGCACCAGCTAAGACTGATGATGGACCAGGCTGTTTGAGAGGACAGTGCTTTGATGTGACGTGATCAGCACAACAAAGTGCGCTCCATTGAAAACTGGCTAATGTGACCGGGATGCCACTGCCCTTGCAGCCCAGTTACTTAAGCCCTACTTCATTCCCCAAGCTGAGAACAAAAATGCTGTTCTCTTAGGAGGAGCAGTGCTAGAAATGTTAAACACCAAAAATGACCAAACGGCAGGACATAAACAACTGAATTGTATTGCATAACAAAAATAGACTCAAACTTAAATGAATAGGATCATTCAACACGACCTGTTCAGGACATTCATATAAATAATTCAAAAAATATTTTTGAAAAAGAAAACACCTAACTGGAAATGAAAATTCTCCAACAGGCCAGCAATGGATTTCAAGGCTTCAGTCTTTCAGTTTGCTTCCCATTTCTTCAGCTCAGTACAGCATGCAGGTTTATGTTGGCGGGAGTAAAAGGACTATCATTGTTCTCAAAGATTTAAATACAGAATATCATAAGATATTTCTTTAATGTTACAACATCACAATGCATTTTAAAACTGTCATTAGGGTTCTTTGAAAACAAATGTAGTAAAATAAAACACAAGTGGGCTTAAGTGAACAAAGGTGATGCTTTTAAGTCCAGTACAACACGGACTTTGAGGAGGATGAAGATGGGGTTGAGGAGTTGACTATGACTGGAGCTGAAGGAGAAAAGGAGCACCATCTTGACAGCCAGGGGGTCTTAGATGAATTTAACTGGTTAATTTGGTGTCCCTTCATTACACAAGTGCAAGACTTTGCACACTAGCAGTCCCGCTTCTAGAAGGCCACCAGTGTCATCAGCTTCATCTCCAACCTTGGACTGGTCAAGGATAGGTAGACCTGAGGGAAAAACAAACATGAATATAGATTTTATTATATAAGTTTACAGCTCCTTAACAGGGGCAAAATACAGAAAAATCAGTCATAATCCTCTGCAATGTCCCACACTGACTGGCCAATATGCGCAGATATTTAAAAGATGCAAACTGAATATGAAAAAATACAAAAGACTCAATAGAGAAAGAAAAAGGATGGCTCTTTTGAGTACATACATTTGATGATTCGAAAACGGTTTAGAGTGGTCGTGAGTCATAGCACCACCAACTGAATATCAACGTTGACCCTTCTCCCTGACACTTCTTGTATTTCCAGTGGGTATTTAGTGGGCACATGGATCACTACAACTACTTTGTATGTAGACTAAAATGTTACTCTGAAGCAAAGTGCTTCATGCACTCGTACACTGTGTGAGGGACATGTTCAGCGGCGCCGGCATTTTTTTGCAAGCTGTAGACACTGTTCTGCTCCCCCTAACTTCTCAAACACTATGTTTAAACTCCCAAAATATTACCAGACAGCTGGTCATGCTAATTCTAATTTGTTTTATTTGTTCAGGAAGACGCATCACAGAGCGATAAGCCTGAAGCATTATAGCACGTACACAATACGCATGCTTTCACCGGGTTCAGCAGTACCGGCGCTGCTGAACACTACGACACAGACAGACAAAGGAGCCAACGTTTGGCACTATCTAAACAGTTCAAAAATTGGCAGAATATTGCACAGTGTAAGGCCAGTTCAAAACTCAAACACAAACCAATGGGTTGGGCGAGTCACTGTTGTTTGCAAGTGGAGAGCTTGCGAATCTTGCTAGCTGTGGAAACTCCTTTTCGTGAAGGGTTTGATGATGAGGATGATCGACGTTCAGCTTTGGCTTTGTTGTTGAGAGAAACCCCTTCTGTTCCATTTGCACAAAATGGCTTAGCCATAGCAGGACTGTTGTCTGCAGTTGCTTGATCTTCATCAGACACTTGTCCTAAAGACAATAGAAATTAACCAGTATTTGATTTGAGTTTGTAACATCTCCTATAGTAAAAAAAAATTCCAAATACAGTACCAAACAAAAAAGGTGCAACAACGACTTGAAGAAAGGTCTTGAAAGCAGATCTTCAGAATGGATTAACCATTTATAACCAAATACTTCATTTTGACAGGACTGAACTGTACAATAACCAATACTAGGTCTGTACTCATCATTCATCTGTAGTAATCTCACGCAAACCTGTTTTACAAGGTGAATCACCACCACCTGTACATACACCGCATTGTACTGTAAATAACATAACCATAGTCATAGTCACTTATTAGCTATTGGTGTTGTAGCCCTACAGTTGTTCTGTACTTAGATTTATACATTTCTAAATCCTTATAGTAAAATATCTTGCATATTTTTGTTTTATTGTACTGCTCTTTGCTTTATATTGGAATACTAAAATGTCCCAATAGTGGGTTACATAAAGGATTATTTTTTTAGCACTCCTGGTACCCTTTCAACAGATGAGACTACCATTTCCTAGATTGTTGCAACAGACAAAATAAACAAAGCAAGCACATTTCAGAATTTTGGACATAGACAAGCTTGGGAGCCAACCCCCTCCTGGTGCTTATTTTGCCGCGTTTATTCCCAGGACCCCCAAAAGCCCCTTTTCAACCAAGCCTCAGACAGAAATTTGTGAGAATAAAAAGTGGTGCTTTAGTCGCATATTGTGTCCCACAGTTAAGAAATTTGAAACAAACACTGACTTGATGAGGAATATAGCAATATAACCTTGTAGGTCCTAGGTCATCAGAAGGCGGACCCAAGCGCTGTCCCATCCACAAACTTTGAAGACCCTTATTCACCAAGAGCGCAGCGGTATGGCCCTCCCTGTGCGTCAACACTTGGAGCACGGCTGTAGAAAACTAACAGCACGGAAGATCAGTGGTAATTTCTAACGTTTATTATTTTACAAAATAAGAGGTTCAGTCAGCCAATCACATTGCATTTGGCAACAAGTTTTGGAGAATCAGTATCCAGTGTGATGTTTTGCTCCACAGCATATGACAGCTTTATATTTAACCTAAAATCAACTTTTAAAAGAGTAATAAAATATAAAATATTTACATTTTTTAAAAAGCCATAATTATTTTATTGTAGAAAAAGTTTCAAAAGACAGTCATCACAACGTTTTAAAAAATCAGACTTTCGATTTCCATCTGGAGCTGATCTGAGAAACTCTACTTTGTACAGCTCTGAGCTGACTAAACCCTGCATTCAGGGTGAAGTATCCCCTGAAACTGCTCTGGCTTATGTTACGTGTTAATTCTGTTTTTGAGACATTGCAGTCCTATTTTAACTAACTGTTTTTTCTTCACTGTCAAGCACTCAGTTAGGATTTGATTAGCTTGTTTTCTCACTTGACCAAGGTGAAAGGATACTGTTCCAAACAGCTGGCAAATTATACCTTAATCCACCATTTCTGTTGAAAGAGGGATTCTCTTTTTAATCACAAAAATGGCACCTTTGCACCATCTCTTCTCCCTGCTTAAAATCTTCACCTCACAGTCTTCACATGATTGATTTGTGGTTTTCAGATGAAGATGCACCGTGGGCTGCAATCCAGAATTCGATTGCCTTCTGTGTTCATACAGTCTTTTGTGCAATGGCTGTTTAGTCTTACTTATGTAGCGATTAACGCAGGCTTCTTCCCTACATTGGTCTAAGTAAACGACATTGCTCTGTTTTTGCATTGGTATCTTGTCCTTAGGATGAACCAGTTTCAGATGTCCAGCTGACCGCCTTTGAAACTTTATCTACAATGGCTCACTCCTGAATGAATGCAGGATTACGTAGACTTGAGTCATGATTATTTGATATACCTTAAAATACAATTAATTGGTATATTGTGAAAAATTACTATAATACATTTTTTTATTATAATATAAAATTGGCATAAAGAAACCGTGGGAAGTTATGGCCCTTGGCTTGAAAATTTTCTCAAACTGGACCTCTGTGAAAGCTTATTTGTGACACCTGGTATAGGGGTTATTGCATTTCTGTTTCCAAATGTTAGATAATTTATTGGAAAAAATATCATGACATCGAGGCATGGCATTACTTTTCCATCTATAATTACTATTATATTATTAAGGCCATGATGAAGTCTTAGGTTCACATTTCATTATGGTCAAAAGTTCTTTGTTCCAAATTTTCATTTCTGACACTGTTACTATTGCACCATTTGTTACTCACTCACAAAGTTCTGTCTGAGGTTAAGTTCAAAAACGGAACTGTGGGAGTCCTGGGACTAAACAGGCCCGTGTTGAAACAAAAGACTAATGGTCCATGGTAAACATCAATGAAAAGTTTAAAAAAATTACAAAGAGGGGGCTGGGTCCTGGACTACTACATGTGGAATCTAATATTATCTATATTACCAATGTAGACAATAGAAGCATTGTCAAAGAAAGAAGCCCCCCCCCCCCAAAAAAAAAGTCACATTATTATTCACCTGGCACTGTAAAGTCCTGAGTGTATATGATCTCATCATCTCCATCATAGAGCTCGTCATCCTCCTCCTCTGTGTAACCGTGCAAATCCTCCAAATAGGGCACCACGGTCATACTGCGCCAAGGGTCTCTGTTCTCAGCATTGGCCGGGATCGGCACCGGGCGCTCCGATGGTGGGTGTTTCTTACGCACCCAGCTAAGACACATTTACATGGTGAAATATGTACAATTAATAAAATAAAAAAACATTGCATTATGGCACCTTTAAAAAAAAAAAACTTAATATATATTAGATACAATCACTCACTTGTGTTGCCTTATATTCTGTATAGAAAACCTCTTGGCAGGATCATACTCCAGCATTCCTGAAATAATAAAATTACATTATTTACTTTATAAAGCCACAATACATGTTAACTTATTACAATGTCATGGTATGACAGTACAAAAAAGCACATGAACAATATGAACGTTTTAAAGTTGAAAAGGTTTCTCAGAGAAGGCCTCTACACAGAGGAATGTGCTGCCTGATGTTGTGAATACATGTTTAACAATCAAAAGCCTTAAGACTGAACTGGTCCCTTTATAAAATCATACAATACATTTTATATAAATATGTATCTGACAGCAGCACATTTTGAACAAGAACAAGTTGTTCTGCAATCTCAAAATCAATTAAGTGGAACCAGAAAGTTTTCATCTGTTGGTAAACACCTACGCTTTGATGCCACCTACTGGATACATTTAGCTGCAAAAAATGTTCTAAAAATTATCATTCATTGTTTAATAAAATAAAAAGCCTTATAATGTTGTCACAATGGCAGACAAACCTTGCAGCAGGTCTGACAGCAGAGGACCACACTCCTCGGGAATAGTGTAATCTCCCTTTCCGATGTTTTCAAATAGCTTATAGATATTGTCCCCCTCAAATGGATAAAGACTTGTTGTGATGTTGTATCTGAATGAAACAAATAAGAGCAAATAAGAGCATGTGTAACATAAAAAACACTCTGATCAGGATGTTTTTGGCTAATAACAGAGTGAAGCATAATTGGCTGATATTATGTTTATATTTCAAATGTTTGTTTTTTTTTTTTTTTTTTTTTTTCTGATTTGTTTCCAAACACCAATTTGGAATGATCATAATCAGAAATAGAACCTATCCTGCTCTCATAATTATAATTTAAGATGGAGCAAACAATACTAACAGTGTTACTCCAGCAGACCAAATGTCCACTTTAAAACCCGAAAAGGTATCCAGCCCATTAGCAATTTCTGGAGGTTGGAAAGCCGGAGAACCCTGGCTCGTACGACACGTGTCATCATCAGCAAATGGATGAAGAGCCTAAATACAACATATAATAAATCATATTATTGTTGTCAATAAAACATCTCATCACTTTATAATCTTAAATAGTGAACAATTACCTCTGCTACACCAAGGTCTGAAATTTTTAACGTTCCATCAGTTGTCAGCAGCAGATTCCCCGGTTTAATATCTTTATGGACTATTCCCTGGCTGTGCAAATATTCAAGGCCATCTATGAGTTGGCAAAAGTACCTGCAAGGGGTAGAAGATGTTAGATAACATGAACAAAAGAGGTTGTAAACAAGTGAACACTTAATGACAGACAAGTAACCATGTAATCCTCGTGTTTTCACACATGCAGTTAACGGTAAAGGCCGTGGTGTCTTCAATCTAAATTAGGGCCTGAAGCAGAGACTGCAGAGTGTGTTCGACTAAATATAGCTAGAGGACTGGGAGAAAGAGTGGGGTGAGGGAGAAAAAAGACTCTTACCCGTGAGCTTGAAATACTGGAAACCTTTTCTCTGGGACACTGTCCAGCATTTCCTGCATCCCACAAACGCAGTACTCCATCACCATATACGTAAGGCAAGTCAAGGAACGTTAACAGTAAAAAGAAAAATCTTAATATTTGTACATATATAACAAGCAAATTAACCCATGGACTAAACCAATGCAACTGCACAAACATGACAAGGATATATTTTTTGCTTCTCTTCATTGTAGAGAACATCTACTAACTGAATCACATTCTTGTGTTGAAGTCTTCTTAGTAGTTGAATTTCCCTGCAAAGTCAGAAGGACGTGACATTGATGAACAGTTGAATGAAGAAATGTTATTTATATATGGGCAAGTAGGGTGAAGTATCTTGCCCAAGAGCACAAAGCATGAGAGTGGAAAACATTCAACTTAAGCTGGAAAATAAAAAAGGTTTTTTTGATTCTAGAGTAAAAAAAAAAAAAAAAAAAAGCATACTTGGGTTTCAGCGGATGACCAGACTAAGTACATTTCTAATCCTGACTTTTAATTTCCCAATACCAGATTTACTGTAAGTGCAAACAGGTGGTGGGAGATATAGAAAAAATATATAATATTGCAATTGTCGTTTTGAGATATGCAAAATTATGATGCAAGTCATTTATAACTAAAACTCACAGGCATTAAGTGATATTTCTGTCCATTTGTGGAGTTAATGGCCCATTCACATTTTGTGGGGAACACAACTAAGATATTTACACACACTGTAGCACATTTCTGATGCATAAATTACTGTCTGAATCTTGTTAGCGATATCACAAGATATTAGATATTATTTTTTGTTAATATTGCCCAACTCTGAGTGCTAATGTGAGAACTAGATGGATATGAGTAAAGAAAATAACATTCTTGTTTTTTGTTATGACTAACAACATAACTGCTGATAATTACTCAGAAGGTAATATTACTCTTTTACAGCATAACAATTAAATGTTAGTATTTGTTTTATTGGTGTCCAAATGTTATTTATCAATCAATTACTGATTAATGCAGAACACATAGGCCTTCTGAACATTGTGGACGGTTGACATTCACTTAATTTATCGCTTGTAATTATGAAAGAAAATGGTAATAAGACAGAATCAATATATTTAATTGAAAGAAAAACTTAGAAAGATTATCAGCGGTTTTATGTTTTTGGTAATTAATGAGCTTAGGCAACAAACACAATGTGTTGTTTTTATTAATTCCAGTCTAACGTCTTTGTAACCCTAACCCTTTTTGTCAGAGAAAACTGAACTAATATACTAGTATACTCACTTTTTGACATTGGCTTCCCCATTAGGAATTCTCCTCAGCTTCTTCTTCTTCAGTATCTTAACCGCTCTGCGACAGAGTGTCTCTGAGTCCAACATCTCTTTAACTTTACCATAGGATCCCTCACCCAGTAAATCTCCCATAAGGTATTTTCCTATTAGCTTGGCCCTCTTCCGGCGTGGCTGGTAGATCACCTCAGTAGAGTCAATACGGTGAATAAAAGTATCCATCAGCTCGTTTTCATTGAGATAGTCAAGGTGATGCAGCTCTCCAGTGCTCATGGTGGATAATCCTAGATTCAGTTCAGCAAAAATATCTGGCACTCTTTCTGCCTTAGTTTTATAGTTTAACCAAATGATGGAACACAAAAACAATTTTTTTTAATCTGATGCTGATGTGGATGCCAAGTTGTAAACATCAGGACTCTTTTTCAGAAGAGAAAGGCAGAATCGACAGGTTAGTTCCTGTCCTTTCAGACAGATTCAGCAGATGTGCATCCTTGTATAGTCTATTGGATCAGATTAAATTAGCCAGAATTTACTGTAGCTCCAAAAGATGATTAATACTGGTCAGATGTTGATAAATACATTAAAAAAATTAAGGTCATGCAGCGCTGCATTTCTTTCAATAGTTTACGGTCCATCGCTCAGTGTTGTATTAGCAACAGGGATCTGGTCAGGTCAGACCATTTAGGCCAAACGGGTTCATTCTTGGCGTGTACCTGACAACATACAAATCAAGCAATCAAGGACAGCATCAAGTAAGCCTTTCTTGATTAAACAGGCCACATGTGTAAAAGCAGTAGCTTTGAGCAGTTTCAATAATAATAATAATAATTACTAATTATTATTAACGTTTTTGGTTTGGTGACATGGTCGTGCAGCTACAAAAATTACCATAGAAATACAGTTGAGAACTGAAAAGTATCGTTCAATAAACTAGTACCTCTGCAGGATTGCTGTCTTCACAGTTGCAATACACATTGTAAGGTTAGCAACCCGTTTTACCAAAGCTGCACCAACGCTTGTTTCGACAAAGGGTCGTTACATAGAATAAAGAATATAAAGTTTTGCTGTCGCATTTGTGGTGTTAGCCTCTTGGAGATAAGCAGCAGAAGCTAATCAACTTTGGTTTTGACGTTACCATTGTCGCTAGCTTAGCCAACTTTACCTGACTTCACCGGCTAAAGAGCTACATAAAAATGGCGACATGCTTTACAGGTAGAAACAAATTTCCCAGAATTACATCAACACAAGCTGTACATTAATTTGAGCAGGCACTCATAAAATTAGAAGACACCAGTCAAATATACCTAGCTAGGGGATGCTAACCGGGCTGCAGGGCTAGCAGCCAAGTCCCACGAATAATTAAAAAGCTAAAGCTAACTTAGGTATGGCGATGTACATGTTATACCTTTTGATAGTGTTCGCTTTGAGATTAGTCGCCACGGAAGATGTTTACATAATGCTGAGAATGCCAACAAATGTTTCAGTCTTCGCTTTGCTCTGCTTCTCAGGTTGTCGCCATCTTGTTTACCTCCCCTTCAACTCACTGACAGCCCTACGTTACTGCGTCAAACTTTTTGGGGGAAGATGTGAAGGAGCCATGTGCGGCTTGACAAACCTACAACCAAATGAACCGAACTCTACACGTTATAATTATCGTTCTATAAATTATTCTGGAAAAAAAAAAATAGTATCGATTATTGCTGCGTTACAATCTGCTGTAATGTAAATGCATAAACTGAATAAAATATATTGTCTTTTTTACTGGACATTTGCACACCATTTACATTTAATGTGAAAAGGAGCGAATCTTTGGATGGTAACGAACAAAAAAAAAAGATTTGACTTTTTTGCATGAAAAGATTCATACAGTACATACACACGTCAACAGCTAAAACTGTAAAAGTAACAGTGGAAATATTTTATACCTAATATTGCACATGGCATTTACTGAAATGAAGAGTATAAATTATAATGCTAAAAATTGGCTTTACATTTTTCTCCTTTAATATGTTTAAATGTTAGAACTGTCTTGAAATCAGTAGTATGGTCTCCGAGGGTTGTTCTGCAAAAACAAGATTGTATTAAAATATGACCCTTTGAATTTCATTAATGAACTACTTCAAATTTCAGCACTGTAAAATGTTACCAGTGGATTAGGCCTGAAGCGGTAGGCAAGCATCATTCTTTTTCTAAAAGCGTCATATTCATCGTCACTCTTTGTGAGTTCTGCTGGACGATCAATGCCTAAACCTGCTCCATCTACAGCTACAGTTCCCCTGAAATGAAAAAGACAAGTTTAAAAAAAAAATTTAAAAAAAGTCTTATAGCCCTATAAAGTTAACAACTTTCTTCTTTACTTTAGGAATTATTAACATTGCTATAAATGTTTTATTACTTGTTCACTGGTGCTTTGATTCCCTGACCCTCACTTCCAAGACCGTCTCCTTCTTTCCACCCCATTTTCATTAGCATTCGAAAACCAAGATTTTCCACAGTCAACTTAAACTCTTTGTATTCAGAGTAATCAGGGTCTCGTCCCTCCTGTGGGTAAAAATAAATAGTTTAGGTTGCATACAAATAACTGAAAACCCATCTTTATGTTTATTTAAAAAAAAAAAAACAAAAAAAAAAAAACCTTCAGGGCTTTGAATGTCTCCATAAATTTTTCTAGCTCCTCTGGAGGCAGAAAGTCACCAATAAAGTGTTTCCCTTTACCCATTTCAGTAAGAGACTCGGCCCACTCTGAGAAGGATAGAGACTTGTTTAATTTGCTCCACAAAACAAAAAGCATGCCGAGCCTCACCGCGCGTTTTTTCCATTTCCATTTGCCTGAGTCGATGCTCCCAGGTCCCATCACTTTGGTCTACTTCTTCATCACTGTCATATTCGTGCTGATGCTCTCTCATAGCTTTTTCCCACATCACTTGCATTTCTGCCATCGCACGCTTGTGTTTCATTATCATATCAAACATTTCTTGCATCTGTTAACAAAGTATATCCAACTTTTTATATTTGAGGTTTCTCAGTCTTGGAGAGTTTGGATGTGTTTGAGCATAATTCGTACCTCTTGCTGTTCTTTTAGCTGTTTCTTCTGATCTTCTGATAATTCAGTGACTCCAACCAGGCCAAGAGGCTTTCCTTTGTTGTAACCAAGACCCTTCAACTCTTGGACTGAAAGTGTATAAGAGTATAATTAGTAAGTAAAGATAAAAACAAGATTTATTCAACTTCTGCTTCCCATTAGAAGTTGCAGGTGAAGGAGATTGTTTCTTCACAAAAGCATGTAAAAGGAAAACGTGGCTATTGCTATTTAAAGTCACAATACTTATATAGGACCAATTAATTCTGAAGCAATGAATATTTTATACTATACATGTACTCTATTTACATATAATGTATATGGTACTAATTTAATACCAGAGAGTGAAGGTATGTTGGGTTGAGGAAATCCTACATCCTCTGGAATAACTATAGATGGAATAGGTAGCTGAACTTTATCTTCTTCAGACCCCCATCGACTCTTTCTCTTCCGCTTGACAGGTGGGGTTTCAGTGCTAGGAGATGGGGAATTCAAGGCTGCTGGATGAGTTGGACCTTGAAGCTCTGTTGCTGCAGATGAGGGTGTAGAAGAGGCTGCACCACTGTACTCCTTTACTTTCTCCTTGTAAAAGCGATAAGCTGGACTTTGATGATCATACAAAAAGCTGGAGAAAACACAGCATTCGTTATGACTTATGAGATTGTACAAATGTAATTTGATTGTATTTATTTTCTTCTTTCTAGCACCAACTGACCTGAAGGCAGGGTTGTCTTTATTGCGTTCCACGGCGATAGCTTCTACCTCTGCACCACCCTCTGCCACAAATCTAGCCAGCTTCTCAGCAACTTGTTGGGTTTCGGGGTCCACTGGGGGGAAGACTTTAAGCATCCTATCAGTACTGGGACTCAATTCACACAAATACTGCATCGTATTGAACTGGCTCTCACACACCATTCTAGAGCCAATAGAGTATAAAACAAGGAAGGAGGAGAAATAATGGGCGATTGTTCTAAAAATGTTATTGGCCAACATAAACATTGGGGCTGCATGATTTTAGAAAGTCATCCATTGCGATTGCAATTAGATTAGCTTTTTTATGCTTTCAAATCAGGTTTCGGTTCACAATGCACTTTTTAAACCCATCCAGGAGCATTAAAATTTGAGAAAAGACTGAATAGGAACTGGATCCAGTCCACTTCATAACATGTTTATCAAGGTCAAAACTACAGATTAAAAAGAATTTCCATAAAAAGACAGGATAATTTGTTGTCTGAAGACAAAATTCTTTAACCTAAATCATTGCAGCCTTTGCAATTTGAACTGCATCAGTTCAAATTTCTGATTGTACAATCCTAATAAATAGATTTTTATATTGCTTTGAAACAACAATTTATGCACAAATAATGACAGTAATATGATGAAAATGAAAATTACAATTTGCACTTACCACTATCAGACATATTGTCAGGTTTTTGTAGTTTCCTTTGCAGTTCTGCAACTTTTTTCTTAAAGTACAGATAATCATTGCTGCCCTTGTCATATAAAAAGCTTTAGAGGCAAAGAGAACGGTGACGGTTATAAAATATGACTAATTGTTACTGTTAAAATAGTGGCATTTTGACAGATTTACTTACGAGAAAACGGAATCATCTTTATAGTCTTCTCTAGCTTTTCTTTCAAGCTCAGGTCCCCCTTCAGCCACAAAAGAGGCCATCTTGTCAATAATGAGTCGAGTATCAGAATCCTCTGGGGGAGAGACTTAAAGCATGCTATCAGAACATTGTTTTAAGGTCACCAATACACCTGCCAGGTACAAGCCAGCAGAGCCACGGCAGTACTGAGAAGATGTAATGAAATATCCATGCCATGGTGAGTCCCACAAGTACTGTAAAAAGCACAGGTCCTGAATTACCTTTCATGTCTAAAAATCTGGAGTAATCTGCCTCCTCGTCCTCATCTTCACCCTCTGATGAACAAAAGACACTCGGTCTTTGGGTCAGAATAGTGTTTTTCTTGGACTGAGAGAAGTTCTTGAATTGACTAATCATGCTACTGACTCCAAGTCCTGGTCGCTTGCCAAAAAGAATACTCTTTTTTTGCTGTGCATTTCCAGCTGATGAAGAGGCTGATGAATTGTTCATGTCATTGGGAGCACCTACAAATACATCAATATTTAACTGGATGGCTAATTTTTCTGTTTTGTACAATGTCAAAAAACTAATACATTTTTCAATTGAATGAAAAAACAAACCAGGAATAGGAGAAGACTTCTCTTTCTGCATCTTCATAAACTGCTGCAAAAAGCTTCCATCATTTACAAATTTGTTTGATGAAGCAAGATCAGGTGAAGTAGAACAACTGACAGAAAAAGACAATGAAGATAACTATCTTACAGAGCTCTATATTATTATTTTTTAAGGTATACCACACCAACAAACATGTGTAATAATGAGTTTACATAATATTAAGGACTACTTACGCTGGCTGCAAAGACTTATCATTAACATTAACGTTAGTCATCTTTGCGCTCATCTGTGCCTGACGTGCCAGTTTTTCCTCGATTTCCCGTTTTTTCTGGGCAATAAGTTTTTCTTGGCGCAGGATATTCATGTTCTGTTTATTTTTTAATGTCTGAGGAGACTTTGACTTCCAACCTCCACGTCCTAAAAGACAAATGTTAATTTGAAAAGCAGCTTCATTTGAGCAACGTCTACAATATGCACTGGGATATGTTCCATTTATATTAATTAAAATCAGCTATTAACCAAGCTGTACAATTTAAAAATTGCACATTTTGATCAGTTGGTAGCTAAGCTAACATGTTAGCTAACATTGCGTGAGATTTGGAAAGTTATTTCATATAACTGTTACATTTGTTGAATTTATTGTTTGAAACACAATATCGGATTTAATAACTCTTAATGTTAATTGTTGAACGCAATTTACCTGCATCGCTCGAGTCCATGCCTTTGATTGAATAAAACAGTTCCTGTAACAACAGAGTACTAAGGCCTTTCAGAACACAGCACAACTTCCGGTTACAAATCGTGAAAAAATAAAAGTATGATTTTAACAGGCTGAAAATAAAATGCCTTAAAAGTGTATGTGAAATGGTATCGCAGTACATTGACTGTTATGTTTAAGCTACAATAATATAAATTGCTTGTTTTTCTTCTTCATCTTGATGAAACCCACCTTGCGGCGTATTGCTTATATATATATATATATATGCTTATATATATATATATATATATATATATATATATATATATATATATATATATATATATATATATATATATATATATATATATATATATATATATATATATATATATCGGTTAAGGTCTTTGGCGATATATATATATATATATATATATATATATATATCGGCCAAGGTCTTTGCTGGACCGCAATGCCCAAGCCTTAATCTGGAGGTACGGTTCCCACATACCAAACCCATTTTTCTGTACATTCCTGTGGATCCTTTCATATTCCCTATCCCATTCTACGGAAACGTATTGCATTCATTTGAATAATAAAAGTTTCTGTTTTAACGAGAAAAGTTTCTGTTTTAATGACAATAGTTTCTGTTTTAACGAGAAAAGTTTCTGTTTTATTGAGAAAAATAAATCCTGTTTTTATGAGAAAAGTAATTTCTGTTTTAACGACTAAAATTAATCCTGTTTTACCGAGAAAAGTTTCTGTTTTTATGAGAAAAATAAATCCTGTTTTAACGAGAAAAGTAAGTGTTTTATGAGCAAAATGCGGTGTTTCACCAGGGCTGTAAGTTTAGGCGGAGCTGGCTAGATGCTACTACTGTTGTAGCCTTTAGTCTTGTTGGCTATATATTCGTAGTATAACGTGGGTTACATATTTATATGTCTTTGATACCAAGGGATTGAGACGAGACCTTGGAACAGCTTCTGTGTCATTTATTACAACCTCTCATTTTAGTACATACACGTGACAGTGCCACCCAGCGATCATAGTGGTAATTGCTCATCACAATACACAACAACTACCGAGGCGCAAATGTACGATTTAGCCAGTTTGATACGCTTTTATTTAGATTTAGGCTTATGACATTGGGAGATTTTGGTGTCACTGAGCAGTCTTGACGGAGTTCAAATGAGACGCAGAAATCGCCTTCATCGCCGTCTATATCAGAATCCAGGGCCAAACTTCTTATGGCACATAGATTCATATGACAAGCTTAAACCATATGGAATCTGCATAAACGGTCGCAAAGTTGACATGCTGATGACAATACCGTCAAGACTGCTCAGTGACACCAAAATCTCCCAATGTCGTAAGCCTAAATCAAAATAAAAGCGTATCAAACTGGTTAAATCGTACATTTGCGCCTCGGTAGTAGCATCTAGCCAGCTCCGCCTAAACTTACAGCCCTGGTGAAACACCGTATTTTGCTCATAAAACACTTACTTTTCTCGTTAAAACAGGATTTATCTTTCTCATAAAAACAGAAACTTTTCTCGGTAAAACAGGATTAATTTTAGTCGTTAAAACAGAAATTACTTTTCTCATAAAAACAGGATTTATTTTTCTCATAAAAACAGAAACTTTTCTCGTTAAAACAGAAACTATTGTCATTAAAACAGAAACTTTTCTCGTTAAAACAGAAACTTTTCTCGTTAAAACAGAAACTTTTATTATTCAAATGAATGCAATACGTTGCCGTACCATTCTTCCTGCCATTTCTCCAATATGAAATCTCCTATTTCCATGCGCTGCTACGCCTGCGCCTCTTTTCGCAGCTGGCTTTATTGACCCTTGTCGCTTTCCGTCCGTAACGTGAAAGGTTTCCCTGTTAAAAATGGCAGAAGCTCCTCCACGACCCAGCCGGTTTTTCTGTCACCGCTGTTCAGCTGAGATTAGTCCTCATCTGCCGGTAAGGATAATGCTGATTATTTAGTCTTGCTCGGCTTTGCTCAGATAGCTTTTTCTCTACATACTACGTGAGTTCGTAGTGATTTGCTAGTCACGTCTATAGGATTGCCTGCTGGGGCTATGCTAATTAGCTTGCTCTATAGACAAACACCGTGATGGAGTGACATTAGTTAGGTTAATATCGTCATGCAGTGCTTTCTTAATTGTAGTATACAACTATTCCAGAAGGAAATGTGTGATTTCTTTCAACGGATGATACAATTAGTTTATCGTCAAGGATTCATTTGTGGGAATGATATAACATTATTACTGTTAGTGTGTGTACCTGTCATAGTAGTATATAGTATAATAGTATAAGATAAATTTGCCCCACAAGTTCAGTAATTATGAAGGCAGCAATAGAATAACAATAAACATCAAAGATGCATCAAGATGTATTCTTAATAATATTGTACAAAAAAAAAAAAAGGTTGAATCAATGTATTAACTGCCACCTTGGTACAGTTTAAAAACTATTAGGCTACAAAAGATGTACTATGGGTGAGTGACATTATGGACAACAACAACAACAATGATAACAATAAAAACAAACAAACAAACCGGTAAACTATCTAGCGTATTGGTCAATATTATAATAATACTGTATTCATACTGCACATGTTTGCTACAGATGGATGACATACAGAGCTAAGTGGTATTCAATGTACAGCTAGACAGCGAGGGTGGATCAGTGTGTCACTGAAGCTACTCTCCAGACAGAAAGCATGTAGGGGGTGAGACTCATGGTCCAGCATAGATGTGAATTTAGCCAGGACCCTTCTGTGCTCAGAGGACAACCCAGGGCGGACTTGGACTGCTGCATTATCTTGTTCAGCCTCTTTTTGCCTGCTATTCACTAAAGGCTTCTTGAATGAGCTAGTATCTTTTTAGTTAATAAACATCTACTTCCCAGTTTTGTCATTTTTAAAATAATTGTTAATATGAAGATTTGTTTGCTTTTAGTAGATTTAATCAACTCTAATATTTCTTATTAAATTGCCTTGCTTTGCCTTTTTTTCCCCCCATATGTATTTTCAGATTTATGTGCTGATTTTTCTTAGTTTGACCAGTACGAGTCATTGGCTAATTGTACTAACCAAGCAATTAGGCTAGGACACATAACATTTACAATTATAGTGTAATAAAATGATACAAATGTTAACTGAACTCTTCTCGTAGGATTACACCTGTCCACTCTGCGAGTCCGGGTTCATAGAGGAATTACCTGAAGAAAGGGGGTATGTGTTGGTTAATTAGGATGTTCATATTATTCCTTTAACTTTATTTATTTTTTTATATTTTGCTATTGTTGATCAGGACGGAAAATGGGTCAACATCTTCATCCTCTTCCATTGACCAAAACCGACCAGTCTTTGAGGTTAGCAATGCCTGTTTATTCCTTTAAAATAATAAAATTATGTTTAAATTAAAGGTTTCTTTTTTATGTTAGCATATGGATCAGCAACACCTTTTCACATTTCCCTCTGGTTATGGTCCATTTGCACTTGGAATTTTTGATGAAAACTTTGATCTCCGAACACGACTTCCACCAGAGGACAACAGAGAAACTGAGAACAGAAGAGAACGAGAAATGGCATCACGGCAGCGATACAGCGCCAGGCAACCACGAGGACGGCATGGAACTCGGCGTCAGGGTATGCGTCATGAAGGAGTGCCTACATTAGAGGGGTGAGAATATTAATGAGTAGAATTAAAACAAGCATTTGCGAAACATTAATGTTCCCTTTGTCTTCCTTGGAGGATGTGTGTGCAAAAATAACATTTATTTTATTTTTTGAGTGTAGAATTATTCAGCAATTAGTAAATGGAATTATTGCACCTACGGCAATGCCAAATATTGGAGTGGGACCATGGTGAGTAGTTATTAAATATGTACATATATACTTGCTAGTATTTTATTGGAATGTGGATTATATTCTTATTAGGGGTATGTTACATTCAAACCCAATGGACTATGCTTGGGGTGCCAATGGACTTGATGCCATTATAACTCAGGTAGTTTTTGTTTTGCATTTTGAGTAGTTAATTTTACGTGCAGGAAATGAATTTGTTGTTTTTATATATCCCTATTTCTCTTGCAGTTATTGAACCAATTTGAAAACACAGGACCTCCACCTGCTGACAGGGAAAGAATAAAAAGTTTACCCACGATTGTCATAACAGAAGACCACGTTGGTAAAGACATTTACCCCTCCTTCTTCCACACTCACAACAGTGGTCATTGTAATTTCTTGTTTGTCTCTCTGCAGGTGCAGGTTTGGAGTGTCCTGTTTGTAAAGAAGACTACAGTGTTTCAGAGAGTGTCAGACAACTACCATGCAATCATTTATTTCACAATGACTGTATAGTACCATGGCTGGAACAGGTATGGATTTACCATCACATATCTATTAATTGCAATTTATTTATTTATTATCAGTAATTTCAGAGACAAAATAGTGTTAATTGGAAATATTCAGAAATGGAAAAAAGAAAAAACTTTGTATATTTGTACATATACAGTCATGGCTGAAAGTCTTCGCACCTCACCCAAAAAGTATTGCAATTCCACATTTTTTGCTATACACGTGTTTATTTCCTTTGCATGTATTGTAACAACAAAAAGCAAATTTGACATGACAAAATGGGCTGGACAAAATTATTCACACCCTTTCAAAATAGTGGATAAATAACTTTGTTTAAGCATGTGATGCACATTTAAACTCACCTGGGGCAAGTAACGGGTGTGGGCAATATTAAAATCATACTTGAAAGCAGATAAAAAGGAGAGAAGTGTGTGTGCCGCACTAAGCATGGAGAACAGAAAGAGGAGATGAGAACTGTCTAAGGACTTGAGAACCAAAATTGTGGATCTCAACAACAACATCAACAATCTCAAGGTTACAAGTCCATCTCCAGAGATCTTGATGGTCCTTTGTCCACAGTGTGCAGCATGATCAAGACGTTTGCAACCCATGGCACTGTAGCTTATCTCTCTGGACGTGGACGGAAGAGAAAAATTGAGGTTGCAACGCAGGATAGTCCGGATGGTGGATAGATAGCCCCAAACAACTTCCAAAGAAATTCAAGCTGTCCTGCAGGCTCAGGGTGCATCAGTGTCAGCGCCAACGAGCCGTTGAAATTTGAATGAAATGAAACGCTATGGCAGGAGACCCAGACGGACCCCATTACTGACAAAGAGGCATGAAAAAGCAAGACTGCAGTTTTCTAACATGTATGTGAGTAAGCCACATACATGTCTTGACTATGTGGAAGGCATCGTGAAATCTCAGGGTTATCAAAGGATTTTGGGTCGAAATGTTGGCCCAGTGTCAGAAAGCTGGGTTTGCATCCGAGATCATGAGTCTTCCAGCAGGACAATGACCCCAAACATACATCAAAAACCCAGAAATGGATGGCGCTGGAGAGTTCTGAAGTAGCTAGCAACGAGTCCAGATATGAATCCAATTGAATACATGTGGACCTGTGGAGAGATCTTAATATTGCTGTTGGGAAAAGGCGCGCTTCTAATATGAGAGACGTGAAACAGTTTGCAAAGAAAGAGTTGTCCAAAATTCCAGTTTAGAGGTGTAAGAAGGTTATTGATGATTATAGGAAGTGATTTAAATTATTTTTTCAAAAGGGTGTGCAACCAAGTATTAAGTTAAGGGTGTGAATCATTTTGTCTGGCCAATTTTTTGAGTTTTGTGTGAAATTACGTCAAAGTTGCTTTTCCCTCAGCTTTTTTTTTTATTGTTCCAATACACACAATGTAAATAAACATGTGTATAGCAAAAATATGGAATTGCAATACTTTTTGGGGAGAAATACTTAATTTTGTGGAAAAATTTCAGGGGTGTGAAGACTTTCGGCCATGACTGTATTGTACATTTCATCTTGTCTTCTTGCAGCATGATACATGTCCCGTGTGCAGGAAGAGTCTCAGCGGACAAAACACAGCCACTGATCCACCAGGACTGACTGGAATAAACTTCTCTCCATCATCATCATCCTCCTCCTCCTCCCCCAGTTCACCAAACAATGAAAATGCTGCCAATTCTTAGTTTTTCATAACTGCCTCATAAGAACAGACTGAAATTGCAGCTTATACCAAGATTGCAGTCTGGTCATACGGGAATAACTTCAGTCAAGATGGACATGTTACCATTCCTTGTGCTGAATTTCTACGGGGTTCTGTTGCTGCTTCATTTAAGTATTTGAGATGGTGTGGATGATTGGCAACAGATTGTCTACGACTCAGAAAGCCTGTGAATTGAAACTATAGACTGATTTGGGGTGCTCAGACAGTTTTATGTCAAGGACAACATGCTTTTAAAACATCGCCTGTCTTGATGCAGACCTTGAGATATATCCATTGTTGTATTGATAGATTCCTTTTATACTGTGAAGTGATGGAGACCTTGTAGTTATAGGGCCAACTACAATTTTGAGGGGATGAAAGTGTATGAATCTTTGCATATAATTTATTTGCACATTTGTATTTTATTTTGCACAAAATATTGTTTTAGTTTTGAAGTTGAAGAAATAAATGTATGTACAAAAATATTTTAAAGAAAACCAGCTAGGTATTAGCTTACTGATAAAAACTATGAAACACACAATCACGCCCATGTCTATTCATACCCTTGACACTATTTGGATTAATATTTTTTTCCTGGATGGAAGTGAACACTTAGATGAACAAGACACGAGAAAAGCAAGCTAAAATTCTTTTTAAATTCAAACTAAAATTCTGTTTAATTTCAAGGAAATGTCCATGTCTAAAATTATTCACATTCATTGGCAAAATTTTACACCTGTTTTCACTTCTAGCAACAACAAATTCAGACAAGAGAAATATATGGAATTTAAGATCTGGCAAGTGTGAGTAATTTTGATCTTTATAGTTTGCATCTTTTACAAACAAGTTGTATTACAGATGTACAAGCACGCTAATTTCCTCTCTGGTGAAATGTACAGCTGTACAGGAAAAAATATGTTACAGCCCTAGGAGAGCTGATAAATAGGTAACAATGTTTTTAGTTGCTCATGCAAAGGTGTTGGTGCTGTTTATTAAAAACAATAACATGAGTTATGATTATTCATATTTTTAATTCCCTTTAATCTGTGGGGGAAAGAAGTTACTTGGTACAAAAGAGAACTTTACTCATACAATTTTTAGGTATCTGTACGTTGTACTTAACTGTAAATTTTACATTGGATACTCCAGTGTTTCCCACAGGTTTATACCAAAATAATGGTGTCACAAACAATCTGTATTTGAATAATTATATTTAATACGATTTACAGAGTATGTCACTTATTGCATCTACTGATCCAAAAAGCACAGATTACAGTTACATCTTTGCTTATGACAATACTACAAGCATAACATATTTGTTTTGCCAATTTTGCAATCAGCTAGACTATGGGGGACACGATAGTTGTCTCATTTAACGGGAAACATTGACTGTTACTTTTACTTCATTACAACTGAGAGCACGTATCTGTACTTTCTATTCCAATACAATTTTTAACTGGACTGAAAAGTAAATTGTGCTTTCCTCCTGTTTAAACATCTGCTGAATTGGCTGAGAGGTTATTTTTTAGGGCTTTTATATTCTTTATGAGTTACAGTACCAGCTTTGAGCTAACACAAATATATATAATATGAAAATGACAATAAAAATTATGAAATGGATTCAGTCGTTTCTGATGACCAAAAGTCAATTCTTTAATCAGACATTCGACCTGTTAACAGTTCTAAATATGTGTATGTAATACTTTTTTTTTTTTCCTACAAAAGCACTATTTCAAACTGGTACTTAAAGTCTGTATGACAGGTTCTCATAGTCTTATGATCAGCAAAGTTGCAGAAGAAATTTTGAAAAATCAAAGTTTAACTCACCATTAAAATACAGACATTTTGCACACAACTGACACATTTTTCAGGCAGATTAAATGATCAACAAAATAAAAATGTTATCAGGTATCATTTATTGTCAATTACTAACTACTGTGTAATTTATATGGATTTTGGCCCTTGTTTACAATATGGTTGCTAGGTAACATTTGTGGAATTAACTCCACCGATGTCATATTTGCTGCTCATGTCCAACCAGGAAGAAACATAAGACAGATAAGCAAATGTTTGGTAAAATTATAGATATAATCCTGTTCACAGCCTTTTAGTGAAATGTATTGTCTAATCTGCCATATGCACTTTAAGTACTAAAGTTGTTTGTGATACTTTACTTAAGAAAAAGTGTATTTAATTATTTCCATTTAGGCCAATTTCACATCTTTCACTTATGGTGGTATGGTCATTTATCAAACTGTCTTAAAATAAATAGAAATCTAAAGTTTCTGGTGGAATATTCTATTTTTTAAAATTTCATTTTATTTATTTTTAAATCTTAAAACAGGTTTGTTATGCTTTTATTTGCCACTGAGCGTCGCCAGAGGCTAACCAGAGTCAATCCGACAAGGTTGTCATTGAAAACACCTTCTAAAACACAGCCCTATGACATCATGTGAGCTTACATTAACACGTGGAGATTAAACTTGCTCTACTCCATTATTTATCGTCGTAAAGACGGTGTGCTCCTGACAACATTCAACAAACGATCTTCTGTTTAGCCTTTCGAGGTAACATATATCTGGATCAGTGTGACAGCATTTGAGGTTGACAAATTTCACCAGTGTGGTGTTCGTTCGAGGCTTTAGCATCTATGACATAGGAGTCCTTCTCACAAGTGTCAAAGTATAAAGCATAGTTTACAAAGAAGTCACGTCCACCCCTCCCTCTCTCCATTTCTTTCCGATCCCATATTTTCTTTCCGTCTACCGTCCGTCTCTGATTGGTCTTCCCCAAAGATAATTGGAGGCAATTTTTGATGTACTCAATGTCATGGAAAGGAATGAGTCTTCGTCGGTATCTGCTTTTGCTGCTGTTGCTATGAAAAAGAAAACGGTGGGCGGCCACATCAGCACGTCCAAATGCACAAGTAGCAGCAGCAGTCAGTACTGTGTGGACTCGGCGTCTGCGGGGGCAGCAAGCCCTAAGCAGCCCGGTGTGGCCAGCAGCAACGTCGTGATGGACGAGACAGACGACGGAGACGAGGAGTCCAAGTTTCAGCATCCTCGGTCACGCCGATCAGTGGCCAGTGGCAGTGGCGGCATCAGAATGAAGAACTTTACGCCAGGACCAGGAGGGGGAGCCGCGTCCTCTGCTTCCAGGAGAAACTCCAACAAGGAGCCCAGCCTTACGCACGCAGAGAACGCCACCGCCGCCCCACGGTCCATTGCTTTCTCTAAAGCCAGGGAGAGTCACACACCCTGTCCGGGCAATGTATTCAGCACCAAAGCTGTACCGGAGGCCTCGCAGTCCGCAGCAGCGGCTGAGCCTATGAGCGCGACAACAGGGGACGGTCTGGCTCCTATTTCCAGCATGAAATGCACCAAAAACGGAGAATGCAGGAGGGACTCCGGCACTGGCAGCCTGCGCTCAATCATCTCCAAACAGGAGAGGTCGAGGGCCGAGGACGCCGGTAGTGCTACGCGAGGCGCCTGTAACTCCACCACTGCGAGTATGGACGGCTCTATCACGCCAGGCGGCTCCTTGACCGGGGGCCATGGAGCAGACGGAGGTGTCCCCGAGAAAAAGGATTCCAAGGTGTCATTCTCTAACGCACCGAGCAGGAAAGCCTCTTGCCCCCAGACGCAGCAGCATAGGACCTCCGTTACTTTCCAGAAAACAGAAGATGGCCCTCAAATTGTGCCTGCCGAAGATACCGAACCCAGGGGTAGTCAAGCCAGCTTCATGCAGCGACAATTCAGCAGCATGTTACAGCCCGGAGTCAATAAATTCTCCCTGCGCATGTATGGGAGTCAAAAAGCGGTTGAGAGGGAGCAAGAGAGGGTCAAATCGGCGGGGAACTGGATTATCCACCCATATAGTGACTTCAGGTAAGAGCACGAACTTCGGGTTGTAAAAAGAAGGTTTATGTTCTGTCAACTACCATTTACATTTAGGTGATTGGTCACGTATATAGCTTAATGTCAACATACTATCTCCACAAATATTTTACCACTGGGTTTAAAAAATTACCATATTTTATTCCTTTCCTTTCCTTTATTTTATTCCATATTTAACAACCTGTTGACAAGTGTCCTTTCAAGGTGGTCAACAAATGCTGCTCCAGAGCTACAGTAGCATGTGTTGGATGCTCACCAATTCTGGCCTGCTACTCAGTCTACCGTCACATCTGAGCATAGTCAACAGACACCAGTCCTTACGTTTTCTCCAAAACTCACGCTTTTACCAATAGCACGCTTCTTTGCCTGCACAGTCGCGTCTGGATATTGGCTAAACGTGTGCGCGGTAGTAATGGAATGTCACCTTGAGCCAAGTGTGCAAAAACCTCAAGCATGCTCACTGGAGACATCTTCGCCCGCAGACGGCTACCCGTACCCTGCTCTGTCAGTGACGGATGAGCTGTGCTCCGAGCGGCTAAAACGTTGTTACACCAACTTGAAGTCGGTCGGTCTAACGTCTGTCATTTAAAGAAAATGATTCCAAAGGCTTTTACAATTCGTACATTTTATGATTTAACATTTATCGTTGAGAGTGCGCGGACCAGACCATTTGAGTCAGTGGTTGCCTTCGGTTGCGTGATTTCAGCACCACGGAGAGCTCCAGTCCAATCCACACATATGAATTTGTGTTTGGTCCACATTACACCACATAACGCCGACTCAGTAACCACAAGGGTTACAGTTGAGCTGTAGTTAACAGCGTGGGTGTAATTTGACCACATCTGAGACCTCGTTTCATTACATCCCACCCAGTGAAGACCCTTATAGTATTCTCCTGCTACAGGTTTTGGGTATCACACTGGTTATCCTTGGTTAAAGTAATATACCCAAAGTGTTAAGTATAGTTTTGTTTATTTACTTTATTTTGCAGGACCATGTACAGAAGCATTTATCAAAGTCCCTGCAGTCCCTGAGACACATAATACACAGAATGGACAAACAGTGTAGGTCAATGCAGTGTATATACATAAATAGTACAGTAATAAAGTTAAAAAATAATAATAATAATAATCAAGAGCTCTATTCCATTCCTACTCTACTCTCCACTATGTGCTTAATCAAGTAAGGTTTTAAATACTGTTTTACAAGGAAGTATATAACAATAAAGCTAGCTTTCCGGCGTGGAGTCAGAGCGCATGTTGCATAAGTCACAGAAGCAGTAGTGACTCAGCGCTGCACCTGTCCTGTAGAAATGTCTGGGTTCAAACATTATTAGTTTATAACTATCTTCTCCCCATCTCTAAAGACTTGTAGGAAGCTCTGTGCCTACTTGAGACAGTGCAATGTGAATTTACATTCTTGCACATGGCCTCTATGCTTCTAGTTATTCACACACACACACACACACACACACGCACGCACACGCACACGCACACACACACACACACACACGCACACGCACACGCACACACACACGCACACACACACGCACACACACACACACAGAAAAGTTACAAGTCAGATCTGTGGCTACACAACATGGTTGCATGATTTTCAGGGTTCTTTAATGGTAAAAACACCCACGATAAAATAAATGCACATATTCAGTCTATTTTTGGCTGAAAATCTTCATCCTTTTGTTGGCTTTTTTTCTTTCTCTGACTTAAATATCTATAAGCCAAGTCTGTGCTTAGTTATAGTTGGCCAACACCACAAAGCATTACATAAATATATAGTTTTGGTTCTGTTAATGGATGAAATTTTAAGACATACAAATCTGATCTTCAATCTCACACCACAGTCCTTTGTAACTGTGGGGACAGTTGGTTCTTTGCCTGTTTAGTTCTATTTAATTGCTGTTTAGTTGTGGCTGTTGTTTCCAAAATTCCTCCCATTTGACTTTATTTTTGTCTTTTTCCCTACCCTCTTTTCCATCCTGTGACACACTATTTTCTGTCAGGTTCTACTGGGATTTCACAATGCTGCTGTTTATGGTGGGCAACCTGATCGTTATCCCTGTGGGCATCACATTCTTCAAGGACGAGACCACCACGCCCTGGATCATCTTCAATGTGGTGTCTGACACTTTCTTTCTAATGGACCTGGTCCTCAACTTTCGCACAGGGATCATCATAGAGGACAACTCAGAAATTATTTTGGACCCTGAAACTATAAAAAATAAATATTTAAAAACTTGGTTCATTGTTGACTTTATCTCTTCAATCCCAGTGGATTACATTTTCCTCATTGTAGAAAAAGGAATTGACTCAGAGGTGTACAAGACTGCTCGAGCCTTGAGGATTGTCCGATTTACTAAGATCCTAAGTCTTCTGAGGTTGCTGCGGCTCTCCAGATTAATACGCTACATTCACCAATGGGAAGAGGTAAGTCTTTTATTTGATAATTTAATTGTCACGTTAAAGAACTGTTTAGGCTCAACCAACAAAGCTACTGGCACCTCTTTGTAAGTCTTCAAGATTTTTGTATTGGGTGTATGACCAGTACTCATACAAGGACAAGTAATTGCTGAGAAATATTATCAGTAGTTAATAGTGAAATTATAATAATGTGACTAATATCAGGTTAAAAATAGTCGTTTAGTTGTCTACTGAAAAAGTAAACCTTTAATTTCATCAGCAGATGGCATGTTTAGTTCTTTGTCCATGATACAGTTTGTGAAAAACTGCCTCCCATTTGCATTGCAATAATGAGCTGTACATGCAGGTTAAAAATATGGTTAGACAAAATTACATTGTTTTTAGCTCTTTGTCGTAAACAAAGTAACGTCCAGTCTGTTGTCAAAAGACAGAGACAAATGCTCACTATTGTGTACAATCTGCTGGCGCTGGCTCCGGACCAACCTTAGACCACACAGTAGCGTCTACTCCAGCTGCCTGCCCATTATTAATGTCCTCACTTGCTGCTTTCCATTGAGTTCTAAAAGCAGTGCACAAACCTCTATAAACTTTGCATCAACTTGCTTAGATTTCAAGTTTCCTCGCCCCCTTGCATCCTCTGTTTGCGTGAGATCTAATAAGCAGCCTATTACCAGGATAAACACGTTTTAAAAATTAAGACGTCAGAGGAAGAGCAGGTGGGGTAGAGCACAAGGAGGTATTGTGATTATGTTTAATGCTCAAGCACAGGATTATGACCCCTGACAGGTGACAGGAATTACCCAAATCATCTCCTCATTGTGAGGCCTATTGGTGCGTGAAATGAAATAGAGATACAATATTGGCATTTTATCCTCAAAGTTGATAGTAAGGAGAAATAGTTTGAATGAAAGCTAAATATTATTTACTTAAATTGGTGATTTCTAGACCAGAGGTTCCCAAACTTTTCAGACCATGATAAAAATGTAACTAAGCAAGTGACCCTTCACCTCCAATCTAAAATGCAATTGATAATTGTAATTGTTATCAGAGAAAAAAGAAGAGTGATCTATCGAAAAACCGGTGACGCATTCTAGTTCTAGTTCTATTTGCTGAAGACATGAATGCTGATGTCTGTCAGAAAACACAACACATCTGAAGTATAAGGGGCCTTCAATTGGAGTATTATACATACAAGACTATTTCCAGATTGATTGGTGCTTGTTTGTTATTTTATTGTTACTAATCACTGCAGGATGATATTCAATTCTTCAATGCTCACTCTACCTTTTGGTTAAGCAGTGTATAAACAAATTTGCAGAAGATAGTTGGTTTGACTATGTACCCACCTAGAACACAAGAGGATGTGATGAGAGGTCCAGTGGGGTGGTGAGATGACTCCCTGCTTATGCCCATGTATCGGCAGCCTGGTGCATTTTGCATTGGTGTGTAGTGCAAAGGGGGCTCCATTGCTCACTTGACCTTTGGATAATTGGATTTCTGAAGATATGATGTGATACACACACATACAGACTCAGTGTGGTGCCTGATGGGAAGTGATACTTGGCATACAGAGAGACTGAGAGCTAGGAGACAAATGCAACAATGATTCAAGGCTTTTCTGCCGGTAATAACCTCAGTATGACCCCAGTAAGGTTAGCTGCGTGGTTAGCAGAAAATGCAGGATTTGCAAGGCTTTTCCTGTTGCACAGGAAACTACTCATACACACACAATACACACATTATTCAACTAACAAGTTATGCTGTCTATTATCTCAACTACTATTCTGTTTTTTTAGATTGTCCTTTTTTTTGGCAAAAAGTAGGTTCACATAAGTATTTTCTAAATGGCAATCCTGACCTTTTATTTATTTATTCATTTATTTATTTTCATTTTTAGGAAATCTTTAAATATAAGTTTGTCATTACCCAAGTTCAAAGTTCCCACAAGCCATTTTTGACTGGATCTCTTTTACTTGGATATAGCCTTTAGAAATTTATATAGTCCACTCTTTGCAGTTGACACCCACTAACCTGCATGCTTATTCAGACAACCCATAGTGTGACGCCAGCGGGATGATTGGTGCTTGACCAGTGCCACTGTCCCGTATCCTGTGATATTGTGTTTGATGGCTAAGGTGACACAGACTACCAGTTGTTAAGAATTACGACAATGCTATCACTGCCTATGTGTCTGTATTATGGAGTTGGCCCGAACTTGCGTGAGTGACTATCTCTTTATGACTGGGCCAAACCGTGATTGATGTCAGGAATCTTGATCGAACAAATGTTTTACCCTGGTCCTGTAGAGTTTGACGAGGGGATGATGGCAACCTGTCTCACCTACTCATTAATCAAATAACCCAGAGCACAGTGCCTCTGAGCGTGTCATGGATTATCACAGAAAATTAAGACATCAAAATTTCACTTCACATTCATCCACCTCTTTTAACTATCCTTTTTGTTTTGGCAGATCTTCCACATGACCTATGACCTGGCCAGTGCAGTGATGCGGATTTGTAACCTCATTGCTATGATGCTGCTGCTGTGTCACTGGGATGGCTGCCTACAGTTCCTGGTCCCCATGCTCCAGGACTTCCCCTCAGACTGCTGGGTTTCCCTGAACAAGATGGAGGTATGTACTGTACATATTTTTTTCTCTTTGATTGGAGAAGGGATCGCCGTGGTTACAAACCACTGATTAATTTGTTGTGACAGTGTAAATCAATAGCTTGGGGATGATATATATATATTTATGTATGTGTATATATATATATATATATATATATATTTATGTATGTGTATATATATATATATATATATATATATATATATATATATATATATATATATATATATATATATATATATATATATATATATATATTTGGCTTTAAACAAAATAAAAGGTACAACTTGTGCCAATTAAGCTCTGGGACAACATTTGTGAAAACAATGACTTGCTTCAGTTGTGTGGTACTAAACTGGTGAACAGTTTTAGGATGGCAGAGAAGAGATACTGAACAAGAGATTGAAGCACACTTGTGGACGCTCCTGCTTGGTGGGGTGATGACAGAAAAGATAAAAGGGGGTGAAACAGAAGGATGGGAGGGGGACTGTGGCATAGCAGCTGGGCTCTTTGTTGCCATGTCTTTCTCACAAAGATAAAAGCTGCTTGTTTATGGGCCTGTCTGTAAGTGT
Organism: Rhinogobius similis; assembly: GCA_019453435.1. Classification (NCBI taxonomy): domain Eukaryota; kingdom Metazoa; phylum Chordata; class Actinopteri; order Gobiiformes; family Gobiidae; genus Rhinogobius; species Rhinogobius similis. Next base: position 22,292,837 of record CM033632.1, on the reverse strand, counting down.
AGCCTTTTACACTGTGAGAGAAGAGCGCACTAACCCAAGCAGGAGGCACAGGTCCAAACAGGGTTTATAACAGATTGCTGTTGGCTGAGTCAAGATGGCACACATTTTACTCACATTACATAGCTTTTTTAACTGTAAAAAGTAATTACTGTTCAAGGGGTCATAGTATGTAAAATTGTGTTTTATAATATTTTAACCATGCTTCCTCACCATTAACTAACTTATTATGAAATGAAGTATTATTCGATTATTATTATGTCTTCTTTAAATAAAAGGAACAACACATTTACATTACAATGTCACAAATGAAACAAACTGTAATAATTCTAATCATTTCGATTTTTTCATCCAGTGCACAATCTCAACTTTTATCGCTATATCGCGCAATAACCATTTGCTACAATTTGATCTTGAACTAAACTTGCATGGTCTGTCGGAATTTGAATGGCCATGTTTGGATCTGTCATTGGCCTGCATAATCAAAGACAGATACACCCCGGAGAGCTGTCAGCGTCCCACTGTAAAGCTGTCCGAGTTATGCACAGGCCTGGAGCCACCTGAGACCACCTCCCTATTGAGTCGTCCACAACTTGTAACGTTAGCAATTGTGCAGCAGCCTGGCCATCCATCACAGCTCGCACCCTCACAGTGGCCCTGATACAGTGGAGCCCACAGGCAGGAGCGGTGGAGGGCATCCCAAGTACTCCCAATGACATCCACTAAAACAGTAATTGGACTGTAGAAGTTGCCATACCTCAGGGACGAAGACATGTTGTTTTTACATCAAGTTACTTTACAACATAACTTCCTCAATCAGTTTGACACAGAATTCCTGAGTCACAGACAATATATAGTTTTCTCTGTGTAATTACTACTGTATGTGCACTCTCTGTACACACAGTGTCACCTTCCTATTATCCTGCTGTGATAACTGCGAGACCAAGCTGCTGTGCTGTGGGAGAAGATAAGACTGTAATCACTACATACAATGTTAAATGTCTTTATGCTCCTTGTCTGAACAAATAGTGTCATAGGTCTTCTGATGGACATGGTCAATTTGATTTAAATGCCCAGCAGTGAGTAATTCTGTATTATAAAACAAGAAAAGCAAATGCCACTGTACCAACTGTATAATGGACTAGTATTCGGTGGTGTTTGTTTCCCTGGCAAAGACCGGGATGATGCGGATGTGATTACACTCGTCCCAAAGGAACCCAGGTGTTTTTTTAGACTGAGTTAAAAGCACTGCAATAACATCCTCTTACAAGCACACTTAGAGGCTCGACTTGCTGAATAGTTTTCATCAGCGATCAGTCGGAGGGGTCAGGTGTATCATTTGGAAATAACCAAGCCGAACCTTAGCTCCCTTTTTCCTTTTTGTTTTGGGAAATGGCATAGAACATTTGTTATTTACAGATGATACTGTGTATTCAATAGGCACATCAGAGCAGCAAAGACATTTGTAATCACCATGAAGTTGTGAAACTCTTAACTTTGCTCGGTTAATGAAGGCTGTGATTAGTAACAAACAGTGGATAGTTCCCAAACTAAAGTCTCCTGGGGGAGCTGTTGAGACGTATGAGGCTGGATTCAGTTTGTTTCCCTGTGCTATTTCAGAATCAAAGTGCTCATCATTCATCTATTATTCAACCGGTTTCACTCTACTGTTTCTCTTTCTGTTTTCACGTTTAGCCTTAGCCCACTAGGTGGACACTGATTGTTTCTGATGTCGTCATGTACCTGAACAAATTTCAAGTTCCTTTAAAGCAATGTAATTGTTTTTAGATAACATTCATAACTCTGAACTGTATACCTAATCTACGTAAACTTACGTTTACAGTTATTTGGTACAAAGCTAATTTAAATAATACAAAAATTATAGTAATGGAAGTAAATTCACACCCCATTGAAAGGGCATACATAATGACCACTTATCATTTTTCTCTGAGGAAATAATTTTCAAAACACATCTACTTTCCTTGATTAGGCCTCAAAGGACTCCCCTGGTGTCGGTTCCTTTTCCTCCTCTTATTTTGTAAAGCAGCTTCTTCCCTGGAGTTCTCATTTGTATAAGTGCTATTCATGACCCTGTTTGTTTCCAGACATCTCTCCTCTGTCCTTCACCATGTCTTTAATTCAGTATGTCTCTTATGTCTTGTCTTGCAGAACGATACCTGGTCAGAGCTCTACTCCTTTGCTGTGTTTAAGGCTATGAGTCACATGCTGTGCATTGGTTATGGTCGGCAGGCCCCTGAGAGTCTCTCAGACATCTGGCTCACTATGCTCAGTATGATTGTTGGAGCCACGTGCTACGCTGTTTTCATTGGGCATGCGACAGCTCTCATCCAGTCCTTGGACTCCTCCAGACGACAGTATCAGGAAAAGGTAAGCTAGGTGATAAATCATTGTTCTAACTGAGCACATATCTGTCTGGCCCAATGATGGCAAGTAACATTGGACACAAGTCTTTCTTGTATCAGAAAAGCCAACTTATTTCTACAAAGGTCTTCACAGAACCTCATAAGACATACGAGTTAAACTTCTTTACATACTGTTGGCTCTGTCAGGAGCGGCTCTATAAAAGTTCCCTGAAATCTGGAAGAAGTAGTGTGGAAAGAGAGGCCAAATCTGGAGTGTGCAATGTTGACGTTTAGGTTTTACAATGTACAATACATTTGTACATGTGCATTGAGATAGAATAATTAGTCAGTAAAAGCTGCATGCTATATCACACTTTTGATCATTATTTGGGTTTTGCATGGTGTTTCTACATCCTATGATACCATTTCTGTCCATTCCATTCTGTTCATGTGCAATGACACACAGCACTTTCCTTTGGGGACATTTCAATTCAGAGTCGGATTTATGGGATTTTCTCTTTGCTAATGTCAGTCTAGTCATGAGACATGAGATAGAGATGTAATGGAAGCAGAGAAATGATGAGGAGATGAGGAGCAGCAGTGGTCTGTAGTGTGGAGTGTAGCCACTCTGTATCCAAGCAGAGTCTCACTGGCTGGAGAGTGTAGAGAGCTGTTGGCCAATCACAGCGCACTTTTGTGTTGGGCCAGGTACAGCCACGTCGCCAGGGGCCGGGGTGTACGAGGAGGGGCTGATGTGGGAAACAGAGAGCGAGACGCTCTGTGAGCCGTGATGTCCCCTTGGGCAGCAGCAGAATTGATGAGGCAGCAGACCTGTGTGTCCTGCCAATGTCATCCTGAAGGTGACGTAAGCACCAATGGCTGCCTCTGGTGCTCTCAGTCCCAGACTCAGTATCAGCACCAGCTCACTGCTCTTTTATCCATTTCCTTTACTTCCAGAACAATCAACTATCATCACATATGAACATATCCTTTACCAGCTCATATGTGACTTTGTTCTCCATTTCTGATCCCTCCTTTGTTCTCTGTTTATGTCAGTACTGGTGATGTCCTTGAGAGGTACATGGTTTAATGCTATGCTAAGTGGTTCTATTTTAAACTAATTCAGACGAGGCCTGTCACAATAACTACCATTTTGACTTACTGTTCAATATATGAAAGCTAAAACAGTATTTTTGGGGTTCGATATTTATCGTGTGTACTGATTCTTTACTTGTGGGGAATGTATCCTTATTTTTTTTTGTGTATGTAAAATTTGAGCAGTAGACAGTCAAGTTATATAATAAGTTATTATAGATTCTAAACAACTTGTGTACTTTATTGTGCTATTTACTTGCTGCAATTCATGTTTTCTTTACAAAATAGTTTACTGGGATTATCCTGCTTTATAGTTTTTGTGTCAGTGGTGTAGTTTCAATATTATTGTTTATTGGTATGTTTACTACAGCAAAATATTGTACCTCAAAATGTTTCAGATCTATGTAAGTTCAAGTGTGAAGCCTGATGCTGAGGTTTTTAGCAGAATTTGTTGCTATCTGAGTTGGTCTGTGCAATTGCCTACTGTATGTTATTGAGTTTTGGCAAATGCCAGGAAATGTCGATAAAAACAGTTTTCTAAACCTACAGGTATTTTAAGAATCATTCCTACAAGGAGAATAAATATTTAGTTTCTAATAAATAGGTTTGCAATATTAGTACAGCTAAATGTGTATCATATTGTGCAACCACAGCAGGAGTTTTTGTGACTATCCAGCTGTTGTAAAGCCTCATACAAGTAGCCCACAGCTGTGGTGTGAGCTCAGACACTGCAGGTAAAGGCTTGTGACACAGGTCACTCCTTGAGGCCAATCTCCATCTGCATGTGTCAGGAAGCAGAGGCGCTCATGCAGGTGAAAAGCTCACTGTGTGTTGCGTAAGTCCATCAGAGTCAGGCGGCCACGTCCCTGGAGACTTTTCCTTACGTACAAGGAGCTCAATAATTCAAATGATGCATGTTTTGTTTATGCTATAGTAGGAAGCAGACAGAGACAACAGAAGTCAACAAGTCTGAGCTCTGTGGCAATTATTGTTGCTGATAGTGCAAGTTTATAGTCTAATCCACTCATTACCGCACACGTATTACGGATAATCGAAATAAATTTTTTATGATCAAAACATTTCCAGTTAAAATACCTGAATAGTTTGAAAACATATTTACTTACAGAATACGGAATACTTGCATTGAAATGTACATTGTCCAATCAGAAAACTGTATTCTTTATTCATATTGAGGAGCATTATATAAAAAAACATCTGCATTTATTGATCATCGATAAGAGAAGGAAAATCACACACAGACTCAAGGGTGGTATTTTCTATTTTTCTTACAGTAGCTGTGTTCTGTCAATCATGGGTTCGAATCGTGGCTTCGACTGGCTGTCTTGTCTACTAAGCCAAAAAAGTATATGTTTTATGAATACCAAATTAAACCAAAAGTTGTGTTCTATTCTCACAAACCGATTTGTAAACATTTTCTTACAATGGCGTGTTGGAACCAAAAGAACCTATCTTCTATTTTAAGTATGATCCACTATTAAATTTAGAATAAAGGATTAGGACTTTGAGCCAGTTGCAGTTTCTATGATTAAACTTGTTATTAGATTAGATTGGACTTCATAGTCGCCTTATCGAGATATTCATGTTGGACAAACAAGAGCACATAGATACACATCCATCCGTTACAAACCTTACTTCACTTCATCAGTTAATTCACAACAGTACAAAAGTTCAAGGCTGTGTCTTGTTGTTTAGTAGAGAGAGTGTAGATAAGGCAGTTGTATTCCTTTTTTCATTCATTCATTTCATTCATTTTCTACCGCTCGTTCCCGTTAGGGGTTGCGGGTGACTGGAGCCTGTCACAGTTGTATTCCTATTTCATCAAAACACAACGACAGCAAAGAACAAGATTTTTACTTCTCAACTGTTTGCTGTCAGTTTTGTTTACCAACATATTTATTAACCTTGTCTGAAGCACTGCTCTGTAACTGGGTTTCTCAGTGGTCGCTTTGAATGGGTTTCTATTCAACTCCATAAGAAGTTAATAGTACAACATGTTGAAGTCTTAATTATATATTGCCAATTGAATACCCTGACCAAACCATGTTCATATTGAGAGGACGTTGGATCAACAAGCCAGTGTTCATCTGTCCTCAAGTTATAATCTGAATACGTATATCTTTGTTTTTTTTTTGTAGTATAAACAAGTGGAGCAATACATGTCCTTCCACAAGCTACCGGCCGACTTCCGACAGAAGATCCACGACTACTATGAACACAGATACCAGGGAAAGATGTTTGATGAGGAGAGCATCCTGGGTGAACTCAGCGAGCCACTCAGAGAGGTAAAACACAATACAAAAGTCACAGCTTTCAGGCATAGATTAGTCATTGTAACTTGTTTCAATCATGATTGTTTGGACTGTTTCAGGAAATTGTCAATTTTAATTGTCGCAAACTAGTGGCATCGATGCCACTGTTTGCAAATGCAGAGCCAAACTTTGTGACAGCCATGCTGACCAAGTTGCGGTTTGAGGTGTTCCAACCACAGGACTACATCATTAGAGAAGGAACAATTGGGAAGAAAATGTACTTCATCCAACATGGAGTCTGCAATGTCATTACCAAAGGAACTCTGGCAATGAAACTCTCAGATGGCTCTTATTTTGGAGGTGCAAGATTTTATTCTTTGGAATGCCTTATAATTGAGCAGCAACATTGTTTTAAAGTTGTAACTTGTTTTGTAGAGATTTGTTTATTAACCCGGGGAAGACGAACAGCGAGCGTCCGAGCAGAGACGTACTGTCGCCTTTACTCACTGTCTGTGGATCACTTCAATGAGGTGCTAGAAGAGTATCCCATGATGAGGCGAGCCTTTGAGACCGTTGCCATAGACCGGCTGGACCGTATAGGTGGGCAAAAAAAAAAACACACACGTAGATATGTTGCAGTAGATCCTACAGAAAATGTGAACTTTCAAGCAGAATATTGAAATTGTCACTCAATGTACAGAGAACTGAACATCTTAGGTTGAGGAATGTATTGTCAAAATCGGCTGTAAAATGAGATACTTTGTTCCTCATGCCGACATAGCTCACTGTAATACTAGATGAGAGCACAGGGTGATACATTCTGTTAGCTCGAGGCTTGTTCTGTCAGTGCATGAACTTATACTGAAGGACATTGTATGCTGGATGTAACTATTCTCTATTAAATTCTTCTGTTTTAATTTTTATTTTGCACATTTTATTTATTTTACAGGGAAAAAGAACTCCATCTTGATGCACAAGGTACAGCATGATCTCAATTCTGGAGTCTTCAATAACCAGGAGAATGAGATGATTCAGGAGATTGTGAAGTATGACAGAGAGATGGTGAAACTGGTGGATTTACAGCGGCCCCGGGCCATGTCTATGACTCCATCTATCGGTGGGATGTTTGCTCCTCCGGGTCAGTCACAGGGCGCATCTGCTATCGCCACCCTACAGCAGGCTGTGGCTATGAGCTTCTGCCCCCAAATGGCTAATCCTCTGGTGGGCCTTGGGAACCTGCAGTCCCCTCGCATGGTGCGGCGCTTCCAAGTGATGCAAAACCTGGCCAGCCCAGTGTCCATGTCTCCTCTTCAGGCTCAGCCCCCTCAGACTTTTGGAGGGGCATTTGGTTCTGCCATCTCCAGTCCTCCTGTCCAGAGCCCTCTTGCAGCCACTAGTCGGACTTTCCCCTACTTGGCCAGCGCGGGACCTTCTGGTTCTCAGTTGTCCTTAGTACAGCATCATGTCCCCAGTCCCACACAGACACAGCAGCGGCAAGCCTCTCACAAAAGTACCCACTCTCTCCACACAGGCAGTCTGAGCCAGGACAGTAGAGCTCTGTCTGCTTCTCAGCCTTCACTTCCCCAGGAAGGAACGCCACAGGCTGCTTCTGCAGCGCCTAGTCCGGCTCCCTCCACACGCACCTCCAACACCTCCATCGGCCCCTCACAGCCCCTCCACCCTAGTGTGCCTGGGCCTTCAGGTGTGCCTGGGCCCTCAGGTGTGGGAAGGTCAGGAGGCCCCCAGCAAAGGGTGGCCTTTGCCTCTACGCCTCCCCTTGGTGGACCTGCGGTGACGGGGGCAGTAGCACCTCCAGACTCTGGAGTCCCAAAAAAAGATTCAGTTGTCAGCCTTCCAGAGTTAGACTCTGCTAGATCCCGGCTGTCTTCCAATTTGTGACCCTGGTAAAGTTCAGGAAAGAGGCCTTTTTTGTGAAAATCCTAGTCAGTTCTTGGTCAGTCCAGCTGCTGTGTCAGAAAGTGACCAAAGAAACCTCGGTCATGCGACACTAAGAGGATTCTCTGTGTTGGTGCCCTTACAAGCAAAATGAAAGTCCAACATTTTTGCTATGGGAGGAATCTATAAAACTGAACTTGTAACTTAAGGTTGAACTGGTTCAGTCAGCTGGACCAGCACCCTTAGTATCACTCTTACACTGCTTCCAAACACCTACTGTATATTGCTGTCTTGTATAGAAGAAACATACTGTGTAGAATCCATGCAATGCAATCTAGCAGGAGCTGGACTTTTATGAAAATCAGGGACGTGAGGTCAAATGACAATGAATTTTCAAGTGTTTTTAGTGTTTTGTTTTTTTCCATACAGAAGCTGTCATAGCAAAAGAACCATATCGCTTTTCATATTGTTTCAAAGGGTGTGCGAAGTGTTGTAGACCGCTGGTCGATCTTACATTGAAGTGTACATAATTGCTGAGGAGAGAATGAATGGTATAATATTCATTGTATCTATCCAAACCAAAGGTGAGCTTGAACACAAAGTCTGGTTGTGTCTGTATTAACTGAAAAGAAACCTAGAAGAAAATGCCATTTATTTAACTGCCTTTCTTAAAAGTTAGAAGCCATATATTTGGTTTGTGTGTATGTGTACATGTGGGTGAGAGTGTGTGTGGGAGTTTATCTTATAGTTTTCAGAAAATGGATGCTCTACACCGCTTTTTTGAGCAAGACTTGTCTGACACAGTGATCATGAACCATCAAGCTCAGCGCACTGATTGTAATCCTTGGAGACGAGGGTGAACTATCTGTAGGCAGTAAAGTAATCAGAGCTTTATCAAAAGGATACATTCACAGCCCATACTGTACACTTGCTTGTTTTTGTTTAGGTTTATTGATTAACACATGCAATATAAGTCTGCAATACTCTACCCTGCCTATATATAAACATATATGATATAAATATATATACATAAGATGTACAGGAAAGTTAACTTTTACATTTACTTTTTATCATAAAATCTTCAAGAATCCTGCAGCTAATGTGGCCTCAGCTGAGGTTTTACCATCTAGTGACCATGTTGCTAACCAAAAAATAGCATAGGATATGTGCAATGTCAAAAGCAATTTATAGTCCTTAAACTGTCATTTTAAAAAGTAATATTGGGATAGGAGGAAATTGGGAAAAATGGCACATAAAAGCTGTCAAGTACCTGATAATGAACAAACAAATCTGTAACTTCCTAGTAACATCTACAACTCCTTTGAATGTGTCAACAAAGAAGAACTGTACTATTTCGGGGTTGTGTTTAGGATGCGGTTAAAGCTTCATGTCTTCTCTTGTTGAATGTATGCTATAAGAGAAGCTGGAAAGCCAATCAGAACTAAACTGCCATGTACATAAAGAGATTTGTTTATGATGCAAAGGGTTGTGTGTGTGTGTGTGTCAAAATATTTGGCTGGGCAAACACCTACCCTATGAGGATACATAATTTAGGAATTTGTAGAAGTAGATGTGAACATGAGTGAGTTGTATAGATACTGAACTCCTCAGACCAAAGCGAGCACTGAGGACATCCAGTTAAGCACTTTGTGTTGCACTACAACCTTCAAAATGAAAATCAATGTGCGGTTTTCCTAAAATGGTAGCAGTACGTCTTATTCACACTAGATCTGGTTAAACCAAAAATACAGTAAAACAGTAAAATTGGGACTAAGAATAGGCAGCTCATTCAAATGTGTAACAAAAACTACACCCAACTTTTGGGTTTGATCCATAGCTAAACTATAAAATCAATGCGATGGACATTTCACTCAGGTTTGCTACCTTTTCAGAGAGTTTTATTGATTGCTGCAGCATAGTGTTATATCATATTAAGAAAAGCTGTCTATCCTTTTGTAATCAACTTAAAACATGCTGCAATATTCTCCTTGATTTTGACTGGCGTCGAGAAGAAAGGTGGATCCACAGAGATGATATAGCGTTTAATAATGAGATTGTGTTGTCACTTTTCCTGAGAGCTGTTTAACTCCTCAACATAGTGAAGGTGATTGTTTTTATCTAAGGGCTTAAGTGTATGGCTTGTTAACTCCAGCTCTTGAAACATATTCATTTTCATAGATGACATGCACTAAACTTGTTCTTTGTCATATGTGGGTCACAGAGCTCTGACCTGAGTCATCAGCAACAGAAGAACTCTATATTGCTTTTTTCCTATGGGAAAGGTACATGCCAAATGCCAATATGATTGTGAATGACCCGAGTATATGAATCAATAGCTGTTGTATGATTGGAAACAGTTTCAGTGCAATCAGTTAGTCCCTGTTTCTTTGTTCTAAAACCAGAGTTTGCCCTATTAAGCTGCTATCAGGACTGTGCTGATATGATTTTAATGTGTCAACAGTCAGTGAGAGCAAGATGGAGAGAGTTTAAGAGCTAATGTTTCAGGCAATATCAGGCACATCTCTGTTCACTGTATTCAATACTTTAATGTGTGAGTCATGTCTGCTCAAATTATCATACATGTCTTGTGGGCATGTCCTGTTGCTCTGCCATAGGCCGATACAGAGCATTCCAAGCCCTCAACCTCTGTCTGTTTTGTGTCCATGTCACAGTGTGTTGGCTCACTGCCATTGACATGTTTTGCATGATACAAGGCTGCCTCTGCCTGATGGCCGAGCTTTAAGTGTGATTGTTTAAATGAATCTTTTAAAACCTTGTTTTAAAGTGGGTATGAAATCCTGGGTGCATGTTTGCCACTGACTGACATGAAGAGTATGTTTCAAATCTCTCATCTTCACAGTACCAGATATAAAGGTACAGATTGCCTTGGTGTGATATGTTAGCAAATCAGGGTATATTTTTGTGTTTATGTGTTTTTTTGTTTTTACTGTTTGGTTTTTTGTTATACAATGTGCCCATAGCACATAGACTGTATATACCTTGTGCCTAGTATATAGTTTCCACATAGTCTATTTTTGTGGTATGTATGTGCCTGTAAAATTGCAGATAAATGTTTTTATTAATTAACTTGCAATATATATGTAATAACATTAGATATTGACTAGTGAATTAAATTGACAATGTCAGTACATATATTTTTCCCTGCTTTGGGAAACACAAAATTGCACATTTTTGTTGGTTTGAGCCTTCCAACACCATTTGCGCTGTACTCTGTAAGTTTGTGTCCTGTACATATGGTATACACAGACATGTGGGGCACATTGTTGTGTTTTACCACAAACTGCTGTATAGAAACATTTTCTACCAGGAGATGAGCTCTGAAGGCTTCTGGTGGTTTCAGCAGTTTTGACTTTGCTTATATTAACCTGCTTGCTGCAACAGGCCAAACAACAAAATAATAATGTGATAAAGTGAGTGATGCACATCTAGACATATTATGGCGTGAACATTATGGCGTGAACATGTCAGAAATTCTTTATGATGCCAAATGTTGCACACTGTCCTAGTGTTTGCCATCGAGAAAATATTTGTGGCAAAATACACCTCACTGGAGCTTGACTCCTGGTCGAGTTAACCTGACAACTAACAGCAGAGTGCATGCTTGTATTTTCTTATTTAAGCAGAGTTCTGTGTACATTTCTTAGTGGGACCTTCAAATCTAGACATTGTTGTGTACAATAATTTTATTTGGTCAATTATATCTTTGTGTCGTAGCTACTGTAGCCTGCTTAGCTTACCTAAGCCTTCTCTGCTTCAGGACTCTGTCTCTCGTGTGCTTGAGTTTGTATGTGTGTGTTCCTGTGCCTTTCCTTCTATAAAATTGGTCCCACTTGAGAATATAATGCCATTAGGGGTTTGAATCCCACATGAAGCCGAAAGACATTGGCACAAACTGCAAAGTGTTACACACTCACCACTCCATCACATCTAAATAAAATACTAAAATGCTCCAATAAAAGACTAGCACATCTCCATACTTAGTAGCATTCCGCAGCCTGCACCAGCAGTGTCTGATGTGGGCCAGACTATACCAGCACCATGTGGACCACAGCACAGAAATAAGACATGTGTACTAAAGTCTGCCACCATCTCAGGCTTGACTTCTGCTTTTAAAGTCTTTCTGACCTCTGCCTAGGCTAAGTTGATGTCTGCCATTTAGACCCAAATCAGCTCTCAGCCCGAGTGCTGCACTTCCAATCAGATTTGAAAGGTTCAAGTGACCAGAGGTGTATTGATAACAGGAGATTAAATTGATAGTTATTTGGCCCATTCTGACTGACGCTGTGTTGGCTGTGAGGGCACAGAGCTGATTTGAACCTCTTCCAAAAGGCTGTCCACCCCTCTGCTAGCTGAGAACATGGAGCCACACCCTGGTCTCTCTCAATAAGCTGGTCTGTCAGTCAATGGCAGTGTTGTTTAAGCATCAAAAGATGATACATTGTTGTGCAATAAAAAGATGAGCGCATTGGCATACTAACTTTGTGTTGACTTGAATTTATTGAGCTCAGAATTGCAAAACACACAACTGCATGCATATTGCACTGATTTGTATTATTGGGTTTTTATTAAGTCTAATATTATTGAATTCTGTACTATTTTTGACCACAAGGACCAATAGAGGGAGAAAATTGGTGGAGATTGTATCCTTTAAAATTTTTTTTTTATTACATCAGAATTTTTTTTCAATAAATATTAATTGAATTTACGCCATCTCTCTACTCTGCTAGCACATTACATAGGGTGTAAATATCCAATTGAGACCAGGTTGTCCATTCTAAACCATGTCTCCTGCCTGCCCCATTTCTGTAAATGAGATCACGTTTTGCAGACACAGGCGATGCATTTCTTATGACATGTCTGGGACCTGGATTGAGATAGACCCATATAGTATAGGTATACATGTATATTTCATTCTAATAATAACAAATACAAGGAATACTCCACCAGCTATTGTCTGAAACTAAATGAAGGGTGCAGGGGTGTGTTTGTGCATGAACGGCTGGGTGGGTGCGTGCGTCACAGCAGAGGGCAGCCCAAGGACACTCCTCTGTCCTTTCTGTCTGTTTCCTTCACACACATTCACTCTATTTCATTAGTCAAGCGGACATTATATTGACTCCCATTCATTTTCCAACTAATCCCAACCTTTATACCTATAATAAAATAAAATGCTGTCTTTTTAAAAATGCGTAAAATGTCTTTTCCTAATACCATTAAACCCCAAATTTCATGTTTAGTCAGAAAGTGAACATTCCTTTCCTTGCACAACCTCTTTTAATGGTTGTTATTGATAATGTTAGTATCTTTTAGGATAGTGTTCAATGTCAAATTTACATCTGATACCCACATTCATAAACAGCAGTTACATTGTTCTAACAATGAACATGCAATAAAAGAATAGTTTAATATCACATCCTCATTGTAGCACATGGGGTTCAAATAGCGACATGGATTCTTGGTGATTATGCATAGAGAAGCTTAGATGTGAGGTGAATGCCACAGCGATGCCGTAGCCTCCCTATTTCTGGCACAAATGTGGGTGAGGCCAGCCGCAGTGCGTTGAGTCTTACCTTGATGTGACATAATGTCCTCTCTCCCTCAGTCACTTACACACAGTTTCAACTGGTAAGTGTAGCTAAGACTATTTTAACAAGACCACAAGTAGGTCTAATTGAATCTTGTATATGATATGGGCTGTCCTCCACTTGATCCCACTGCAGGTTTGATCCTCTGCTATGTCCCTGGCTGTCCTTCTTCCATTAATCATACAGTATCTCCCGCATCACCCCCCACACTGTTTACCTTCAGAGGGCAATTTGCTTATTTAGCCAGTTACTGGTGTCCCCCATCTATCTTCATCCAGTTTTCCTAGAACAGCTCTGGGCAAGCCTTGCATTTGTGTTCCCCAGGTGTATTACCGCAGGTCAAATATGCATTTTCAGCTTTTACAATTCATGCAGGTGCAAGTTGTTTTGTTATGTAGAATACCCTTGGCAAAAAAGAAGAAATACGAATAAAATGCCAGTTAGTATTTGGTTCTAGCTATATGAGTCAGAAAAGCAGCCAAAAAATACATTAAATAGCCCAGAAGCCCTCAGCATCTTCTGAAAAAAGACAGAGGGTAGACTGGGAAGTCAACTCATTTTGGACAATTCTCCCATTTTTATCCTTGAAGTTTTTTTGTGTTTCCTCATTAGGTCCAAAATCAGTTAGTCTGTGCCAGATCAATGCAGTTTTCACCCAAGGACACTCAGCGGTTACACACCATGTGACCCTGACCAAAGTGTAATTCAATCTGCTGTTAAATGACACTCTGTACATAAGCAAAAACCAACCTGCTTCAACCAAAACCATTAGTACTAATGGTATGAGCCCAATTATCATTACATTATGCAGTCTCATTGAATATTTAAGTATAACATTTTAACACTAATAAATCCTATCAAGTGGGGTGCAAAATAAAACAATCATACCAGAGTATTGGTATCAAACGTATGTGTGAGTTCTTTTAGTCATTTGAAGAAAGCTTCCAGTCAGATCTGTTTCTACTACATGACAGTAGCAATTTATCTGCTTATAATTATAACAACCAACAAATTATGTAATGGATAGCATCCTCTTGGGTAAAAGGAGGAGGAGGAAGAGCAAGAAAAAGATGAAGAGTGAAAGGGCAAAGACTGCAGCAACACTGAATCTTTATGTAAATCAAGGTGTTGCTGCAATGTACTGTATATGAAAGAGAATTTGGAGAATAGAATTTGGACAAAGTATGGTAAATGATAACTTAAAATCCATGCATGAAACAAAATGCAGTTGATTTGTTTAAGGACTTATTTAATAGAAGATAAAAAACAATGTGTGTGATATAAAAAATTTTTTTCAAAAATGGATCTGTACATGTCTATAATACTTTATGTATATCTTTAGCTGCACTTTCTTTTGACACTAGAAGCCAACTCCTATCGTATCCCTCCCTTGTGCACTTCCGCTGGTTATATTTGCACAATATCTGCAAATGCCGCAGAAGTAAAGAGAGAAAGAACAATGTTGTGGCTTCTGTTCTGCTCCATCAAAGTTAATAATCAGAAAAACATGTCCACAGAAAGGACAAAAAAATTATCCATTATTACCCATTTTATATATATATATATATAACATATATATATATATATAATTAGGGCTGTATATATTAGGGCTGTCAAAGTTAACGCGTCTGGTTGATTAATCATAGAAAATGTATGCATTAATCACACGTTTGATTTGACGAAACATGCTCTTTTAGATTACGCAAGAAGCTCTACCTGAGGATGAAGGAACAGGAGCAGTTCTCATCGCGCGGTTCATGTTACACATATAATCCATCAGTCCTCAGTCAGATGAATGCAGATCACTCAGCGGCAGATGTTTACGAGCGTGGAGCAGCGTACAGGTTCAACAAACACGCTGTGGAGATCACGTGTCAGCCATGTGTGCTCCGTGACGAAAACAAAACTCGCCTGTGAGCGCTAAAACAAGTTAACTGGATCAAACATGTCAACAAACTATTACAGAGCGCATGTAGACATCAGAACAACACCAGCTCCATCTACCACCATGAATGTCAGTTACCTTTGTAACTATAGTTCTACGAGTATATGAAGGGCCCCTAATCCATTAAACCTGTAGTTTGGTCATGAAGCCTAGATGAAACATGATTCAGCATGAAATGCAGTGTCTAGACTTCATTTGTTAGGCTTTTAAATTGTGTTTCTATCTAGATTTCTGAAATAATAATAATTTTTAAAAAATGCAAATAAATAAATGCAAAAAAACTTCAAAATAGACATTTTAATAATAATGCCTGACTGTTCCAAAGTGTGAGTAATCAGATACATATTTTTAATCGTTTGACAGCACTATATATATATATATATATATATATATATATATATATATATATATATATATATATATATATATATATATATACACATATATATATGTTTGTTGTTTTTAAATAAAAAAATATATGTGTGCATATATATATATATATATATATATATATATATATATATAAATGTATATATATATATGTGTGTGTGTGTGTGTGTGTGTGTGTGTGTGTGTGTGTGTGTGTGTGTGTGTGTGTGTGTATATATATATATATATATATAATACATAACATCATTTCCTATTGGTGAAAAGATGGATGAGTTTGTGGTGAAGGTCTTTGTCTCACAGTGTGGAGGGAAAATGCTCTGACAGTCTAATTGTCAGGGGAACTGGGAAACCCCCACAGCATCCATCACCTTCACACAGGCCCGCAGCTCTGACTCCAAGGGCCTTTTTATCATTATTGGACCTTGGCTGTCCATTCTTTATACAAGAATGAAAGAAAAAATATTTGTACACAGGCAGTTTGAAATACAATCAAAGGTCTGAATGCAAAACAGTTTAAAGGTGCACTATGTAACTTTTCTGATAGAAAGTCAGCCACCTGCTTGTCTCCGTGGAGATGTTATTGCTTATTTGGATTGTTTCAGTATGGCAATGTCACATATCTATTCTTCAATTACAGTAGTTTTTTGTATTAATTGTTTTAGATTTGGCCTCCATGCTTTATTTGACGGGACAGTTGTAGTGTTAAATGACAAGAGAGGGGATAGAGACATTCGGCAAAAGGTCAAGGGCTGAAATCAAACCCACAACGCCATGGCAATAGCAACCACACATATGTAACACGCTTATCTACTGCATCACAGTGAGCTTCAATAACAATTATTTTAATGCTAAAATAAAGATGCATTTTATCTGTGAAAGTGGACGCCTTTCCACAGATTTGTAATTTGGTTTAGTGACATTGCCTGCTTGTCTCCACGGATATAAATATGGTTAATGCCATACCATGGAATATTCCAGAAAAAGCAATAACATTTCCATGAAAACAAGCAGGTGGCAGACCCTTCTTTAGAATAGTTACATAGTGCACCTTTAATATATGATGCCTCAGAAGAAAGGCACAACATGTGGATCGTTCATGTCATAAAATTTCAGATTTGTAGCCTCTCTATCTTTAATGTTTATTTACAAAAGATTCTACCAAAATTTGTGAAATAAATGTGTGGAGCTATATTTTGTATTTAGATCAATTAAGAGTGGCTAATGATTTTTCCTAGTGGCCATGCCATCTATGCCTAATCTGGTCAGATCTCGGAAGCTAAGCAAAACCAGTTCCTGGTTAGTACTTGGATGGGAGACATCAGAAAATCAGGCGCCACAGTGGGCATATATGGCTTTAGTGCAAACTGTTATTTTTGTGTGTGTCCTTAGGCAAGACACATTGCATGAATCTGGTGTGTGCGAGTGTTGGTGGTGGTCAGAAAGGCCTATGGCGCAAATTGGCAACCTCGCTTCCGGCCACTCGCTATATAGAGTGTGGATTGGGTAAGAGTATCTATTTTCACGGTATTAAATATAACAACTAACCGTCTAAGACCATTGCTTTTTATTTGCTCTCAATTAAAACAATTCAGGCTTGTGAGCAGGTTTATAAGCTACACAGTGACATTGTTCTAAGTAACTCTGTATATGGCACAGCGTGCATTTCTTAACATAAACAACACAGATACATGACCACTAGTTCATGTGATGACCCAGTGCACACTCTCTCTCTCCATCGTCTTCAGCATTAATTCTCAGTGCACACAATTGGATGGCATGCGTTATCTGGGATGTCAGAACACACAGGCCTTCTCCTCTTCCTGGTCTATTTCTATCCTCTGTCTTTCTATCCTTTCAGCAAAGTGGCTATGACGTCTTCAGGCACTAAACCCCATGAATGCTGTCAGTGATGACTTTGCAATGTATAAGCCAACACAGAAACTTTGACGCTTCTCTATAGATTATTATCATAAACAGATAATCTGCTTTGTCATTTCCTCAAAATGTTCCAAATTGACACCCATTAAACAATGAGATGCCATTTTTAAAAACAATTAACTAATGAGACATGAATGATTATGTAGCTTCTGCAAAAAGGGCTAATAGGGGATAAGTAAAGTGGATTATTTACAAAATTCATTGGTAAAATTGCTGAGTCACTGGATGAGCTAGCGATGCGGCGCATCACCACTTTTCAGCTCCTTCTGTCTCCTCCAACAAACACAAGCCACCCCCCATGCTGAGACACACAGCCTGTCCGATGCCGTCATCACTACACACACACAAACACATGCGCACACACACTCACACATACACACAGAAGGAGGAAGTCTGTTACTCCTTGTGACCCTGTGGAATCGAAGCAGTGCTTTCGTCATAAGCTCCAAGAGGAAGGTAGGAGAGAAATGGGCACTTATTTACAACTACAGACACAGTTTTATACCAGTGACGTCAGTGATGTGTGTCTCTGCCCAGACACTATTACATGCAGATATATGGGGGGAATAAAAACAAACACACAGATAGGCTTACTGCCTGTGTTTTTATTCTATTTTTGAGAGAGAGAGAGAGAGAGAGAGAGAGTATTGAAGGAGAAAGTGAGAGAGTGTTGCATCAACACAGCCATACACTCCTATATGACTCCATGACCCTTTGGTGCCGACAGTAGTGCACACAAATTGATAATTGGTAGAGCTTGATAATCTCATTTATTACACTGCTCAGTGAGCAGAAAACGTTCATTTGATTGCTCACAATAAATCATTTTTATAGAGCAACTTGCCAACAGTATGCAATGACTAATGCTCAGAGGCTGCCAGTAAAGCTATAACAACAAGTTAAAAGTCATTTATGAGACAGACTTATTGTGTTAATAATATTCTAGCATATCACTCTGGCACACCATTTCCATACTACATAATTTTGCAAGCGTTTTACAATGTATGTTTCAAAGCTATAGGCTTTGAGGATTTTGACAATAATTATTTACATATTTGTGCAACAATAGCTCCCGTTCCTACAGAGACGATATCAGATGTATGAGCAGCGAATTTGAAGAGTGCAGTACCTCCCACTGTCTGTTCTCTGGCGACGGGAAGAGCGCACAGGGGAGAAATACAGGGAGAAGAGCAGTCTGATACAGTATGACTCAGGGCGATGAAGTCACAGTGGGTTTATGCGGAGATTAAAGGATTGAGGAGCAAAACGAGAGAGAGAGCATGGGCACACAACCAGAGTCTACTTAGGCCGCATTCATACAGGACTCAGAAGTGGCCCTTAAACTAACTTGAGGATGTTTAGTTATGTCACAGGTCAAACCAAACTCTGATTACACGCCTTTTAACTCTGTAAAGAAAGTCCTGCAATACCAAACACTAAGTATAATGAGCTGTACTTTTTGTCTCATTGTGTTTCTTACACAGGAAGGACTGCAGTTGCGGATACATGCTCTAAGACCCTGATCATGCCATTAAATTTAAATCTTGTTTAACAGCCTAATCCAAGCTAGTCTATTCTACATCTTGTACATCTCAACTCAGTTATTAATGACACTAATAGTTTATGCCTAATATATCTCACCTTCTGTGTTTATTATGTAATTATTCTTTTAATTTCATTATTATGTTTTCCACTATTGGCATACATCATTAAACAAACAAATAATTTACAATTTTACTTTTCTCCAGGGCGAACTAATCCTAAAAGAAGGATTTCTCTGATCGCATCCAGTTGTAATCACCGTTTGAAGACAGATTTAAGGGTTGCTGAGATCAATATATTTGTCAGCGTATTATCTCAGTGGGGAAACATAGTGCATAGTGCTCGTCTGCGGCTTCATGTGGAGGCAGCCTCGTCGTGACTGAGCCTATCCAGTAAGTAGACAGAGTCAGATTGCATCTTCAACGCTCTGTCCATCAATAACAGGGAGCAAAGTGTCCTTGACAGGGTGTGTTAGGGGCCAAAACAGACCATTACATCCAAAATTATACCTCCTTTCCTGGCTATTATTAGATGCACATAAAGTACTATAACTGCAGTTGTCTGTTTTGAGTATGATATATGCTGTTGACCTTTTACAGTAGTTGCATAGCCCCAAATAACCTTCCAATGATGGCAGTGCAACAGAAATGGCTCTTGCTAATGTACTACATAAAACTGGACCAACGATGTAATAAATAAAATGTAAAATTTGGCTCAGTTAGTATGCTTTTTTGCATTTGATGAAGTCCTTAACCAAGCAAGAGAGAATCTAGATCCTCTCTATGTTCCCGGTTTTCTTGAGGGACTCTGGATTCCCGTCATCATCCAAGACGTGTTAAGAGAATAGACTTTATCGATAGTGTGCACAAAGTTGCAGTCTACCTGAATATGATATGATATGAACATAAATATGAAAAGCAAAAAATACAAACTGCTGCCATACAATACAAGGGGTCATATAGAGTTAATACAGAAGATGTATTGCGCCATATACAGTATGTATCTATACTGAACAGTAAAGATTTCATTCATATGGTCACACTTGGTTAATTGCGGTGAAAGGATCATGAGCCATAGGAAGACGAGAGAAAGACTACACACTTTTTGAGATGCTACAGCTAATTAGACTTAAGTATAAATTATGCTCAACTCCATTCTTCGGGTCAATTAACTGTGACTGTAACAGCCCCACGTTCTTAAAACCCAATTAATGAAGGGATTTACTTATTACCACACTGAATGAATATTTCACAATGCCCAAACCACTTAAGCATGACAATAACATTAAAATATAATTGCAAGTGCATATTCCACTATATTCTTCTATTTTCTAACAAAGAAAACAATAACAGGGTTGTCTAGGGATTTCTCTGATCCTTTAATGACATGATGCGCCTCTTTCCTTACTTCAAAGCTTTATTCACCTTTAGCAAGATACAAAATCTGCTGACAAAGACAGTGCTCGATCACAACATCAAGGGCCTGTATCCAGAAACTGGTTTATTATCATTATATAGGCTATTAATGAATCTGTAACATTAGGGATGCGCAAACTAATTTTTTGGTCTTAACATTTCATTACAGTTAAAATATTCCTATAAAATAAAGCAACAAGAAACTCATAAGTTACATACTTTATATTTTTCTACAATGTACATCTCAAAGACCCTTCTGTCTAGACTGTGTTTGTTCAATCACTGCTTAGTTTGATCTAAGCACTGATCTTCACGAAGCAATTATCAGTATGATTCCAGTACAATATAGAAAACATTAAAACAAGTTCCTCATTTAGTAACAGCTGCCACACAAAGTTCAGTACAGCATCAGATCTTAAAGCTGCTGCTATGATGCAGCATCCCTTTCAACCTGCTATATAGTTCAGGTTGCATAGGGGAGTTGCTAATAATAGAGATATCTAATCAATGGACACTCACAGACTAACCTTGGCTTGACTTTCTTCATCAGTCTTCTCTGGTCTCCCTGCAATACTTTAGAAAAACAGGTATTTTTTAGCTTTGTGCTATTATTTGTGTATGTAAGTAGTGCATGGGTTCTTGTCTGGAAATGCATAAGTGTGATGGATACCTGGCAAAGAATGGAAGAAGACCTCTATTTTTGGAGGCAGTATTCTCATGACATCCCTGGAGACAAGGCCACAGTGGGCTCTCCTTCTCAGATGGTAGAATAGAAGAAACCTGACAAGTACAGAGACATAAACGGGACTCACATAAATGTGGCAAATCTGCACTGTTAACTGTACAACAGCACTTTGAGCCATTCCTTTTAATACTCTTGAACATGCAGGTTTCTGTTGCTGTGACAACATGGACAAGAGGAGGAAACCTTGGATGTTGGGCTGTTTTGAGCCAGCCAGTACAACATTTTATGCCCTTTTTCATTGAAGATATCTGAAGTGTTTAAATAGTAACACTCTCCTTTTCTCAAAGCAAATGATTCAGGTACGAAACACTGTAATGTCCCCGTAGGAAAATTTGTAGTCTGGATTTGACCCACCCTTTTAATGCCGTTGGGGCATCTAGTACAGTGCGCCCAGGGACGCCAGGGACCCTTCTCCCGGACGGTGAGTTGGGAATGTAGCGGCTCATTTGATTATCCACGACACCTAAAGTTTAATAACTAGCAATTTGCATATGACACAAATCAAGGACTAACTTGTTTGAAACAACATTAATATCCTAAAATAACAAGCAGAAACATTTGTGAAAACGCCATCTAACTCAAGGGGGTCAATAATCGGGAGAACAATAAATAACAAATTCAGAGCAATAAATAACAAATTGAAGAGTAGGCTATTTGCTTTATTGCAGCAACAGTGGAACCTGAAAAGTAGTGACAGAGTGTACACGCCACTTTTCGTTCCCATCGCAGGTGAATCGTGCACATGCAGTAGGTGATCTGGCACAAGATATAAACCAAAGCTTTCACCCTAATAAACAGGCACTCAAGGGTACTGCATCACTCTTTTCTCATAAAGTCAGGTCCATCGTCAGAGAACTGACTGGAGACTGAGTAGATCTGGGTTTAGTGTGACATCTTGTGGTTGAAACTGGCACAAGGCCTAACCTCACCATTTAATTATTTTGAATAAGATAATTAATCACAATTTAATATTTAGCATTTACACAAAGCAAGTTATAAAGCAGACCTATTTAATCTGAGTATTTTTGTTGCATTTTTTTAAATTGTTGCACAGAAGCTAACAATAGTAAACTCATAGACTGTAGATATGAGTAAACTACAAAATGCTAAATTATAACCTAGGCTAACGTTTATCACCATCTGTTCTTTTGATCAAGTGCACAAAATGGGGGGAATGCATAATGTGTTCATGGATCTATGTGTGCCTACAAAACATGAATATCATAAACATAAAAAAAGGGGGAAATCGATCTACCTTCCTATCCCATCGTGCTTTGCGGCATACAGTGCTGCTGCTGGTAGTTGTAGTCCTTATGGCACGTCGTTTCCGTGTCCACAGCCTTCTGGTGATTGGAATCTGCTCTGCAAAGACAAACACATGTGAAATAATTGATCAGGTAGGATAAACAGCTGATTCCGGTGGTCTCGGGTCCATATGTGTGAAAATTCATCAAACATTTTTGTCAGTCTTATATTCTCCCGTGGACCTAAAATGTATTCTGCTACAAAATATAAGCGTCTACATGGCGATGCGTTTTCTTTTGTTCGGCTAGCTAATGTCTACAAAAGCAACGCACACATTCTTAGGCTTTCTTTCTGTCATAACTGACCCTGACTAAAATACTGTAACTGTTACTCTATTTGAGCCTGTCTGGTAAGCGGTGTGCAGTGGAAATATAGGTTTTACGCATTTGTTGTGCGACTTAACTTTTCAGTCTTAAATTAGCTAGCTTCCCTGGAGTTACACATTTATTGGTAGAATAGTTGTTTGCAGCAATAAATCTGTAACCTGGAGTGTGTTTCCGAGCAGCTATGTCACTTAGCATTAGCATGTAAGTTAGCTCTAGCCTCGAGTCAATTTGTTTACATCCGGTTACAGAAACGTTTTGATTATTTCCATAGCTTTATAAGACTGGATTTAGAATACAATATTGGTTATGGTTAATGTTGACCAAACATGCGTTACTGATGTTTTATGTTGAATAACATGCATTACTGCTTTTACTGTCTGTTGGTCTTTATGTAACATAAACACTTCTTTCATGTTTTTTCAGGGTTGTGAATTTATGGGAATATGTCAAAAAAACGGGCCAGGTAGGTTCCCAGTTCGACTACGTAAAATATTACGTCGAGCATATTATTACAATTATTATCTTATATTAGCTTTAGTCTAGTGATACTTTTGCAATGTAGTATTTATTTGTTTTACTTGATATTGTTATGGTGTAATGATACTCCAATCGCGCTAATCATTTGAGAAATTTATATTTTGACATTTCGCTATAAATATTAGTTTGACTGCTGCTAGATGATAAATAAAGATTTGTCATGTTTCTAGTTGTATGTATATTTGTGTATTTTCATTTGTTTTTGAATGATCTGTGTTTAGTGTGTGCAGTGTATGAATATGCAAGACCACAAATGGAGTTCCCTAATGGGGAAAAAGTTATTAAATAAAAGATAATATAATTTCATTTATTGCTGGACATTTGAACATTTCTATCTTTGTGACATCACAGGTTTGTTTCTTGAATGTAGATATTTCTTACCACCTTTTCTTATTTTATTTTCCACTGATTTCAGAAAGCGTAGCAGTGGCGAGCTGAGTGAGAGCTCAGCTTCGACTCTGAGCCCAGACCCGGACAACCTCCTGGGCCGCAGAATCCAACACACCTGGAGAGAAAAGGGCAATGTGACCAAATGGAAGGGCACTGTGCTTGAGCGGCTTACAGTCAACAATTCTCTCTACATGGTGAAATACGATGGATTTGATTGTGTCTATGGCATTGAGTTGTTTAAAGATGGACGTGTATCTAACCTGCAGGTGCTTACAGAAAAAGTTGGTAAGTCAAATTTTAAAATACAGCTGAGATTTTTGTACATTTAAAATGGCTATTTTTGTTGGTGTGCCATTTATTTTGACCTGCTATTTATAAAACATATTCCACTATCACACCTTTCCCATAGTGAACAATAAAATCAAGGTACCACCTGGGGCAGAGGAGCTGGTGGGGCGCGCAGTAGAACATCTGTTTGAGAAGGAGGATGGTGAAAAGAATGAATGGAGAGGAATGGTCCTGTCCAGGGCACCCATCATGACTCACTGGTATTACATCACCTATGAGAAGGATCCAGTGCTGTACATGTACCAACTCTGGGACGATTACAAGGACGGAGATCTGCGTGTCCTACCAGAATCCGGTATGTTAAATTTTACTTCATATTATTGTAACTCACTACATGAAAGCATTTTCTGAATATTATGTATGAAAGGGGCACTATGTAGTTTGCTGGTGGAGGTTATGAAACTGTCTGCTCTCCACGGAGATGGAATAAAACAATTTCAATGTAGACAGGCAGCAAACAAAGTCCTTTTTGAGCAATAAAAATGTCTTTAACTGGATTAATGAAACGGATATGTCTACATCATATTTTGGATCCTTCCAGGCAAAGCAAAAACAAATCAGGTGGCAAAAACTAGAAAACTTGCATAGTGTACCTTAAAGTTAATATTTTATGTTTGAAGAGCTGAGACAGTTTCCCTATTGTGAACTTTTTTTTAACATATATATTTTTTTATTCATAGAAAATAAGCATTTGCTTCCAGCAGACAGGAAACCGGGAGAGGAGCCAGAGAGCCTTGTGGGTAAGCAGGTGGAGTATGTCACAGACAATGGTCTGAAGAGAACAGGTTTGGTGATCTACCAGGTTCCGGCCAAACCCACCGTCTACTACATCAAATATGACGATGACGTACATATCCACGTCTACGATCTGGTGAAGACCACCTAAAACTGAACTATTTTGGTCCTGACCAGTCGTTACCTATCTTAGTGTTAATACATTTCATGAGGAGCCACCTTCAAGGATTAAAAACCCTGTCCTTTTTATAATCATGACCAGACGAAGGACCATTTATTTTGAGTTTTCATATAGCCCCAATATGAGCTCTTAATGTATGTAAATCAGGTCTGACGCCAGCTGTGTACGTTAACAAGTGAATGGGGCAGATATTTGTTTTGATTCAACAGCAAGGTTGTGTGAGACTTTGTCAAACAAAAGGTAATCATTTTATATATCTGTTATATTTATTTTAGCCAGAAATATGTGTGTGCTGTAGGATAAACTATGGCTTTCTGCGTGTCCTCTATCAGTCCTTTAATTGGTTTTACAAAACTCATGCAGTGAAGTCATTATGCCGTTAAAGATAATATGATTTAAACTGTATCGCATAAACAAAACCGTCCCATCTCACTCTAATGTAACATCTACTTGTATATCTTCATTTCACGAAAAGATAAACTTTAACATTGCATTAATATTGCAAATGTATACAAAAGGACTAAGGTTACTTTGCTGGTGTTTGTGCTCCTTGCTAATGCTATCTTATGAGGTTTTAATTGGCTTCAAACTATTTACTTTTTTGAATTTAGTTATTTGCCAAAACTTATTAATGTCATATAATAATATATTGAGGCCTCAATATTTGTGACTCAAATGTTTCATTTTGTAAATATAATCCCAAACATTTTTATGTCTGTAAACAGATGTTTAAAATATGTGTTTGAGTTATTGTCAAGTGATTTGTCCCGTATTAGCATGATTTCTGTGTGTGTTCTTCTGGTGATCAGCTTTAAACTAATAGCACCCACACAGTACAGACATTTCTCACTTAAAGTTGGTGAAGTACCCATGCAGTTGTGTCTGAAAGTTTCAAAGGATAGTTTTTCTTACGCAACATACTTACAATCTTACAGGCCACTTGAACACCCCAGCCAGTGACAACCCATTAAACATATGCTTGTAAATGCAGTGTTACCATAAAGTTGGTAGAATTCAACTTTAGCACATTCCAGCTACAGCTGCTGAAATTGTATTTGCGAGGAAAAAATTGAGTTACTATATACCTTGCCCACAGTTTATTTGATTTGTTTTGCTTTCCCTATAAGTCTTAGAAAAAGCTTTTAATTCAGCTTTTAATTAAGTACTAAATAATGAGAGCTGAATTGTGGTACCATTATATGTATAGGTCATGTTGTAATTCCAATGGGAAGGAAATAGTGACACCTACTGGCATGGTACAGAATTGGTCTGGGTCACAAAAAGTTAAATGCTTGCCGTATGAAAAATATCAAGAAATATGTTAAATATAATTGCAAAAACACATTGGCTTCAGCCAAAGCGTATGAGGATTATTTTATTTTGGTTAGTTATTATAGTAGTTCTGCTTGTATGAGACATGTTCGTTTACCATCTTTGCCCTTCTTGACCACACTCACTTGCAGTCACACAGAGAGGCCGGGTGCTGGCAACGGCTGCCAACTCAGACATGGGGGAACAGTTGGCATACCATAACCCTAGGCATGATGCCCAGTCAGTGACAACAAGAAGGAAATGCATCCATTATATTAGGCCTAGTGTAGGCCTAATATAATGGACAAAATGACAGTGGTCTGATGCATTTTGTCACAGTTGTGCATCTGTATCTTCAGTCTTTAAAACAGTCTGCCTCCTGGCAAACCGTGTATTGTTCAGACATTAGAAAAGGCTCAACTGGTAACTGTATCGAGCTGCTGCTTACAAGGTCATCGCATCGCTCTGATGCACTAAGGCGAAGCACAGATGAGAAGGGCATGTGCCTGGTACTTGTTACTGTGTCGTCCTACCTGATACAAAATATAATATTTTGTATTGCGTTTTGTGGTCAGTCTGCCCCATGGCAGCTGAGGCTACAATAGCAGCTTACCACCTTCGGGTGTGGGGTGAATGAATAATGCAATGTGAAGCGTCTTTGAGTGTCAAGAAAAGCGCTATTTAAGTATGATGCATTAATATTGTTCACAATGTGATATTACTGTTGATCAACGAGTATCTGGAGCTTACGCAGACAGTTGACAATGATAGAGCCAATGAAATCAATGTACATAGTCTATATGAATAAAGATCAAAGAATAAACTAAATTACAATACAAAGGCCTTCAGCAGAAGTTTGAAAGTCCATCTTGAGTTTTGGTGGCCAATAAACAAATGCCTCTTTTGTGTTGCTTAGCAACACACCAGCCCCTCGTCTTATATGAAAAAGCTGCAGGCTGCCAATCTTAGACTTACAGGGAGAAGAGAATAAGAGCAGTCATCAGGCATGTCTAATTAGGAATCACAGCATTTATCAAAAGCTCTGAATGATTGAATTGAAATGTCAGTTAATTTACTTTTTTTATCACTTGAGTCATAATTTACCATTTATACATATGTATGGCCTATTGCTATGTATCATATCTACACTTAAGCACAAAGTGTCATTAAAAGTTGACTTTTTATTCTAGTCCTTTGAGTCCTATTTTTCAGGTTTTTGTGTCCGATATGAAGGTGTAGTGCCTGTTCAGAACCTGGTTGCAGGTCTGTGCTTTCAGATTTCACTGTGGCCGCCTTATTTATTTGTTCACGTCTATTTTCCAAAAAAAAGAAAACTATTTGAAAAGTGTAGCTGTGCTCATAGCCATAGCAAACTAAATTGGAACAGAAACTGCACAGGAAGATGGTTTGCATTTGTATGATTCCTAATTATTTCTGTTCCCGCTGGAGCCCTTACACCACCACTACATTCAGTGAATCACTGCAGCCCTGCTCTTGTATAGAAACCTT
Organism: Rhinogobius similis; assembly: GCA_019453435.1. Taxonomy (NCBI): domain Eukaryota; kingdom Metazoa; phylum Chordata; class Actinopteri; order Gobiiformes; family Gobiidae; genus Rhinogobius; species Rhinogobius similis. Next base: position 22,264,993 of record CM033632.1, on the reverse strand, counting down.
AATAACCCTGCTATATTTGGATATTAAATAATTGATATGTACTGCCATTCATGGGCTTCTGTGCACAACAAGTTTAGTTTGCCTTTCACATTGAGACCTTCAGTTTCTTCAACACCCACATCAGTGGAAAGAATATCTCTTTTAACAATGTTGGTCTTTCAAAGCTGAACTAGAAGTACTAGAAGAAAATTACTACTGCAATCTCAGACATTAAACCTGGACACAGAGGGGAGGGCATCTTATCTGAGAGTCCATTTCATCTTTACTGTCCTCTGCTTTTGGTTCAACAAATTATATCCTTGACCTTGTATGATTGCATGATTCAGACATTGTTTAAGCTGAGATTTAGAACTGGTAACAAAACAGACCAATGAGTGATTTGAACAAATATATAATTAGTTGTGTAGAGGTATGGAGATGCTAAGAATAAACCAATACAAAATAATGTACATTAAAATTATATATATATATATGTAGAAATATATAAATATATATTTTGTTTGTTTATTTGTCTGAGTAATAATTACACAAGGTCTTAGTGTTAGCTTGCATTTCAAGAAAAAAAAACACATTGTATTTAATGCAAACATTACTGATTCTGATCTAAATTACTCAACATACAGGATAATAGCTTGTGCACACAGCAAAGTCCATGGAGTGCATCTTTAAGCATTGTTGAAGAAGCACATAACATTGAAGGACATGATGTGAACACACGTAGATTGAACTGTTTGTTCTGAGAGGCAGACTGGGATTTGTTGTTATTTGATCAGCATCACAACAAAATCACTAGTCTTCCACTCAGCTCTACCAACATATCTCCTCTTGGGCCACGAGTGCATCCAATCTGTAATAGAAGAAGCAAGATAAGATCATTCTTACATTATTATTTAGGTTTAACATCCTTCATCACGTTTGAATACACCATAATGTGAGGTTTTCCGTGAGGGGTTGCAGAGGATCTACAGGTGTTTGACTAAATCATCCCAGGTATAGCTGAACTAAAATGTTCATCCTGTTTCCATCTCTGTGTTTTTGTTTTTTTGTTTATTTGTTTGTTTTTTTGTTTTTTCTGTGAAGCATGTTGACATTCCATCCTTCCTTTGTTGTTGTAATGCCAACCTTTCAAATGCTCTCAAAAGCTGGAGATGGCAGGAGGAGGGGAGCGAGAGAGCGCGGATCACAGCCACAGCACTTAGAATAAACCATATGCAATGAACAAAAAGCTGTCACAATAAGCTGTGCAATTTGTAATTATGCTCAATTTGACTGCAAAAAACACATAATTTAAATGCATAACCGTCGTCTGGGTAATTTTTGTTGTCTTTGCAATAAGTCACATTGAACTGGAGAGAGATGGCTGTCCTGCGTCTCCAGTAAGAGCTGGTAGCTATGCAACAAGACTGGAGTCAGTGGAAAGAGGGGGGATGGGATAGGAATAAGGGGACAGTTTAGAGAGAGGGAGCAAGGGAGCAAGGAGGGAAGGGTCTTCAACAGGAGAGACAAGTGGAAGGATGATTATAGGGGGTGCGTTTTGACCAAGAAGTGACCCCAGAAGAGAAGATGCCATCGACATTCACTTATCCATCCATTTTTATATTTGGGTCAATGCAATGGTGTATATAGCATCCCTATATGTGCAAAATAATCATAAATAGAAAATTGTAAATTTGATGTAATCACTGGTTTTTCCCCTTTATCAACACAATTGAAGCCAATAGAGGGGAAAACTGTCTGTGGGAGCTGTCCAGCGTCCCTCGGTGCTGAATGACGCCCTACTTTTCGCCACGTCCCTGAAGCTCGCCTCGATTCCGGCCTGGGAGAAAAAAACATGCCACCTGTTGCTACACTAAAGTTTTGTCTCAAGAGGCAACAAATGACGGGAGATGTACTATATTGCACACATGATTAAATTTAACATTTATGATTACTACGGAGCAACTGTTTTCCTAATTTTTTGTCGTTATCAGAGCAACGTGACGTGATAAACATTTAGCTCGGGCGAGGCAGGAAGCGGAGCGCAAGCATCATTTCGTTTCTATCAAACAATAGTTTGGGTACATAATTTGTAATTGATATAGTTCAAATTTTTGTGGATGCTTGTCAAAGGCCTATTTCTTTGATACTTCTTTCAGAAGTGAAGAAAAAGGTAGGCAGGCATATTGCACTATTGCTATGTAGGCTACAACCAAAATGCTGCTTGAAGCATTGCACCTCAGTTACAGACTCACCGTAACGGGGCGAACAACAGGTGAATCCGAGGCAGTGGAGAAGACGAAGCGGTGCCGCTGTCACTGCTCTTTTTCCTCTTCAGAAATCCGCCACATTCTGCTCCGGAGAGCCCTCCCCATCCCTCCCTCACGTAACACTGGCGGTGATGTTACTGGGTAGATGGGTCACCGTGTTTATATACGTCTGCTGGCCGGAGGAGACGAGCGAGGGAGGGGCCACTGCGGGTGACGACACGCACGGGAGCCCACTTGACGTGATTTTTCGCCTAGAATTGTTCTGGGTGCGGCCAAGTAAGGTTTATCAAGGTTTTTTGGTTTGGATGCCGATAACGCATAAGACCTGGGAGATGTGACCAAGGGGCAATGAAGCAACACCACAGTGTGTGCAGGCATATGCCAGTCTATGACCTGTTGCACAGAAGAAGAAATCAGTTCTAGTCCTGTCATTGGAGCACGGTTTTGATAGATTTCATGCGGCCTCAGGGATACGCTAGCCATATTTTAATTTGAGGTGAACAGAAAGATATCTTGAGACACGTGTCACTATCTTTTATATGTGTGGGTATCAAACAGCCACACAGTGTTTGGAGCACGGCAGACAACAGTGAAATAAAAATAAAATAAATACATTTTTTTCACGATAATATACTCTATTAAGTTAAGTTTGCATCCATTGGTTACGAGGAATCTATCACATTTTTACATTTGGAAATGGTATCTTTACTGAACAGACACAGTGAAACCTGGCATCTTCAACCTCAAGAGAGCAAAAATAATGCTCATGTTTTACATATATATTTTCAGATAACTGAGAAAGCTCTGTTTTGATTGTTATATTAGCATTAACAAATATGATTATATATGATATATGATATATATATATATATTGGAAATTATGACAAATAAACCACGTCTAGTTCAAATATGTCCATTTTGAGTCATAATAATGTCACGTGGCCTTTTGTGAATAGCGTATGATTAATCTCACATATCTGCTTCCAATCTTCAAACAGAAATCTACGTGTATACCTAGATGTGTTAAATCAGCACCCAGTAACATCTACCCTTTGAGAGTTTGTTACAGTGTACATTCAGTGGAAGAAACTCTCCCATCCACCATCTGTGCGAGCCCCTGTTTGGCTGAGTGTCTTTTTGTAGAAAACTTACACAATACATGACCCTCTTTGTGCTGAGGTCCTTGTGACTTAATAATCAAAAAGAGCCTGGGTGGGCCGAGTTATTATGTGCTCTTTCATATTCCCCACAAATACAACTCAAGAACTCAGCTTAGGGAGGAACCTGGGGGTTGATCCTGCTCGGTGCCTTGTAAAGCTTTCATTGTATAATGAACATCACATTCTGTGCCTCTTGATAGAAACATCAGGAGGTAGGATTATGCACATTAGTTGTCCCTCTCTTCTTTCCCCTCTGCAGGGCTTAATGTTTACATCTGCCCACCAAGATGAGCTACATCACTATTGCAATGTTCCCTATTCAAGACATTTATCTTATTTCTATCATGGGCCTTGCATGTTATTTATATTATAATGGAGTCTGAGGTTAAGAAAGATTTCTAGTGCCTGTAAAAGCTCGGCAGCTACCCTCATGCTTAGTGGTAGTCTTCACATCTTTGGTTTGAGCCTAGTAGAAGTACCTTTACCACACATTACTTATTCAAATGTATTAAGTAGGCATAATTTCTGCCTTACAGTTGTTTTATTGCTAACACATTTACTAATTAAACAGCTGATATTGTGTTTGGATTGTTCAAAGCAGTAGTGTAAGTAAATGGTAGCTACATTCATTTTCCCTTTTTTTGTCAGTACTAAACTGTGGGCTGTGCTGGTAAAGATGACATAATGTTTTGATCCCATGTGATCCATAGTCTTCAGAAATATTCATGTGCATTATTTTTACAGGTTTATTCTGAAAAGGCTTATCTTGGAGTATTGATATAACATACAGAAAAACGGCCACACACAAGGAAAAAATGCCCATCTGCCTTTGTAGGAAAGAGTGTAGTAGGGTTTGGTTTACATAACTAATAACTAGTTTGTATAAATGCTCCCTCTTGTGCCAACTAAAGGAAACACACAAATTATGCTCAGGCACCTGATCTCTGCAATATTAAAATCTATTAGAATTTCTAAATTAAACACTGGTTTAATACTGGTTATTCCTTTGTGAAATCATGTTTTATAGTCTTGTGGGGTGGGCTATAATAATTAAAATATACATATATTCTGACAGTACATGTCTACTCTCAAATAACAGCCTATTTTACTTTAGCAATCTGAAATAACATTTTCCATCATAATAATTTATAATATAAAATAGTAGTCTGTGCATCAGGCTGTGTGCAACTGTATAGCACACGTTTTTCAGGTATTTACAGGTTAATTTTATTTTCAGCCATGTTAAATATCTTATTTATAATCATGGGAAAGGAGAAAAGAAATACACCCAATATAGAATTTTAAAATGTGTTTATGGATTTTCATGTGTACATTTGTTAATACTTGCATAAAATAAATGTTCCATAGATCAGGTCTTTTTGTTTCAAATCTCTACATATTGGCAGCTTCCTAGTACACATATGTTTCAGCTGTTTACAGAAAACAGTAATACAAAACACATATTCTTTTGCATTCTCCAATCATTTTGAAAACCAAACATACTCCACAGATCAACCCAACCCAAGTTCCACATTCAAAAGGTAATTCTAACGAACTTAAACACACTAGATTATGCTAAAATAATAAAAAAGGGAAAATAAATAGACAATTAAATGACAAACGTGATATTTGGCAGATAAGCACAATGCCAGTCTGTAAACATAACATTATGGTGCCCCTTTTCATCAAGGCCACTGAATAGTGGCGCAATCCCTGATGTGAACACTGTTCGCTCCAGCTACAACTTGGCTTAACACCCTTGGTCCTCTGACAAACTACAGGGGCCCATCACTGTCCACATCAGTGCATGTTAGATAGTTATTCAGACTGTCCTCTTGTAGCCCAGAGTTTACTCACTACCGAATCCTGGTGAAGAGATTCAGCACAGACACCGACTCCTGAAAGGAAGAAAAAAAGCTTAGCTTACTACCTAGAATGATGACCATAATATAACTTACAGAAAAGTAAAAAAAAAATACCTTTGTTGATCTCATTTTACTAAAAACATTCCAAAAGCGAAGTGTTTCATCCCCTGCTCCGGTCACTATTGCCTCGCCATCAGGAGACATAGCCTGTATACATATTAGTCTTTTTAAAGCCTATATACAAAACACCATGATTGTAGCTACAAAGAAAGGGTACTGACCAGGTAGAGTACCCTGTATGAATGCCCTGTTAGTTTAGCCACTTGAGTAAGAGAAGGATATTTCCACACCAAAATTTGGTTTTGTGAATATCCATGTGTGCTAACCTACAAATGGAGTAGAAATATTTCTCAACTGAATCTGTCTTTAAATGAACACAGTGGTTATAAAAACAAGTACTTCACCCAAACAAAATGTCACTTGACTCACCAGTTCATTAGTGTGTTTGGACCAGGCCAGATTGCAGACCTGAGAGCCAGTGTCAGTACACTGAAGCGGCTGCCCAGTCAGAGTGTTCCAGAAGCGAATGCAGCGGTCTGCAGTGCCACCTCCAGAGGCCAGCAGCCCATGTTGATGTGGAGACCATGCAATAGCTTTAACTGCAGCCAAGTGCTCCGTGTACTGCTGCACTGGAAGGACACTTGAGTGATTCCACACAAGCAGCTGTAAGTAAAATGTATATATATATATATATATATATAATTAAGAGAGGAAATGCTGGTTCACCTGCATTCAGCCTCATGCCCATGATTCTTATTGCATGTATGTCTGCGTGAATGTGTGCGTGAATGTGTGCATGTATCTGTGCATGTATCTGTGCATGAATGTGTGCGTGAATGTGTGCGTGAATGTGTGCATGTGTGTGTGCGTACGTGTATGTGTTTGCGTGGAAGTTTTAATATAGGGATGGTGGGGCCGGGGTGGGGGTGGGTTTGGGGAATTGTTTTTAATATGTAAATTGGAAAGCACTTTGTGTTACAATTTTTGTATGAAAAGCGCTTTATAAATAAATAAAGTTTGATTTGAATGTTTTTTTTCCTCTGGTATACATAATACATAGATAATCATTAGACAATAATAATATTTTGTTAATTGTAAACCACAATATTGACCTAAAACTGCTTGATAACACGATGATAAAAATAATATGTCCCCTTGAATATACATATACAAAGATGATATGTAATAAGTTTATGCACCTTATTATCATTTCCACCAGAGGCGAGGAGCTGATGGTCAGTACTCCACTTGAGCCCACACACTTCCTGTCGATGTCCTTGGAGGCGTCGCTCTGATTGAAGAGGTGGAGCTCGAATGTCTCGCTGTAAAATCACTCGATCACGACTTCCAGATGACAGCTGGTCTGCATTCCATGCAAGTGCACCTAGAGGCAAAAAGGTCTCATTTTGACATCTGTGTACCATGTACTAATAATGCACACCACCTCCAAACACACTCACCAACTCTAGCGGTGTGTCCTTCTAGTACGGACAATTTTTTTCCTGCTGCAGCATCCCAGATCTGCACATAACCTTTGTGTGTACCCACTGCGACCAGATTACCCTTCAATAAGTAAAAAAAAAAAAAAAAAGTTGTAAGTTGTGTGTTATATCGGTTAATTAAAAAAAAAAAAAAAAAAAGAGTTCCAATTACACAAAATAAGACAGAGAACATAGACAAAGACAATACAGAGAACAAATATACCCTTTCAGACCAGCCAACTGATGTTACAGAATCTCCTTCCACAGAAAGATCACATAGACGTGTCACCTAAGAATAATTAAACAATAATGTTAAATAATTTGTTCACGCGTTAATGTATTGGTCAATTTAAAAACCTTAACAGCAAAAAAACAAACAAAAAAAAACAAGCCTAAATAAAAGCCAATTTAGATTGAATAAGGATGAATCATGAATAAAGTCAGCATTTTCCAACATGTTCCTTTAAAAATGTCTGTTAGATGGAGAATCTTGGTATTATTGCGATATATTTAGTGCAATATCAATACTTTTGCAATGTATTGTTCAGCGCTATTATGTTTGAAATGTTATGAAAAAACAAAAAAAACAAACCTGGCTGGTGCAGGCGCTCCACAGATAAACACAGGTACCTAGACCGACACTAAGCACATTCAGAGAAGACCAGTCTACTAGATTGAGGTAGAAATCGTCTTGGAGTTCAGGAGCATCAAGAACTTTGAATGGAATCTTTGAGATTTTGCGCGTAGGTTTTCTTGGTGACCGCAACAGTTTCTGACTACAAGATCAGAAAAGTTCAGGTCAGTACTATGGGGATCTTTATTGTAAAAACATTTTTAACAAAACAAAAACAAAAAAACAAACAAGCAATACCTGTTGCTACTGACTGGAGAAAGGGAATATGGAGACACGGTATTTCCATCCTCTTCAGACAAAGCTCTTTTTGTACTTACAGAATACTAAAAAGATGCAACCACCACATTAAACACAGAAATTAGCACCATTTTAAACATTATATTAAAATATATATATATATATATATATATATATATATATATATTTTACACTTTTTATGTCATTCATAATAGCTACTTACACTAAAAAGACTTCTTTTGGCAGGACTAGATGGTAACAGACGGCGATCTTCTGACTGGGGGTCCTGAACTTTTTCAATGCCAGCCCCAAGCAGCTCGTTTTTTAGAAGAGCCGAGTAAGCCAGACCATCCGCTGAAGTCAAAAGAAAAAGTCAAAAGGAATATAAAAAAGCTCACACTACATATGTCCAAAATAATACCTTTGCTGCTGTCAGTTGTGCCATCTTTGGTTTTTCTGTTTTGATTGTGTGATTTCTCAATTTCCTGTGGAAAATGTAGTACAATATCAACAAGGACAACTGAACAAAGATAATGAAACATAAAAAAATAAAAGTGGGTAAAAGCACAGAATTTGTTTTTACAGAATGCAGAGTTCACTTACAATGTTCAATTTATTTGGAAAACAGCTATTTTCTCAGAGTGTTACTGCATACTTACATTGATGCGGTGAAAGTTGACACTCCAGTTGGCTCCTGCCCGGGAGGGAATGAACCGATCACCATGCTTGCTCGGAGAGGATAAAGGGGAGCTGGTGGGTGTCAAAGCTCGCACCACTTTCTACACATGACATAAAAAAGACATAAAAAATAAAGAGAGGCCCATTTGTTTGAGGTGTAAACTACAGGCGCCAAAATTCTGCTACTTGGCTTGCAAGGTTATGTTTTGGCACAAACACCAGTGACTCTTGTCTCTGACTTCAGAATCAGAATGGAGTTTGCTACAGTTTTTTCTTTCATTGTGTGTATGGAAAAGACAAATCATAAATAAATAATGTAACTGTACTTTAAAGCTAGAGTAAAAACTTCAGTCTTGTGATACTTCACTTACAACAGGGCTGGCATTCTCATTTTGGATGTTAATCTGCCTGAGCAGCCTGCTCTCGTAGTCTTGATCCATGACACCTAAAAAAATACACAATTATGATAAAAGATAGGAATGTAAATGTTAAGTGTAACATTGTAGCTACAGGCATTTCTAAAGGAATTACACAGGGCGTATATATACATATACATATATATATAAAATCAGTGAAATCAATGAATGAATCAATGAAATATATATATATATATATATATATATATATATATATATATATATATATATATATATATATATATATATATATTTCATTGATATTCATTTGCCATATTGCCATTTCTAGTTTGTGAATGTTGCTGACAAAAGCAATACATCTTTTGTGATTATAATTCAGCTCAGAGCGTTGCGTTAGCCTAATCATTATGACACGTAGATAATGACGTTAAAGTACACCAACAGCTGGTATACCAGGTCAAATGCTGGACAGCCTCAGGAGGAAGACGCAGTGACCCCAGCAAAGTAACCCATTTGAGCTCTATCTTCAAAACATAACGTTACATATCAAGGCGAGAGTGAACAAAGGACACAAAGAGTCCCTTTGGGAAAGATGAGCTTAGGGTGTTGTTGTATCAAAACTCACAATACGACAAACACCCAACAACAAATAATAATGGTAAGCGAAAAACAAAGCTAGCAGATGCTAACATTTGGTTTTATCTGTACATTGCATAGCCGCCCAGCTAAGGCTTTAGCAACATTGTTTGTTCAAATACGACGGCCATGTTTCAACGTACCGTGATGCACTCTCTCTGCGGGGTGGTTTCAAATATTCTTGGTCACGTATATTCCTCTTGAAAACACCCAACTGTGATGTGTTATTGCCGATAATTCAACATACAGTTTACGATCTTACACTTCTGGGCTTCATCTGCGTCCGCAAAGCACCACGGGAATGGTGTGACGTCACAGGTTTTAAATCACAATTGTTGTTGCTACGGAAACGTGTCACTTGGGCGGTTGATTAATCCATGATCTATCTCCATGTTACTACCATCAAGCAAAGGAAGTATCATACAGTACTAAAATAAATTAAACAGTATTGTTAAAAAAAAAGTGAAACAAGGTCTTCTAAAAATAGGCTGAATAGACATAAACCTGAACTATATCATGTTTGAATTTGTTCTAAATGAACAAATAACTCTTAAATGTATTGCTACATCAATAGTTTAACAAAGACAGGTATCATCAGAGACACCTCCCTGGGGACCAAAGCTTCCACAGCTCAGAATAGCATATAACAGACCAGTTCTAATTGAGAAGGGCTTTAGGACAGAATTCGAAACGCCTTGATTTTCAAAACAGTACAGATGACGGTCTTTGAAACATTTTCTACGATAGAACACTTCTGGGCACCGACTGATTGCTACATCATGTGAAATTTGTGTAATTAAAATAATTTAAGATGACAGAGATAAGATCATTCATCATAAGCATTCACACAGCTCTATAGAATGATCTCACAGCCCTGTTTTTTATTTTATTTTTTAAATATCATCATCATATTTATATTTTAAGATAAAGTAAACCTACAACCTCAACCCTTATCCTGGCTCTAATCTTCATCTCAACCCCACAGCAAAGTCCTAAATGTCATCATATTGTACAAAAAAGGCTCTAAACTTAAAGTCTATATGGCAGGTTACACTACACATTTCATAAAAACGAGTCCATGGTTACAATTAAGATTTTATTGAACATTTTGCCCCCAGTTTGACAATTTTTATAACGTTTATAATGTTACTTCCTGGTTGGACATGAGCAGCAAATATGACAAGGGTCACAATCCACATAAATCAAATCAAATCTAACTTTATTTATTAGGCGCTTTTTATACAAAAATTGTAACACAAAGTGCTTTACAATTTACATATTAAAAACAATCCCCAGAACCCACCCTGACCCAACCATCCCCACATTAAACTTCAACACATACACACGCGCACATTAAATCAATAAATTAATAAAGACTGAGCATGAGGCTGAATACAGTTGATGACACAAAAGTAATGATGTGACAATAAAGAATACCTGATAACACATGTGATTGTTTAAAAAAATGTGTGAGTTACAGTGGCATGTCGCATGTTGATGACACTCAGCTCTACTTCATGTAATTTTAAACTTTTAGATTTCAAAATTTCTTCACAAACTGATAACTAAATTAACGTAAAATTATGATAAATATTTACCACAGGCGCTAGCCCACCAAACTAAGTTTTAATTGGAAAAATGGGAGAATCTGTCATATAGATTTTAACCATAACCTACAGTAGAACATGGCTCAGACCATTAATAACCATCCAGACCAGTTTAAAATTACAGGAAGTAGTGCTGAGTTCTAAAATGGAATCCCTCTGTGATGTCATAAAAAAGCAACATGCCATTGTAAATACAGAGACAATTAACACACAACTTGCACATCTTTCTGATATTTTAAACGGTCATTCAACAAAATAAAGGTGTTATTAGGTATTATTATTTGTCAAATTATAGCTATTGTGTAATTTATGTGGATTTTGGCCCTTGTTTTCAAAATGGTTGCTAGGTAACAGTTGTGGAATTACCTCTACCAATGTCAAAGTTGCTGCCCATGACCAACCAGGAAGTAGCATTATAAACTTTACAAAAACTGTTAAACTGGGGACAAATTGACAAAATGTGTAGTAAAATCCATGTTCACTACATTTAAGGGAAATGTAAAGTCTAACCGCCCTGCTGTTTCTGGCTTTTAAACTATCTGGTACTATCTGGAGAGGGGGGTTTTCTACAGTTAAATTAAGTCTTTTGAGGATCCTATAGATTATGTCATTGGGATTGATAACCCTGTGTTATTGTTTACTGTCAGTGTAGTTATTGTAATGTTTCTGGTTGTACTTGTGATTTTTACAGTAATCAGATCTCCAGCTAAGTGGATAAGGATTGGCCTGACTATAAAAGGCAGGCGTGTGCCTCATTTGGGGAGATTTTTTTTTGGTCAAGGTGTGACCACTTTTCAAAGAGCAGCTGACCTGTGCCACCCAGCTGATCTGGGTGGCAATGTAAATAAAATTCCTCTTTGATTGTTTGGAATGGAATGGAATGGAACACAGAGCTCCAAGAACCAAGTTTTGAATTTTTTCTTATAAATGTGGGAACATACATTTGCTAGATAGAAATGGGAAGAGTCTCTGTTCTAAACAAATTATCTTAAAATAGCTAGGAAGCACTCCAGACAGACCATGCTCCAGAACATGCTCAGGATAATGACAATGGGCACTGTGCATCGAACGTCAATTGGGCTGTCAGTCAGTCTAAAATGAATTGATACTATCGGACAGTGAACAGCTGTACTAGCTTTCTCTGACAACATGTTAAATACTTTACAAAACAAGTGAATATGTCCAAAGGACATATAAAAGTTTAAAATAAACAACCCAACTGAAATGCCCTGCACAGAGCCCATTACCTACACCATGGATGTATTCACAGATCTACACTTGTAGACTTGTTAGTGCATCTTAGTGTGATAATTAGAACGCTATAATGCAAAAAGGGAAAAAGAGGATAGATATAATTAGTCCAAATATTTTATTGATAAAGACAAAAAATAGCAAGGTCCTAATGAATCAAACCATAATTAAGATAAAATACATGATTGAGAATCTGTGCCAACATTTTAAAATGAAGAAATATGATGTAACTTATGCAAACTATTTTCATTAAAAAGAGTTTGACTTGATAAATGCAAGTCACAAAATATATTAAGTCAACCTATCTATAGAAAGTAACAATACAGGTACAGAATGTGGCTCAGCTCAAATATAAAGGGATTTAAAAAGGCAATGTAAGTTCTAGTTCAAGGCATTTTTGCACATACATTATACTCACATTTAGGGAAACAAATGTTCATACTCTATTTTTAGCATTTCTTTATGCAAAAAGGATTGTGTCAGAAATCACAGGCAGGGCCTATAAGAAAGGTGACAACAAATTGAAAATAAAACAAATAATCTACTTATATCACCCAATCGGACTACAATGCAGTGCACATTCAGAAGACAAAAAAATGCATTTTTCAGCAATGAGTGATCGCTACAGTGATGAAGCTAAAATAGGAGCGCACACAGTCTATAGAGAAGATGTGTCTCTTGTCTTAACCTGAAGGCCATTACTAACTTGAAAGCGAGTTTCATCTGATATGCCATACTGTTCCAATGGGTCCTTGTGGAAAGAAATGCATTTGTAAATACACATGTATTTCACTTGTACATTAGTTGTAAAATATAATTAACAAGCTCAAAATAATATATAAATATTATATTCTCACCTTGCCTGTAAGCTTGTGGATTTCAGTTCTATAAAATATAAGGTTCCTCCTCATGAACTCATAACTGTAAAAAATAAATAAAAAATCAGCATATTTTACATTAAACATATATTGGCAATTAACAACAATTTAACATAATGTGTACTTAATTAATTGACTCTTGCAATCTGCCAATAAAAGAAAAAAAAAAGCGCTCGGGGTCATGTCGTCACACAAATCATTTTAAGTTAGCCTCATGTAAATACTACACATAACATTCATTCAAAAGTATTCTGAGTGCACTATAGTAATTTAAATATATCTACAAGCTCAGTGACCCACCGGGTTATCGGGTTGTTCCACGGCTGTTTTGTTTATTTTACATTAATGTACAATAGCCTATTGACACAGCTTTCAGTAAGAAGAGAATTTTTTGAAAGTTGAATCTGAACAGTAACATAAAGTTTTCCATGTTCGATCAGAGCTCTATAGACCTATATACCATGATGAAAATACAGGACAAGAGCAAACCTGGCCTTGATGACAGAGTCTATCCACTCTCCACATTGCTCCTCTGAATCACATTCAAACTGATATTTTCTCTCTGCTTCGTCAAGAAAAACTACAGACAAGTAATACATAATTAAAAGGTCATTATAAACATTTCCTCTTTGAGTAGTTAAAAAACAACAACAACAACTTACTGATAGAGAAGGTCAAGCTGTCTTCCCGCTCCACTCTACATTGTTCCAAGAGCAACGCTCCAATTGGCTGACAAACACAGACGAGGTCTTAACATTTTTTATGGTCTATATTTGCACATATTATCATACACTTGTTGTGTCAGTTAAATGTGATCTAGACCTATGTAACTTGTTTGGTGTGGGTTTCCAGCTTGTCTCCATGAAGATGTTAATGCTTTGCCTGGAATGTAGTATGGCATTAAGCCATCTATCTTGATTGTATTCAATTACAGCTGTTTGTTAAGAAATACTTTGAACGCATTGGATTGGAAAATGTCCATGGAGACAAGCCCGTGGCGGACCCTCCACTAGAAAAGTTACATAGTGCATCTTCAATACACAACTAGCCTTGCTTGCTTTACTTTAGACGCTGGTCTCTCACCTCCTCCTCGTCCGTCCGGAAGTAGAAGAGAAAATTGACAACGAGTTTCACCAGTCTCTTTTTTAAAACTGTTGGATAAAACAGGTAAGTATCGACATATATCGATAAAACAGGTAAGTATCGACACATACACTATTCATTTAACCAAAACCATGCCTTGACAGTGCCCTTGTGACATAAAACGGAAGTGAAAGTATAAAAGCTATTATAAAAATGAAAACGTACCGTCTCCTTTCTTTGGTCCTCGCATTCCCAACTCAGCCGCCATTTCAGAGGGTTGGCGACTCAGGGAAACAAGCTCTTTTTCATTGAAACGCATTATGGACGCATATAAAATATAATTGACTCATGTAAGAGTCTCAGCAGCACTAACTACTTTTGCTTCACGGCGGTCAACAAATTCCAAACATCGTACATTTCTCCAGGTACTGATATTATAACTACTCATGAACTTTGTTTAAAAAGTGAAAACTATGTCACAGCGTCTATGTCAGAAAATACAAATAAAGTAAGATTTTTACAGCTACGCCAGACCGCCGTAACGGCACGCCTCTCCTCGTTGTTATTAGTAAGGTATGCCACGAGGCTCAAGAAAGGCAAAATGCATTATGCTTTTTTCCCTTAAGTTTTTGTGTTTTAATGTTGTATATGTCACAATAAATATTGAATTCAATAAATCAAGGGGGTTTATTTTATTTTATTATATATATATATTTGTTTTTAATTTTATTTCTCCGTGTGGGTAAAACCAATGAGTATAAACCAGGTCAAACGACAAAAGGCCCATTGGCCAGCAGATGGAGGTAAAGAGTTTAAAGCAACTTTGTAGCGCATATAAAGATTTCGAAGAAGAATGCGCATGCGTACTACAGGATCACCCAACAACTGTTAGCGTGAGCTCAACGTTTATATTTTGGTAAGTATTGGGGAGAAACTGTTTTATCTGGAAACTTTATGTGTTTTCCTTAGATTCAAATTGTGCAACATCATATGTTTAACAACGCTGAGTTAAGATATTATCTGTATATGGGCCCATTCATTTGCTAAACCTATTTTTCAAAAGCAATTGCTATTCGCTTACCATCGTGACGTATAAACTAAAATCCAGAAAGTGTAGATTAACTTGCTTCTTTTCATTCACATTTAAGAAAAAAATTAAATAATGAAAGCAGAAGGCTTTTCTTCTCTTTTATAGAGGATTTTTTTTTCTAGTCAACAAAGTTCCTGAAAAGGCAAACATTATTTCTTTATTGGCAAAGTCATGCAAATTTTGCACGTTAGCTACTTAATTTACACTTTTACAAGGTATAACCTACAATTTGTTTATACGTTTCTCATTAGATACGTGACTACTGACACATTTGTTTTTCACCCTTAGATCTCCTGGAGACCCATTTTCAGTGTTGATATTTTAACCTCCTGTGAAAATGGATTTCCAGCATCGAGCAGGTGGAAAAACTGGGAGCGGGGGAGTGGCTTCTGCTTCTGAAAGTAACCGTGACCGGCGAGAAAGGTTACGTCAGCTGGCTCTAGAGACAATTGACATAAATAAGGATCCATACTTTATGAAAAATCATTTAGGCTCATATGAGTGTAAACTCTGTTTGACACTGCACAACAATGAGGTAATGACCAATGTGTCACATGTGACATTTATTTATTTTAGACCCTAATCCTATGCTAAGTTCTCCTTCTATTTAACAGGGCAGCTACTTAGCTCACACTCAAGGAAAAAAGCACCAGACAAATTTGTAAGTGAGGTTTTAAAATTTGCATTCTGTTGTAAATGTGGTTTTGGTAATATTTGTTTATTTCTGCTTTCTTCAAGAGCCCGGAGAGCTGCTAAAGAAGCCAAAGATGCTCCTGCTCAACCAGCGCCAGCAAAAGTTAAAGTTGAGGTCAAAAAGTTCGTTAAAATTGGGCGACCTGGTTATAAAGGTATAGTCATGTGTCTCTTTACCCTACTTGGTTTTTTCCGTTCAGGCTTATTACTAGATGTTTTTTGTGTGTTTATTTAGTAACCAAACAAAGAGATCCTGAAACGGGACAACAGTCTTTACTTTTTCAGGTTTGTTAATTGCCTTATTTATTAGGACACATGTCAAACTTTCCATTTTCCACCACCATGTTTTTGTAATAAATTATATTTTTAGATTGATTACCCAGAAATCGCAGAAGGCATTGGACCCCGACATCGTTTCATGTCTGCTTATGAACAGCGCATTGAGCCACCTGACCGTCGCTGGCAGTACTTGCTTATGGCAGCGGAACCTTATGAAACAATATCATTCAAGGTATTAAATCCTTTCTTTGGTCAAAAAAATTCAAGCTGTAAATTTGCATGAATGGGACTATGGGATAGCCTTGTTTCAGAACAAGAGACGTAAATGCACACGTCTATAGCACATTTTGGTTAAGAAAAAACAATTGGGTTAGGTTCCACATGTTGCATCTTTTCATTAGTGCCGGTCACTTTCCAAGTTTGTTGGGCATTTGTAGGATTGACCAAAAACATGACCCAAAGGGGTTTAACAAGCAAAAATGTTGTTTTTTAGCAGTGCTTGAAGATCAACCAATTAACAATAAATCATTATCCAGGTACCAAGCCGGGAAATTGATAAAGCAGAAAATCGCTTCTGGACACACTGGAATAAGGAAACGAAGCAGGTACAATCAAAGAGCTGAGGCACAGTGCATTTTCCAATCATCTCAGCTAAATTGACATTGTGTCCTTTCTTAGTTTTTCCTTCAGTTTCACTTCAAAATGGAGAAGCCCATTCCTCAGTCCGGGCCACCACCACCTGGTGGATTAAAACGTCCCCCTCCTCTGATGGGTGGTCCGCACCAACCAAATGATGGCTTACCTCCTCCTCCACCGGGAGGTATGACCATTCCTCCACTTCCCCCTGGAACACCTGGTGCGCCACAGATGCCCCCGCAGATGGCAATGCCTCCGATGCCCATGAGGCCACCACCTCCAGAGGGCCTATAACTGATCCCTCTTGGTTTTTATCATGTGTGCATTATGGTTTTTATATTTCTTTGTTTTACAAAGCTGAAGAGGTTGTTGTCAGTTATTACATTCTTTACAAAACAATGATAAAAAGCTACACATGTTATTAGTTTGTAATATTTTGTAATAAACCAAGCAGAACACATTTGTGTCATATTCGTTTTTATGTGAGTTGCAGAAAAATAGTAGTAGCAGTAAAATACCAGTTGCACATGTAAAAGCCAAAATAAATTTGTCATCTGTACAGAAATGAACGTGAATGCCATTAACAGAACAAATTTATGATTACTGATTATTGGCTTTGTGCTAAACGTGTTTTCAGCTTTTCAAGATAGTAATGTGGATTTTGCCAATCATTTTTCCTACCCTTTTTTCCCTACTGAGCCCTTCTTTAATTCATTCTCCACATTTTCCACATTGTTGTCTTCATAATTGTCTTTTTCTCCCAATTCCTCATTTTTTTCCGTTAGTTTCTTAGCCTGTCTGACTTTTGTTAAGCCCTCTCTTTGCTTTAATAGCTTTTCTGGCAATGGTCGGTTTCTAAGACTACTCAGAGTTTTTACAATTCTTCGTCTCTTTGGTTTCCTTTTCCTTATTCTTACTTCTTCATCCTCATTATCTTCATCATCATCATCATCATCAAGGTCTGGCAGCCAGGATAATATTACCTGCCATAAGGTTGCTTCAGGCTATAGTCAGAGAATACTAAGAGTTAAGTTAACAAATTGTATGTCATTTTATTAAAGTGTTTTACCTCTGTCTGACGTCGCAGAGCTCCAGATCTTCTCATAATTAGCCCATATTGATCTTCCTCCTCATCAAGTGTCACCTTGTGGCCATGCAAAGCTTCTACATGTTATGAATGTAGGATAATTGAGTCACACAAACCTAGCAAGCATTTATTCTCAATTTCTTTGTATTTTACCATGAAGTCTTTGAAATCCTGAGGTGAGCACAAGGATTGTAATTGCAATGAACAGACAACGGTTTAACGTTACACTCTCCCATGGGACTTCTGGCTGGCTTGCGTTCTGGGTGGAGACATTTTGCGGCATGGATGCTACAGAAGAAAGTCATAAAAAAAACTTCCCCCAAATGGAGCAATGGGAAAACATAAAATACTTACTTGATCTACTGAAGTTAGGCTCTCTGGCTGAAATCTTGGGCTCTGCTTTTATTTGCAAAGGTACTGAAGTAATTTCCTAGTGAACATGAGCAACACAAGTTTTTATCAACTTAATCTTCTATTATTTAAAGTGCTGGTTTAAAGTGACTGACCTCCTTGAGTTTTCTTGCAGCATATTCTGCAAACAGATCGATGGGAGATTTATAAACCATTACAAACTGAAACAAGCCTCAATCAAACATATTCCCATAAGAAGATTTATTTTCTGACATATGCACATGAAAAAAAATATTTTTTACAAGATTTAGAGATTTTGCATATTCCAGTGGCGTGAGTGGATGTTTTATGATTTATGCTTGGAGTAATTGAGAATACTTTGAGCTTGCATCGTGTGTTTGCACTACCTGGTCTACGAATAGGTCGACTTGGTCTCTGTGGTGGTGAATCTGCTCTGTGTGACCCTATATCCTCTTCAAATGTCTCATAGCTTTCTTCCATATTCAGTCACAAGCTAAAACAGAAAGCAAAAAAATAATTTAACTGGCCTATACCATTTTATAGAGGAAAATATAGCTTTCAAATAACATCACAACATTCTTGATCAAGCAAAGATGACTCCGTGTATGCTATAAGCACAAACTAATACCAATATGAAATCACTTAGATGTTCTGGCGTTCATTAATTAAATGTACCCGCTCCACTGTCTGACCTTGATTTTGTGTCTATATTTTAGGCTATTGAATTCCATTCTTAGACATATTTATTAAAACAGCTTGTGTTATTTGGTGGACCATTAACAACATTTTCTTTAGGGCAAGCTTTTTAAAGACCTGGCCCTGGCTGCTGAAATACCTTTTTATATATATATATTGTTTTTAATTTCATGTCAATATTAGTCAGCTTTATTGTCAAATGTCAATTGAATTTGACAGTGTTTTATAAATAGGCAAGATGCAGTGTTTCTCTCATATCCTCATTACATATGTGCAAATGAGAATTGGTTTTATGACCCTTACATTAGAGATGCACACAGCCCTTTATGCCTTCCATGACATTTCTAAATGAGCTAATGCCCTAGCAGTGCTATAAATAGATGAATCATAGCCAGCAGAGACACAGATGGATATTCATGCCATAAACACACAAAGAAAACGTTAGATGCAGGCTGGGCAAAATAATGTCATAATGAGCCCGAATATGACCTATGACCCTTGATGAACTAGAATAAGGCCTACCTGCCCAGAAGCTCCCTTGAGTAGTGGGTTTTCAGAAAGCCTTTGTCACAACCGTTGTTCCTGTGCACAGTAGAAACAGTATCTCCCGGGCAGGGGCTGTGAGTGATGGCCCGGCACAGGTGCAGCTGCAAAAAGAAAAAAACAAAAAGCAAAGACATGCAGGCCTGATATAGCGTGGGCTTCTCCGCTGTTCTGCATCATGATTGAGTCCTAAAAATACAAATGCCTTAAGTTGTCATCTTAGGTAAGTTAGAATATTTTAAGTGTTTTTAATACAAAGGATTGCTAAGGAGGAAGTATTTGTCAAGTATTGTTATTCAATTTTAATTAAAACAGTTTCAGCGTTATAACTGAACAACAGAGGGCGCCTATGCACCTCCTTTAAGCGTGGGATAAGAAGCCCATCTAGCGAGAAGCCAATCCGTTTCAGAACGATGAGAATATTTTGCGGCACATCAATTAACAATTTAAAACAAAATAAGACATCGTCTGAATGAGAAAGACTCACAAAAATGTTGCATATAACAGGAAGCTGAAACCTATGGGTTCCGTTTTTATCTGCCTCTTTTTTGTCCAATGTCCATCACGTCTTGTGATGAGGTAAAAAATTTGGCAAGATCTCGTGCCACAAGAATAATCTTACATATTTAATATCCTTTCATATCCCAACCTAGGCTGCAATCAACAAATATTATATTAGGTTACAATAGACTGCTAATGAGTACAATAAATGTGTGCAACCTTTACGGAAAATAATGAATTATAAAGGCACGATTAGGGGTTTAGCACAGTATGAAGGGACCTTTTTCAGTTCCTTTACAGTCCCCAGTTACAGTTACTGTCCCCATTTGATGCACATTCGCATTGTAGTCTGGAGACACACTTTAGGGACTTTTTTTTAACCTCTTGTTATAGGTACATTCCATTCAGACCATGGGAACCTTTTTGGAACACATCAGTTCCTGGTACCTTTTTTGTTTCAGTTCCTATTTGATGCACGTTACCACAAGGTAAGAACTAGGGACTAGGGCAACTTTTTGGTTTTTGTTTTAAGCTCCTGCTCAGGGGCAGGTACTTTTCATCCAGACCAGGAACTTTTTGGTAGCACAAATCACTTTATTGGGATATGTTTTGTTCATTTTCTGACTTTGACAAAGCTTTTTTTGTTTTGTTTTGTTTTATGCAGAAGATAAATAACTTGGACATTGTAGGTAATGTGCTATTATTTCTTAAAGCTTTTTGTGCATCACAGTTTTATGTGCAGGGTTGCAGAGCTCAAATGGAGTATAACGATGAAAAAAAAACAAAAAACTTTTGTACTCCTAACTTAACTGAATATTAAAATGGTCTCATTTTAGAGTGAGTTGGAACTACTTTCAGCCACTGTTGCTGCGTGAATGTGATCTGAGGAACTGGGTGGTTGCTCAGACTAAATAGGGACAGGGAGACTATAGGGACTTATTTCTTGGTTATGTGAGAAAACACTTGTTTTTACCTGTAGAGGCAAGCCCACACACAATAGAATGCATTTTCCAAGTATTTTTAATAAAAGCATCTGTAATTGAATAAATGCCCAATGGGCCCAATCTTGTGTCTTGAGTCTTGTCCCACCAACAACCCTTTATTGTTAATTATTTAATTGCTAATAATTTGTCAAATTCTATGGCAATAACATACAATGCAGATTTGTCTGTCATTTTGTCACCAACTCATTTGTTACTAACCTAACTTGTAGTAGACTACTGTGCATAAAAAACACTGACTAAGCCTACAGTAAATTCATCCTTTGCATTTGACATCCTTCATTGCCACATGGGGCCACAATGGGGAATTCTGTTAATAATAG
Source organism: Rhinogobius similis (assembly GCA_019453435.1). Classification (NCBI taxonomy): domain Eukaryota; kingdom Metazoa; phylum Chordata; class Actinopteri; order Gobiiformes; family Gobiidae; genus Rhinogobius; species Rhinogobius similis. The sequence continues at coordinate 22,243,579 of CM033632.1, read as the reverse complement.
TGGATGACTGCAGCACTGGGGACCAATCTCCAGATCCTGAGTTAGGTCTGGACCCCAGCTGGAGTGGGCTATCTTACTTGCTGCTTACTATTTTGATCAATGTGGGTTTGCTTATGTCTGACACCATATTGTTGGCTACAAACTCTAAAGGGTAAAGATTTCATTAACAATTTATCAACAATAAAGATTTTAGATCTGCAAGTTACCCAATGGAAGAAACTTCTTTATTCTAGGTTGGTACAAAAGTGAAACTCAAAGAATATTTGAAGGGCAGCACAAACCCCAGTAGGTACAACGTGCCTATTAACGTGGGCAAACAGTGCTGGCGGATATCTGTGCTCCCAATTCAGACGCTGAGGTCCTGCAGGTTGGGTCAAATTTACCCTCATGTAATAGGCTAGTGCTCAGAGAACTTTCTGATCAGTGCCCGGGCAGAGCTAAATAAATATAAACTTCGTTGTAAAGAGAGAAGTCTGTCAAGCTGCCCATCCGTAAAGTATTCTCAGTGGATGTCTCCACTCAAAGCAATTGGCAGAAAGTGTTATTTCTGTTTGTGTCAAAGTGTTTCATTCAGCTGTTTCTGGAGCAGTGTGCTTCAGTGGAGCCTCAGAGGAGCAGCGTCAGCACTTCATATTCTAATGATTCACACAGAGGACTTGCTTAATGTGGGTCACATGTGTGTGTTTAAAACGGAAGTATTCTAAGTGAAATCATTACACAATAGGCTGGACTATTTATTTTTGTTCTGAAATTTTTTGCTAGTACTTCACACTCTCCTTGATCCGCCAGCTTAACGTGGCGGAGGGGTTTGAGCACTCAAATGATCCTGGGAGCTATGTTGTCGGAGGCTCCATGCTCCTGGTAGGATCACCCATGGCAAACAGGTCCCAGGTGACGGGTCAGACCAAGAGCAGTTCAGAAACCCCCTTATGGACAGTTCAAGACCAAGGCCAGTTACGTTGCCCGGATCAACGTTACTGGGGCCCAACCCTGGAACCAGGCCTGGGGTCGGTGCTCGACAGCGAAAGCCTGGTGGCCAGGCCTTTCCTAACGAAGCTGGACACAGCCCGAAGGAGTGACGTGGGTGGGTGGGTGTCCTTGTCTCAAGTGGAGGAGTTCATCTCGGGGTCTTGTTCACGAGTGAGGGAAGGATGGAGAGGGGAAAGACCCAGCACACGCTGGAGGGACTATGTCTCTCGGCTGGCCTTGGAACACCTCGGGATCCCTCGGAGGAGCTGGAGGAAGTGTCTGGGGTGAAAGTCTGGGAGTCCATGCTTAGACTGCCAGTCCCAGATAAGCAGAAGAAGATGGATGGCTTCAGACGTTATGTACTTGCTTATCATATCACTTATCCTAAGCCCCTATTTTGGCACGAGGAGAATGAGATGTATTTATAATTGATTAATTTGACCCCAATAACAAATATCGTTCTATTCTATTTGAGCCTATTCCAATTAATGCCAAATCAGAAAATTTGTTGCTAAGAGGTTGCTAAGTCTTACAGGACATGCAGCCTTCTTGTATCCAGCTCTTATAATATACTGGACCTGCATTTGAAGGGGGACTCTCAGGTCTTATGCTGTGCATGAGCCTGGTGTTAAGTGGGTCTCAGTGGGTCTCATGTGCTTCCTCTGTCTCTCTGCAGGCAGCTCCACTCATCCTTTGATCTGAGTAAGGCTCTCCATGTAACAGACCCATTCCCAAGCCGAGGTTCACCGAAGAGCTGTATGTAATCCGGACTGTTGCCCTCAGGCAGATAAGTGTTCTCCACTCCAAACAATATGATAATGTGTCCCTCATGTCTTCTTCGCAACGAGAGGCAGCAGGCAAAGTCACTTTCAAAATGGAGCAGCAATAACACTCTGCACCTCTGGAGTACAGACCAGACAAGATTTTCATCATGTGCCGCTTGTGCTTTTTCTTTCATTGATCTTGTCCCTAAAATCTTGAAGCATGGTTTCATCATTTGTAGAAGATAAAACATGAAGCACAGCAAATGCATCTTTCTAAAGCAGATTTTATTTTCCCAAAGAGAAATACACAGCATTAGTAATTTATTTGACTTGAGACAATTATTATTATTATCATTATTGATGGGTGACCAAATTATTTAGCCAGATGTAAGGATTAATTGCTCATCAACATTTCCCCCCCCTGTAAAGTTTGTGTCTTTTGAATTTTTTTAAAGCATATGCAGGAGTTCAGCATATGCTTTATATCAAGCAGATACAGTATGTCTTTGGGCAAGCGTCTGCCTTTTCTTCAGTTATTTTGTCTTTGAAATAAGTCTTTGAAATTACTTTTTCTCTAACACCTCAAGCAGCACCTTCTGTTTTTAGAAAGCAGTCTCAGAGCCAAATTTTCCTCCTATCTCAGCCATTGTATCTATGGGCGATTTTATTGATGAAACAAATTGGCCTGAGATAGTGCTGCGGTTTCTGTGTGTTAATTACCATCTATTCATAATTTCATATACAGTTGGTACAACGTTATATCTGCATTGTGTTGCACCAGCGTTGATCATTTATATTTTATCTTATGGCTTGTTTTATCAAATATAATTCCGTAAATTGTCTTGCACCTGTGTGCTCCTGTTACGCGTATGAGCAGAAGCTTGAAGTCAGCACTCCAGCTCATGAAGTGGGACACCAGTTACAGGAGTCCGTGCAGACTCTGACACTGTGATTTATGGCTTCACTGCCATTACCATGTTGTTGCTTTCTGGACAAGTCAACACTCCAGTGGAGATTTGTGCCCTGATTGCCTTTTGACTCATCTGAGGATGTTTATGGAAGGTTAAATAGTCACTCATTGCTGTTTCTGAAGTAATTGGTAAAATTATTTTCCGTGCAGTGGAAAAGTCTGGAGGGAGAGAAGAATGGAGATGGATGATATGAAACATTTAAAGATCAGGCGGATGCCTTTAAAGCTGCTGACTGCTGCAGCAAGTGTTATCTGTGGACTTTTAATGTAAGCAGTGCTGGGGAAGCAATTTGCACTCTACATTTCCACTTCACTTCCAACATCACTCTGTAGTACTTGCTTTATAAACCTTTGAATTATACAGAAATATGAGGAATAGATGAAAAAATTCTGTCCAAGTATTAACTACTAAATAAACATCATTAATACAAAGGCCTCTATTAAAATATGTATAAACCCAAATGAACTAGCACCAACCTGTGCAAGGATAGACAATGGAGAGATATACTCCTCTTTGCAACATAACATATTCTGCTTGGAGAAGGGCAGTTATTTTTACTGATATATTTTGGTGGACTTAACCAATCATAGTGAAGAACAAACTTTCAAAATCTTGCTAATAGTCTATACAGTGGCAACAATTCAACCTTGGCAACAGAGATTCACAAAGTGTTAAGGTTAGAGTTTAGGGGTAAGTGTCTTCCTTCCGAGGAGTTCATTGTTTTCACATTAAACAACTGATAAAATATTACTTGGTTGATACAAATCTTTACTATATATATATATATATATATCAGAGGTATATATATATATATATATATATATATATATATATATATATATATGTATATATATATATATATATATATATACCTCTGAGGTTCATGAGGATGTCAGAGAAACTGCATAAAAAACAATTAGTATTCACAATAGCATTTTTATCTCAATTACTGCATGCATTTCTCTTAAACTTAATGTTTTATTTAGAGACTAACCTGCTGCATCTTTTTATTTATTTATTTTATTGTTCCATATTTTTGCCTCTGTGGCCCTCCAAGCTTTTATTCTGACCATTTTCAGTTGTGTTTGTGTGTGAGCATCCTTTCAGCCAGCCTCTGGTTGTCGACTGATTGTACATAATTACAGCTATTTGACTGCCGCTTTCACAGCCAGTTCTTTCTGAAGGCACTTACAGGGGCAGAACATGCCAAGTTCTGGCTCTTAACAGCCTCATACAGAGAATGGCACACTGAGCAGAAATTATACAGCCCCCGTGTTCTGGTATAGACATGTAGGCTTCTTTTACAAAGCAGTTTGAGCTGGAGCGAATTATAGGGATAGGAGCATTTAGCACAATTATAATGAGAAGTAAAATAACTTCACAGTGCTCTTATGTGGTGCTAGTCTCTAAGGATTTTCACTTCTTTTATAGCTTCACTCTGGACAACTGGTCTTGGGTTATGAGCCCAAATCCCAGTTGAAAGATGTAATTGTTCTCAAGCTGTCATACATTACATGCCTTCAACCAGTGTGCCATAACCAGAACTAAATGACAAAGACACATATGGTGACATGTCTGAGTTATTCATGTGGTGCCCAAACCAAAGTCCAAATCTTAGACAAAACTAATTTTACTGCCCTTTGTCCTTGGACTTTTGTCTTTGGTGATATCTCTAAGGTCACAATAGTTCAGACTTGAAGGATCTTAAGGGCATAATGTTATCAACTCCAATAACAACCTCATTTCTGATGTATTTTACTAATCCATAGCATTCCAAGATTAAAGTCCAGATGGGTTTTTCAGTATTTTCTCCCTCTTAGCTTTATCACAGACATGTTGTTTTTATGGCTTGAGAAATGAACCAGCCCTGGGTAAAAAAGAAAAGATGGCAGTAAGTAAACGATAATTGAAGTGAAGCACTGTGTGCCCCTGGACTTCTTGGGGCCTGTAGTGTCCTGGTAGGTGGAATACACTGCAGAAAACAAACACACTCAAAGGACACAGGCATGCATGCGCACACTAACAAATGAGTGTGCCGTGTTTATCTCTCCACTGCAGGCGCTCTGACAAACCCTCTGATTCCACATGCAGCCCCCACATATGTGTTTGTTATGCCCAGAGTGTTCGCTGGCACCTGACAGACAGCACTTAGGTACACTCTGTTTGCTGAAACACATGGTATGTCTTTGGATGCCGGTGGTAATGTAGTCAAAAATGTACCGTTATTATGCTTGTCATATCTTGTCAGATTTGGAGTTTTTTATGTTTGAGTGGCAACTTGATCTGGATTTACTAATGCCTTCCAAATCTTGTCTCCTCCTGGCAATTTGGGTGACTGCATGTGGCTTTGTAATGCCATCACAGATTTCAGTGACTTAGTGATAAACTGAGTCATATTTACTTTATACTTTATTTAGGCATTAAATATTCAGATTTTTACATCTCCAGCTCGACTTAATATTGAGCTGTCCATGGTGATAGAGATGTTAGAGCTTCTCTCTGTCAGCAAGAGAGATGGAGGCCAGCTCCAGGGCCAGCCAAATATAATCTCTGTAATTGGGTTTTGACTGTCTTGTTATTGTTGTTTTTTCTTCAGTGACCATTCCATCCACCTGTCAGGGTACATATAAAATAGTGACTCATTTTTGTCCAATTTTTGTGAACATGAAATGTTATGATGGTATTATTAACAATTGCAGAGTTTGGACCCTGCCAGTTAGTTTAGTTTATTTGCCATTTGCAGTTAAAAATCACAGTAGAAAAACACAGTGCAATAAGCTCAGAGTGCACAGCAAAACTTTAAAAAGAACCACATAAACAAACAATAGAAATGCGTCGGGAAAAAAGCTAATAAGATTAAAGTGCATATGATTTGTCTAATTAGGACTTTGTTTCTTTGGATAGAACCTGTGGTAAGTACTTGTTCAGTAGTTAAGTCAGTTACAGTTTGTGAGGAAAAGTTGAACAATAAAAGCCCTTTAAAACTGCAAGCAGTGTTAAAACTTAAAATTCTAAAACTGCAAGCAGTGTTAAAGGGTCCTCACAAACCTTGCAACTGTTGAAGGGCACGCTTCAGTGGAAGGGCTGCATATCTCCCATGGCGTGACATGTGATTCTAAATTGTCGCCATCACATTGGCGATATGGTTCCATCCAATTATAACTTAACAAGGTGCGCTGGAGAGCCATTTTTAAATATAGAAATCTTTTTTATACATGAGTATGTCCAGGGGCCTCATAAAGCTTGCTTACGCACTACGCAGTGCGTAGCCCGCCCTCTACGCCATACATGTTATCTATAAAACTTCCCCTAGGCGCGGGATTTTGCTGAACTCTGCACAAACTGAGACCCTCCTGTAAAATGTGTGCAAAGTCTGGAGACACAGGGAAACGACGACACACAGTGCTTAAACGGTGAATGAGAAAGCGCTTCATTCGCTCTCTCCCTAAGCGGGCGATGCTGTGCAGGCAGGGGCCATGGAGACACAGGACTTGTGCTGACAGGTGTCAAAGCACGAGTGTGAGCGGGCTCTTATATTGTACGCTCAAACTATAAATGCTAAAATTATGTAACTTGGTGACATTGTTCCCCATTACAAACACACAAATATTTTCACACATCCATGACAAACAGATTTGCTTTTATGAATTTTTTAAAATAAAATTTGAAGGAGGCACTAGAGAGATAAGATAGAACCTTAAGTAGCATATCATTTCGTCCAGTTCGCAAATCTGCACTCAAGGTCCATTGGGTCCGTTGAAATCCAACAATATTTGTAAAAGATAGATTTTTTTATTATTTTTTATTAATTACCATTTTATTGAAAAATCACCTTGATCAAGTTCAATGTTTGATTTCAAATCTAATTGATAATGTTTTATTGAACATGTTTTTTGCCTGTTTTTACCACGTTTTAAGTGTTTTGGATGAAAACTGTTGGAGTAGATGATGATGTGAGACTTTTTAATTCCCGAGTTTGATCCAATATGGACGACTTCCTGTAGCATTTAGAGCAGGGTCACAATACTATTTTTTACATATCCTGACATGACCTATTTTTTAATGCTTGGTTTCATTTGACATTGACATTTTTTAGGGCCAGGCTCCCATTGGTCCTATGTAAATACATTTTTGAGGTGGCGCTACGGAGCCATCTTTCAATATTTTTTCGTGAGGTCTTAACTCAAAATTAGAGCTCTCAAAACTAATATTCGAACCCAAATACTTACATTTTGGTCATAGTTTACTGGTTGAATTTTGCCTTTTCCCTCAAAATTTTACAGTTACAATAGGGCTCTTGCAGTAGTGCGAGGTGGAAGCTGACTCGCCCCCCTCGCACATTCATGCTCTGGCCCTTATTACAGGAAGTAATTTCTAAAACAGAATCCCTCAATTATTAGAGGCAATTTACACGCAACTGATACACTCTTCTACAGTTTAAACTTTAAACAATCAGTTAACAATATAAAAGTGTTAGCTATTATTATTTGTCATATCATATATATTGTGTATTGTGGGAATTATCATGTTACATCTGCTGCTCATGTCCAGTCAGGAAGTACAATTATAAACTTCAACAAATAATTATCAAACATGGGAAAAAATTGACAAAATGTTTTGTAAAATCTTAAATAATCATGTTCACTATGTTTTAGTGAGATGTGTAGTTTAAGGTTATGTGCACTTACCCATGGTTACTATAGTCACTGTGCAAATTAAAAATTAATGTAAATTATAAATTAATGTAAACTTTACCCCAAATAGCACAAATTATTTCATCCATGTTATTATACTTTTTTGCTACTTTTTTCATGTAGTTAAAATAGTGGCAGTTTGCATGGCTGACTTTTTTTTTGGACTGATTCAGAGAAGAATTTTGTCTCCTGGTTGAAGGTGATCAATATGTCCTCCTAATAAATTTCCCAGAGCTGTCTCTTTTAGCGGCTAGGAATCTCGCTCTCACAGCAGGTGCCAAAGGAAAAAAAAAAATGCTTTTATATACTGACTGCTGCCAAGTGTGATAATAAATGCAAATCTAATCCTCATTTATCAATGGATTCCTTTCTGTATGCATGCCAGTGTCACTGTGCTCCACCAAGCCCTTGTTAATTGGCTGATATATCACACAAAATAATAGGTGGCCACTGTGGACCAAAATATGACTCAAACTCGGGCCATGTGCAGAATGAGCCATTACGGAGCACAAACAAGCCAGCAGCTCGGCTTTGGCAGCACCAGCAGCATGTCAGTACGTGCACTTTAGAACAATGATCCAGGCTCAGCTGCGGCCCTCTGTGGTCTCAGGTGTTAGCTAGTCGGCGCCAGGCGGGAGAAGCTTAGCCTGCATCAGCGCACATCATCTATCCCCTGTCCACTGCTCTCCGGTGGGAAAATGACCTCTCATCACTCAGCCCTTTCCATCAGGCCTGCTGCTACTGATTGGCTTATTATCAGATGTCCTGCACTGGGGAAGAATGGGCCATGCCTCAACGAACACGTCTCAGCTTCCACACACACTGCATGCACATCAAAGCATCTAAAATGGAAACACTTTTTTTTTTCCCCCCAGAATAATAACGTTGCAGATTTTTAAAAGTCTATGTAAAATATCCATCATTGCAATTAGACGATTTACAGAGACCCTGGCCAATATTTGGTGCAGATACTTTTTGGGGAGGTGCCCCAGTTTGTGTGTGGCCGTGAGTCTGTCACAGTTTTTCCTCAGTGCATCAAATTTGTCTTTTTTTTACTGACAATGAGTAAAAATGGAAATCAGGCTAAAATATGTCTGTATGTTTACACAATAAAGTAACAAATTCAACAACAAATTTATATCCCAGATATATGTATTTTTATTTTTACTAAAGTGAAGAGTTAATTTGTGATCTTGTGGGCCTTGCTGTGGATATCAAAATCAAACTATTGATATCAGTAATTATCAATTATTGGCCACAGCAGCAAGCCAAATATCAGATATCGTTTTTTAAAAATCCGTATTAGAGTCATAGTCACATTCATAGTCCATGATAAGTCACAAACAATGTGTAGCCGTATTTATAGTTTATTTCTAGCTATTACTATTTCAAAAATGTCTTATATTGGACGAATTTAAATCACATTTACCGTGCCAAGTCATTTTGACCATGTTAGCTGTTACTACCTGTCATTATTTTTATTGACTAATGACTTTGTGCCTTTGGCAGAATCTCTATAGTAAAAAAAAAAAACAACAACAGCAACTGAAATGGCAGGGGATATTGTTTGAGCTCTTCCCTGGTTGGATCTGTAACTGGGTGTGTTTTGGGTGGACTGAACTGCTGTGTGCTGGAATAATCAGGCCAGGTTTCGTGTGAAGACAGTGATAGACGAAGACAAGGCGAGAAAGTGAAGAGGCACGAACTCTTCTGTTGGAGACACAATAGGAACAGCACGTGGGTGTTGTTTTGCCCGGAGCTGAACATATACAGTACTTCTCAGTAGCGGTGTAGAGGATTGAAACTTTGTAACTCATTGCTATAAAATACAGTGATATAAGTTCTAGCCTTATATAGTTCTCATATTTTTGGAAGCACTGCTTTGTATAGTGGGATAGCACCTGTGACAAATATTTATCATAGTTTTACATCAGTTAAGTTGCTGTTTGTGAAGAAAATGTTTGAAACAAAAGTTGATGGGATTAACTGAATTTTAAAACAGATAGAAATAAACATGTTATCAGGTATTATTATTTGTCAAATCATAACTATTTTTTAATTTACATGGATTTTGACCCTTGTTTACAATCTGGTTGCCAGGTAACAGTTATGGAATTCCCTCTACCTATTTCACGTCTGCTCATGTCCAACTAGAAAGTCACATTACAAAATTGTCAAACTGAAGAACACAGAATAATTTTAGTAAGATTTCAAATGTAATCGTGTTCTCCACATTTTAGGAAAATGTGTAATGTAACCTGTCACATGCACTTTAAGTACAATAAGTATACATTAAAAAACAGTTCAGCACTGGCTTCATATACTGCCATTTGTTGTTTTGTTTTTTTATGATGAAAATATGATGTCACATTTTACCATCAGATCTGCAAATTGATTTGTCAAACTGTGCTGCCTCACACATTCCCCGCTTCAAGAGAGGTACTCTGTTCCCTCAACCATCCCTCTTTCTGCATTGAGCCTGTGTAGGCTCAATGCATACCGTACCTGAAATGTTCCACTTTGTTTATATAGTACCTTCTTATTCTTAAAGTAATGCAATGCTTCACTTTTTAGTAGAACATCCAACACCTAAGACTCAGTCTATTAATACATTTGTTTGTCTGTATTGTAAAGATCTTTCTAACTCTGCAAATAGTGTGCAAATCAACAGTGACATGAGGATTTGTGTGTGAGATACAATGGAGTTTCTGAGATTAAGGAACAATGTGAGATCTCAAGGTGATTAATGGGCCTCTTTTGGCTTCTGATACAATGAAGGGGTAAAGGCATTACAAGGACAGGAAGTGTTAATAAAAGGATTTATTTTAGTCCACTGTTGTTCCAGTCATAGGGCATAGGATGGCACAAGATGATAAACTCAAAAGTTGCCTTGAATAATCAATAGGTGAATCTCAGTAGTTTAAATGTAGTTAACATTTTTTGGAAACTACAAATACATGCCTTGCTTTCTTCAGCTTCAAAGAAATAATAATTCCACAATTATTTCAAATGTGGTAATTGGAAAGGGTGCCATGTCACAGATGCGGTGTAAATAATATGCCAAATTAATTTGCAAAACACTTGTTTGAAGGGAGATTTTGGCCTTTCAGATTTGATGTTTTTCATGTATGTTAAAAATTTGGATGCAGTCATTTTATCTTCTCACTCTTCTACATCACTTCGTGTTGTTGGTTGTAAAAGAAAGCATAAGAAAAATGGTATACTACAAAATCTTTTATTTTTATATGCACCTGAATGGCAATTTGATACAATTGTTGAGGGAAATAATTGTGGTTCTCTTGTCTCATTGGTTTAGTCTTGACTCCAGGTTATGTTATTCGTCAAGCCTACAAATGCAGGCACATACAGGACGAGAATTAATTATAATCTCCATCTTCTGCATACATAACCACTCATGCTCAGAACCACAGGGCACTACACCATCAAACTGGGAGGAGAGAGAAGAATGGAAGTGGAGGAAAATGTAACTGTGAGACTGAGAGCAGAGCTGTGGGATGGCAGTGAAAGATTAATAACAGCCTGGTTCATTGCTAGCAGGCAACCAGATGTACAGTACACATGCACGAATGTACTATACAATAAATGGAGCATATATTTCAAATCTGTTGAATTTTAAAACATGCATCTTAAATTGTCTGGATTAAGGTCTTTATTGAAATGCTTATAGTTATTAGTTATTATATAGAAAATGCTCAGATCATCACAGATTATCATTATTATTATTATTAGTATTATTTAAACAGGTAGTCTTTGCTTTACATTGTTATTGATTGTTTGTTATATTTTCCGTTTTAATAAAAGTTAGCATTAGCTGTGAGAATCGGTTAGCTTAGCCAACTGCAGCTGTACATAGAGCACAATGCAAAATGAGGATTAATGCAACAAAGGCTTGGATTGTCACTGGCCTTTTTTATGCTTTACTGTTGAACCGGCAATCCTAACCTTTTGAAAATCAAGAGAAGTAATATCTTTTTTCTCAGCAGAAACTGATGGTGGGTGTTCCGCCTCTGATCGTCTGTGGGTGCCTTTATTAGGTTTTTAATCAGAACGTCACGCTCACAGCACCGATTAGGTCTCTTCAGCCGACTGCCTCTGAACAACAGCCCGCTCTAAAAAGCAGATAACACTCGGACTCCGAGAAAATCAACAACACTCTCGTCTCTCCCTCAAAGATCGATTCTAGAGAAGATTGAAGTCCATAGAAAAGTATAGGAACAGCCTCTGGTCTGAGATGTGTCATGTCTCTCCAAAACAAGACAGAAAAAGAAGAAGAAAACAGGAGAATCTAATATGTGGAACCACTAATGTGATTCAGTGTTGTGTCCTCTGGCCCTCCACATGTCACAATCCATTTTGTGAGATGAACACATATACACCGACAGAGGGGGCGTCTGGGCATGGGCTCAATGTAGCGATGCAATAATTGTGTTTCATGTTTGATGGTATGTGATGCTTGCATTTCATTCCACATGTCACGAGGCGCTATTCTTGCTGCCTCCTATTAGTTGACTCATCTTTCTTTTCCAGCTCATTGTTGGCTCAAAAAAGAAAGAATGTAACTGTGGTTACAGAAGAAAACACCAGTAATCCTGTGTGCCTTAGTTAAAAGTAGACAGAAAAAATATCCAGTTGCATTTTCCACCAGTGATATAAATTATGTTTTTTCCCATTATGAAGCAAGGGACAGATGTTTGCCTGTTTTCCTCTTATAATGATGTGCTGAGTTCAATTGAGCACCAAACACAATAGATACAGAGAACATCTGCGCACCATGCACTGCCACTTGGCAAAATCCAACCTGTGTGAAATGAAGTCATTATGCACACCAATCACAGGAGTATAATGTTCTCTACACACAGGCAATGTAGTTGGTCTTTATATATGTGGCAAGTGGTCAATAAACAAATGAAACAGTAGCTTGATGATTTGTCAAAAAAAAACAACACAATTTTCTGGAGCCTAGATCATGATATTGATTCTATTATGATTTGTTTGTATGGTTTATGTTGCTAAAATAGATAACAAAAGTCTACTCACCAAAACATCAGTTTGTCACAGGGATCAGATCACGATCATATGTTTATCGCTTTTATGCACAACATGCAAGTGTCTTCAAGGTAATGTAAGGTTCAATCGTAGAGGCTGTGTCTGATGTCTGTGTTGAGACATTCTGTTGCACATTTCTTGTATGATAATGTATGTTAGATGTAAAGACTGTAAAACTGCTGAATCATACAGCAATATAGTTACATCTTTGTTTTTCATCTCTTCAGTTTGGTAAAGGTACTGGTTTTGCATTTTGATTTGGTATAGGCTTAACTTTTAGAGCAGGCTTATCTCTTCATCGTGCATAGTTCATTTTACAAAGCACAACATAAAGGTACATGTTGATTTCTTGTGAGTATGCTACTTTGGACTTCAGCCTTATTACGCATGTCAGTCTCAGTTACTACTAAATACTCCTACATACTCCGACAGTTGCCTACAGCCAGTGCTTTGAAATCATGATGTAATGTTGCAAGAGCCACGGTGACAGGTGCCTTGTTATGAGACACTGCTGTGGTGTGTTTGCCTCCTGTTTGCTCCCCACACGATTGTGATAATGTGGATTTGTCAGCAGGTGATATTGACTGCTGTGTCTCCTCAGCCCTGATCCCAGAGCTAAAAGAGTGAGATGGGCTGCTTCACACATGATCACAAATGAAATCCAAGCCCTTGTCAGGGGCAGCACTTTGCTTCTCCACTGCTGTGCTGGAAGTGGTTTGGAGATTTGATAGTAAAGTTTTAATTATGCTATAAAAGGTCTCTCTGGGTCTGCTGGCTCACTCCATTTTCAGGCGGGTGCTTCATTATCTGAATGAGAGCACCCTTGGGAGCTCAGGATCCCTGGCCTCTGGAAATGACACTACACTGAAAGGAGACGCAGCAGTACAGTTGTATTTTTCAACATTTTCAGAACACCACTGTATCTGGACATTTCTCATCTTATTAGGGAATCATCTTTATCATCCTATTTCTTATTTCAATCAACTTTTTTTTTTCAAGCATTAAATTGGGGTACCTCACTTCTTTTTTTTTTTCTTTTTTTTTTGTAAATTTTGTTTTTCCCCCCAAAGAGTATATTGTAAAAGCAGGATTTTATGACAAAAGCGAGGCCACTACACAGTCAGCATGTAATGTATGTGTGTAAGTGTAAATGTAAGTGTTTTATTTCTCATCAAGCCAAAAGTAAGAGTCATGAGCAGCACACTGATTGACTGAGCTTGGATGGTCGACCCCAGTTTCACTTCACCATCTGAAAAAAGCTGTTCTTAAATTGCGCATGCGGGCCTAAAATTAACGCATGTATGCGCCAAAGGGTTTGTGAGAGTCAGGGATAAGTTACAAAGAATGAAAATAAGGCACTGCAATTTTAACAATCACTCCTGATTTAAGGTTGAAGACCAGTCAAAAGTCACATTTTGCACAGTTGGATCTCAACAAGTTTCCAAGTAGAGCAACAGGAAATGGGAGTGAGACAAAAAACAACAAAAAAACAACAACAATTAAACTAAAATAGCTGGTCAACACCCCAGAAGCCCCCTCAAAACAGAAATCAAACTCCCAAACATGAACTCAGTGATGAGTAGTGCCACCGTTATTATTGATCACGTCAAAAATTGGTTGTGGCAAGCCTCTCCAGGAGGTGAGTGGGAACATTTCTCCAAGTGGTGAAGGAAAATGATAATTTCTCATTATATGCCCGTCAGTAACAGGCCTATCTCATATGTTGGTCTTTTGAAAACTCTAGTTTACATAGTGGTTAGTCTGAGCAGGTTATTATCACCATGATGACACATTTAAAATTCTTTAGTATTTACTTTCATATTTACTGTATAAGTTAAGCTCAAACTAAACCATCTGCAATTGGCCTTATCAAAAAGCTTGTTGCCTGGTGGTATGTGAATCTGAAAAATGACAGGTGTGTTGCTGTTATTTAGGGGACCATAGACCTAGACTTATCTCGTGGCATAGTGAAACAGATGCAAATGAGCTTTTAAGCTGTGGCTAGTGAAAAGGCATCCACTGAAGCTACCTCATTTATCCCCTTATCCTCTCTTAAGCTGTGGACTCAGACAGACAGTGGAGCCTCGTTGTTGAGTTGTGGAGTGGCTGCAGTCATTTGGGACACTGGCCTCGATTTGGTGTTTGTCACGTCTCTGGGTTAGGCCTAAAATATGCTCATACTGAAGCCATGACCGTCACTGTCAGGAATCCTCCTGATCAAGAGCTCAAGGGTTGGCAAAGGGACAAAGTATTCTTTTGGAAGCTGAAATATCCCATTCCAGCATTGTGTCCCTTTAATGTGGATGAACATAGGATTGGAACAAGTAATATTCCAACATATTGGAATATAAAGGATTGTACAAAAGATGATAGTTTTACAAAGTAATACTGTTGTGAAAATGTATTTACTTCTTTATAATTAGAGATATACTATAGTATATGCAGAATACTGAAATTCCCGTTGTGTCACTTAGAATATCAAGGTGATTCCAGGCCTAGTCCTTTCACTGTATCGTTATTGACTTGTTGCTTGCCTGTGATCAGGGCAAGACACAACCTTTATATATTGTTCTTTTTGTCTTTCAAATGTCTCCCATTTGCTTCTGTGACTGCTCTGTCGTACCTGGTATTTTGTCTTGTGGTGAGGCTTGAAGGATTACAGTTGCCATGGTTTCTTGTTTTTTGATCATCCTTATATAATGTTATTGGTGGCTGGGTGCACACACACACGCACACATTCGGTGAGTTTGTGTCAGTAAATGTTGCTTTCCACCCACACATACTTGTCCTTTCTGGAGGAGCCTGAAGACTGCTCTTGCAGCTATACCTCCTTTGCACCTCTCAGAGCACTTTGTCGCTCTTCCTTTGGCCCATTTACGTAACTTTATCACTTCCACCATATTGATTTTAGCTCCCTGTCATATCTCCCAATCTTCTAATTTGCACTTTTCCACCTTGTGGGTTAGATGCACTTTCTTCTCTCTCTCTACTTTATTCTATATAAAACCTATCACTTCTAAGCACACATACTGTGTTGCCTCTGGATACGATTATTCCTAATCTCTTCTTGAAAAGATGGTGCTCGCTAACCCCCGTTAGCTGTGTCCCACTCACTTTCAAACACACGACTGACACTTGCTTTCATCTCTCCTGTCGTTTCATGTCCGAGCCTTTACTGGTCCTGGCTGCAGTACAGTGCCGCCACACAAGTTCCTCATACATTAAGAACCATGAGCTGCACTTTAGCTAAACACCTGAAGGCTTCCGTTGCTGTTGAAACAAACTGCTTGTAATTGAGGCACAACAATACTGTCAGGAAAAAAATCAATAATAGACCTCTAGATTGTGTCGTTGTCACATCTCAGAGTATTTTCTGTTAGCCTCATGCTACCCTCATCCCTAGCCTCACTGACACTAGAGTGATAAATATATCTAGCAGTCGTAACCCAGCAGTTTATTGGGTTGTTCCACGGCTACTTTGTTCACCTTTTTACATTGTTTTTGTTAATATACATCTAAGTCCACAAACATTAAGTTTCGGATCCCAAACTCAATGCATCAATCAGTCTCAAGGTCAAGATGAGAAATACTCTCTTATTTTACACTACGCACCCAGTATAAATAGTACATTTTGTTAATGGGTATAGTTAACCTGCACATCTTTTCTATTTTTGGTTTTGCAATAATAACACATTTGTCTTAAAAAATACTTTATTTCTTTGCATTTTTCATTTTGGTGAAGGAAAGCTTATTAAAAGTTCACAGAATGTAAAGTAATTTATTGTTTAAGTGCTCCAGTGCCCGTAATGCACACAACTCTCAACATCGTGATTCATCGGCCCAAACAACTGTCTCTGCACAATAATTAACTCACCAATAAAGCAAAGAAGTATGACTTTGCAGAATTTCCAAAACTTGTCATTATGTGAGAGAGCAAATGGCCTAATACAATGCCTGTATAAACTTTAGTAGACATTGCGTTGCGTCTTAGATGTGCTGTCATGTCATAAATAATAATAATTACATATACTTCTAAAGACAAAGGAGACCAATTAAAAGCTATCAACTTTATTTTTCATGATTAAATAGATTATTTTATCCTGCATAAATCCAAACAAAATCAAAATCTGGTTGGCACAGATAGCTATATTTTGTATCTTTGATTGTGACGCAAGTTGTTGAGCAGTGAGCCTTGTTTAAACGTGTGATGGAGTGTTTTTGAACTGTTTCTATCACTGCCTTTTTGTCCTCTGTACAGCAGCTGCTACTGCTCACCCGCTGCAGAGGAAGAAACACGTCGAGGCTCCAGGCAGGTGAACATAAAATCATTATCCTGTTGAATTTTCTGCCCAATACTGCAATGCGTTTGACTTTATTTTGAAGAGAGGTCATACAGTCGATAAAAAGAGCACTGTATGGGTAAATAACCGGATCAAAGTATAGTGATATTGCAGAGGATTTGATGCTGATACAAAGGGTCGTGTGTGTCATAAAGAGTGTCTTATTTTCACCAAAATCATTTACAATTGAGCTTTAGAAGGCAGCTTAAAGCCAACAGTGCTCTAAGTGTGAAGGGAAACAGGGATGGCAGCTGTTCAGCCTTGCAGATGATGTAAATTTATCACAACTGTGCTTTATAACATTCATTTCATCAGTATGGACTTTCATTTTAACCAAGCAATGTGTACAGTAACGTTAGGCTATTTTACAAAAACAATGAAACACTTTATGAATACAGCTGCACCGCTGATTAGTTAACATTAATGCCTCTCAATTCCAAAGCTGTTCAAGTCACTATGCTGTTGAAAATAAAAAAAGCACTATTAAACACAACAAATAATAATTTTCTGACCCACAAACAAGATACTGTGAGTCACCAACAGTAAGTTTTAACAGAATTTCATTATATTTCATTCTGTGTCCTACTTCTCTTTTGTAAATACATAGCCGACTACATTTTCTCCCCACGTCCCTCCCCCAACACTCATTTTGGTCTGTTATCCTTTGCTTTCTGCATTCGCGATGTATTCTAGTTCTTTGATATCCTTCCGTGCTGTCACTGTCACATTTCTTTCCTTATCCTTCTATTTTACTGTTCCCTTCAAACCTCTGCCTCCTCTCCCCTTCCTCCTACTCACTACCCCGCGCACGTCCAGGTCTGTTTCTACTGATAAGGCGCTCACTTACACACTGGCAGAAAAAAAGATAATGACGTTGATAGTTAACATCACAGCTAACCGCTTTTTCACTGTAATATAATTTCTAATAAAGTAGTCGTCAATCTCAAGATGATATGAGTTGTAAAGCAGTGGAGAGGGGAGGAGTGAAGACAGTGAGGGGAGAGGTGCATTTTGTTGTCTGGTTTCTAAAAATCCATTTTGTTGGAATGAAAACAGAACTATTACCTGTCACGTTACCTCGGGTAGAGGTGCAGATTATTTGCCTTATCTAAACAGCAAGGGTGAATTCCATATACCAAACTTGGACATGGAATATTTCACTCTATATTAAGAAATATAGCTGTAGTGATTTAGCATTTAGTCTAAAGGATGTATATGATGATGTAATTAATTTTAGCTATAACGTTTTTGGAAAAATGACCCCAATTGGTGTGTATTGAAAAACTGATAATTCGTCTGGAAAACAAAAAACCTTTACAGCATCATTATAAAAAGAATATTTTGCTATTTACTAAAAAGAATACATCTCCATAAACATTTATTGTGCTCAGTCTAAGTGTTTTTTATCACATTGTAAAAGCAACAATGTCCCTTTAATTAAGTTCAAGTCACAGGCAGAGAATTATGTGAACCTAATCAGAAGAGAGCCCTGTTAACCACATCTTTCATTTGTTTCGTCATTTTTGCCAAAGATGAAACTAGAATTATATTGTGCAACATGAGGACACACAGTCTGTCACAGAGAACCCCTCAGCTGTTCACAGCGATGAAAACAATTGGCCCACATCAAAACCTGTAAGTCTTTGACCTTAATTTGGGTACATTTCCTTCCTTGTGTGTGCCAGCTTTATGTATGTTCTATATGAGGAACCCACATTCCCAGTTTAGAGTTACTGGAAGAGGAATAGCATGGGTCATACGAGTAGTGGCTGGTATTTTCCATGGGTGAGTGTGGTCACAGAGGTAATTCTACTTGGCTTTCAGTGGGTCTTTTAAATTGGTCAAATGCAGGGAAGCTGCCAAACACAACAGGAACAAACAAGGCTGTGATTAGTGTGATGGCACGGCTGACTGTCTGGGACAAAACAAAGGCAATTAATCAAAGATAGTGGCTACAGTTACACCATGCTGATTGCCATCATACTTTGAGGTGGTATTCACAACAACCTGTTTTCACCACAGTGAAAATACTTGTACTTAAGTGGACCTAATATCAGCACCCTCACTTGCAGTGAGAACTTATTTGTTTGAGACAAAATAATGCAATTTCTTAAAGAACATAAATAGTAAAGTCAAATTTCCAGGGGTATGATTTAGTTGCATTGTTTAATTTTAATAATAATTGTTTATTTGGTCATGCTTTTTGCGGGTATTTAGTATGAAACATTATTTTACATTTTGTTAATTTTAAACTGCAAAGGAAGTCTAAAATGGCTTAGTAAAAGAAGCGGGGCCATTATTCAAAACAGATGAACTTATAAGTGTGCTCTTAGAATGTTAGTTGTTAGCTTTATGTGTCATCGTTGTTGTTATTTGCTTTATGTGTTAGTGAGCTAAACTCGCTCTGGTGCTCTGCAACTTGTGCAAAGTGCTTATAAGCTCATTAGGGTTGATGATGGTGGCAAAGTGAGGCATAACTTTGGACCACTGCGAAGACTTTAGAGTGAATTAGTTTTGTTTTCACATTTTGAAGAATTAGGCATAGCACCTTATAAAGATCATAAAAGTTTATTTTACATAACACAACAGACATATTCAAACAGGAGCAATAGAAAACTTTTTGCTACTTTCTACCGTTGCTATATCTTGAATTAAATTATTCCCTTTACCACTTTTAGCTGATCAAATTTATCTGATAACCTTCTTGTCTTTGGTCCAGCACTCACCATTCAAATGTCATCCCAGTCTCTCCACTTCGGCTCAAATTCCCCCTGAAAGTCACATGAGGAGGTGAGAGAGACACACAGGAAAAAATAAACATTTCCCTGATTTTCAACCAGCAGTAAGTCACCACACTCACAAGTAACATAGTTTAAGTTACTTCATCATGTTAGCATATTTGGAACAGTGCACCTGCAATAGCTGCACTCATCAGTAAAAGCAAATCATTAACCCAAAAATGTGCGAGTAACAAATGTGACCCCAAATAGTGTTAGTACTTTATCAAACTGATGCTTAGATAATCAAAGAGTTCAAATGAGAGATGCTTAGAACCTGTTCTGGAAAGAATGAAGCATATTGCGTAACTGTCATCTTAATGCAGGTAAAATAGGTCACAAATGTTGGGATTTTGTCTGTTACGCCTGTCGAAAAGCATGTATTATGATGTCTCAGATCAAAATGTGGGTGTGACAGGTTCTTAATATTACAGCATCTTAAAGTAGGTTAGCATTTAAATAGTCCATTCTTGACATCATACGCCAAACTTGTGCTGCTCTCAGACTAGAGCTGATAAAAATCAGCTGCCACAGTGTGTTGTGTGTTTACAGGTTGCAATCTTCCCGGAGCATCATGACACACACGGCCGTGGCATCAGAGGTCAAAGGTCAGACTCCTGCGATGAGTTGTTAACTGACCTCGGGCAGACCATCCGGATAACAGTGACTATTTCTCAGCATGATCTGATTCTACATGGAATCTGGGCGCAATGTATCTTCAGGCTTACATTGATATCCATGATACATGCCAATAATAATCACAGAAAGGTGTTTCATCATTTTAATTCAAAGTCAAACTTGAATTCAGATTCAATCCAGATAATAAAGTGTCTAATAATAGTTACTAGTTACTTATTCCAATGATTTATCTGGTGTAATGTCACACCCATGTTTGTATTATCATGTTATGGATAATCAGTATTTGAAACTGATACCGGCTGCAGCCTTCCATCTCTCCAGGACCTGTGCATCTCCAGGACTCGAGGACAGATCACAGCGGACCCTTCTCACCTGGACATAGACTGTTTGAAGAGAACCTCCTGCCACAAGAACAGTTTCTATCCCTCGGCTGTTGGACTCATGAGCACTTTAGAACACCTGCCACTTAAACAATAATATTATAAAAGAGCTATCTACATGTACTGCCAATTTGCACTACTGTCTATCCAAGTGTACATTTCTGTATATAGTCTTAGTTTGTTTTATTTTATTTTATTCTTAATCTTATGCATGCCTCTTTTTATATATTTTTGCTAATAATAATGTAATGTTTTATGTTTCACCTTACGCAAAAGCAAGTTCCTATGTTTGTGAATTTTGATCACTGACAATGGCAATAAAGCGATTCTGAAATGTGCGTTTCAAGAACAATAAAGGTCTACTACATGGGCTATCAGATCGTTTTTGGTGGAAAAGGTTTCTAAGGTCAACAATGTTTTTGAAATCAAGGTGTTTTGACTACGATCCGGAAGTAATTTTAATTCTGAAGATCTGGTTTGAGGAGTTAGAATTTACACTAACCCACCCTAAAGGAGGAGTTTTAACTTGCCAAGTCTGTTTCTTTGCAACTTTGCAACTTCGTTGCCCCTGAGCGGTTTTCAAAGGCTTGATCAGTTTCTTTCTGAAAATCTAGCAACCCTGCTTGTCAGACTTCAGGTAGTTTGATTCTGTAACATATGTTGGGATGAAGGATGCCAGAGTTTTGCCCCAACTCCAATTAAAGGATTCAGTTTGTTGCCGTTAGGCACTATTAACAATTTCCTATTAAAAGATGTAAAACCTCTTGTCAAATTAGGCTGTTATTTGCTGTGGTGAGCCTTAGAAGCTGGACGTAAGTAAGATTTTGGCAGTAGACGCTGTTCTATTTCTAATTGGCCATTCACTCCCCCCAATAGCCCAATCCTTTATCCCACCTAAAGCAACTATTGTTTATTAAATGTTCAAATGAGCTACTCGAACAGACTAGGTAACCAAAGGAATTCCTTGTGGTTATTTTCATTTGTGACTCGCTGCCTGCTTTGTGCGATTTCCCTGATGTCTATTTGGAGCGTGTCCCTCAAAGCGTAAACGTTTCATGGGTGAATTGTGAATTTAAGCAGCCGGTGCAGACGCAGATAGACAGTGAAGTGAGGGGAAAGAGATGGAGGGGGTTCAGAGGGGAGGGAGCTATGAGATGAAAGGCATGCTAAGCGCGGGAGAGAGAGACGCGCACAGAGACGGAGGCTGCGAGGCGACGGCTCCAGCAACAGCGCGCTCTTCCCCTTTCCCTCCCCTTCGACATTCACACTCCGAGATTCACGACGGGGAGAGATGGAGGGCACCGTGACCCTCTGAGTAGCGTTGTTTGGGGAAAAGGACAACATCGCCGTGTCTTTTTCCGCTCTGAACGGATGGACTCAATTTTGGAGACGTCAAGAGAGAGGGAGCAAGAAAGAAAGCGAGAGGCATGAGTGACAGGTTTGATCCCAGAGAGTGAGATAGATTGACGTGCGGAGGAGAGGCACGTGCGGACACCAACTTGTGGGTCACAATTTTGTAAACCGAAACAGCTGGACAGATGAGGAGGCACCAGGGAGCGCGCTTTAATTCTGGGTACGTATGCACGCTTCTGTGCGTTTGCGTTTGTCGCTTAATTGTCGTGCTTTATAATGGAGAAGCAACAGCGCAGATCTCCAGCCTTGACGACTACCGACTCTGACAAGTCTCCCTACTTGCCCTCAGACACTTAAGGCATTGTCATTGTATGTGTCTGTAGTTTGCCGGCTCGTGCTTAATATCTTAATGGTACATAACCGTTACGCACCATTTTGTAAGTGTTGCCTACGCTGTCACATTGACGCTTGTACACTATTTGGAAGGCTGCCGTACAAATGAAACGCTGGTCTTTATTGCTGTAACATTTGCAATTACATTTGCTTGAGTTGTTTGCTGCGCAGAGCGTTGAGTCATGAATCGTTCTTGTGTAATAAATCTGAAAGGATAGGCTAAGTTGTGCCCAAAAGCCAGGAGTTGTTTTGGATATTTGCGGGTCTCAGCTTACCCACGCGGCACTGCGGGATGCCACGGTGAAACATGACATGTTGGGCCATGTGTTATGTTACGTTGTGGCAGGGGGCATATGGCTGGTAACACACAGCAGGTATGCACGAGCTTCATCAGTCAGCCTGCGCTTGTGCACTAAACCCATACCACCCCTGAGTCTCAATCATTGTCACAGCATCTTTCCTTCACTGAATGTTTTGTCTCCCTGTGTTTCAGTGCATGTCTCCCCCCACCTCCAGTAAACCCAGATCCTATCTTCTGTTCTATCTCCCTGGCAATTACCTTTTCCTGATTCTACCCACTGGTCAGCGTGCCAAGCTACAATCCCCTCTGGTGATGACAGTAATGGATGTTAAGGGGAAGTCACCCCCCCCCCCCCTCCCCCCCCTCAGATGTGTAAATATAGAAATAGATTGTTTTTGCTGCTACGCACTATCAGCTCATTATTTCCTGAATCTCATTATTTTGTTTGGGTTTCTAAACTTTCTTTTTGGCCTAATGAAAAACAAATATTTTTAACAGGCTTCAAAAAATGTTGAAACTCTGTATTTTTGTGAAAAGTAAATTCATTGCTTTGTTAAGTAAACAACATGGAAACAGCACAAGATTCCATCATAGGCACACAGTAAGCTATAAAATGTCAGGTGATAACTAAATGGAGAGGGGGGGTCAAACTGACAGAACGTTAAGGAGCAGATAAATGGCTGTGGAGCACTGGAGGTGATGGGCTGGCGTTGACAGATGCTGATGTCTTTTTCCCTGACTGGACACAGAAGCAAAGTGGAGGTTCTGAGGCAGCCCTGCAGGAACAAGAGAGAGAGAGAGAGAGAGCAACAGAGAGAACCTTTGCACCTGTTAAGGGTATAACACTATTTGTTTGCAGTACAGACATAGTTTTATTAACATTATTGAAGAAAAAGAAACAAAACATAGCTGTTCTGTAGGATTTTATAGTGGCCTAAATTTGGTTGTACACACACAAAAAACGTTTTGTTTTTAGGTCTGCTGGTAGTTTTCTCCCAATACCTTTCCTGACAACCCTCTCCACAATAACACATTAAAAGTTAGACATTTTCTGTGGTCGGAAGTACTGTACTTGACTGTAGGCCTATGTCCATAAGTCCTACTTTTTATGCCACAAATTAAAAGTCAGGTTTTACACTTACTTACTTATCTCCTGATGTCATCAACATAATCTTGGGTTGTGTTAATAACTGGAGGCCCTGCTTTGTCTGAAGCTCTGTTTCTCAAGTTTCTCAAGTAATTTGAGCTTTGTTTTAACACAATTTGACCATGAAGAACTGACTAAGTTAAAACTACAATAGCTGAGCTGACTTGTGCTGTTAAAGCACCTTTTCAAATAACATTACTGTTAGCATTAGCCAACTGTTTTAATTAAATAAACTACTCTTTTTTTGGAAAATCAAAAGGACTATGCGCACTTGTATCATACACTGGCTGCTGAAAATGTATTGTTGAAAGGATTTTTGTATTTCTTCTTGACTTTTCAGACCATCTAAAAACTAATGTGTGCCATAAGTCACCATGGTAACGTGGTGGAACGTTCAGCCATTGAAATACATGCCTTTACCCCCTGTGTGATGTCACTGCAAAGTACCAGTTGACAAGTGGAGTCAGTTGATTTAGTGTGGGCGTGCCTGCATCCTCTGAGAATGATGCATTTGAGGTCAAATATTGAGGTCAGGGTCCTGATGATGGCTTACAGAGGCCTCTCGTTGATAAGGAGCAGTTTTACAGAGATGAGATTAGATGTTTTAACCCAAAGAGGGCAGGATCTGCTGATTGTAAAGGTGACCGAGGACGCACGGACGTGTTGGAGGAGCCTTTGATCTCTGCACTAGTGTGTGTGTGTCTTTTAGGACGATGTTTGACCTTGAGAGATCCTCTTCTTAAGGACGTCATGCTTGCAGAGGATTGCTGCGATTAGATTGCTGCAGAACGTGATTGAGGTGCAGGAGTGGACAAGGGCAACGGGACGAGAGCAGAACAAAATTGCCCAGAGCCCTCTCCCGTATATACACCAACACAGTAAAACAAGTCTTTATGAGAGTGTGCAATTACAACGCCTGGCTTCAGAGGTCAATCACTAAACTGGATTTAATGGTTAGGCTGGTCTCGTAGTGTTATTGAAGCTCAAGTGTCCATCTTGGGTGTGCTTGAGGCCAGGGCAAACCAGACTACAGTAGAAGTCTGAAAGTAGGTTACAGATTGGTTAAAGGAAGTAAACCCAAGCTTGAAGTGATAAAAGTGTGAGAAAGGTGTAACAAGGCATGTGCCGCATTGCATCATATAATCATAAAATCTCACAATATCATATCAAATTCAGATTTGGTGCTGAAATGCAGTTTTATAACAGCACCAGAACCATATCCTATTTCAGTCTTAAGTTCTTATAATAGAGATGGGCAATATAGTAAAATTTAGATAATACTGTGAATGTTGTCTTGAAGTTACGCCTAATTTGAACATCGAGTATGTTGTTTATAGTAAAAAAATGCAACAAGCTGAAGAAATAAATATTTTGTAAACTTTCAAACAAGGTGATATTTCTGCACTTTTGTGATTCATTTTACAGACATTTACATTTGTCTGATAATTAAACCTCAACCTATAAGTTTAAATACATTTCTAACACATATATGTTGGATCGAGATAATCTCATGTGAATAATGTTATCGGGATACTCCAAAAAATATCAAGATATTAATTTTTGCCAATATCACCCAGGCCTATTTTATAGACAGACCTTTTATATTTACCCAAAATATATGTAAGTATTCCATATAAGGCTGCTTGATTATGGCAAAAATTATAATCACTATTATTTGGCTCATAACTGAAATCATGATTATGTATTATTTTAAATACTTCTAAATTTAACAAAATGATTCTGTAGAGAAAGTATATGTAATGTTGTAGAAAAGTGCCTTTGCTCCAGGAATGGCAAAACAAGTGCACTTCTGAACAGAAGACCATTAATTGTATTTTCTATTACAACGTTTTTGTAACTAAATAGAGTAATAATTGAAATATTATTCTACTGTTGTATTCTACTGTAAACAACTGTTGCATTGTATTTGTATCAGTATTTTTTATCAGTTTGTAAGTACTGTATCGTTAATTGAACCAAATGTGAGCTGGATATCACAGCTCTGTCTGTTTTTCCCGTCTCTCAATCGGAGAAGATGTTTTTATAGATTAGTAGCTTGGGCCGTTTTTTGATTTTTCATGTAGTTTGTCTTCCCCTTTGACTCCCCCACAGCACTCACTTTACCTATGCAATGATTTGGCCTATAATTGCAATGGGTGCCAGCTAGTTGCACTCAAAAGCACAAACTGGTTTGTGCCTGGATCCATTAAGTTTTCATAACCAACAATCTTTAAACTGTAAATACAATGTTTCACATGGTGGTTTTCAGAGGTCATTGCAAAAATTCAAATCAGATTACGATGTGATTGGTAGGCATTTTTGAAAAAGGTTTTTATTGCACTGTCTTGCCATGGAGTGAGTCCTTGTACTTGATGTTATGAATGTTTGGATGGATTTAATGCACACTTGCAACTACCTGGGGTTAAATTTGAACCAGGTTAAGTCGACCTCCTCCTTAGGCATGGACTCCTCCATCACTTCTGACCCCCACGCTCTCACCTCACCATCTCACTCTGTTGCTATGGATTGTTTACTCCACCTCCCCTCATTCTTGCCCTTTTCACTTCCTATTTTACTTTCTTTAATTTACTTTCTGCACCGCATTCTCCCACAAGTGACCCCAGGCCCTTCTTATTCTGCTGTTCAATTTGTTGTTGCTTTCACCTGGCCGTCTGCTTCATTTTACCTCACTCTCTCTGTGAGTTGTGGGGGAGTGAAAGTGGATTCATGGTCACCTGATATCACCTCTAATTCTGCTAATGATCCAGCTTGTGTGGATTGTGTGTCTCATTTTCTTAGTCTGCTCAAAATCCAACTTCAACTTCAAACACAAGAATATAATCAAGATTATGTTTAATGGAATCTGTTTTATGCACTGCTGCAATCCTTTCCTTAAATGACATTCTCTTTAACAGTGGTCGGCCATAACACAGAGACTATTGTACGACACATTTTGATCAATATAGGTAATCATCTATAGTTCATCAATATGCCATTACAACATTTCAAGAAAATGAAATTCTTTATTGATGGATTGGATTTCAATAATGGTGTTTCTCCATTTTAGAACTGTGTGATGTCAGTAATAGGATTCTGTTAGAATTGACAAAAAAAATGAAATATGAACTGACAAACTAATAAAAGAATCCCGTGTTTCAGAACATTTTTTGTCACATGCAATCACGTTTTTGTTACTAATAATCATGTTTTGTCATGTGTAGTTGCGTTTTTGACGCTTTTAGTCAAGTTTTTGCCAACTTCAGTCACATTTTGTCACTTTTATTCGCATTTTTGTCATTTGTTTTTGAACATGTTTTAATAAATATAAACTACAGGGTTAGCACTTTGTATGCATAATAAAACAGAATATTTTGTTAGTTATTTCACTTTTGCTAATTGCATCCAAATCACGTTTTCGATTCTATTTTGAGTGTCGTGCAGCTCTGCTCCATTTGTTGTGGGACGATTGACAGCGAGAGAAGAAACTAGATCATTCTTACACTGACAGAAAAAAGGAAGACGACGTGAATAAAAAGCTGTCATAGTTTGATGGATAGCAAGGAATCAGTCCAAGATGGAAAAGATGAAAATTCTCTATTTACTATGTCTGTCAATGAAGGTGTTGTATCTTGTTGTTTAGTGTAATATGCCCATTGTTGCAGTTGTCTTTGTACAGAATCAGAACTCCTTTAATTCCCCGTCTCACTGCAGCGTCTAAATGAACAGAGTAATTAAAAAGCTGTGTTGGTGTTGACGATGTGGAGCGCTCTCTCGCCTGTTGCCTCAGTAGTCTCTGAGTGTGCGTCCTGCCTTGGAGTCTGCCCGTGTCGCGCACCTCTCATTACAGGCCTCTGCTTGAATTAAGCTCTCCAGTTTCCCAGACTTCATAAAATGTTGATGCAGGTCGAGAAGTTTTTCGGCCCCATCTCACCTGTGCCACACGTCCCTTTGCAAATGTTAATGCAGGTCAATGAGATTACCCTTTTCAACATGTGTGGGTGTGAGTGTGTGCCGTGATTGTTCAGTTGTGGAGATATACCTGGCTGCTGCTGCTAATTGAATGTTAATGCAGGTTAAATTGTGTCACCTTATGTTTTAATAATGCAGCTCCATTGATGGCCACCATCAAGCAAAGTCCTTTCTGCTGTAATGAGTCAGTTTGTTCTATTCTATGAACATTTATTCCAGCCTTATCCAATTTAAGCCACATTTTTAATTAACAATCGTCTTGATCCAAGCTTTTCCATTTATCCTGATGCTTGTTGGATTCTGTTGACAGTACAGAACACTTCCATGCAGTCTTGAGTGCATCCAGCATCCAGGACAAGGATCATCAGTCTCTGTGACCCTGAGACAAAAATACCTGCATTCCTCTCACAGACTGGGAACCACTAACTCATCCCAATGCACAGTTCAAGCCCAGGTAATCAGTCACCTCCTCCTAAGCCTCTTGGTCTAACGTGAGTCAGACAGTTTGTCTTTGGAGGAACGTGGTTATTGTTCAATGTCAAAGTTTTTACGTTCAAGTTTCTCAGTGTCAACAGTTTTGAACTATCAGAAGTGTTTTCCGAGACCTGGTTAGCTAAACTCTCCCCAACCCTTAAATGAACCAAATTAACTGTTCCTTAACCTAACTCTAATCTATATTGAAAAAAAAAAAGTCAGTCAGTCAGTTTAAAAATGAATATGGTGTAAATGTTTCAATGATTTACATCACAATTATCAAAGCATGTGTTATTTTCATTGTAATATGAGGCTGTTGTACAATATTATGTAGCATTATATTTACAACAATATCACACTTTAGGATTGTTTAAATTAGCTGTTTATTGTCTTTTTCTTTGAAGTGGACTTTTGAAACACTTGATTGAATGTATATTTTGCTATAAACTCTGTCACACTCAGAGCTTTAGACTAATTTAATGATATCCTCATTAACCAACTGTCCCAGTGAAATGTGTAAGGGTTTGAACACAGGCTCATGATGGTTACAGTGACGCCATCTGCAGAACACAGCTCTGAGGCACCGGGGGCATTATTCATTAACAGTAACCACATGACTTGTACGGTCCAACACCTCGTTCACGCACGCTCACACACAAGGTCAATCATTCTCGCTCGTCTGATTCACTCTCCTTTTGTCATTTTTTCATCTTGTTTCACCACTGCCTTTCTCATACGTGCTGCTAATAATTGCTGTATTGCTATTGATTGCCTTCCTGATCTATGTTTGGTTTGGAGCTAACATTTCTAGCCACTACTTGCACAGCTGATGCCAATAATGGAGAGCCTTGACCTAGTCCTTCAAATTGGATTTTAATGATTCAAATATCATTTGTGGCTTCCTGCCTGAGCTGAATTGATAATGTGAACATGGCGGTGGCACTTCCATAGAAATTACGCAATAGTACCTTAAAGGACATTTTATCAGTTTGAACACTTACAACATATACAGGTAATATATCTAAGAAATATTTTAATTCTTTTGTTCACAGTAGAAAATAACACTGTATTTTACCTTTGTAAACAAGAGATATTTGCCAATTTTAGTACAATTTGCACTGATTTTTATATTAGATGGATATTATATTTTAAGGAATTTAAACACATGTTATGTCACATTGCAGATCAAATGTGTTTGTAATTTGCCAATCCTGTTTTACAAACACACCAGACCATTATTCTTTCGTCTGGTGTGTTTTAAAGACTAGATTTTGTGTGAAGTCCTTGAGCACTGACCCTCATTCCCCACGCAGACATACATTTGGCTTTGAGGAAGCACAGATTCCGACATTACTTCTGCCTGGCTGCCACACAAACAGCCCTGAGCCCGGGGACTCAGCACTCTCTCAGAGCCGCACATGTGCGTCACCCACACTACTGTATCAGCGGTCACTCGGGAGGCCTGACCACATGTATGTCTTTGTCCTTTATATGGTGTCGTTCTTTAAAAAGACCAATGTCAAAATCAAGCACTAGTAGTGCTTTTTAAGTTGTTCTGAAAGCTAATCAGCCCAATACATTACAGAGCATTAGTCAATAACTAACTTGTGGAAAAATCTAAATCATATTGGCATGTATTTAATAGCATGAGTGGAACACAACAGCCTTACAAACAACATTTGGCTGGTTTAATGGTATGTAGAATAAATACTATCACAATCAGAATTACTTTTATTTCTTCCCAAGAGACAAGACATTTTTTTACGGCTAAATTGACACATTTTTACAGTAGTAGCTGTTTGCACAAATTCTATCTTTAAATATCATCAAAGGCACCTTTGATGCTTGGTCTGCATTAACAAAATGTGAACTTTTTCTTCTGAGCTTTAGACTAGTATTTTCAGTAGAGTGCAACTCTGCGTTTATAATGCGCAGATATTTTGCACTTTTATTTCTCTTTGTTCTTCTGACGACTGACATTACTTTCAAAAGACTCTTAGTGGCTTCTGTGGGCACATTTCCTTTCATGCACACAATTAATTTAAATTATTAGCATATTAGTCATTTCTTTCCTCTTGGGTTTGTCATCGCAGCCCAGGTTAATTGCTGTGTCACTGGAGGCCTCGTGTGGGAGGTTTTGTCTGTTATGTCTCGATTTACCTTTTTATAAGTTTTCCAGCCTCTCACAATCTGTCCCTCGCTGCAGAGTATCGTCTCCTCTCCTCCTCCCTTTAGAATAGGCAGTCATGAATTTATTATGGAAATCAAAATAGAGCAATGCTTCTTTGTCTACTCCGATTCATGCCATTGGTTCAGAATAAATAATTCAGTCACCAGGGGTTGAAATTAGGATCGGTCTGAAAAACTGAATTATTTTGGAGCTCGGCACAATTGAACCTATTTTGGAGCGGAAAGCTGTCAACACCTTTCCCGCAGCGTCCATTCTTTTCTTCATTCACTTGTCTGGGTGTATTATTTGTCGCACCAGTTTGCCTTCTATCTCACACAGATACAGCAGATTCTTCTTTGTCTCATAGACTTTGATGGGAATGCATGCTAAGCAGATAGAAAGGGCATTTGGTGTATGCTCGGGCTCTGAGCTATATCTCAAACTTAGCTGCAAATGGAAAATTTCAGGAATAGAGACTGAAATATGGACTTCCATCTGATAGAGAAACGACTTGGTTTGTGGTTTTATCTGGTGTTGTCTGCTCTTTTTGACGAAAATTTGAATATTGGGTATATTATAGTAAAGAAAAAATGCTACACAAAGAGCTCACAAATATTTAAAAAAAAAAAAGGCAATTGATTTGACAGGCAGTAAAAGCTCAACAAATACTTAAAAAAAATATGTTTTAACACATTTTTGTTAGATTTACATAATACTGTATCTTCTAAATATTGTTAACGATATATATATATATATATATATATATAATTTAAAATATATATATATATATATGTCATCCTCATTTATGCTCTAGACAAATTAATTAAAGTCAAATTGGGTTACTCACATAATAATAATAATAATCACATAAACAGGAAAAAGTTGACCTAGTTTTAGAAAGGTCTTCATCTATGTCAGTATAAGATCACGGTAAGGTAATATCGAAGAAAGAAGAAAATTACAGTATATTCAAAAAAGTGCAAAGTTTTGTATCATGACAACAGTAACAGTATATCATCTTTGATAAAACTGTAACTGTAAATAGTTACTAAATCATGAGCTAAAAGGATGATTGTGAAGATTGCATTGTTAGTGCACTGTTTCCCCATTCCAGGTCTTATGCTACCTGCATTGTATTTCTGTCGTCTGAGAGCTCAGTTCCCTCTCTATCTTGCTGTCTGTCAGATTCAGTACACAGGACTTACTTAAAGTGGTGATTAAAGGTGCTGCTCTGTGGCTGATGGCTTTGATGGTGAAGGAGGCAGGAGGCAGCTCATGTCGGCCCTCTCTCAAAGACCTCCACTGATCTTGTTACAGAACAGTCTGGCGTCTGGAACATTTGACTTGGAGTTGGCATTTTAAATGGCAGTTATTGAATGCTCTAAATCAGACTCTCAGTTTGCGTTTGGTGCTCCCTCAAAGTGAAATCACCTCACAGCCTGCTTCATGTGGGCTGTTGTAGCAAAAGTATTGTAATCGTATTTCAACATTAGTATTAGTTACACAAGTTGTTTTTTTTGACAGAGGCTTTATTATTTTCAAAATCTTACACATCCTCTTGTAGTGTAGTCATGTGTTTTCACACATTATCCCATTTTGGATATAACTCCTTAAATCCTTCTCAGGACTGGAAAATCAGCTAAAAATATGCTTTAAAATAAATGCTTGTGGTCTTTAGTAAAAATAAATAAATAAATAAATAGAATGGATAAATGTGAGTGGTATATGTAGCCCCCTAAAATGAGACAGTAAATTGTACCTTAACTTTACTGCAACATTGAGTTGAGAATTGAGAGATCCTTTAATTGTCCCACAATGGGGAAATTCCAGAAGAAGCAGCCGTTTCCAGCGCTAACAAAACTCTCATGTACATGTGACAAACATGTACTGTTTGTCTGTCTTACTCTCTCTCTCTCTTCTCTCTCTCTCTCTATATACACATATACACATATATAAGCACATCATTATTGTAATATCTTCAGCACATTCGTGATTATCTGTACCCTTTTTCTCCCCTTTTATTGTTTCAGCTGCTCCTGTCTAATAAAAAAAAAAGGGGAAAAAAAGCAGATTGTCGCAGAATGAGATCACAATATTGACCAGTCCAACATAAATACTAATAGAAATATTTTCAATAAGGCAGTATATTCATTTATTCATTTCATGCTTTGTAAAATCAACCACCCACATGTACATACTGTATATGATCTGCACATGCACAACAACATAAGGTCCATCATACACTCGGATACACACTTACAGAAGCATCTGCGCACTCAAGTGATGTTTCTCTTGGGGCATTAGTGAGACTTTTTAGCCCTGACCATGTAAACGCAAATGAGGCACAACAGAGCTTTGTGATAAAACAGTAATCACAAGTGTTTGAATTGGGACCCTCAACTCTGCAGGGAGGAGTGTGTCAGCCACTGTCCCACTGCTGTCTCGCACGCACTAAAGCACACAACAGTATGGTCCACCTCTCAACTCCTACGGGGAAATATAACATAAGGCTGAGACATAAAACAAGAACAAAAACTGTGTTAGTCAGTTGTAATAGGCGGTTTGGCTAAGTTTTAGTTAACGATAATGACATTCTGGGAGCTGTGCTGAAAAGATCCAAAGTCAAGGATGTACCATGGGACAAATGTCACAGTTGTCAGTAATGAGATCATCCGCCCAGCAGGACTTTCACACTCTGTTCCCTGACTCTGTGGATGCCTCAGCCTCTAAAATTACTGCTAAAATACATACTTTTCTGACTGGCAAAAAAACAAACAGTTAATCTTCTTTTCTGTGGGCGAGTTCACGCCTGTCTTTAGTTTAAGACCAGTTTAGTCCTCTAGTCCTGTACTAGTCGTGGTTTAGTTCAGCTGTAGTCCATGTTTAGTTTGGGATTTTGTCCTGGTTTAGTCCAAATTTCGATGTTTTGTGTGTGTGTGTGCGCAAGTGTGAAGGCACATCCTATACCAAAGAACCAGCTAATTAAGACACAAGGGAACGTGAACTTATAGAGGGGTATCATGGCAATTTATCAGTAGACTTCTGTCAAATCTTTGTACACTAAAGATGGATTGCTATTTCCTAGGGACAGGATGAGTTTACTTATTTGTGCTTTTTGGATGATTTACTGCGCAATACATTTTTTGCTGTGCAGTGTGCATCTTTAGCATCAGAACTTTGGAAACTATTCATGAATTTGCATAGGAGGATCGTACTGTATTGTAAATTGTCAGGTTGGTATTGGCATTGTAAACGATTGAAATGACTTTTGTGCCCATTATTTGTCCAACATGAAACATTAAAGAATAGTGTAATTTAAGATGAGACACAAGATCCATGAAAACAAGACTAGAGGAGGTTTTGAGATATATCAAAATAAATAAATTGTGTGGTTCAGTTGACAATCTTGTCCCACAATGTGTATTTCATATTTTTTCTGTCATTCTGGCACTGCTTTGCGGCTTCTCAAGTAATTTTAGCTTCTCAGCTCACCAGTGTTAACTCTAATGTACACATAGTAAGAAAATTTCACACAATCAGGCACACAATTTCCACATGTGTGCTTGATCTTTTGGCTGTTTCTAGTTGTGACACTAGATATTGTTCCATCCTGCTATTTCCCTGGCTAATCTAAATGATCTAATATATTTTTTTTTATTACAGTGTGGTGTGAACATACTGTAATAGTGATAGACCATCTCTTTTCCACACTCTTTGATTTTGTGAAATTCTTTCGGGAAACAGCACAATTTTTGACTGATTTATTTCTCAAAGGCATCATTTTCGTACAAAGACAGCCTGATCTAAAATGTTTTTTTGTCCCTTCGTCATTATTTTACAGACACCCTGACAGAGCTGTGAACTCCAGCATTATACCACATTGCCTGCAATCATTGCACTCACCCTGAACTGTCCCCAACCTGCCCAGAATCGCCCAGCCTTCTCTCTTCTGGACTTACCCTCTTTTCATCTACTCTTATCAATTCTTATCCATTATTTTCATCACTCCTCCATTTTGTCATCTTACAAAACATTTGCTCTGCCTGTTTGGTGACCTTTGCAGAAACCTTGTCCCTGGTGACACCTCCTCCTCTTCCTCCCACAACGATCTGCGTCTTGTTCTGGCTTTCGGTGCAGCGTGTTTACTAAGACTTCACAGCTTTTGCGTGTAAGCCGTACATGTGTGGAAGGAACGAGGTATATTTGGCCTCTTGGGAGAATCTAGTGAGAAGAGGATTCTGGGAAGTCTTGTCTTGGCTCCTTCTGTCCTCGGTAACACCCGCTCCTTGCCTCTCGCACTCCACGCACGCTCACTCACGCTCCATTGGTGAGCAACACGACATGCTCAACATTGTTATCAGTGCTTTGGGACGGCTGCTTTTGTTTCACTACTACAAAGGATCCTAGTGCCCATTCTCCCCTCCTCTGCTAACTCCTTTCTCTTTTCTTCACTCTGTCTCCTCACCTCCTTCCTTTTTTTATCCCTCTTTCCCCCTTTCATCTACACGGTTTAAATGGTGGCTTTGATTGGTTGTTTCTGACAAATCAGGGAAAGGAACAAGCCAATGAGCTTGCAGGATATCAGGGTCACTATTATCCGTGAAGCCGTGCATTTACCCTGCCGTCTTCTTCCCAGCCATGTTTGCATATGCAATTCTCCATTCTCCAGTCTGACTGCCCACACATTTCTTATGTACATGACTATACGCTTTGTGCATGTTTTATTCACAGCACTTTGACTTTAAAAAGGAGCCCTGCGCTGGTGTAAGGAGAGATTGTGAGTTTTGCAGTAGACTATATGCATCCAGGTCAAAGCGATGTAAATTTTAATTATAAAGTCTCCCCCCGTCGATGTGGATCAGACCTCATGTTGCTCTTCAAAGACAGTAGCAAAAGTCTATCGCTCCGTCTCCTCTCTTCCTCACACTGTTGACTGAGGGGTGTATTTTTATACCATAAACTGGCCTGCCACTCAGTCTCACATGTGCAAATGATGCCAGGTTTTCCAAGTTTATGTTAATGCAGTTATAGAAATCCTTCTCTGGATTGTGCTAGAGTGAATGTAATCTGCACACATCTTTATTGTATGGACTTTTCTGCGTGATCAGCACAAAATCAATAATATTCTGTTGAACATGGCTCGGTTTTGAGCTAGAAGTGGGCAATATTGACTAAAAAGATTATAATGATATTCAGACATTTTATTCCCAATGCACCAGGAATGCAGGGCTGTGGTTTAGTTTTAGTTTTGTTGTTATCGATGGTGTCTTGGTTGACCAAAATTGTACACAAAACACATTTTTGGGGGGAATTTTCACGGATTTTCACACCAGCAAAAAGGAGAAAACATGCAGTGATTTATTTTGTAATTTGTGAGTGGATGGTGAGTTTAATCTGCCTTTTTACAGATAAATGCACTGTTCACTAGAGTTTTACTGTTTAAATATTTGTAATTGTGTAATCTCCTGTGATCTTTTAGTCTTGTCAATGCACTTTAGTTACATGGTCAAATCATAGAGACACTTAAAAGGTCTGAGAGTTTCTGCCAGCACCACACCCCTCAATGCAAAGGGCATGTCTCGAGTTTGATTGTTTGATGTCGCACCATTCCTATTTTGTTCACTGACAATGGCAATAGAATTTTTCAGATTAACCACAAAATGCCACAGATATCACAGCATTGTTTGATTACACTACATGTTTCAGACAGTTTTATTTTTAATCATCTCTTAGGTAATTCTTTATATTTTTTATTTAAATTACAGCCGAAAAACTCGTTATTCTAATTTTGCATACCTCCAAAACAACAACTGTTTCTCCCACCTCTTGTTTAGTTTGAGTGCAAGATCAAGATGCTAATGATTGTTGTATTACTGTAGTTTGATTTGAGATAGTAAAAATTCAGTGTATTACGGCTTTTGTTTTTAAATTCGGTGCGTCATGGATTTTCAAATAGTGAACCTGACCTTAGACAGGATTGAATGGTATATTTGAAGTAACTGAGCGCAGTATTTGGCTTTTTACATATTCCGATGCTCTGGAAATTGCATGTGGTCTTTCCAAAGCCATAATGTGGGTGCATCAGAGATCCCCAGCCTCTGATGTGCCTTTCCAACCCAGCATACAGCCTAATTTGCATCATTAGATTTCTTCAACTGTGGAATGGCTTTGACCTTCCTCGATCATTAGTGACAGACGGAGACACACTGCCCCTTGTGCCTCTCCTCCGTGTTGCCTTTCCCCGGCTCCTCTCCATCTAGCATATGCACTTTACTGTCCTCATTGTCCGTCATGGCCCTCCCGGTGCACTATACCCATCACATTATGCGGGCGCTTCTATTCTTTCTATTTCAATATTCAACCTTTCATTGCCTTTCATCTCCTTTTCAAATTCTCAGTGGCATCAAGGAGGTGCTTGAAGATCCCCTGTATCTGCCTTTCACTCACTTAACCAAGCAGAGAATTGAAATAATTTTCTCCTTGCTGATACAAAAGAGATCGAAAAATACACTATGTACATTCGACGGTGGTCCGTAGGGTAAAGTGATGTTGTCTCCAGGGAGTTGCTTGCCTTCTGCATCTATTATGAGGCGTACAGACGTGTTTTAGTTCCCAATCATGTGCCCCACAGATCGCCCCACCGCTTTCTTATCTGCAAGCTCATTAACCTACAGCAAGGAACCCACACCCCACTCCATATCCTGTCTGCTGCTTTGCAATCAGAGCAGTCGTGATGGAGTTTGGTGCTTCTGCTAAAGCTGTTTACCGTCTTTTTTGCAACATCCCGTAATAGTCATAACCTTGAAATATCTTCCTAGTTTTCAGAGCAGAACCTCCGAACGCGGTTTCCTCTGCTCCAGACAAAGCGGCTGCGATGCATGGGTGAGAAATATCGCTAATGAGTCATGCTAATGCCACACCAGTAATAAGGGCACACAGCTCCGGAGGGCAGGGCTAATTCCAGACTCATCACTCACTTGTCAAACCAGATGCCACTCAAAATGAAAGTTATGGACTATTTATTTCCCCTCCAAGACCAGTCAAGTTAGATGAAATCTTTAATGCTATATTTAGAAACTGTGTAACTTATGTAAATAATAGCGTGCCTCAGTGTGTGACCGAGTTTTTGGCTCTGTCTTGCTATATATAAAGCTGTACAAATGTGTAACAATAGATTTACTCCAAAAATCCACACTATGACCTATTGTGCTTTTGTCCGCTATATAGTTTTAATCTATGACATCCATGGATCATTATTGTTATATTTTGGACATTTTTTTTTTGTCCCAATCTTGATCTAAAACGACTTAATACAAAACAAGTCTGCTTACTTCCGCTGATTTACACCAGCCACTTCATGTTACGTCGGCCTGTGGAGAGCTGCAGTTCAAAAGTTTTTTTTTTTCTCATTTGTATCACATTGGTGCTGCAGACTCCTACGTGGGTCAACGTTTAAGAAAATAAAATTGCAGAAGGATATAAGTACAGGCGGGGCATGTATCGGGGTGAATCTGTACAGTCGGAGCAATAACATCTTGTCCACAGGAGAATTAGGTTACTCAAATATGCATGAATCAGTACAATTTTGAGTGGTATCGTGGTGAGGGAAAACAATTATAATATGGTTAAAAGTTCCTAATTGTCCATTTTTGCACAATAAAACTGCACAAAAAATGTTGATGTAATATTTCCTGTCAGTTAATTGTTATTCAGATAGAGACCTCTGTTAGTATTAGCTGGAATATCTCCTCATCGTAACCAATTAAAACATTCTTGAAAGTTTCAAATGAATTGCTCTATTTGAAAGGCAATATAATACATTGGTAAGATCTGGTTCCCTATAGACCTTGTGCTAACCTCTTTGTTGCTCCTATTTTTACCCATGTGTGTAACTCGCTGCTGTTGCTAATAGTGTAATAATCCCTGCACATGCTGGTTAATTACGCCCCAGGAAAACCAAAATGAAATGCTTTTCTCTGCCACGTTAAAACAGCCCTTGTAAATACAGGCTTATTTGTGCATTAGTGGTGCACATAGCAGACTTAATGATGTGTAAGTCTCTCACTTTGCAGAACACCTGGCACGTGTCCAGACCTCTGAGCCGAAGCATCGCTGGCTCTTGAAAACATTACACATCGACGAACGCGTGAAGACATCAGAGCGATTGGGCTCCGAGCTGAACTGAGACCATAGAGGTGTTTTTGTTACATTTCTCAGATGCTGACGAACAACTGTGTAGCACCTCCAGTCTGTACGATAATGAGGCCTATCCCGGCTAACAGTACATCACAGATAACTGGTAAATACATCAGAATAATGTGCTAGACTTTTGCCGCAAGGAAGATTGTTTGAATCTTATACGCATCAAAAATGTCTTTACTGAAATAACTTCTTCGGAAAAGGCCAGGAAGGGCTGTGAAGTGTATTATTATTTTCACGTGAGATGCACTCTTAACATAATATGCTCTGTGTTTATGCACCATGTCTAAATTTAGTGATGGGTGACTTTTGCAGGAATGTAAACCAATCTTGTCCTCTTTTAGCCTGGCATGCTACTAATGCCGGAGGCCTATAGGCTAAAATGACCAGCAGACGGGAGATTTACGACCTTTGATCTGAACATCACATGACCTCATCTGGCTTTAGGAGGGGAAAGATGATGTCATTTATCAGGAATAAACAAAGTTAGGCACAGGAGCATACGCACCGCTGCAGTTCACTAGTGTTATTTAATTTAAGTGTGTGTGTTATGTAATAGTTTTGTGTTTTTTGTCAGAGCAAATCTTGAAAAAGTTTGTATAAATGTTGGTGATGGCAGATGGCAAAAAGAGTAATAGCCTTAAAATGTCCATGCAACTGATTTGCTATGGTGCCCTGGACAGACAGAAAAAGAAACAAATATGCTAAATAAAATAGAGAGGGGTGCTGCACGGTGGCAGACCGGCTAGAGCTTCTGCCTCTCAATAAGGAGATCGTGGGTTCGAATCCCGCACCACCCCAACATCGTGGTTTCGAATTCTGAACCACCCCAACATCGTGGTTTCGAATTCTGAACCACCCTAACATCACACGATCTCTCTGGGTGGAGTCTGCATGTCCTCCCCGTGTTACCGTGGGTTCTCTCCGGGTTCTCCGGCTTCCTCCCACCGTCCAAAGACATGACTGTGTAGGTTAATTGGAAACTCTAAATTGTCCATAGTGTGTGAATGTGAGAGTGAATGGTTGTCTGTCCTTGTCTCTGTCTCTCTGTGTCAGCCTTGCGACGAGTTGGCCACTGTCCAGGGTGTACCCCGCCTAAGGCCCAAAGTCACTGGGATAGGCTCCAGTCACCCGCGACCCCTAACGGGAATAAGCGGTAGAAAATGAATGAATGAAAATAGAGAGAAAATATCATGATAATAAAAGATAATATTGAAACAACTTTATGTCCATGTTACAGTGACACTAAAGTAGAAAAATAAAAAATAAAACCTTTTCTAAATATACAAAATCTTAAAAAAAAAAAAAAAAAGTATGCTGCAATAAATAAAATAGTACAATAAAACCCTTTCAGTTGTAAGTTAATATCTATAATTACCCTCTACAGCTCAAATCTTATCGTACAAAAAAAGTAGCAAAACCTTTCCCAGTAGTGCAAAGAAAGGGTACACACAATAAATATTGGGTCCCAAAATATTGTTCCAGATTTTATTAATTGAACGATAAGCATTTGGAGGTAGCAATCAATCCCTTCATCCCTCGATTAACCCTTGTAGCCATTTACTATATCCTCCATTTATTTCAATTCAATTTAAAGGTACCTGTCGCCATTATTAGGACACAAATCTGGTTCCCATGGCTTAAATCCTTTATTATTAGATCAACAACATGCTTTAAAATTAAGATCGGGTTAAAATAGGTTACAGTTTTGGTTTAGGTTAAGTCTCCAGAAATGCACGTCAATGCAGTGTCCTCATAAGATATGCAAACCCAACGTGTGTGTGTGTGTGTGTGTGCGTGTGTGTACTGTGTAGGTGTGTCTGTGTGCGTCTTGGTCTTCACACTCTCAGTATGCCTCTCCACATGCTTTGTTTTGAGCCAGAGAAAAACAGGTCAAAACGCCGCTGGATATGAGAAAGATCAGAAAAAACTCCCGCTAATTAAAACTGCCAGGCCTCCAAGTCGAAAAAAAAAACTTCATTGACTCGTTTGCCATTACATCATTGTTACATTTAAATCTGCAAAACAACAACACGGGGCTGTCTGAGAGGCATCTAACTGCTGCTTCATCCAACTTTACAAAGAATGCTCGAACAAACTGGCAAACACTTGGAAATAATTAATACTTCTTTCATGTTGATGCAAATATGTCCTCCAGCTTGCGTTTGTGTCAAATTGGTATATAATGGCAGCAGATGTGTGGTTTTTCATAAAGAAATTGAGGTTTTTGAATTGAGGTTTTGAAGTGATCTATTTTGCGCTGCAAGTATTTTTGTTTTTTTTCCTACGTTGTATATTTACTGAAACCGTCACAAAGAGTTCTCCCCTTCAGCTCTAAAAAGAAAAAGAAAGTACGTATTATTCTGCACTTCAAACGCTCATGGGATTTCTCATTAAGATACTGTCAAAGCTCGTTGTGGGTAGTTTGGTTTCAGGCCGTCCTTATTCTTCGTAGAAAACAGATAGACATTTTCAGTTCGACAGGTGGACAGCACTGAGCAAATAATTACACCAAGACGAGCCCACACACACATTCATTCAAGTTTGTCACAGATTTGATGGCGAGGGAATGCTCACAGCGATGGCGTATTATGAAAGGGAGCGAAATAACAACTGCTGTCTTTAGTGTGAGCAAAATGAAGGCATCTACAAAGGACCGCTGTCTTCAAACGAGTTGGAACATGCGCCTCCATCAATATGCACGTCTCTGCTGCATGTTTGATGACAGCTCGCCCTATGTCTCCACATTCAACATTGAACTCTTGATTAAGGTCTTTACATATTAAACTAGTGGAATGAGCTGCTGTCTTGTCATATTTCCTCAAACATCAGAAAAAACTAAGACGAAGAGGGTTTTTTCAGTAATGAGTCAACAAGAAGGTCTTGGGTTTTATTTGGCGGACTTGTGTGGAAATTAAAGATATGTGTGCTTTGTTATGGTATTTAGTGAACAACTACAAAGTATGTCATTATTTTACATTTTGCTTATTGTAATAATAACAATTTACACATTTTGTCCAGAGGTGTATAGAACGCAGTTACATTTACTTGAGAAACTTTTAAGACATTTTTGAGAGTACACCATACTTCTACTTTGTAATATTTTTACATGAGGAAAGGTTTTGGTTTCTTGGTCTTCCCAGTAAGTAAATCAATAGTGACAAAATTTACATTTGCAGTTCTTCCACCTTACCTACGAATATAATTTGTTTTTGTAATTACTGTGTCTCTTTTTGTTGTTGAAATATCAGAATATGGGCAGTTTTTGAATGCCTGTCAGTCTGATGAACTTACAAATCAGATTTCAAATACATTTTAAGTGCAAAACTCAGTACTGAAATGCATTAGTTAGGGTTAGGTTTTTTTTTTTATTAATAAAGTATTTGGTTGACTTCTTTTCACTTCTACTTAAGTAATTTTATTTTAATGAAACATTTCTGAGTACACATTTTGATTACTTTACCAACCTCTGTATTTATACACTCTGTATTTATACACTTATTAATAGAACTGAGAGCACTGACTTCCAGTTCAACTGCAGAACCAAAGTCATTCTTCAGCTTCAGTGTATAGTACAAGACAATTACAACACTTTTTATTATGCTTTCAGATGCTTTAATTACCCTTTCAGTTCAGTAGATTTTTACAGTAATGGTGAAATTGGTGGAACCTGGGGGTGTAAATGATACTCCTCAGTACAATCGGTGTCCTGGGACTCTACAGTCAGACTCCTGCTGCGTCTGCCACCCCTCACTGCGCTCTCACTGTTGTTCAAAGTGAAAACATACACACAGAGATGGAACGACCTCTCAGCTCATGTGCACTTCTAATCTTCATTTTATACTCATACATTTTGAGGTTTAAATAAAGATGCATTTTAACGAACAGGGAGGTAAAGGTATATGAACAGAATTAACACAAAATACAGAAAACAAACAAGGTATGCCAGCCCCAAAACACAAGGGTCACACAGGCCTAACAAAACAAAGGCCCATAAACAGAACTGGGTGACAAATAAAAAGAGACATAACATAAACCAAAGGAAGCAAAACATAAGTGCCTCAACACACACAAGTCAGACTCTGCCACTGCAGCCCTGACAAACAAGAAGACACATGGCATACTGGCCACACTCAGGCCAGCA
The DNA here is from genome assembly GCA_019453435.1 of Rhinogobius similis. NCBI lineage: Eukaryota > Metazoa > Chordata > Actinopteri > Gobiiformes > Gobiidae > Rhinogobius > Rhinogobius similis. The sequence goes on along the minus strand of CM033632.1, from coordinate 22,200,828 downwards.
GCCCCGAACAGGTGAGCAGTGAGTCCTTAAAGGTGGAATGGAGGATTTCGGGCAACAAATCAGAATCTCATTTCCTCGTGGGTAGCACAAATAACTGGTCCGCTCAGGTGTCAATCATTCTGTGCGTGCCAGTGCACGCCGGCAGGCTCGTCCTGGGGAAACGCTCGCTCCCCTGGCCGCGCATGCGTGGTTGATATGCTAGTGTGTTTATGTAGCAGGAGGTTAGCAGCGAGTTCCGTCATTGTAAGTCTAAACTTTCATCCGCGAAGTACCGAAATGGCTGAGGGACGAAAGAGAAAGACTGTTTTCGAACTTTCACAGAAGAGACGAAAGTCTGCAGAGGAAAGAAACAAAACGCGTGTTATTCTGGGGGAATCGTTTACGCGCTGGCGAGCATTGAAAGCGCAAAACAGGCTGATGCCTCCGCTGCAAACTTTCTGCTGGACAGGTAACTGTTTATCTGACTCTTTTTTTAGCTTATTGTATGTGGAGTGTATTATTAAATCTTCTTCGCGGAGGTTGTCGTGAGAAAGCGACACCAATCGTCTTGTAAACAAATGCGCATGGGCAGTGCTGCTGGGCGTGCTCGTTCACGAGGTTTGGTAGGTGTTCACTCAGGAGAAACGGGGAGGGAGGGAGGGGAACCTGCGCATGCTTTTTCAAAAAGGACTAACAGTCGCAGATTTTCAAATCGTGAAATCCTCCATTCCACCTTTAAGTATTTATTTATTTATTTTATTTTATTTTACTTTTTATTTTTTTTAATTGAACCTTTATTTAACCAGGAAAGTCCCATTGAGATTAAAAACCTGTCCTGGCCAAGAGGCTGCAAAAAGTTCCAGACATAGACAACAAATAAAATTACATACTATTATAAGCCTAAGTACTGGGGAGGGGCTGAGGTGAAGCCACAGGATTGGCCAGGTGTTCTCAGGTGTCACCAATCAGGGACCAGCCAGCTGCAGCCAATCACGATCCATGATGTAGCTCCATCTCCCTCCAGTGCAGACTCACACAAAGAAACACAATACACATAAGAAAGCGAGAACAGTAGGCCTGGGGCCGTAACAAAAAACTAATCTGATATTTTGACATTATAAAAATGTACTGGAAATGCTGGATACTGGAAATACTACAATTAAAATGTTTTGTGTAGTTTTGTTTAGTTTGTTTTTTTCTATTGCAATATGGTACACAATTATATGTCAGATATTAATTTGATCTATTTATTTTAGTGGTATAAATCTAAGTGCAGTTTTTTTTTTTTTTTGAAGGATGTTTCTGCCCACAGACTTTCTTGGATAGGACAGTACTGCATGAAATGGGAGAGCATAGACCGTATAAATGAGGTACAGCGCTAGCCCTCGCATTCCAAGTAGGAAGTAAGCACGGCAGCAGCGTGACCCCTTCAGGTCTATTTGGCTACTGTCTTTGTAAATCAATATATGAACAGTACTAACTGGCTTCAGTTGGCTCCAGCTGAACAGTATGGCATCCCTTCATCTATTCATTTGTACAGTCTATGGGTAAGAGCCGGATGACATTCAGAAAATGTCGTCTGAGCCTGGTATATGTGCTGTTGCTTAGACCACTCTTCACCCTTGATGTGGTCGTTGAAGCAATAATTTAAGTGTGATGAGGCACATCAAAGAAGTGCTGCGTCGCTGTCCGTTGGGTGTTCATTCATGTTTTGTTCGCTGTTTCTTTATAGTTGGTTGGCATCATCTCTCTGTTAGCATGAATCCTTCCTCTGGGCTGAGCTTTAGTTTGTTGGAAGCACTTAATACATTTTAGTAAACATCTCAGCCCCCATGAGGTATAGCACGGGACCCATAGTGAAATATTTGGAGGTTCACCTCAAAGTAGTACAGATTATGTCTCATTCATATTCATAGCGGCATCCAAAGTACACATTCTATATTATGCATAATAATGATGTTTGAGTGGATGGTTTCAGATGTAAATGGTGTATTTATTTCTGTATAATAAATGTGTTGGCTCTAGCATTAGTCCCTGAACAGGAAGAACAGCAGTTTGAATCCATTTCCATGACATGTCTTAGAAATCCCTACGCTTGTCAATGTTTGCCTCGAGTGTGTCAAATTCAGGTTATTTTACAAGTTAATATTTCCAATTGGAAACCTGGGCAACATTTCAGAACCTCATGTTTATCCAAGTTGGCTAAAGTTCGATTGTTAAAATATTGATAATTCTTGTGTTATTTGCCTGGGTTAATATTTAGTGTTAGACATTTTGGCTGAATTGAGCATTTTCATGGTTTATATTATTTGTATGAATCATTACACGACATAAACTGCAATATTCTGCTGATTTTCTGCTGGAACACAGAATCTCTAAGGAAATGTTACTCCAAGGCCCGAGTTCCGATCTCCGAGGACGACTGGACGACAGGAGTGGGATTCATCCCACTCCTGAAAGATGCCAGAGCGATTTATTGTGTCGATGGTTATAGTCATTTGTTTTCCTGTGGGTTTTTTATCAACAGGGGGTCAGTTTTATTGTCAGATGTTTACACTCTTAAGAAATTGCAATCCATATTTTCAGAGCAGTCCCAAAACAGTACTAGTGTTTTAAGGTCTGTGGGCTGAGTTTCGTCAAAGGGAGTGTTCTTGTCACTCGCGCCGTTGCCTTTTTAAAATAATTATCTCTATCTTGTTGCCGCACGCTGTCAGAGGCGACACGACAGCGGCGGTCAAGTGCAATGTTCACACTTTGGACTGTAATCAGCTAAAGGTCAGAGTAGACAGCGTGTCTGTGTCCATCAGGTCACACAGACGGCTCCAGTGAATCGCAGCTGTTAGTTAAAGAAGAATATTATGTACAAAGGATTCCCTGGGAGCCTTTGCACAACGTTGGTGCAACATTAAATCTAATGTGTGCTGAACAAGATGAAGTGACGTGCTTTGGAGGTGGAGCAAAGCAGAAACTAAAAGAAAAAATATGCCTGCTGTGAATTTTTACTGGTAACATATAGCTTTTATAACAACGGATTACAAGGCCGTTACTATTGACTTAATGTTCCCTATAATAAATCATCATCATTATCGTGTTTTCTTTGCAAATTTGCAACAGGAACTTTTTGTTATTTTTTAAATTTATATATTAAAATTTCATCTGTAGAGGATGGAATAATTAACACATTAGAATCATCAATGATACTAACTAACTAAGTATTTCATTCCACTCTTTATTTATTACAGCTCCTGATTTGTGTGATATGGTTCAGTTGGAATAGTGTTTACAGGGATTTTCCTGCTTTAAAGCATAGCATAGTTTCAGTATTATTGTTTATCATGATATTTTCTGTAACAATATCTCGCTCATCAAAATGTGTTATTGTGACAGGCCTAGGGACATAAATTACACATAAATGCATCTTAATTTGCCTGATACTGTTTTGCCACGTGTCACATGATTGAGTACAATTTTATACCGGATGCCCTTTCTGCCTCAAACTCACTGTAATTGGAGTGAGCAATTTGTGTGAAGGTTCTTTACCCAGTGATATAACAACAGCCTATTGTTTGAAATAATTACAAAAAAATTCGACAAAACTTATTTCCAAACTAGTTGACTGGACCTCTGTATCACAGGCATTGTGACTTCCAGTTCAGTTGTGCAGGTCATCTTTCATTGCTGATGCCAGTCTTTCCCATCTCCTACCTCCCAGGGGCAGCTCTTGCAAGGATGCACTAAGCTGCAGTGACTAAGCATATATTTAATCTAGGATTTATAGGTACTTAGCAATGGCAAGTACAAACTGTCAGCCTTCCTGTGAAATGTAAAATCCTGTCAGGTTTGCACTGTGGTTTAAAATGTTATAAATTGGACTCTAAGTTCTGTGCTCCAGCTCTAGCCTGTGGTTCATGGCTTTTTGAACGTAATACTTATTTTATTTCAAGTTATTGTTGGAGTTCTGGAAACCATTTTGCCCTTAAAAGGTGCTGGACAACCTGCTGAAAGCCGCACTACTGCCAAATTGTGGCAGTTTGTGCTCAAAAAGGATGCTCGTTCTGATGAGATCCACGCTCTGCTGGCCAAACATAAAGACTTCCAGTGTTTATAGATGACCTATTTACGGTACACACTGCCACAACTGCATGTTTTCATTTAGAAGCACACTTGAAACTAGGTGAAAGTGCTTGTTGTGGAGACATATGGCCACCGTCATCGATGTTAAGGGATGTTGAATCTACTAATGATCTGTCTGTGACTTGGAGGAAATTTTGTTTATCCAACATCTGTCTATTCATTAGGTCAGCTACCTAAAACCTAAAGTTATTTTTAGCTCCTAGACTCATTTTTTCAATTCTTCTTCATAACATCTCCCTGGACATCTGTTTGCCCGTAAACTTTGGCTCCCTTGCAGCTGGAAGTGATTTGCAAGTGTTGCTGCCGTAGCATCTGGTCAATGTTAATTTACAGGTGTGCCTTTCAGGTGTCCTGTTGTGTATATGTGTTTTAGTGCTTGTGTATGTCAAGACAACACCAGCTACAGGCCTGCGCCTGTGCACAAAATCCATCAGGACAAACCATGAAAGCCCCATTCATTCACCCACTCTCTTGATGCTGGTCCTCTGGGGCCGTGTGCTTGATGGACTGTGTGTTTTGAGGGTCCTTGGTCGTCCTTGAGTGCAGCAGAGACGACCTGGTGTGACTCAGGCTGTGACTCTGCACTGAACCGTGGGACGCCGCAAGGCGAGTTTGGCAACAGGAAGCATCCATCATACAGCTGAGAAGTCACACGACGATTACTTCTATAGCAACGTTTTAAATGTTTTTATTCTTAGTTGCTAAAAGAAATTGAATTCAGATCAGTTCATTTTGACAATATTCTAAAAGGCTCAAGTGTAAGAAAGAGTGCAGGTTTACAGTTTTGTGATTGGACTCAGCTAAAGCTTTATATAAATATATAGTCACAGTCCCACACTCCCTCTGAAGTTTTTATGTGATATGCGATGTAAATGCAGCAGTTGCCGATTATTTGAATTTTTGTATATATTGTTAATTGATAATCGTGATTATTCAAGCCACAATATAAAAGTAAGAGCTAAAAGATAATTACCATGATTATTTTAGAAGCAAGTCTTTTTCATTCAGTCAGTATTAATATTAAATTGGTTACAAGAAATAGTAACGTGAAAGAAAATAAAAAATGTCCCTCTTATTTGGTCATGGTAAATAATCATTAAATGGTAATGTTTTGTTTTTGTTTTTTTCCTTCTCAATAACACTAAAATTTGATATTGTCTCAAGCCTACACTAGTCTGTTTCTCCTGGTTCCTCTGTGCTGTGTTCTTTGAGGCCAGTGTAGTTTGTTGTTGTGGTCGTGAGTAGCTGGTTTGTCAGAGTGACTGAGCTGTGGTGAGATCTGGGTCAGTGTGTGCACAGCAGTCGCTCTGTGCTGTGCTCCAGCTGAATATGGCACACGACTTCAACTAGATCATCTCAGATGGTCTCAACAAACATCTTATTAGATATTATAAATCTTTAAGTACTGGACTGATTCTTTTGCATGATCTCCTGGGCGTTACAAAAGCATAGATCTATGGTAAACCACTGTGGAAAATATTCTTGGGGATTCAATCAGACTGTTCATAGTCAAAAATAGTCCGAAAATGGTGATTGGTCTCTGTGTTTTGCCTTCTCATCTCTGTCTATAAGGTACAGAAATGTAGAACTGTCAGTGTGGTGTACACATTATTTTAAATTTTTCTCATTAAAATAAGAAAAAATTCATGTTAAAATGAGAACACTTTCACAATATAGTAACTTTATTTTCTTGTTTTAACGACTATATTTCTTGTTTAACAACTATATTTTCTCGTTTAAACAACTTTATTTTCCCATTTTAATGTGAACGTATTTTGATCTATTGTTAAAGAAGGAGTGTCTAAGGCAGTGGTGTGATCTGTTCGTAATTTGCATGGGGAAAAGCCGCAATTTTCATTTTGCTTGTGTTTAGTGACACACACGCACACACGCACACGCTCTTGTGGGCATAGGTCTAGTATAATAAGCCCCTGGCCAGGCCTATCTTTTTGTCATCGTGATTCAGCACTTTTATATCTGACTTTTCCATGGCTAAAGTGAAATTACTGTATCTGCATTTCATATAGGCCTAATGCTATGTTGGCTCAGGATGTTGCCATCAAAATAACAGATTAACCTTTGTTTCATCACCTACTTTTTTAGTCTGAGATCTAACCTTATGGCCTATTAAATTTTGCAATACTCAGTAGGTATGAATTTACCAGTCCGCTGGCTACCACCAGAGGGCGGCTAAAAATGGTAAACCACTGGTAAATTATCATAACCTGGCTCACGGCAGATTGATATGTGTATCATTCTGAATTTAGTTCTACACATTATCAGTCAGTAAACGATCAATTACCAGTTGTAAATAGTAATTTACCAGTGGTAAATGAATCATTCACCAGTGGTAAGTGAGTCATTCACCTATTATTTATTAAAAATAAAATTAAAAATAATACAAGACTGTTGTTGTCATTGTTTAGTTTGTTGTCCATCCACGGCACCAAAGTCAGTATGGCACCGTGGACTTTGGCACTGTAGGTTAAATAGGCCTGGAGCTTATTACAGTAGGTCTGTGCCCACAGAGTGTGAGTGTGTGTGTGTGTGTCTGTGTGTGTGTGTGTGTGTGTGTGTGTGTGTGTGTGTGTGTGTGTGTGTGTGTGTGTGTGTGTGTGTGTGTGTGTGTGTGTGTGTGTGTGTGTGTGTGTGTGTGTGTGTGTGTGTGTGTGTGTGTGTGTGTGTGTGTGTGTGCGTGCGTGCGTGCGTGCGTGCGTGTGTGAGAGAGAGAGAGAGAGAACCAGAGGCTGGTGGACACGCAGCACCAACACAATGCGCTCTGGATGTGCGTGTCTCAAGGTGCATCGGCACACAAAAAGATAGGCCTGACCTGGGGCTTAGTATACAAGACCCGTGCCCACAGTTGAGTGCATGTGTGCATGTGTGTGACAGTAAACACAAGCAAAATGAAAAGTGCAACTTTTCCCCTGCAGATTGCGAACAGATTGCACTCCTGCCTTAAAGACTTTCCCTCTAATACCTTCACGTTCAAACGAGAAAATAAAATTGTTATAACGTGAAAGTGTTCTAATTTTAACTTGATACTTTCTCATTTAAATGAGAAAGCCTGAAAAAATGTATATGCCACATTGATAGTTTTACGTTTTATTAATAGGGCACAAACAAATTAAATAATAATAAATAATCAGTTTGACTCTGCTTCCAACTCTGAGTGCATCTTAACATGATACTCAAGGCATTTTCTCTTAATTACTTAATAAAGACAAGCCTGCAAATGAACGAAAGTTTCTTTAAGCAGTAAACTTTCCTTTTTACAAAGTTTTTTCTTGTCCATAACTTTATATTTGGTGCCAGGGGCTCTTTGACTGTATCCGAATTGAAGCCGTGTGTGGGAGAGCGACAGGCTTTCCAAATGAAAGGAAGGGATTCATTTAATCTCCTGAGGAGGACTTGAGTGATTTCTTTTTTACATTATACACAATATCACTTCCAAACCTTTCCACATGTTCCTGCTCTAGACCTTTTTATTTATAAAAGACATAATCAACTGCAGACAAATAATAATCATAAATGAACAAAAAATGGAGAAAATAAGATTGCGATAAGCCTAGAGTAATTAATAAATAATAAATACAGTCATCACATTTGTTTCGATGGACATTAGTGATATTTTATTATTGCCAATGTTCTGACTCCTCTTTCCTCCCCATTGTGTCTTTCAGGTGGATGGTGTACTGACCCTGCCTGGTATAGGCCAGGAGTCAGCAGCCCAGGGCCATGATTGGCTCCCCTGGCCCTGGTGGGTGTGCCTTAGTGCCATGGCTGAGGGTGTGGCAGTGGGTGCTGGCTGTGTCGCTGGCGGCCACAGTGACCCTGACACTCCCAGGGAGCAGCTTGGCGTGTCCCCCTCGCTGCGAGTGCTCGGCTCAGCTCAGGTCGGTGTCGTGTCAGCGGAGGCGTCTCACCAACATTCCAGAGGGCATACCCACTGAGACACGACTCCTAGACCTCAGCAAGAACCGGCTTCGCTGGGTACAAGCAGGTGACCTGACCCCTTACCCCCGACTGGAAGAAGTGGACCTGAGTGAAAACCTTATTGCCACATTGGAGCCTAACGCCTTTGCCACCCTGATCAATCTCAAAGTGCTCAAACTCAGAGGAAACCAGCTTAAGTTAGTGCCATTGGGAGCTTTTGCCAAGCTGGGCAACCTGACCAGTCTTGACTTGAGTGAGAACAAAATGGTGATTTTACTCGACTACACCTTTCAAGACCTTAAAAGTCTGAAACATCTCGAAGTGGGAGACAATGATCTGGTCTACATTTCTCACAAGGTGAGTTCTCAGGTGCAGCAGTGATTATTATAGTGTTGTAATAATACCACAAGCTGAATCCGCAACTGTGAGCACATTGTACCTGTACTAATAGATTCTACATTTTTCAGGCATTTGCTGGGCTGGTGGGGCTGGAAGAGCTCACAATAGCGCGCTGTAACTTGACATCCATTTCGGGCCAGACACTGTCGTACCTTCGCAGCCTCGTGACCCTTCGCCTTCATCACCTCAGCATCTCAGCCTTAGAGGACCAGAACTTCCGCAAACTGTCCAACCTGCGTGGACTTGAGATAAGTCACTGGCCGTACCTCGAGTTCATCTCCCCTTTGAGTTTCCAGGGCCTCGATCTGCACTGGCTCTCCATCACTCACACCAACATTACATCTGTCCCATCTGCCTCTTTCAAAAATATGGTTCACCTTACTCATTTAAACCTATCATACAACCCTATCTCCACTCTGGAGTCTTGGGCCTTCAGAGACCTCCTGAGGCTGAAGGAGCTGATCATGGTGAAGACTGGGTTGACCACAGTGGAACATCACGCCATGGGAGGTCTGCGTCAGATCCGAGTCCTAAATTTCTCTTCCAATCACCTGCAGACTCTAGAAGAGAGCTCCTTTCATTCGGTCAACAGCCTAGAGACTTTACGAGTGGATGGGAACCCTCTGATGTGTGACTGCCGTCTGTTGTGGATCCTGCAGCGTCGCAAGACCCTCAACTTTGACGGCAGAGTGCCGGTGTGCACGGGGCCGGTGGAGGTGCAAGGCGTAAGCCTCAACTCCTTCACCGACTCCGCACTCTTTGACCACTTCACCTGTCAGAAACCCAAGATACGTAACCGCAAAATGCAGCAGGTAGGAGCATTGAAATATGTGTGTGTAATTAGAAACTATTCATTAGAATAGCATTCAATTGTTATTGGTTTTGCCTGGTCTGTATTATATTGTAAAAAAATCCTAAGTGAAGTCTGTAAGGACAGTCTTTACACATACAGACAGAATATGTCAGATAAGATAAGTCTTATATCCTCTGTTGTTTCTTTATTCTATCTGTCTTAGGTCATTGCTCGTGAAGGGCAGCCAGTCAATTTCCTCTGTCGGGCTGAAGGAGAACCAACGCCTGCCATTGTGTGGATTTCCCCACAGCGGAGACGAATCACAGCTAAGACTTCAGGCCGCATCACTGTTCTCCCCAGTGGCACCCTGGAGATCCGCTATGCCCAGCTCACTGACAGCGGCACGTACATCTGCATCGCCAGTAACGCCGGAGGCAACGACACCTATTTTGCCACACTTACAGTCCGGGGCCAGCCGCTGGACGCCGCCTCAGCCTTTTTCCTCAACCGTTCATTGTACAGCGGCGAATTCTTCAATGATACTAATATGAACAGCACACGAGTGTTTCTCAAATTCACCTTAGATCTGACCACCATCTTGGTCTCCACGGCAATGGGCTGCATCACTTTCCTGGGAGTTGTGCTTTTCTGCTTTTTGTTGCTGTTTGTTTGGAGCCGGGGCCGTGGCCAACGAAGGAATAACTTCACAGTGGAGTACTCTTTCAGGAAATCTGAGCCTGCCACCTCTGGCGCCTCAGGAGGGACCAGGAAGTTTAATATGAAAATGATATGAAACAACGCAGCCAGGGGTCCTTCGGGGGAGGCATGAGCACGTCCCATAAACGTGTCTGACACACACAAACCCACACAGCCTACAACTTCAAAACAAGTCTGAAATGTTGCAGTTATGGCTCAGTTTAGTCATTGGAAGTCACCAAAAAGGAGCCATGACTCAAATTTATCTAATTGTTAAGAATGACCCTGATCTCTCTGCCTTGCTGTGGTAAATGCAGTTTGAATCCTGTGTACTTGGTAAGAATAAAGAGTTTTAATTGAAATTGGCATGAGTTGTATCAAGGTTGCCATTCATCATATATTCTTTCATTCAGTCTTCTTTTTGAGAAAAAGCCTTAGCTGGAGGACTTAGTTATCACCCATAACTCATACTTGTAGTTTTCATCTTTCAGTGTCTGCCTTGTTACAAGCCATATGCATGTAGCGCTGTAGTTAAATTGTACAATTCACAGAATAAACCACGTTGTAGAATACTGGCAAGCTTTTTTATTTTTTTTATTCTGACCACAGCTCAACAGTAAGGAAGGTTGTGCCGGGTCAAAACCACCTTTAAATGCATCTTGCATGTAAAAAAGCAACATAATTTGGCATGTCTTGTTCGAGCATTGCAACATTTGCTGTGTGCGTTTGGGACGAGTGCACCGGCCAACATCCACGACTGCCCATGTCCCAGTGGCTTTGGTGAGAAGCCCATCGGACATGGACTGCTATGGTAACCATAGAAACCAGAGCAGAGGAAAGAGGGGAGGTGTCTGACAGGTGGTCACAGGAAAGTTCAATGTAAAAGAGTTTGAGAAGAATAAAGAAGTCAGTGTGACCTCTCCTTTCAGTCGCCTCAATCACAAACCCAGATCGTGGCCTTTTATCAACTGGAGAGCCCCAGTGTGGCCCCTGCCCCTCCCTCCTCTGTGCTGGTCAATGCCTGACCTTCAGTGCTGCCCAGGGGGAGCGGCGCGAAGCGTCGGGCCTGCTCAGAGGCAGACAGGTGACTGTGCTCAGTCTGTTATGCACACAACCATTCCAACACATGATACAACACACACATTCAAAGACCCTTTTCTCAGGAAAGGTGAAGTCACTAGCCACAGAGTCTATTTGTTACTCTGGTACACTACATTCCAGCAATACTCTATGTAGAGCCATAAAACCAAAAGAGAAATTTATTTGTGACACTAAAAGCCATAGTATGTAAAGATATTTTTTCTAAAGTAGATTGTGCATGATTTTGTTGTATAATATTAATTATTGCTACTGCCATCTGTCATGACGACTAAAAGACCATGTGCTGTCTTTGGGCTACGTAGAGTTGTGGTCCATACACTCACAGATTCTGATAGAATACATACTATTTATACAAACATGTGAATAGACTGAAACACTGTCTGCTGTCTGTCACTGAAGCGGTCGGTGTGCAAATGTCTCTGCCCCCCTAGCCCAGTGCATCCCCCTACTCACCCCATCCCCATAAGCCCCCACTGGGTCCTCCTTTGGGAGGGGTCCCTGGCTGGAGACCAAGAATTCAATGTAAATGAAGTCGTGTAACCCTGCCCACGCCATGTGCATTGTATAGTGGAGAGTAGTACTGTGATTTTCATCAAAAAAAAATACTACTAAAGAATTGTGTTTTGTTGCTTCTCGTTTGTCTTTTGATTTTGGTTTTTGGAGTTGTTGTTCTCTGCTACCTTTTGACTATTCAGCTGTTGTCCTCTATGTGGCGCTGCTCTGTTCTCAACAGTCTATGTCTCAACACTGTTCTAAAGGTGGGCATGTGCACGCTGATTTATGAATGCCTACAAGCGAAAATAGTAACTTCCTAAAGTATGCATTTGAACCATATTTGGCCAATTAATTAAAAAAAATAATATATAAAATAAATAATAAATAAATTAAAATAATAAAAATAATATTTTTTACTTATATAGGCTTATTGATTTTTGAATAGTGGTGATTGAAGCATGTTCATAGTAAAATGCTTGGCTTTTTTCATTGCTTGCCTCCGAAAATGGGAAATATTTGCTGTCAAACATTCTGTATTTTGTAAGTGTAAACATGTGGAACTACACTAAATCTAATCTTATTTAGTAAGCTAAGGTGGAATTAGACTGATTATCCAGTCAGTCGAGTCCTTTTCAGAGTCTGAGTGTGACTTACAAGGGAAAATGGTGTTAGATGTAATTTATTAATGCAATAACTAAAAAAGTGCACTAGAAGGTTAAATTCAAGATTTTCAGGGCACTGAGGCTTATTCATTTTGCACATAGTAGGTTCTCAGTCAGTCAACTACTAACTTAACCATGATTTTATTTGCAACTTGCACATAATTGAGAAATCCATGTAAAACTATAAAAATATGAAACTCTGATGCATTTATCAACTGTTAAACGTTCAAAAACCTATTTTACAAAGAAACAAAATGGCCTTGTTTAGACAGTTCCCCATAGTGTTGAGAACAGAACACAAGCTTTATGGAGCTTGGCTAAACAAACCCCTCTGTCTTTCCATCCCTGTATTTCTGTATTAGGTTTAGAAGACAGTGAGAATGTCCGTAGTGATCGTCGATGCTGTAATTGTGTAAACATCAGTCACAGGTGTAATGCTTTAGATGAGGGTCTTTCATTTGGATTAATATTTTTGCTACTTTTGCGCTTTTCTTTACCTTAATTTCCGAACCCCGCTGCTCCTGTTCACAGTAGACTATAGGCTGGATTATGGTTGTGTGGTAGTAGACACATAGAATGAGTTGGTGTTGTCATAATGTGATATGAACAAGCATCAGCTGGGACAGCAGAGAGTTAAAATAACAAAGGGGTGACCCAGGTTCCCTGAAGACATTGATTCCTAACTTCATTATTCACTTATTTCTTGGACTATTCCAGCTGTGCACGGTGCCGCTTCTGGATGAATCTCTGGATATGGAAACCCATCAACTGTAAGGATTCCTCTGATTCCGACTTGGAAATTGCGTGTTTGAGTGTTTTTCGCCAGACATTTTGTATAACATCCTGGAAGCATTTGAATAAATCGGGCATAACATTTGGACTAGTACTGACTGAGCTTAAGTGAGCAACTCACATTATATATATTCAGATTTATTAGAAAGTGCGTTGGACAAGGGCTAGTTTTGAAAATATTTAGATCCACGTTATCAGTGGTGCTGCAAAAGTAGCCCATAATAACTACACAAGTTAGTTTCATGGGCCAACACATAGTCCTAATATTATGCCTGATCTGTTGATATATTGGTCAAGGTTAAAACAAGCAAAAAAATTGTACTCAAGTCTATAATTTTATATTGTCAACATAAAGCTTTTGTCACTTGTAGATTTACTCACAGTGGGACGAGGAAGCAATAGGTATACTCCATTAAGAGTACTGTTACTTCAATAAAAATATTACTCAAGTAAGAATAAAAGTATAGTCCAGTATAAGGTACTCCAAGAAGTATCATTTAAAAAAAAAAAAACTCAAGTAAATGTAAATGAGTGCTACCCACCTATGAAAACAAGCATAAGCATTGAACTTTCTCTGTCAATGGCCTTCAAATTTATGTTAATTATTACTACTGACGTTCTGCCAAACAATTCTTGTGCTGCTCCCATCACGAGAAACTCATGCCAGTTCCCGCTGCTTTCCTGCCAAGACGTGGCTCTGTGTCTTTATAGATTCTGTGGAGCTCCTTCCAATTCATCTCTGAGCCTCTGAGAAAGTAGGCTAGAGATCTCATACTTTTCACAACCTGTCCTTGCCAAGTCTGTAGCCCCATTTTTACACTGTTTTGGGTGGAAAAAAAAACCCTGCATGGACACAAGAAGATTGATTTTCTTTTTTTCTTCTTCTTCTTTTTTTGTTTTTTACCAAAAGCACAAAAGCATGTTAACGTATAAAATTTTGCAGCTGTGCCTTTATATTTTGAGTCAAAGTGACTTAATATTTGCTTGTAATGAATCCATCTTCTGTTTCAGACCAACAGCTGCCTGTCGGATTGGATTAGCCTTGATTTGAACGATCAGAGCTTTGAGCAGCAGTAATTGGATGAGGGAGACGTGAGCGCCCTGATTGGGTGATAATTTGGCTTATTAGACCTATTTCCAAAGTGCTCCTCTAAAAGCCCGTGTCGTCATATGTATTCTAATATGCATCTAGTATCCGGTTGTAATTCATTTTAGTCTAATGTAAAGGTTTTTGAAGAGTCGAGTAGGCCTACAGTTTTTTTCTTATCCTGCCTAAATATTTTGAAGGCATTATTTAGCTATCTCAGTTGAAAAATATCAGCCTCATTTTAACCTTGACCAAATGACTGTCATTGGATCTAAGTGTGTGACATTACCGCCCCCCTGTGGTCACAGTGAGTAACAGCAACAACCGGTCGGTAAAAGGCACGGGAGAAGAGCTGATTTTTAGCCATAGTGCAATGTGCATGCTGTGCTGGTCTGATACAGGACCAGCTACAAAGAAAACGTATCTAAGAAAGCAGGATTTTTTAAAGAACAGCTCAGAAAAATATATTACTGCACTTGTGCGATTTTGTACAATTAGCCCATCACATTTCACAAGCAAGTCATTGTCCCAATCCTAAAACACTTGACAATTGATTCCGCTGTACTAAGTCATAACGGAAATATTTGAAAATATTTTCATTGTAAGCATCCATTGTATTGATTACAATGGCATTTGGACGACCTTGCCATATTAACCTTTGGTATAGCTCCCTATTTGGGGCTCTTTCCACCACACCACATTATTTGCACCAGATCTAAGAGTCTCTCAGCTCTTCTTTTCTGGTCTTAGCTGGATTTATCTATGCATGCTTTTCATACCGTATCAGACCAGTCTTGCCAAACTCTTACATTCACAGATACTGGTGCCATGGGACTGCACCGAAAAGCTTTCTGGTGTACAATGACAACTGCAAATGACATAGTTGTATTTGTTTGTTTCTCATGATTGTACTACTAACCCTATAAGCAGCTGATCTGCTCTGGTGCACTGTGTGGAGGGATTGATATTCCAAGCAGGTTGGTGGGACTGATCAATTCTGTGTGGTGATAGGATTATTAATGGCAAACTTCCATTGATCCGCCATGAACCGTGTCATTCCTATAATCCCTCTGGAGTAGGAGGAGATGGTGCGCACTGCTCTCAGATCTACTCTATACTTGGCACTCATTCCTGGGTTTGCACTTTTGAAAACGAGATGGTGCCAGTTTGTTTAATTTTTTCCAGATCTGAGAATAGCACTGCACAGTTTATTCCTCCTTCTCCATAGAGAAATTTCACATTACCCTGTTTTAATTGGAGTCGTTTTTAAACACCATATCTATAACAAAATATCTATTCCAACACGCACACACACACACACGCACACGCACACGCACACACATCTCTTTCTTTCCCTCTCAATCTGGCACCAAACTCGTAAAAACACTTCTATCAAACCCAGGAATGAGTGCAAAAGATTCCAATTAAGTGCAGGGCAAATGTGTGTTAAGTTTGTAGACTGCGATAGACTGCCATAGAGACTGTTACATAGCCTATTGTACTTAGTAAATTATTGAAAATGGATCCTTGGATGTGAAGAGCACAAATGTATATAGATCTATTAGCCATATCATGTCATCCAATCTGTGTAGACCTTTTGCCATGTCTGACAGAGGAAATGACTGTTTAACTGTAAATAGTGTAGTAATAGAATACAAATAGGATTTAAGTGCTGCTTCTTCAGTCCAGGGATCGGCCTCTGTCCTGATCAGTCCCAAGGCTGCTTGGTGTCAGAGAAAGACAATACTGTACCTGTAAAAACACTTTTTTTTTAATTACATGTTTTATATGGTGTCTGTCTGTAAAGGAACGCCTTTTCGTCATAAAAGCATGATGTGACTCTCACCAGTGTCCTGTCTTTTGTCAAATGTTGCTATCAAAAATATTCCAGATATTATTATGATGCATTTGTACAAATTTAAAGCTATGCTTGTCACGTAATATACAAAAGCATTACACAAAAAGAGTAAGACATTTGATAGCCCCATGTGCATTGTGAACTGAATTTACGGGGAACTCAGTGAATTGGTGCTTTGAGTGGAAGCATTTGTTGAGATACAGGTAATAATTTATTAAATATCGGTGTATTTTTTTCACGTTTCAGTGCATCACAAATATCGATAGGGCCTACTCTTTGATGTGGCAATTTGACTTGTTATTTGCTGCTTACAATCATCTCATTCCACTGTATATTTGTTGTCACTAGGTGGCAGCACAGAGTCACCCAACACTAAATTAAAGAATCACAAAAAATAAGAGAAAACCAGTTTCCAATTGCTTGTTTATTTATTTATTTAAGTCAAAACACACATTTTACCCATACTGTTTTTTTCCAAACTTGTATTATTTGTTCCAATTACTTGATTCACTCTCCATCATGGCGCACTGCATCATGGGAGATGGAGAAAGAAGGAAGGCTCTTTGTGCGATGTCCAGGTGGACTTGTGTGGACGTATGAGCTTTAGTGTGCAGGCATTTGATCAACATCTTCGATTAGATGTCCACTTAACAAGTCTGACCCCCTGTGCCCCTTCCCTGGCGCTCTTGAGGTCACTCTGCAGAGGTCAAAGGGCACCGCGGCACTGACAGGGCCCTCCTTCCTCCTCCATTTTTGGGCGGTGCGTATTTCTGCCATCCTCCTTCGCTCTCTCCGTCCTTTCTTTGTCTCTGCTCTATTTGAAATTGATTGTCTTCTACCATCACAAAGACACTTGGTTCTGATTGATTGATCGGTAAGGGAGAGGGAGAGAACTGGGGCTGCCGTGCCGGAGGTCTGTCTGAAAGGAAGCAAATGATACCATTTTGATGCTGCACACGGGCAGAGCTGCCTGTTTGTTCAGGCGACGACCGGCGTCTATAAGGCAGACAAACACCGGGATTGAGTTTAGAGGACTAAATACAGAGGAGCCGGAGTACAGGGACTCAAGACAGTGCACAAACAGACAGATATCACATAGTCGCATCTCAACTAACAAGTAAAAGAATATGAGACACAACAATCAGAAATATATGGAAACCAAAGCCATTAGTCTTCCATGTCTCTCCCTCTCCTCTATACCAGTCGAGGTACAGTTCATCCTGCAGTTTATATACATTAATATATCCATGCATAAAAGAATCACACCTCTAATGTCTGAGGTGTTTTGGTAGGTTTTCTTTTTTATTATGAAAACTAGTTTAGAAGAGAAGAGACAAAAATCAAACAATGGGAAACCACCTCATCAACTAGAGTTGCACAATACAGAGTATTACAACATTTTCACGATGTCATAGTGGAATATCCATATTACAAGAAAGTAAATGGGATTATGTTATATTGTAAATTTGACTCAATTGAATGAATTGATATACATAAATAAACTGATCAAAACTCCAATACAATATATTTTGCCCTAATTGAGTATGCAGTTTAAACTAAACTGCAAATATTATTATATTTCAGATGTCAAACTGTCACATCTGTTATGAAGCATGAATAAAACATGATCAAAAACAGTATCATGCAAGGAAAATTGTCTTGCAAATTGCTTGTTTTTCTTATATTATGCAACTCTAGTATCAACATCCTTAAATGCTACTTCTGTAGTTTTGTTTTATTCCTGTGCGAAGTTGATTTAAGCGCACAAAGGACAAGTAAGTACCTACAAACCAAACCAACTCAAACAAAGTCAACACAATTAAAGCTTGTGTCATACACTTTGAAAATAAATGTAATTAGAGAAACATTCATTTTGCTGCAACATTCTGTCATTGCTAAACATTGTGTTTATTGTTCACTACATAGTCTTTACAATAAAGATTTGAGGTATATCAAGATGAATTGTCTACACATGCCTCCCAGTCTGTGGCACTACTCTGGACGGAGGGACCAACAAAGAGGTGTGAGTGTACACTGGACGGCATCAACCTCAATGATTGGTGAGTTCAACTGCCGGCCAACAGGAGAGCGAGATCAACGGCATTGTAAACAATCAGGTACACACGAGCGCATCTCCACTCACTTTACAAATTACACAAAAATAACTCTGTGTGGAGTGTGTGTGCCTGTGTGTATCTTAAGACCTTAACACAGAACCTCAGCAAATAGAATGGTGGTAGACACTTTTATCACTTGATAGTAATTTAACAAACTGTTTAAGAAATATAAAGGTATTATATGTAGTGTTTATTCAGTAAATAAAAAGCTGAAAGATAAATCTTTTTTGATGTCATACCAAAGAGCTGTGTCAACATAAATTTAAAAGACGGTTACATCAAGACAGACAGACACCGGTCTGTCACCGGATGATGATAAACACTACATGTAATCCCCAAAAGTCGTGAGGACCTCTCCGGTGTTGCCTCCACTGCTGAGAGTGTCCCTCCTTACTGTCCTATGTCTGTATGTGTTCAGAGCAGTCCAACCCCTGGTTGAAATAAAAAGGCACTCAACTCTTCCCACATAACAAACACTGACGTGTGTGAAATGTGCATCAGTTACTGATGTGTGCATGTTCCAGCTGCTTGTGTCTTTGGTTTGGATGGCTGTTACAGCCATACACAGCTGTTTCACCACTGACTCTTTGGATTTGAATGCAACATTGAATTGAATATCTAGGCTAAATCTTTACAAAGTTTTTCGTTCCTCTCTGGACTCTAGAAGAAGCCCTAAATGACAGCTCCAAGTGTATAGTGCTCTGCATACGGATTGGCCCGCTCAATGGAGGAATGTCATTTAGAGGATTTCTTCTGGGCCTAATGCTCGAGCCTCATTTTTTCCTCCTATTCCTGCTGGATGTCTCTATGATTATCTCCCGCTAAAAGATGCTACACAAAAAGTGGCTTAGACCACTGAAATAAGAAGGACAAAAGGAATGAGGCGGTTCTCAGTGTAACCATAACATCATCAGCAGAGGAATGCAGCGATAGTCCAAGTCAAAGGAATCAGAGACCAGGCGGTCATCTGCATCCACAGTCACAATATTCACAAATGTGCACAGTCTGTCTTATCCATTTTTTGTCTGTGCATAGGATCAGTCAATGACATTTTCATGTGTCTTTTTTTTTTTTTTTTTTTTTTTTAAGATTTAAATAATTTTACATTTTGTCAACAAGGTGCTTCTTTACATATAGTTTCAGCACAACATAGCACAATAGTCATGAGAGAGAAACCATGTGTCTATGGTACTAATTTTACCCGCATCAATATTTAAGAGAAAGGAAAGGAAAGGACACAACAAGGGGATAGATAAATAGGGAATAAATAGACAGGGAAGCCAAAGGGTGAAATGACAGTATTTACATTTTCCTTGTGTTCATAACGTCAGGGCGTTTCTGAGGTATGAAGTAGGCAGCGCGCCCCTGGTGCTTGCACTGTGAAGGTCAAATGGGTGGGACATGTGTTGCAGAGAGTAAACTGCACCTGTTCTCTGATTATCATAAAGAGGCAAATGTCATTGGCACTCGGGATCCTGTATTGTGACATTTGACCTCTGCGTTTGGCCACTAGAACAGGGCAGGACCCCTGCCACACTGCCACCTCTCTGGGGAGAGACAGCCATTGTGTCATCCCCAATTTGATTGTTCGCTTTATTTAACCTGAAATTAACTCCTCCATTCAAATACACTGTCTAAAGCCCCATTCACACCTGCAGTCTAACCTAAAAAACAGGGTAATGTGTGAACAAAGCCTGAACTGATTTCCCTGCATTTTCGATCTGGCAATTTCCTTGGTCAGGGCCCAGTAAAATTACCAGGAATATGCAGGAAAGGCTTATGCGTGAATAAAACCAGAACACTGCCAGGGCCATCGCTTGGTTTCCTTGGTTATGGGCTTAGTTTCCTTGATAACACTTTACTGTTAAAGTGTATATGACAGGTTTTCACTAAACATTTCCCAAAAATCATAGTCAACATAATTATATTTAGAATTTTACTAAATATGTGCCTAATTTTTCCTAGTTTGACAATTGAAAAATTTTACTTCCCGGTCGGAAATGAGCGGCAGATGTGACAGTTACCTAGCAACCACATTGTAAACAAGGGCCAAAGCCTATAGGCTATGGATTATACAATAGTTTTGATTTGACATTTTTAGATTTTGTTAAACAATTTTTTAAACTGTCAGAATAATGTGTCTGTTGCGTGCAAATTATCCCTGCATTTTTGATGAAATGTCACTAATTGATGACATAGACCGAGGGTTCTGTTTTAGAACTCAGCATTAATTGCTGTAATTTTCAACTTCTTCAAAAGTTCTTCCCCGCAGACTGAGTGATATGATAAATATTTATCTGAAATGTCATCCCACCAAACAATGTAATAATTAGAAAAACATGATAACCTGTCATATGCACTTTAAGTTCTATTCTCATTCAGTTTAAATGACGAGAACGCAGAGAGACAAATGCCAAATGGTCAGAGCAGACCCAGTGATGCTCAGGGTCTGAAGTGCATGTGATTGGGGTCATTGCTGAGCGATCTGGCATCATATACCCAGCAATTGTTTTAGGAACTATGTGTGAATGGGGCTTTACATATAGCAACATTCAAATGAACAGCACATTGCAAATGTTTTCATTTGAAAGTCTATTGTGTTACCCAAGTGTGCAAGGGCCAACACCTATGATTTTGTGACATTTTGAGATTTACATTAAATACACAGTGTTAACTTCAAAACATATGTGGATCAATGGAAGAAATTGGAAGCAGAATTTGCCAATGAACTTTCAATTTTCCATTTAAAAAAGGATATTCTGGGCACTAGCTACTCCCATATTTTACACAGGTCCTACTGCTAGTTTTGATAATTTTTTTAATTTTAATTTTTTGTTTCAGCTTTGTTGTTTTGGCTTCACAATTTCTGCACTGTAGCCACTGCGGGCTTTAAGCTATATAACAGATAATGTTGGGAATAAGATGGTATAGCCTACAGCCCCTTTGCTCACACAAACCGTCTGTCCACGTACAGACAGCAGGTGGTGCTGTCTTGGACAGGATTAGGCTCTTCTCACTTCAGAGCCGTGTTCTGGAGAGCGTTTTGAAATTGCATTGATGTGTTTTACGCACACGCACGTGGCACGAGCACGCGGTGGTCCAGAGTCGAGAGGCGGTCGCAGGTCATACACTTGACAAACCTCTTCATCACCTCGGCTTTAGCAATAGCTGTTAAGCCGTTGATTTCTCAGAATGGGTTGCGGTTGTTTAAGTTTAAGTGGTTCTTTGGTGTAATAAAAGGCATTTTCCTCTTATCAATTCAGTGCATTTTGTTGCAGTAAGACGCATTGTTGGAGTCGAAGAGCCTGTTGTAGGCCTGTTTAAAGCTACCAGATCTTTGGTGTAGGCGTAAAGTAAAACTAAAATGAATCCGAACAAACTCGGACTGTGGCTACACACCCTGTAACCTCTAAGACCTCACTGTGAAGTTAGCACATTAAAATGATTGGAGAGCACCTATCTCTGTGGTCAGTCAGGCTTTGGAGAAGGTGTTGGCAGATGAGGTTCCGGGTTGGATCGGTGAGGCGCTGTTGTTCCCGTGAGACGCGTGTACGTGGCCGTGCACGCCGTGGCCGTGCTCGTCTGCGTCCCAGCGGTCCGGACAACGGCGGCGGGAGTTCATGAAGAAGTTGGAGACGGTGGAGAGCTCCAGGCCCAGCTGCTGCGAGATGGTCAACTGCATCTCCTTCGACGGGCGCCGGTTTTCTCGGAAGATGGCTACCAGTGTGCGCCGCTGCAGGTCTGTGAACACGAGCCGCTGCTTCTTGGGAACCTGGCTACGTTCGCGTCCTCGGTCCTCCTCTTTGCGTTTACATGCTGCAGACATAAAACAAAGCCACAGTGGCATAGTTGACAATTAAGCAATTAACACATGCACCAAGTAGATACACTGCACAACGATGGAGGATGTAGAAAAATGGAGACACACGTTGTAAACTCGTAATAAATCTATTTCTGATGCAGCTAAAGTAAGTTTTAAGTCAACTAGGCAATACAATTGAGAAGGTGGGAATGTAAAAATTCAAAGAATAAATAAATTATATAATAATATAAAAAGCAATAGCCCATGTGTCTCTAAATACATACCAAAGGCCTTCAGTCATGGCATATAAAAGTAGGGGGGTCGAGTGCTACAACACACACACACATACACACACACACCTGCTGAGTATAAGATGTAGCGTCAATAGTTTACTAACCGCTTGCTTTAGATAAAGCCATGAGACCGATGTTTGGCCTGGTTTTATGCAGAATCTGATCCAAAAAGCTGGATGATAAATAAGGAATCGACTATTTAAGCAGGCATCGCAACCGGTTACACCACAGCAATAACTATATCCTAATTTTTTGTCTTCGCTGACAGTTTTACAACACACGTCCAAAAGACTCCGCTATTCCAATAAGATTTTTTTTTTAATATGCAATAATTTTACAGCTGTTGCCTATTATACCAGACCATAACGAGTTGGAAATTAAGCCTCTGCTCACGTTTCCCTTTTTCTTTTCACATTACGATTGTATCGAGCTCCACCTGTGAGTGAGGCTTCTTCTAATATTAAAGCTGGCTCAAGAACACATTATTCCTAAAGAACAGGAAAACTTTTGTATCTCACCTTCGTTTGTATAGGCTATTAGACAAAAAAAATTACGAAGAGGAAAAAAAATAGCACGCGTTATTAAAATCAAATCTAATGGCTGACTATAAGGAGCAAAAAGCAGTATTTTGGGTTTTTTTTAGGCCTAAATAATATTCCAGTGAGGTGTGCAACCACTAATTGTTAAAAGTAAGAGATGACTTAGACATTCCTTCTTTGAGTTTTTACTGTCACGAAACGAGTTGTTTAAAAGGCGCCGTTCTCTGCACGGTAAACACTTTACACTTTGTGTCCGTGCGCAACCCTCGCGCTCGGGCTGAAACCGGAGGAGCGTGATGTGAAGTGCTGACAAAGAGGCGCTGTGCCGTGGCTGCATGCACTGTCAGGAGCCAAGGATCTGGCTGTGGAGACTGGAGGGAGTCCGTTCTGTTCTGCTGCCCTAAAAAGCTGCAATGATCGATTTTCCGCGGTTTTCTCTCGAACACGTGGTCCAGTAATCAGGGCTCCCTTCCCCACCATATCGATCCACATCGATCCGTAAGACCGAGGTGTGTGTGGACGCGCACGTGTGTCTGTGGCACTGGGGAGCAGAGCTTGGGAGCGTGCTTTGTGACAGACGTAGACGAAATTGTTTATCAGTGGCAGAACAAAGGGATGCGATGAGAGACTAATGGCAAGAACAGCCCAGTTCTAATGTAGAGCCCAAACCAAATGGATCATGGACTGTAGGCCTACTTTGTATGTCAAGGCACCCATTCACCTTACAGTTGTTCACTTTTATTATTGTTAATAAGGAGACTCTATACAACCTTAAAATACATACTGCCCAGTTACAGAATACTGCTTTGGATTATTTCTCTGAACATTATAGCATTATGTTATCTTTAATGGTTTGGTTACTTGCATTGTGAATTTCAGTTGTTGATTGGAAATTATTTACAAACGCAAAATTTGTTGAGTCTACTCATTTTGTTGTATAGGAACGTGGTGTTTACCAGACAATTTTACATTGTGCGATTTCTCCCAGTGCTCTTTCTGTGATGTTGGAGGTACACAGGCAGCTCAGAGGAAATGTGGTCTGGGGTGGTGTATGCAAATGATTGATGACTTTACAGCAGGTTTAGACAACAGCAGTAAACAGATTTGACTGTGAGGTTTGATCAATAAGAATGCGTGCGTGCACATGTGGATACAGGGCTGTATGTGGGCATGCATTGTTCAAGCGGCAAACAAAGGCCCATTACAAACCTATGGATCTGCCACTGCGTCTTTTTGATTACAACATCACAGCTTCCCCTCCACATCACTCCAATGGCTAGACTTCCTTCACTGTTTTCCTCTTGTTGTTTTCCTCAATTGTTTTAATTTGCCCTCAGATTGATAGCTCCTGCATTGATTGATCTGCACTTCAGAAGCATTTCATGGAACGTTTATTCAATTGGTTGAGTCCCAGCCATGCCAGAATCTCCTTGCGGCTCTCTAAGTGCTGCCTCAAACCCAACTCAATACTCTCTAATGTAATGACTGAATGCTAGTGCTAATATAGTGATAATTTAATATGTAATGCCTGTTTCCCAACAAGTTTTGCTACTGGCTATTTTACAATGCCAACACCAGTGCAGTGGGAGAGGCAAACTGTGAGAAAACGCAGCCACCATCCTAACCGAGTGAAAGCCTGGAGTTAGCACCAGGTCAATACATATTTCAGATAATCAATAGGTCTATTTCAAATGAGGACCCTGAACACTTCCCTTCACGGCAATGAATTGGACCACAGGGAGGAGAGCTGCTCATTAAAGCGCCCTCTCTTGAGACAGAATCCAAAGCAGAGCTGCTATCTTTAGTTGTCTCATTACCAAATGGGCTTTTCTGACGAGACAAGTCATATGACGCTGAGCTGTCTCAAGTGGCTCTTCTGCTGTGGCAGTACAACTTTTCATACAGTCTCAACAATGCTAAAGGTGTCAAGGAATGGCCACTTGGTGTCTTTCAACCTTACCCATGTGAAATGATTAACCTGTCCATCATGCAGCAGGTTAAGATGCACTCGTGTCTAGAGAGCTGCTCTCGCTCACTTAAGTGCTTACTGTTTCTGCTTACTCCTAAAGACGAGTCAAGTCGACATGTGATGATGGTGCTTACACAGGCCTATGAGATCCAAAAAGCCAAAATAATCTTCAAATGATCTTTTATGGCTGTTTTGATGGTTATTATTTTTATGATCCATTAAAAAAAAAAAATTACCAACAACAAAATCCTTTTATTACTAACAATAAATCCACTGCATTCATTTAGTTCTTTTAACATATAAATCTCTAATTTAGTTGTAAATGAATGGGAACCTAACAAAATAAACAACTAATCTAGATCATGTAAATGAGAAAGATAATTTAGAATATATTCTTGACCTCAAACATATATTGTTAGCAATGCTGTGACTATTTTGTAAAGTCATGATGAGGTTGAAATTTAATATTCTCAAAGGGCATCTTTTATCAGTGAGGTTCCATAGAGTCTGATAATGCAACAGTAAACAGCTAGAAAGTGATAGGAAACATAAACATGTACACATTTAGCTACACTTTGACAGTGTGGATGGATGTGTGTGGATGTATGTATGTGGAGGGGGTGTATGAGGGGCAGACGGTGAACTAACCGCACCGTGCTGCTGCTAGCCGACGCCTGGACAGACTGCTGAGATCGGGCTTTGTGTGCGGTGAGACGGGCCCTCTCGCGCCCCGGACGGACTACTGCAGGCGAGAAACAGTGGTGTCAATCACTCTGTGTCACACCTCTCCCAAGATGTATGCTCATTGACTGTATTGATCATATTATAGGCCTATTCATTGCTGGGGGACGTAAAAAACGACTAAATCACTCCACCCTTGTTGTTTCTGTGAGCACAGTAGATACAAATGCAACTGAACTGTCCTTTTAAAATCCTCCTCATTGATCAGCATTGGATTATTTGAAAGCTTTCGCCAAATTGTCAATTCTAGGCTTGTTTTGTCTTGTTGAGACGAGTGATCGGCAGCTTTACAGCCGATTAAGATAGTGTTTCAGTCTATAAAGTCTGTAACGCCTGTCCAACTTCAGAATAGGCCAATGGTCGTCATAAAATCTTCACTATTGATGCAAACTGTCTTATCTCCTCGTGCTTCAGGGGCTTAAGATTAAATACGACATAAAAGTGCGGTCCAGCAAAAACACATACTTTTTTACAGTTGAAGTTACGATTTCACTTTGGTACTCTGTATTTTTATAACTTCTTTGGTTATTTGTTTAATATTTGAGAGTTAGAGTGGCTAAAGTTAACAGGTGTCAGTCATTAAATGTTACATTTCTTTAAAAGTTGTTTGGCACATTGTAAGGTTATTAAAAGCTGCTCGCTGGTTGCTTTATTGCAAAAATAGCCCATGGTTTTGTTTGAACATGACATATTTATTGTCAAAATATTCCAAAGTACTGCGCCAATAGTGTCCCATGTCAAATTAGTTGAGTTTCAATGAGATAGAAGTGGAGATGAAATAAGGCTGGGAGGCAGTGGCTGTGCTTTGCTGATGCAACGCCATGAGTGAACGAAGGAACAGAAAAGGGGGAGAAAGGACGGAGAGAAGGAGGGAGCGAAGGAGAACAGGAGAGAGGAAATCAATACCGATTCAGAGCAAGTCAGATAAGCCTGAACAATGTATAGTGCAGACACACTCTATAACACAGTCACACACATGTGCACATGAAGGTGCACGCGCACTCAGATACCCGCATGCCTCTATAAAGATGCATTACAAACCCCATAAAGCATAGCAACCTCTAAAATCAAATGACATCACAACCTTGGATTGCTTTGAGGATTCGCTGACATGGGCAGAAAGAAACCACTCATTACTACTACTCAATAGAACGCCATGATCTCTGCTTTGTCTGAAAGATGTTTTTAAGGCATTGGTAGAGATATAGCACCACAATATTCTCTATATTTTGATGGAGTATTGCAGAAGGGTTCTCATTTGTCCACATGTAGTTTAAGAATGTGCTATAAAATTATCCCAAAATAGAATACACATGTATTCTCTCAGAATAAGCTGTGGTGAATCTGACATCCTTTGTGCTGCTCATTCTTGAAATTCAGAAGAAACTTTCTTGTGTTTCTTTCTTTTGTTTTAGGAAATTCCTCTGCACCTTCTGCTTCTCAGTCTTTTATTTTTTTAAGATCTCCAATATGTTCTCTTGCATGTTTTTGGTTGCTTGTGGGAAGTCTACATCTTCCTTGTGGCTATCGGTTGGGTGTTATTGATGTTTCCTTGGATGTTTGAGACGTAAACAGTGTATTTCCAAAACCGCTAACACACCCTGCGCTGTGGGTTGTTTTAAGGCGGTGAGGCGATGTGTGGTCCTCAACCGTTAACCACATGATCAGACTTTGCTTACCTAGGAGATGCTGTTACAAGCAGCATCACACAGCCCTGCTCTGCCTCTGGCTCTCTTCTCTCCGTCTCTCTTGGACTTATCAATTATTAAGGTAGATATTGATCCTTTCACTACTGCCTCTATCTGGTTGTTCACACAAAGCCCAAACCTGCCTTGCCCTCTCTCAATCAATGGCATCTCCCGGCTCTTCCAATTCCTTTTTCCACGTGTCAGTTTTGCTTTTCTCGCTTTTGCACTTAAGCAGGGTCGACTGAAGTTTTGTTCATGGCGATTTTGCCTATGTTCTTTAGAAAATATGAGATGAAGGAGCACACTGGTATGAATCTTTAATGGGGCTGGCAAGTTTGATGGGCATTAAAAGATGGCTAAAGGAAGAGCATGGAAAATGGCTTGGCTATGAAACTGCTCTTTCTCAGCAATGATTTTTATGGTAGGTGGATTCAGACCAAGCTGTTGCCAGGTTAACCAAAAATATACTGTCATATACTCTTGCAAAGAGAGGAGAAATAAGAAAGGAGAGGATGGAGCAAAGGGGGTTGGGGAGGGGAAAGGGTCTTATTGATCGTATATGTGCAAAGCCAGGCAAACATTGGGAGACAGAGCTACACTATTAATGACTCTCAAAGCCTCAACTTCTAAGCCTTGCTTTATAATCCAAATACCTGCCCGCCTCATTCACTCATTCATTCATGTTCTACGGCTTGTTCCCGTTAGGTGTAGCGGGTGACTGGAGCCTATCCCAGTGACTTTGGGCCTTAGGCAGAATACACCCTGGACAGTGGCCAGCTCAGACATGGACAGACAACCATTCACGCTCACATTCATTCTCTACGGGAAATTTAGAGTTGCCAATTAACCTACACATGCATGTGTTTGGACGGTGGGAGGAAGTTGGAGGACCCGGAAATGCAGAGTCCACCCAGAGAGATCGTGTGATGTTGCTCTGCCACCAAGCACTCCTACCTGCCCGCCTGCATGGACTAATTCCATTATTATTATTATTATTATTATTACTGGAATATTTATTTCTTGTTGCTATTTATATTTTTTACGTAGTTATTCCACAGGTCTACAATCAATATTTCATCAGAGCAGTTCACATAGCACCCCGCTCTCATTTAGTCTGGACTAGTACTTTTTTCAGACAATGTTATGATGCTTGAGAATCTATCCATCTGATGTACTTTGAGATAATATGTTTGCGTCTGAATCAAACTAGGAAAAGAACATCTGTAAAAAAGCGCGCGTCAGTCAAACCGGTGCAAGTGCTAAATTTAGAGCTTTTACAATACTAAATGAAAAGCCAGAGTGCGCGTGGTTATTACGTCTTTCAGCTCCCGATACATGAATCGATCCGTGCGCCACATTTAAAAGGGAGAGTGGGAACTGGCGTATTGATTAGGCAGCCTGGGGTCACCCGCTTCTTCAGCGCAAAACTGTCTAGCGCTCCACACACACACACACAACACACACCGAGGCCACAATTGTTTATGATGGGAAATTGTGGAGAAAGAAAGGCGTCAGAAGGGTGGAAGGAAACTATTTTTATTGCAAATCAATGGCGATTTATACTGTGTCGCTCAAAAATAGGCTCACACTTTATTCACCTAAATAAAAGTGTTATTCCTTTTTCGCTCCTGTTCAAAACTATAATTCTCCTTGTATGTTTTAAATTTGTCTACATTTAATTAGCTACATGGTGGAAGTCCAACAGTATATTATAGTGTCATATATTTCAAATATTTAATAAATGTTCGGACAGGCCCCCGTTGCCCGCCCCGCCGTAGAGTGTGTGCGTGGAACTGTCCGTGGTGCTGACACTGTGAGGCCTGCGTAACGTTAATTGTCAGGCTTTATCAGCACTTGTTTCTGTGAAGATACGTGAAGCTGTATGGTCCAAATGTTTAATACTTAATTTCCAGTGGAAAATATCGCTTCTTCCTGAAGCAGAGGTCATAAGCGAGCTACAGATTTGTTAGATTTTCCTGTTTCTGTCACACTTCAAAAGTAGATTTTTAAAAATGAATTTAACAAGTGGGATATTATCTTGTGTACCATGTTGATTTTATTACGTAAACATTTAGAAAGGATTTACATTTTTGGTTATTTGTTATTGGTATTATTCAAGTCTTACCTGCTAAACGGAGAGCAGACATTCGTTGAAACTCTGGCTCCTGTAGCCACTTCCACATCCTTCTAAATGTCTCTCTGCCGGACTTGAGTTTACTCCACGGCTTGGGATTTCGCAGCAGGTCGGAGAGTGTCCCTTGTGAGCGGCTCAGGATCCTCTGAGCGAAAATGGCCTGTGGGATGGAGTACCTCTTCAGTTCTGCAGTTATCCGCTGCGCTACTTCCTTCGTATTGATCTCTTCTGCTTGAATCCCCGACCCGGCTGTCCCCTGCCCGCCTCCGTGCGTGTGGTGGTGCCTCTCCATCACCGCTCCATTAGACTGCGAGTGGAGATGGCTGTGCGGGTGGTGGTGCATGCCGTTCAAGTTGGAAATCATACCGTGGCTGTGGCCGCCTAAACTCCGAGCCAGGTGCTCTTGGTCACTTCGGGAGAGCAAAGACGCATGGGACTCGAAGCTTGGGGGAAGCATCTTTGCCTCTGTGGAAAGGTGCGTGCTTGGCCCATATGCCGACAGTGGCTGCTGGGCATTGTGCAAAGAACCCAAGCCGCTGGACAGAGGCGACAGCGAACTGTGACCCATGCCGGACATGTCTTTGGGATAGTGGCTGTAGAGGTTTCCCATGGAAGCCAGTCCTCGGTGATCATCGCGCATCAGCGTAAAACTGCCGCTCACGTTGCTGGACAGCCGTTGGTGATGATGGTGATGCGGGTGATGAAACTTCTCGGACACCGTGGAGATCGGGGGCAGGTGCTGGAGCGGAGTAAGTGTGGTGTATGTATTGCTCAGGCTCATGCCCGAGTCGCACATGCTGATGGACGGCCCGTGAATGTGTGCGGGCAGCGCGGAGGGGTCAGTCCTGTAGTCGCCGCTGGAACCCCCAGCATCCAACAGCGAAGCCATGCCAGATACCATGGCCGAAGAGCGCGCACTGTGGGACACCAGGCTCCGCGGAGGTGGCGACGGGCGCGAATGCGAGGCACTCATGAGGTCTCCCGTTTGTTGCGAGTGCGTGTGGAGGCTGTCCATGGTGAGCTCCATCGTGGAGAGCATCTACAAGTTAGCCCCGGCCCGCCCTCCCAGCCCGCTCTCTCCTCGTACGTTTTTATTCAGCCGAAAACCACCACGCTGCTCTGGCACCAATCCATCAGAACTCCGGATCAATCCGAATTCACTCCAGTCCTGTGGCTCCAAACTGAATCAACGCGCTTTGTCCTCGTGCTACGCGCTCTCGTGAACGCTGTCTGTCCAGGGCTGGGTCTCATCTCTACTCCAGCAGCACTTCCCCTCTGAGCTGATCGCGCGCGTGGCAGAGAGATGGGCGCGCGCATCCATGTAGCCCATTTAACATATGGGGCGGGTCAAACTGAGATTTTAGCCAAAGTAATGGAGTATTTGTTCTTAAACTGTTGTTATTGGTTGGCCTTCAATGTTTCTGCACTTGAGCTATGGCGTTCTTACCATTTTAAGCCAAACCAAAGTTTGCATTTCAAAGCAATATTGCGTTATTTTATTTGGCGAGCATTTTCCCTACAACTTCGTTGCAGTCGTATCCCTGTAAGCGTATTGCATTGAAACATTTTTTTCGGTATTCTCTCTTTCACTGCCGAGCTTCCATGTTATAATATCATGCCTTACTTCTGCAAGCCACCGCCGGTCAAATCAAGTCAATCACGGAACCGTGTGGAAAGGTCCGAGCTGCATTTGAAATGCTTTATCTAAACTTTGTTTTCCCACGGACTGTATGGTTTTGCATTTATGCGCTTAGTGATAAACCTGATCGAAGTATTGAGTGACAGAGATTAATGACACGGCGCGTGCCGAGGGGGTTGGGCGCGAGGGATGAGGCAGGTCACCAAGTTAGGATCCCATTGCATCAGGACCTGCGAAAAGTTCCCAAAAGGGTGTATTTAATGACACTTTTTATGACTATATAAAGTCTCATATTCTATATGATTGACGTCATGATTTGACTTTTCTTTTTTTATTGTCATTGGCCAAAATAGTCTTAACAGTCCTTCATACATGAGCGTGTCGCATAAAACTGCAATCGTCTTAACGAAGAGTGTTCTCGGTTTTGACTTGGACTCCGCATAGTTTCTTTCCTTGGCTATATGTATAATGTTTTTGACAAGGCAAAAATACGAGTATGCATCTTAAATATGTATTTATGAATAATAATAAATTAACAACTATAATAATAATAACAATGATGATGATGACGTTATCATATAATATTTTAGGGCCTCTCACGATCATTCTCTCTATCGCTCTCTAATTTTTCTGTTTAGGTCTTCAAAAGCTATGAATTCTTTCACTGTTTGACAAGCCCTGTGTCTCAGCCTGCATTAAGAAATACTTTTTTTTTTTTTCTAATTCATGTCTACATATATAGGCCTATATAGACTTTAACGCTATGATCTTAGCGGACAACTTTATACAGACAAATAACAGTGAAATCGGCTTCAGTATATAAGGGGGGATTTTTGAAGCATGCTTTTTACATACATATTATATATATTATTTTTTCATGAATTATATTTTTGTAAATTGTAGACAATAAAATGTGTTTAATACAATATAATAGAATAGGCCTAAATTAAGCGTATTTGATATTTTGATTATTTAACATCTTTTACGCTAAATGGGCTTCAGCGAAATTTATCTGTGATCGATATATTGATTGTCAATAGTTTAAATCACGTGACTTGATGATATTCCTTGGCTCGTGCACCACTGTGTGAGCCCGGGTCGACAGTTGATCTGTGGTGTGTGTGGTTAATAGTTAATTTTTGATATGATAAAGATGGCCTACACTTGTGACGTGTGTATGGGCCTAAGGAATTTACCATTAGGCTATGTCACCTTTATTACAATTTTATTTAGGACTGTATAGGTTATTCATTTTATACTGCTAAAATGTGCGTTTTTTACGTTCACACGTCTTTGACTGATTTTGTGATTTTATCGGCCATTGTCTTTTCCCCGTGAGTTCGCGTTTCAGCATCTGTGGCCTAATATTAAACTGACGTCTCGACATTTCACTCCGCCTTTTGTGCAAGTTTGTCGAACAGATTAAAACAAAGCACCGATTTGCGTTTGCAGAAAAAACACAGTGAGTGATGTAACAAAGCGGAGATGGCAAGTGGCATGCTGAAGTGTGTTACGTGCGTCATTAGCGCCTGAGTGAATAACGTGCGTTAACTGCGCACATTGCAGTCCTTGCATGTTTGGCAAATACTAAAAAGAAAAGGCAGATTGGAAACTTTAATATATTGATTCCAAATTACTTTTGTGTGTGTATGAGTGTGTGTGTCAGTGATGATGACGAAACCTAATTGAAATTTAAACCAAATAGATGCTTAATTAATTTTTCAGATAAAAATAATACCGTCCTGTTAAATATTTACATTTTATTGGCCTAATGGTTTAAAGTTTAAATTTGACCTAAGTTGGCTAATTCCAAAACAAAGTCAATTTAAAATGAAATTAGTAAAACTTAAAAAACTTAAATTAAAATAAGCTATATATATATATATATATATATATATATATATATATATATATATATATATATATATATATATATATATATATATATATATATATATTTCTCCCCTATAAACATCACTTTCAACTCTCAACCTGAAGGCATCTTGCAATGTTTGGAAATAAATAACAAGAAATATGAATAACATAAATGCTGAAGTCGAAAGATATGATAGTAACATCAAATAAGATTTTATTGATTTGATTAGATGACATACTTCATTCTAATTCCTGAGAATTAGAAGATTGGGTTCTGAAAAAAAAAAAAAAAAAAGTTTTATGCATTCATGACCTTATACAGACACAAGCCCAGTTCTGGCATTTCCTTGTCATTCCTGACTGTATGTTTTACACTGGTGACATTTCCATTCATCATATCTCTTTATCAAGTGAAATGCAGAGTGGTCCAACTTCTCTCTGGCTCAGGTTGCTAAGTAACAGAAGGAGAGATGTATTGAGACAGAATAGTCAATCAATTCTCCTGCGAGCTGTGTGTGCATATGTGGGGACTGTTTGTCTTCCTGTTGCTTTGTTATTGTTATACATAAATTAATTTTTGGAAAGTAAAGACCTAGTATAATTCCTTTGAGATCTGGACTAAATTACATGGCGTCTTTTTATACATTTGGACTTTCACTTAACAAATAATTGTATTTGGTCAATAAAAGTAAGTATTGTTTATTATTTTATCATATGTATGTCATCAAGAGACGAGAGAAAAAGTACTTTTTACAAGTATTTTTTTTCTTCAAAATAATACATTTAGCTGAAGTTTTAAACACTCTATTGTTCTTGAATGTAAGCATACCCTATTCATTCCTTTACCACCCAGAAAATAGTAAATTGTATATTTTTAAACAAATCTGAAAAATCTACTCAGAAAGTCTGTACTCATGGTCAAACGGTAAGGTTTGCCTTCTTTACTGGTTCATTGGCATAAATTGAAGGCCTTTAGAAGTGTTTCAAGTGGTGTGTGTGTGTGTGTGTGTGTGTGTGTGTATTTATGTTGTAAGTAGTTTACTGTTCATTTGTTTCCAGGGTTAAATTTGTAATTAACTGGGGCATGTTTGAACTATATTTCTCTCTTCTTCTTTCTACATGTTTGTTTACAACATTGGTCAAATTTAGGGGGCTTATCTGAAACAACAGGAGCAAAAGCAGAGTTTAAGCTAAACTTCTGCCTGCATGTTGGCTCTATTTCTCCCTCAGGTCTCCTTCATCGGGAGCTGGAGAAATATGCTGCTTTCATACAAACCATTGATTTTGCCCTGGAACAAAGACGAGCAGAGAAAGATGGAGGCAAGCGAAGGAAACGAAGCCTGGATGGAAGAAACCAGTGGTGAATATGCTTTTGTTAAATGGCTCACATAGATTCTGCTCAGTTATTGGATAGACTAGGACAATGAGCGTTTAATTTAAATCTGTGTTAAGGGCGATTCCGATGTGGGAAAGTGCAGGGCGTAGAGCAACAGAGGTGGAGCAACAGGGAATAGTGGAGAAGGATGGGGGCAGAGGGAGAGAAAGAGTGGTGCTGGTGTTAAGGTGATTAGTCTGGTGGGTTGGCGATAGAGAGAGTTGATCAATAGCCTATCGATCTCCCATTGCGAGTGTCAAGGGGGTAGTGGGAAAGTGAGGGAGGGTGAAAGGAGGGATAGGGAGGGAGTCGCTCCTAGCTTGACTTTTAAAAATCCTTTACTCTGTGGATGACAAATAACCCGTTAGATTGTGAGGAAAATGTGGAAATTCATTGTGGGCATGATTTCCGTGGAAGTCAAATATTACCTTGTTTTGTAAAATGTGAAGGGAAAAAAATCTTTCACATGAGCCGTCGAGAAAGTTAAAAAATAAATCATTTGGTAGGCAAAGGTGTGCGGAGAAACATATCGAGCTAGATGCAGAGAAGTTACTTAGCAGACCATTACTTCAAATAGTTCCTCCAGGCTGAAATATTCACTGGAGCAAGTCCAACTCAATACTCTCCCCCCAAAGCCTTTTTAAATGTTCTACAATGGTTGTGTTAAATCGGATGACAAATTTGATGCAAACAAAGCTTTGTACATAACTTCTCACAGCAATGAAAAGATAAATGTGTGATGTCGTCTTAACTATGAGGTGTCTTCAGTGATTAAAGAGCAAAGAAAGCTAGTGAAAATAATGAGGTGGTGACAAACACAGCTATTAAGCAAACAGTCCCTCGGGCCTCCTTCCAACTGAGAAAAATTAATATACACAGAGAAAATGACTTCGAGTGGTGCTAACAAATAATATGACACTCCAGCGGCCATCTTGTCTTTGCACATTCAGCTTATTGATACGTGTGTGGCAACAAAAGAGGTCATAGTGTTACAAGGTTTGACACTCCCCTGTGTGGTCTAACCAATGGGGGGCATTGTAAAGGGGGTCACAACCTTGAAAATAACCCACGTAAAAGAAAGTGCAGGTGTGCACAGCTAAAATAGACTGGTCTGTGAGACATTTGTTCTTAAACAGGACCCCAGGAAGAGTAGCTGTCTTATTTGCCACATGTAATAGGGATCCAAAGAAAATAAACTCATAAACAAAAAACAAAACAAACAAAAAAAATCCGTTGCAAAAACAGACATTCCAAATTTCTTTTAGTGCAATACAAATATGATTCCATTCCCGTTGATCAAATACCCTCATCTATCTTTTAATAAATCAATCTGAATGTGTAGGAGATTAAATCAGAAAGAAAAAAAAACTAGGAACAAACTTTTAAAACAGAGTTCTCTGTTATATCAAGTGAACTCTTCAAATACAGTTATACGGTATAGAATTTAG
The DNA here is from genome assembly GCA_019453435.1 of Rhinogobius similis. Lineage (NCBI taxonomy): Eukaryota > Metazoa > Chordata > Actinopteri > Gobiiformes > Gobiidae > Rhinogobius > Rhinogobius similis. The sequence continues at coordinate 22,165,276 of CM033632.1, read as the reverse complement.
CACAGATGAGGTATTGGTCACTGGTACCCTTTGTAAATCAACATAAGTCAACAATTACCTCTGCCTCTGCCAAATAGAAAGCATACATTTTCCACAATTATTATATAATTATTTTAGATTTGAATGTTTTTTAAAGTTTCTGCTCTCCTCTTCTATTCTTAAAAACATCGCCACTGAACTCATTCACAGGCAATCTATTGGTAGAGAATGATGCATCACAGCTAGCTCTCAAACAGCCATTATCATTGCTGATAGCACTGATTTCTCTGTTCAAATGGGACAAATGAAGTGGGCTTTCAGTGCATCCTGTGATATGGGGGATTGCTGAACAAATGGCTTTTTTATGGCAGTTTGACTGTGCTTCTACTGCCTTGTATTCAGTTCATTTTCTCCGCAAAGGTAAACTCTCTCCTTCTCATGCCCTTGTTTATTTAGTGGCACAACACTCTTTCCGAGCCTCCGTCTGTCCTCACAGCCCTGCCCCCACATTCACCTTTCTCTCAAATGACTGTAGGATATTGACATGTGATGGACCTGAGAGGCATATATCATGAGGAGGAGCTGAAGAATGCACACACAGTTATACGCTTAAAGGTTGTTGCATGTTTAAAGAGTATTGTAGTTTGTTTTTCAATTCAATTTATTTTTGTAGCGCCCAAAATCACAACAATAGATGCCTCGATGGGCCACAGGTAGAAAGCAGTTTAAATATTTAGCAATTATAAAATTACATTAAAATTAAAATTAAAAACCTGTGCAGAGAGAGTTCCTTAATGGGAACATCCAGGTCTACAGATCAGGGTCGTGAGATGGGGGATCGTCGCAGCCGCCGCAGTGTCTGAAACAGTCTCCACTCCCCAAAGGAAGTGAAAAAGAGGAAGAGAAAAATCATGTGAACAGCAACGAACAGACTACATGTGAACTAAAAACTTAAATACTGTTGATAGGGAAAGCAGGAAGAACCAGAGGACAGTGGTCAAGCTACCATACTTCCCCCAGCAGAGTTGCTCTTAGGGCAGCGTAGCTAAAACTATAGGTTTTTATTTCTGTTCCTAACTGGCCTGACCATAAGTTATTTCAAATAGGAACATTTTGAGCCTGGTCTTAAATGTAGACTGTGTCGGCCTCTTTAACATGAACAGGAGCTGGTTCCATAACACAGGAGCTTGGTATCTAAATGCTCGACCTCCTGCTGTGCTTTTAGAGACTCCAGGGACCAACAATAGTTCAGGATTTTGAGGGCCAAGTGCTCTGTTTGGATGGTACGCTGCATCTTTGAGGTAGGGTGGGGCCATACTATTTATAGCTTTGTAAGTCAGAAGAGGATTTTAAATTTGATTCTAAACTCAATGGGAAGAGACTCTAACGCCGATATGATCTCTTTTTCTAGTACCTGTTAATAATCTTGCTGCTGCTTTGAACCAGTTGAAAGCTTTTTATAAAACTTTTAGGACAAGCAGGGTGTTTAAGTAGTCTAATCTGGATGTGACAGATGCATGGATGAGTTTTTCAGCATCACATTTAGGGAGGATTTTTCTAATTTTGGCTATGTTACGCAGATGCAAGTAGGCTGTTTTACAGGTTTCAGTGTTTGCATTTTAGGAAGCTGACTAAATAATGATCATTATTATTTTATTTTTTTACATGACTTTTTTTTGTGTGCCTTCCTTAACAGTTAAAAGCCGACAGCAGAAAGTAGATGCAGCCCTGCCTATTGGGCACCCAAAACAACTTGCTGTAAAAGATTGCTCCAAACAAAATGAATAGTGCAAAGGTTACTTGGCATCGCAAAAAATAAGGATACTTATTCTAATCATGTATGATGTGAATTTGTGCAAGTTAAAGATGAATTAAACTGTGTGGCATACTGAAAGTAAACTATTTGAATCCAAGTCCATGCACTTTCCTGTGTATGTTATAAAATGATCCATTTATTTGTGTTACATTACTGACCACATGACCCAAGAGCAGTCCTGATGTGTGGCTCTAAAGCAGATGTCCCTGGAGCGTTGTTTCTAGATTCTCCTGGTGATGCCCAAAGACCAGTCACACAGATGTGGACGCGCACAGGGCCGATGATGATAGCCAATCAGTGAAGTGCTTTTACAGTCTTCTCGCAAGACCTGACCCATGACGTCAGATGACCCTCCAGCCTGAGGTCACTTAGTCAGGGTCAGAGGTCATTACTGTGGACAGAGAGGGGTTTCCATAGTAACCACTACATGCCCGGAGCCAAGTGGTGTTTTTTTTTTTAAGGTGGCAGAGGAAGCACACCTCTGATTGACTGGCTTGTATCAATGTCTTTGCTGATTGGCTTTCCCTAAGTTTTTCCCTATTATTTTCCTGTATTTAAAAAAACTAAAAGTTTGCAACATAGGGTAAGGAAAAATATGCTAAAACATTTTATGAAATGTTTATAGTGGTTGTTTTAGTTGATTTTTAAATAAGATGCCCCAAATCCAAAATGATTTACACTCTTTATAATCATAAACCTTTTATTTTTCTTTACTGCTGTCAATTTTTTTTTTTTTTGGGGGGGATTGACAATTTTCTTTTTCTTTGTGATATTAAAAGACCCTCTTGCTAGAAAACAAGTCCAGACAGAAAAAGACTAGAAAAGAGGCTAAGTAACCATTATATCTATACTCCTTCTGCCCCCACCTTTTCCTTCTTCTGGCTACGCCTATATTTTTTCTCCAATTTGGCTCTGTATACACAAACGAGCTCGACAACATTCACACACAGTAGACTTCAGGGAACACGCAAGGATCCTTTATACAAGTAATAACTTACTTGCCCTACAGCCTACAACATGCTGGATGGAAAAGCAAAAGACTATGACGATGTGACTTTGTTCCTTGGTGACTATGGTCTTTTTCAGATTGTGTTAATATTTTTGCTGAGTATATTTATTATTCCCATTGGGTATATGGGAGCGGTGGTTGTTTTTATATCGGATACACCAGAATTTCATTGTAAAGTGAATGAAAAGTGGACACTAAACAGCACCAATGTGAAGGAGCTTAAGTTCCTTGCCCGCTGCACCATATACAAAGAGAGGCTCAACTTAACCACAGCATCGCTGAGCAGTGACGTGGAGCCCTGTGCAGACGGATGGGAGTTTAGCAAAGACATCTACACCTCCACAATTGTATCCGAGGTAGCGACTTAATTGTTTCTGGGCTATAAATAATTATAAGGGGCATTTTTTATGTAATCATATTTAATTGCAGTGGGAACTGGTATGCAACAATGCATGGAAAGTGCCATTATCCTCCTCATTTTATTTTGTTGGAGTTATGACTGGGGCTTTCGTCTGTGGGAACCTGTCTGACAGGTAAACATGCATTTAGGACATTCGTTATCAAACTGTGGCTCATTCATAACCAAGTGAGGTCCTTTTTTGGGTTAGTACTCATTCAGATCTACTGTAGTCATGACCTGTTGTAGATCTATACAGCCCAGCCTGGACTAGTGGCGGTACTCCACTATATCACCACAGAAGGCACTCATAGTTGGGTTTGCAGGCCGCTGTCCAGCTTCAACTTAAAGCCACAAACTATACTCATTTGAAGACAGTGGGGGGAAAATTAAGCAGGTAGGGATTGCTTGAAAGTGTGAAGGAGGCATTAAAGAAAAAAGAGAGAGAGAAAATGCTTTTGAACGGAAATGGTGGATTAAGATACAATTTACCTTTTATTTCTCCTCAAACCTTCAAGCTGGTCAAATATCAATAAAGTGCTTAGCAGCTTAGCAGCGACGCAAAACCAGTCGAGCTAGTAAACAAGTACAGGCCAGGGCATGTTATAACTCCTCCTTTAGGGCAGGATTAATCCTGACGGCAGCCGAAACATCTCAATTTAAAAAAAAGCAATGTACTTTGAAACCTTGTCTCCATATTTCAATGCAAAGTGTTGCAACATGCTTTCTGCCCTATATACTGTCATATGTTCTTTTGGATTACAGGTTTGGTAGGAAGCCTGTCTTGTTTGTAACTATGGCCATGCAAATGATTGCAACTTTGATCCAAGCTGCATCTGTCAATTGGGTCATGTTTACCACGTTGAACTGTTTGAGAGGATTTGGACAGACATCCTGCTACATTGCTTCCATTGTTTTGGGTAAAGAATTAATTTGATCTGTTTACCATGGGTCAAAAGAAATGCTTTTAACGTCATGTATTCTGTACTCGTACTGTATTGAATTGCCTATATCTGCTCATAGCATGCCATTTTTTTTTCTGTCTGTGTCTTCAGGGAGTGAGATACTGAGCCCCAAGCCTCGTATGACCTACAATCTGCTGGGTCAGAGTGTGGGGTTTGGGCTTGGGTATGCCTTGTTACCACTATTTGGATACTTCATAAGGGACTGGAGGATGCTGCTGGTAGCTTGTGCCATACCAGGTTTCTTAGTCATGCCATTATGGTGGTGAGTACAGTATTACTTTTTTTTTTTACTAAACAACTATGTTGTCCTTTTTCCAACACCACTCTCTTTCTTTAAGGTTGGTCCCTGAGTCTCCACGATGGCTTTTGCAGAAAAAAAGATTAAAAGAAGCTGAGGCAGTCATCTGTAAAGCAGCCAGAATGAATCAAGTGTCTACCCCTGTCGTTATATTTACACCAGATGTGTGTTTGGATCAGATGGTAATGTTGTATTTTAAAAAGCTTTTAAAAGAACATTTTGTTCACTTTCTTTGTTTTTTGTGTTTGTTTGTTTTCATTTTAGAAATTAAATCAAGAAAACCATTCATACACTTGTTTGGATCTAATACGCACATCAAATATCAGAATTATTACACTAATGGGAATTTTCATATGGTAGGTTAATAATAACTATGCTTATGTTTTTGTTTGTCAGCTATTCGAGGTAATAAACATCTTAACCATTATCTGTCAAATTTAACAGTATTATATTTGAACCACTACCTTATTTGTTTGTTGTATCTGTTGTTTTATTTTGCAGGTTTACATGTGCCTTGGTCTTCTTTGGACTCACTCTGAATACAAGTACCTTAAATGGAAACAAATATTTAAACGCTTTCTTCTCAGCTGTAATTGACATTGCAGCATATATTATGACTTGGTTCCTGGTCAACAGAGTGTCACGGCCTAGCTTTCTCTTTTCCGCCATGATGTTTTGTGGGATTTTACTTCTGATAATCCTGCTGGTGCCTGATGGTGTGTAAATGTGAATGAACATGTCTACTACAGGTTAACTATTTTCGAAATATTCGTGAGTTAGTGGTTAGTAATAGTTTTCTTTAAATAGACATGGACGTTGTGTTCCAGACCTTAGTCCTGAGTGGAAGGATTGGCATGTCGGCCGCCTTCGCTTTCATCTATGTGTATTTTGTTGAGTTGATGCCCACTATTGTCAGAAACACAGGACTAGGACTATTTTCTACATTTGGACGCATGGGCAGTATTCTGTGCCCTTATATAAATTACTTAGGTAACGAACATCATGATGTAAGAATTTATTGTTTATTATTTACAGTAATCATTTTTATGTGATTGTATTTACAGGAGAGTACAACAAGAACACTCCATACATTGTTTTTGGCTTCATGAGTGTCATGGCCTCTGCATTGACGTTCTTTCTGCCAGACACTAGAAACAAAAAACTACCCGACTTAATCAGTCAGGTGCAACCAATCAAAAGGTTGGCCTTACCTTTTGCTTATGTTTCCCTTTCATATTATCAACCTACTGTCAATTACTAGCATTAATGAGAACTCTGACTATTAAACACTGTGTTTTAATGATAAATGTGACGTCTAAATCATGCAAATATAACATTTAGTCATACTTTTTTTTTTCTCAATGTCTTTTTTTTATCAAGCTGCTGTCAGTGTCCAAAGAAGCGGCCTTCTACACAGTCCAAACCTGAAAAGTGGAATAGAGCTCCCTCTGTTGACAAATAACAGCAACATATCTTTGGTAATTATTATTATTATTATTAGTAGTAGTAGTAGTAGTAGTAGTAGTAGTAGTAGTAGTAGTTTTATTAGTATTATTATCAAGACTTGGGGCTAGCATTGTAATGTACAAGACAAGATGCTTGCAGAATATGATGATCTGCTTAGTACACATAATGTGTATCTTAATGCTATTCAGACTATTCATGTAGGCCTAAAATGGCAGATAACATTACAGCACCCTATTCTGCTTTTAATCGATTGTATAGGTATTGTTTGCTTGTACATCCTGCTGTGCTTTTGAATGACAAATATCAAAACAGCAATCAAAAGATATTACAGCTCAAATCCACTAGGGGGCAATACTAAACCATCGAGAAAACATCTTGCCAGGTACTTTATGTACTAATAATACATACCACAAAAATAATTTTCTTTCGAATAGCCTGTTATTTAGTGAATGTAGCAATTATTTATTTTCTCTAGACATTGCATTGTAAATAAGAAAAATGCTTCTTGTTATCCTCCCGTGTCTAGCTTTACCTATTGTCAAACTCAAAAATAAATTAATAAAATTAAATTCCCACTTTATAACACAATCTTTCAAACAATGTATCAAATTCAAACATCCATACTATATAAAAAGAAAGTACAACTAATTGTAGCCTAATCATGTTAAGAATCTATAACAGCATTTGCATTAGGCATAGTCTGGTGTTGTTTAGTCTAAGATTGAGCAGCACAGACTAAAGGACATCGTGTATCTAAGATGTACAAGAAATATATTTTTGAAAATGGCCTTTTTTGTTTATCAACCCTTATATAATTCATGAACTCTCAACTCTTCCCTTTTCTTGTTTTTACCACTAGGGGGTAGCCTTTGTTGAAGAAAACCAGTCAAGACAAACGAACAGTGTTTAGATAACTGCACAGGGATTCTGGTGTTTGAACAAAAATAAAATGTCTCTCACGAATTTCTGTCAACTTCAGGCTGATAGTGACCGGCCTTGAGCTTGAGGAGAAAAATGTGGGTGGCAGTAAGCGTTGGTGATGGGCTGATGGGGAGGGGGTATACTGCAGCAGAAAAACAGCTAACTATGCAGTCATTAATATGCAAATATGCAAATGAGGGCGTAATTAAGATTGGGCGTTTGTCAGTGGCTCTTTGATTGCTGATGAATTCCAATCTGCAAGAAAAGGGGGGGATGGGATGAAGAGAAATTTGGAAGAACAGGATATTGCCCCATGTCTGCTCCTAAAGTGAGCAAATGAGTGAGCTCCTTATGCTTGAAGGGAACAAATAACACATTTATGTCAACAAAAAATACTGCGATTCCCTTCATTGTGGATGACACTTGGCAGAGGCATTCAGAGTGTTGTCAACATATACACAAAAAAGACTGTCTGTAAAATTCTGACACTAAATGTCCCTGGGTGTTTGAAGGCCCTATCTACATTGTCAGTGGGCATTTAGCCTGAATGGAGCTCGAACCACATGAAGCCAGGGTGATTTGAGGTAATTAAGAGTGATGGAGCTGACCCCTGTAGAGAGGAATGTGCAGGTATCTTGGCAGGTGCTGCAGTGTGTCACAGTTATTTTCATTTCATTTCGGAAAACACAGCTACCATTTACACATGAGCACACTCCAGTGTTATTGCAATTTTAGTAGTCCCCCGACACGTGTACGTCTTCCTCTCTGGCTTATGAAAACAACACGTTATATGTGAAAAAACGATTAATTATTTGGATGAATGGGGGAGAACAGCTGCTTTTGACATCTTTGGCCCAATGACATGTCATTACACCACACACAGCACTGGGGTATGTCACTTTCCTAAGTCTGGTGTTTGTGGGAGGAAAAATATAAACCTTTTTTATGTATTTGAAATGGGGGCAACAGCAGCTGACGCCTTGGTGTTTGTTATATGATGAGTGGTTATGGTTCTAGTGTGTTAGTGTGTGCATGTGTGTATGGGGGGGAGGGAGGGGGGGGGGTATTTTTGCAGGAAACAGGAAACCAGCAGTCATAACAGGATGCCTAAGGTTTTCATACTGTACCTGATGCGTGGGTGGCTGTTTGGGGGTAACCCATTTAAAATGCTGCTGTGCTTGTGTAGAACTGAGGGAGCCCAGGAAAGTGTGGGTGGAGTGGAGGGTGAACTCTTTGGGGTTAGGGAAAAAGGAGTTCCACTCTATAAATAGCAACAGCTTTTTGTTTGATGATTTTTTTGTTCCTCTTCTTTTTCTCTTTTTTTTTTTCCTTTTTTTTTTGTTCTTTTTTACCTTTTGCTTGCATTTGTCCAACTTTGAAAACCCAAACAATATCTGTAGTGTTTACATGTAAGCATCCAGGTTTCATTTACCTTTTATAATTTGATGATGTCTTAATTTTAGATGGAGGGCAGGACCTTTGTAACTGGGAGATTCACTGTTTGTAAAGAAATATCCAGACTTATTGACAAATGTTGAATCATATGATTATTTTCAGGGATTGACTCCACAAATGTGCCATGTATTATGTTATAGCTTGAAGTCCTTTCAACAATCAACAACAACTATCATATCGTTGGTATTAAATAATGGCACCACTTTCTGAAGCTATTTACAATTTAATTTATGCTGATCAAGAAGACATTGAACTTTGTGCCTGTTTTTGTTTCATGTGGAGAGGCTTACTGATTACAGAGATAGTTTGCCATTTGTTGTTGTTCCACCTACACTTTTACACTGGAGATGTCATAAGGATGCATTCATAACAAGGCTGAACTTGTCCATGCTATTTATGTGATAAGTTAACACTATTTTAGACAGACTTTTAAGAATGTTTCTCTTTTTTGTACCATAAGATTAAAGAATAATTGGCCTTTGCACATGTTTAATGACAAACAGGTGTGTGTCAAAATTCATGTGCATGATGGTGAGCATGTGTGTGCTTGAGTGTTTGTGAACCACAAAGTGAATGGCTGAGTTTTCTCGTAAAGGCCAGCACACTGAGCACAGATGTTATTTAGGTTGTTTCCCCTCAAACCAATTGAGGTTTTCTCCTGAAAGTCTTTCAACAAATGCATGACATGAATTTAAGTTGTCTACTGAGTCTATAAATAAAGCAAACAAACAAACAAACAAAAAAGTTTTTCAATATGTCATATTAGTTAGGTTTTGGGATAAGGATTTCTCAAATCCTGAAGTATTTTTAACTTCAGGACTAATACAAAATAAAGAAAAGCCCCTCCACAATTACACATGCCTAAAACTGCAATTAGACTAGATCTTATATCTAAATAAACATTTTACAAACCATACAGTTCAGTAGAGATATGATGATTGTTTGGACATTTTGGGACAGGCTATCTATCAAATGAAGATTTAAAAGAAAGGTGTAACTCACTAGTATTTTTAGACATTTAATTTGTTATTTGTAGTACATTTTACACCCATAAGAATGTCTCAAAAGGATAATTTGGATTTGGAGATAATATCAAAATTATATATAAATAATTATTATTTATTTTTTCACATAATAGAAACACTGATACAATACGATATAGGGGGTTATCATGGTGTGAGACAACACTTAAGGGGGTACGCAGGACAAAAAATAGTATTTGTTATCTTAGCCCACTTTTATAGATCGTTTTCTTCAGCCAAACTTCACCTAAAAGTAAAGTGCAGGGGCCCAAAGCGTTAGCGTCCACGCAGTTTGGGCGTTTCATGTACCACAGTGCCAGTCAACATTTGCTCGTATCCCATTGGCCCTCCCTCTAATATATCATTCCCATCTTCTACGTTCTGCGAGGCTTTCCGTCGTCGCCATCCGCGAAGAAATATAGTCCTCAAACGTTTCATTTATGCGAGGCTTATTTAATTTTTACATCTTGTTTTGGGGAGTGAACAGGGACAACATTTAGACGCAATGAGATTGTAGTTTGTTACGAGGCGCAGTTGTGAGTTATGTTAAATGCGGTGTGAGTTTGAGTGAAATTGGACACCGCGGCGCTGGTTGTTGTAGGCTGTGCCGCGGATGGATACTGCAGTGGCACCGACAATGTGGAGGCTGCGACCGTCTACTTGGAAAATGAAATGCTTTACAAATTAAACTATATGCGACAGAGGACCCCCAAACGTCATGAAACGAGTTAAGGACGCAAGTTGAATTTTGTTATCAAGACATCGTGACGAGACGACGAAGGATTGTTGAACTTGCTTTTCTTCATCTAAAAGCCTTACTCCGGAGCTCGGGGAAAGAAGGATCTTATCCATAACTTTGTTTTTCTACATTCTCCAAACAGCGCGACCTCGGATTGAATGCAGTAAAACTCAATCCAGGTAATGCATTTATATATACGCGTTTGATACATGTGTGCTTGGCTGGATTATAACTCTAGTGTTGTTACGCGAGTAATAACCAAGTTGACGGTAAATGATTGAAGTTGCTTTGGCTGCGGCAGAAGAGAGCGGGGTTTAGGGTTAACGTGGTTCTTTTTATTTGTGGAGGACCATGTGGTCTTTAAACGTGTACATTTTGATATGAATAGCACGTTAAGGCTATCTAAAGTATGGTATTTGTATTTTCATTTGGTCCATATTTATCCGCCACCATTAAATCTCCATTCAGTAAAACAGAGCAGACAACGAGAAAATACTCACGGTTTTATTCATCGTTAAAGAGACTTTGCGTCTTTGTTTTATCTCTCAATCGTTTAGAAACTGGATGTTTATATTAGTTATTTATGTTTGACTTTAAGAAATATGTTTTATAATTTAGGTTTGGTTTAAAGTTCTGCAATGGTTACGTCTCAGTCCACAACGTGAAGCATAAATCTGAAACATAAATATAATGTCGCATGAAAGTGTTTTTAATTAAATAGATAGGGAATTAATAATATTAATTAGAATATGAAATAGTCTCCAGACCTCATGTATGATGTGTTTTTGTGTGACGTATTGAACTCCTAACTAAACTTTTGGGGACATTTGTGTGCATCACTGTGTGTCCTCTTCTCTAGACTTGGGTCAGTCAACAGGTTTGACTTTTTTACACGTGTCTGTTCTTTTTAAGAGCAATTGGGTAAAAAACTGTGAACATATCGTGTGATGGTGCCAGATCGTGATGTGATGGTGTTTTTTGGCCCCTGGGCTCCTGAATAGGACAGGCCTGGTCCGGGTGGGGGTTTTCAAGACTCAGAGACTGAGAACTTCCATTTGTTAGGAGGGGCTAATCCCCCATTTTGACCTCAGCTCAGCGAGACGCAGAAAATGCTCGACTTTGTTGTGTCAAAGGATTTAGTAGCGTTTCATTCAGCTGAAAGAGAGAATTAGTCATCCCTTTGTATCTAGATTTTTATGACTTTTTACCTTGACGCGACCTGTTGCCAAAGAGTTAGATCAGTGTGTCATAGTATTAATGAAGACGTTATTATGGTTTGTTTGAGCTCACACAACTAGTTAGAGGTGCAAATCACGTTAACACACTCACTCGTCTATTTCTGGAGGCTTATTACAAATAATTACTCTCACAGCCTTTTAGCCTATGTATAACATTGACTAATTACTGGCGTCAAGATCATATCTAACATTTGACATACAGGGACACTTTAGTCGATTTGACTATATTTCCTTTGTTCATAAAAGAAAAATAAGCAGCGCACACATCACATCAGTACATGGACAGTGTGAAAGCTTCTAACATATTACTAAAGATGTGAGCCTACACTACCACATCTGTAGCTGCTCTGGTTGCAGCAGGTTGGTTTGAGGTGGAACAGCAGAAGGTGGCTAACAGTGAGCCCACTGTGGCCTGTGGCTGAGCTCAGAGTCCTCTCATAGATGTGGCTGAAGCTTGAAACATTTGCAGCTGCTGGACGTTTGGGTGAGGGCGTTAAACATAAGATTTACCTCAGTATTCAAACATTTGGTAGATTAAATCATTTCACTCAGTCAATGTTGGATGATGTCTGTGTTGTCATCGTCTAGGTGTTAACCACAAGCTAATTTATGTGAACCATTGTGTGTGTGTTTTATACTACACCAAAACATCACAGAATAGCCTTGTCACAGCATACATATCATACATTTACGATTGCTGGAACCATGACAAAATAACAGCAAAACCCTTTCTTCAACATTATTCAATGGAAAACCATTCCTTATACGTGACTTGTTTACTAAACCTATAACAACTCCCTAAATGATAAAGTAAAATTATAAAGGCAATGAGACAATGCGACAACCAGATACAAAAAAGAACTTAAACCATTTACACTAGGGTATAGATGGAATTCAAATTAATTGTTTTTCTTCTGACATTTTTATTTTTTTAGTTCTCACGAAATGTGACCTGTATTATCAATTAACCGTTCAATCTTGACATCCCCACTTCAGAGAAAATTTCCCCTATAGAACTTTAATTGTTGTCCTATATAACCAACAGCATGTGTTACTCTTGTGTTTTGGTTTTTCAGAACAACTGATGTTTTCCTTTCCTCTGTCTCCAGTCACTTGCTGAGACTGAAAGGGCCCAGTGATCAGCCGTGCAGAATGGCTGCAGTGGGAACTGACAAGGAGCTCAGCGATTTGCTGGATTTTACTGCGGTAAGATGAGGCTCAAATTTGAAAAAATGTGTTCAGTGTTTTATAATTGTTTTCAGAAAATGCAGACAAATAATTCAGTATTAATCTTAAAGAAATTATATTTGGACATTTTAAACACAGAGCCACTTTATTTTATTTTATTTAATGTAGACTCTTGTTATAACAGTGGTTACAATTTTATTTTTAGATGTTTGAGCTTCCTGTTTCAAATGGCAAAAACCGTCCAACCACTCTCGCCAGCCAGTTTGGAGGTGCAGGTAAGACCAAGACCTTTTTTTTTTTAAATTTCACTTCTCCTTCTCTTCTTTTCGGTGTTCTTTCCTTTAATATCCTAGTTTCAAAAGACACTGTACAGTTCTTTTAGTAAAACATAGTTCACGACTCTGAAAAGCTGTCGGCGGCGTTTTGAATACCAATGGAAGTTGTTGTTTCCCCGCTTGCATTATTTCAAAGTATGTCCATTCACAGATTCTCTCTCGGCTTTAAAAATGTCGCCTGGCCTCATGCAGATCAGCACGCCGCAGCTTCACTTCCTTGTCCGTGCCTTACAGGTGTCCCTTCCCTCACCTCCTCAGCTGTTGTCATTCACTCACTAACGACAGAAACAGAGTGGGGGATGATGGGAAAAAGACCAATTAATCTGTTTTGTCAGCGAGTGTGTCTTTCCCATTGTTTTTTTAAGTGTACCTTTTGAAAACCAGCTCTCTTGTTACATTTATCAAATTTGCATTCAGTGCCATATCCCCCTGTCTCTGTCAATGCTACAAAATATCCAGCTTAAAGACATTCTTTATTGCAGTTTAGTTCTTTCTGCTGCTGTCGGAGTGAAACAGGATATTTGTGTGAGATAAAAGACAAGGCCGCTGGTGACAGGGTGGGATCCCCAGCTCCTTTTCTTCTATTCACTTGAGGCCACTCACTCGTTCTTTTGTATCAGAAAGGTGTTCGCTTAAAAAACACGCGCTGATGTTATTGACCCCGAGTCTGTTTACACCATTGTCTTTGGAGATTAAGTTTACACCCCACCCCAAAAGTCTGGGCTGACTCATTTAAAATTTAAATGGCAGTGTGTCTTAAATTTCCTGTTTAATTTCACGCTAAAATGAAAAAATAAATAAAAATAAAGGTTATTTCTCCTGACACAGTTGTTGTTATAATGTTGAAGTAGAGGTGGGCAATAGACCAAAATTTGCACACTATTTGAATAGCGTGTTTATCATTTATAATAAAAATTGTACAAAAAGAACTGATTGGAGTTAAAAAAAAAAAAATTAAGTTATGTTCTAAACTTTCAAATAAAGGTAAAAGTTGCACTTTTGAGATTAATTTTATCAACGTTTCACATTTGTCTTATAATTAAGCCCCACTAATATATGTTTAAAGACATTTCTGTTAGATTGACATAATCATTCTAAATATCATTATCTGGATATTCCAAAAAATATCAATATTTTCACATTTGTCAATGTTTCCCAGGCCAAGTTTGAAGCTTTAGTAATACATTGTTTTGGTGAAATTGCTTAGTTTTTCAGTAAAGATGGTTTTATCTATGCTTTGTGTAACATTCACTTCGCAACTTTTTGGTATCGTTTGTCAAACTTCTTAAAGACAACACATGAAATCTGTCAGCACACTTTCATTTTTTGGTGTTTGGAAACTGAGAATCATGAAACGTATTTTTAAACCCTGTATGGCGTAAAATGCAGAAGGAGAGAACTTCAAAATTTGCATGATTACTTTCAGATATATATTTTTCAAATGTCTAAATCAGTGATAATTTCCATTTTAGACCCTCCTGGCCTTAATTAGAGTAGTATGACCTGAAATATATTTTGTACACATTGTATTGAGTTAAGGTAAACTGTGGTGTGTAAGGTGTCTCTCGTGACTCACAGTTTCAAATGGTCAGACTTATTGTACATTGTTGAGCGTTTCATTAACAGTACCGGGTCTCTTGAGAGCGGGCTGACATCATGCTTTTGTCTGTGTGAGTCAGGGAAGTACGAAGGCGTGTAGACGATCGCTCCGAAGCGCCAGTTACAGGCGCCCGGGGCCGTATTCCTGTTCGAACCCAGCGCCGTCTGCAAGTTCGGTCCGTGCATGTGCTGGAGTTTGTGCCGGTGTAGTGGGTGACTCAGGCCGCTTGTCTGTTTCCAGTATCTCTTCCTGTGTAATTATAGAGCAGCCGTGCTCAAAGGGGCGTTGCATGCTGGGAGAGGTGCATTGGGGTTCGCCAGAGTGTTTGTCTCATGTTACTCACCCTTTTCTTCATTTTTTTTTCTCGAAGCCCTGCTGACAGTCTGAGTACAGCTTACATTTTTAGCTTTTCAGGGAACAGCATAATCAAAACGTTTCAGTTGGTATTTTAGAAGTTTACCTGGCAATTCAACTTAGAGCCTATTAGTGCTGCCTTTTTGCTAATAACCCAGTCATGTTGTAGTTAAATATCTGAATATGACATTATTTAGAAAATTTGATCAGATGGCGCTAAAGTTAAGGTGTTATAATATTACAGACCATAGCTTTTTCATCAAAAACACAATGTACACATTTCCTATGTTATTTTGATGCAATTACTGTTCTAAATCTCTGCCTATGTTGTGTTTTTCAGTGTGTGTAGACTAGATAACAATATACAATTACTTAGATGCCAAATCTTAGGTTATTTAAATAATCATTTAGTTGCGATTAATCAGTTAACTAGTTTCAGCATTATATTAACCCTACAGGGTTAATATCAGATGACAGATAAATGTTTTTTACATCTTGACCTAATTTACAAGTTGTTAGCTTTGTTTGAATAAATAAAGCAAAATGCGTCTGCATTTGCAGTTCACAGTACGTTTTTTGTAAAGAATAATGCAACTTTTAGTACATTTAGAAAGCACAAAAACCCTTTGTATTAACACTAGACTTGTAACAAAATCATGTTAGTGGTCAGGCTCAAGTGAGTTATGTTCATGCGGGCTGTGTGATAACGAGGCATGTTGATATTGCGCCAGACAAAAATGTGAACGATCATTTGGTGGGTTATATTTCAGGTATTTCGCTCAGACTCTAGATTGTTTGTAGCTACAGTGGCATCTGCCTGAACAATATTTAACACTGGTTTTGTTTGTTGTCAGATTGAATTGGAATTATTCTGTACCAACAGGAATCATTTGCGTCTTCTCTGGAGTGTTTGATTGGCAGCTTGAGTGACAGTCAGCCCAAGCGATAAAACAAGACGCTGTCTCCATCTCGTATTCCTCTGCCACAGAACGTATAGATCATAGTTGTCACAGCAATCTCGCTACTCTCCGCACTGTGGACCTATTATTCTGTTCTACTGCTGATCCTGTCATGATTCAAACCCCTCTCCCCCTCTCTTCTCCCATCTCCGGTTTTTAATTAGACAACAAAACAAAAATATGAATATTCATAGAGCTTAGCTTCATTAATATGCACAATTATGCAAATCAGCACGCAATTAAGCTTCAGCTTTCCCCCAGAGATGCTGTGTTGCAGTATGAGAGGAAATTGAGGAAAAGAGGACAGGCAGAAATTTCTGCTTCACTAATCTTTAAAATCTCTCCTTTCAAACATTCACCTCTTTGCGAGTGAAGTGCTTTGGCCAGGCAGAGCGAGTGTCAACGGTGCGTGATTGAGACGTTGTGTCTCTGAGGCGCTAAAGGTGACTGCCAAAAGTGAGAGAATGGGCCTGAGCGACTGTTGCCATGGAAAACGTGAGGAGTGGGAGAAGGAGGATTCTGAGGCTCACACAGAGTGTTAATTATTCAAACTTCCTACTGCTCATAACCTCCTCACTGTGTGACAGCGCGTCACTGTCATGTCTGCTTGTGCACTCGATGAGTGTACTCTCAGGAGAGTGGCAAACTTGGATCAAAGCGGGTCAACTTGAGGATTCCAAGTTTGACTGAACTTTATGACGTGTGTATTTGTGTTTTTTTTTGTATTTATTTGTTAATTGGCCTAAACTAGTTCTTTGTCTTTTAGATGAGAGGAATGGGTCTGGGCCCTGGGGACACGGAGAGCAGAGCAGTCCATCCTTTAACCAGTCAAGGGTATGACTAATTCCTGATATTAACTATACTCACATTATATCCTACAGCTTGGAATCGCATACATATATATATATATATATATATATATATATATATATATATATATATACTATTTTTTTTCTCCCTATCTTATAGTTTATTAAATTTGGTATAACCCACAAATTAACAGCATTGATATCTGGACACTGGTGTCTCTCCTAACAGATAGTACATGTTTTTATTTGAAACTTGATTTGTTCCTGTTTCAAATTTTTTATTTTAAGCTGTTATTTTTGCAGAGTTACGGTGAAGGAAGCCTTTACAACGAGCAGAATGGCATCACTTCTGCCCCACACTTTGGCTCAGGAGCTGTTGGTATGTTTTAGTGTATTTTAAATGGATGTACAGCATTTTTGGTATTACTTTTCAACAAAAGGCAGTCAGACACAACGTACAACTCAGGGCAAAGCTTTTTCTGGTTAGATGGCGATGGCTGAAGCAGAGGTTAATGGGAAAGGGGGCAGGAGGAGGGTTTGTTTGTGTGCTCGTGATAGAGGGGGTTGGGTGTAAAGGGCACCCATGCACAAACGAGGCTCCCCCCTTGGGATTACTACAGCCTATGGCTTTTCTGAGTTTAACTGTCAAGGGAGGGGCCAGAGGTTGGGTGAAATTGCCCCCAAACCATTTATAATGGGGCAATTTGTTGATGTTTTTAGTCCAGATCCATAAATACTTGCATCATATGTTTAAACAGCAGATGGCGGGCCCACAAACTGAAAAAGGGGCAGGACAGACCGTGATTTAACAGTGACATAAAATATATTTCATGATCATGACCTGATTAGACCCTCTTTTCACAGGGAAGGCTGATCGCGGATCATACACTTCATTTGCAACACAGGTAAATATGCCAGATAACACACACTTCACACAGTTAATGCATTGTGGGTTTACATTCATTTTGCATAATTTCCTCCAATGTAGCAGGGATTTATGCCCAATGAAATGCCCCTGACCAGCCCTGATGCCCTGTCGCCCTCCGGCCACAAGTCAAACTCACAGTTTTATGCCTCTTACGGAGGAGGTAACCTTCGCAGGCGACCTGCACAAGAACCCATCGGTAAGACATTCTCAATTTAAGAACTTCTTTTTTTTTTTTTTTTTTTTTTACAATTCAACAATTCAAATGTTTGTATGTATATCGGAAGGCTTGTGTCAAAAGTATGTATGTAGTGAGTAGTCTCAATCTTTGTTTGTTTTTTGTCATTAGAAACACATCCAAAGAAGATCAGGAAGGTCCCACCTGGCCTACCATCTTCGGTGAGCACTCCCCTTTTTATGTTTCACTTCAGAAGAACTCAAGTTTATAAATGCCTCATATTTATATTCACCAGTAAAACAATTGCTCTGTAACTTTACCCTTTGAGTATTAACGTGAATACAGTCTGTGTATGTGAAGCTTGTGCCTTTGCAAAAATAAAAGCAGAAAACCATGCGTTTGGCTGGTCTCTGATCCGCTGCTTGTATTTATAGCAGTATTGGTGCAGCCTTTACTTTACGGCCACAGTACTGTGCTTGAGCCAAGTTAGATCACTGATGGTTTTCACTCCACCTCATTTTTTCCTCCCACTTCGTCGCTGCACCCTATTTCCTCCTCTTCGGTTTCTTCCTTTCTTCCCACCCCCACCACCGTGAACAACAGCCCTCCCTCTCCCTCCCCCATCGCTCTATCCCAGCTGCCAGTGGAGTTGGCTGCTGTCCAGGATTCGGCAGATGGTTCAGTAATTAGTAGTGCATCTCTCCGTTTGCTAGTCTCTTCCTTCTTTTCCTCTTCTTTTTCTTTTTGTTTAATCAAATTACAGAAGAAAACTTAAGTCCATTCGAGTTTAGTTTTATAGACACAGTTTGTTACTTGTTGTTTATTTAAAATAGCGTTGATTGAGGGGGTGTGTCATTACAAAGAAAAATAAGCTTGCTTATGCATAGCTATGTATATCTCCCGGGCTTTTCATATGTGTCTCTCCTGCACATTTTTTCACATTTGTAAATGCGTATGTTTAAGGCAGTGCAGAACCAACCAAAATATCTTAGCTATTATATAGGCTACACAAATAGCAGTGCATCATGAAGTTGATATGTTATAAAAGCTAGAATTTTGATCTTATGCACAAACTGAAAATGTTTACTGTTTATTTCATTTATACTATTATGTACGTTTGTAGGTTTATGCATCAGCAACTGGAGAGGAATTTAACAGAGAGAATGCCGCTTACCCAAGCCCTAAAACAGGACATGTCTACGCTCCGTCTTACTACATGCAAGGTTTGAAATGTTCTGCTTGTAACGCCTCTTTATTTTATATTTAACTTTTAATTAATGATCAAATAAAAAAATTATGTGTTTTGTGTTTGAATACAGTTGTTTGAAAAACAGTTGTATTGTGACTTGTCTCACATGGCTTTACTCTTTTCTCTGTATCGCTGGTTGTCCCACACACTTCATGCCCACTGCGCCCACTGGCTGCCTCCTGACAGAAGGTCTCCATCCTCCATCAGACCCCTGGGGCTCCAGCGGGTCGATGGTTCAGCCTGGTTATCCTGCTATGCTCGGCAACACCCCCCATATGAGCCAGCACGGCCCCTTCTCTGCCATCAACCCCCAGGACAGAATGGTGAGTGGTTATTTTCTTATGTTTGTATGTGCCATATTTCCCCTGGCGTGGCACGGCACGGGTGTAGCCGGTTTGGGTCAAAGCAAACAGAGCCAGACCAAAAAATTAGTTTAATCCGAACTGGCTCTTGAACCGTTTTGCAAAGTAGTCTAGTCCTGAACATGCCTTGGTCCCACTTAGCCCCAGGAGGAGCTACACATGGCTGCACAATGATTGGACAAGAGGCAACAAACAGAAAAGCATTATAGCAGAAGTTACTGACGCAATTTTACCTCCAACCTCTGCACAGCAAACCAGGAATTATCAAAACACTAGATCAGTAGTGAGCGGTTGTTTTGAGTAATCATTATAGGTACTATGTGGAATTTTCTTTATTTACACAGACGCGGCAGCCACTGCCCCTATCTCCGCAGAACTACCCCCTGCATGGCAGTGAAGTCAATGGAACTCATCCTGCTGGCTTCCAATCCGGCTCCAGCAGCTTTGGAGTCCCCAGCCACACACCTCCCATTGCCGGCACTGACACCTTAATGGGTACAGATTCCCTTGGATTTATTGCACTACAATCATATATACTCTTAGACTGGGCCAACCACACTCTATTTCTATTCTTAAGTTTTTGTTAATAATAATTTTGAGACTGAAGTGTTGGGTAGTTTATACAATTGGTAGCTTTTATGTAACTGTGATAGTTTTGTAAAACAGTAATTAAACAAAAAATGAGAGGCTGATTGGCCAGGTTAATATAGTCATTAAAAACTGATATCTCTTCAGGTAATCGAGGCGTTGTTCCTGGAAGTTCAGGCGATGAAATTGGAAAAGCTCTGGCCTCTGTAAGTGTAAAAAATGGGTACTTGTCACTTGATCAGATTTGGAGTATATGACTGAAGATTGTGTTGCCTTTTCAGATCTACCCTTCAGATCCAAACAGCAATGCCTTCCCTCCATCCCCATCCACCCCATCAGGCTCACCCGAGGCTGTATCAGGTGAGCTCAGTTTTTCCTCTGGCCCCAAAGTCATCTGGCCTTTCTGTATAGAGAGAGTTTCCGGTTGTTGATGGCTCCAGTAAAATCTTGTGTTGACATTATTTTCATTGAGTTTGGAGATTTGGCCTTTACTTTTAACACAGCTTCAAAAACATCCTGCTGTTTTATTTTACTGTATCAAGCATGTCTTTTACCTAGAATTTTAAAACGTATTCACCAACACAATTAGATTTATTTTTAGCTTTGAGATCTTCTCTGGTCACACTCAGAGCTTCTGCCCAAACAAAATACAAAATTTGTTTGAATAAGTAAATTTGAGTAATCCTGTTCCGCACTTTCACCTACCCCCCCTGTCCCCACCCACATCCCCATTATTTGAAAAATGAAGACTCCAGGTCATACACATAGGGTTAAAATGTTCAGTAGCCATGCTTAAAAAATAAAAACACATAAATTAAAATCTGCTCCTTGCTGCGGTGAAATGTTATTCTGAAGAACTGGTGCTTCTCAGTTCTGCAGGTTTGAACAGGAAGTCAACTGTCCAAGCCGCTTTACATCAATATAGCATTTTACAATAAACTAAATATAAAATGGTGATCTAATGTTGTTGTTTACTACTTAACTAAATACAAGAAAAAAGCATAATCTATCTTCTTTATTTTCTCCAGCCTCTGCTTCCCAGTGGACTCGGTCTTCAAGCCAAACCACTCCTTCTCCTAATTTTGAAGAGGCAATACAGCCTATGGTAAGAAAAATGAAACATTGTGACTATCACATTTAGCTTCTTCACACAAAAAAAGTGTATACAAATGTATTCATTTATTTATTTAGCAAAATAAAATGGAGGATCGCCTGGAGGAAGCGATCAATGTTCTTCAGCGTCATGCCAGTGGACAAGGAGGACCAGGACTTAGTGAATTGCACAACCTAATTTCATCTGGTCTAGGGTTAGCACAGGCCTTTGGTGGGACTCTAGGAATCGGCAGCCGCCTCTCTGGACTGGTATAAAAACATTGCATTTAATATTGTGTTTTGTTTTTGTGATTTTCATTTTCTGTATCCATTTTCACCTGTTCTGAAGGGAACCAGCCACCATGAGGACTCAGTTAGTCTGCCCTCTAGTGGTGGAGTGTTGAACAGCCACCTTGGTCCTTCACCCATTCAGTCTGGTTCTCAACCTGAATCTTTTACCAGTAGGTGTTTTTTTTTTTTGTATTGCATATTGTCGTGACATAGAATATTGAAGCATTTCTTCTCTGTTTGTAGGCCAGCCTGGTGGATTAAATCGTTCTACTGCCTCTGAGATCAAGCGTGAGAGGAAGGAGGATGATGAGAACTGCTCCGTTACAGATAAGTCAGACGACGAGAAAAAGGACTTCCGGAACCGCATTCGAACAAGGTATTGTTTACAAGATTTGATTAACAGGAGTAAAAATGTTCTGAATCAGTGAATAACAACAGGCTCTAAAAATCTTTGGTTAAAATTACTTTTTTTTTTTAATAGACACCAGTCAATTTATTAGTACTTACAACTTATATTGTATATTGTAGGACCTATATTGTTATTAACTGCATAACGTTTTTGGCCGTTGGCTCTATATAGTAGCCTAGATGATGAAGATGATGATGAAGACCTGCCAGTGGAGGTTAAGGCTGAACGGGAAAAAGTACGGAGAATGGCAAACAACACGCGTGAGCGGCTCCGTGTGCGGGACATCAACGAGGCTTTCAAGGAGCTCGGCCGCATGTGCCAGCTCCATCTAAGCAATGAAAAACCGCAGACCAAACTGATCGTTCTGCATCAGGCCGTTAACGTTATACTCAATCTGGAGCAGCAAGTCCGAGGTCAGTGGGCGTCCAGGACCAAAGGAAAAAATGGGGGCAAAAAACATCCACGCTGTTTCACTTCACTGTCTCTTCATTTTTAAAGTTATGCTTTTTCTGAAATTATTGTTTAGTAAAATTACATACAATTTTAAAATCACACGAAAATACAGTTAATTTTTTATCACAGAAATGAGGCTGTGTGGTTGTTTTTTATTATGTGTGAAATGTCCTGTATATCCTACTCATAGAAGATCCATTTGAACTTGCAATGTGTTGTCAAATTTATAGTTTCAGTCATCAACACATTTCTTAATGTGTACATAACCATGTTTCTTCATAACTGACGCAGACTGTCACAGCCTTTGTCTTTTTCATACAGCATTTATATGTGTCTTTTCAACATGCTTTGTGTTAATGTGACTAGCTGCTCTCATCTTTACTAACTTCTCTAATTGGTTGCAGTGTATGTAATGCATGCCTCAGCCTTTCAGGCATTAATTGTTTTTGCTGCGCTGTTTCGTTTCCATTGCTTTTATTTCCCACAGATGGCAACAGTGATCTTCTCTATTGCATTCAAATAAATACATCTCCTGCTGCTGATGTATTTAACACAATGGCTTTATCTCGTGGCTCTGTCTTTGTGCAGCACTTGGCAGAGGGTGCGCTTCCTTTCTCTTTCCCTCCCTCATAACTTCTGTCCTGTTATATAGATATATACCCACAACTTTCGCCCTGGACCCCAGTGACCCCTAAGGTGAACTATTGAACAATCAATACCTCTGCGAGCCATTTATCAGATTTCAGATATTATATTTGGCCCCACATATTCAAACTATTCCAAAAAATTCTCTTCTTACCCAGAAGGCCACTCCACTGGATTTCTTCATCAGTTATTATTTTTAATTTTAGAAAAAGTGTAGTTACTTCCCATTTTTCATAATCAGCTAAAAGTGCAAAGATTTAGTTGAGATTTGTCATACTTGTCGTCTGGTTTTGTTACCTAGCTGCTTCAACCCCCTTTCTCCTGGCAGTAGCGTGGTCTCAGTGACCGATGAGAACCTGACTGCTGAAGAAAAGGAGCAAAGGGAGCGAGAGCGCCGCCTAGCTAACAATGCCAGAGAGAGGGTGCGTGTGCGAGACATTAACGAAGCCTTCAGAGAGCTGGGCAGGATGTGTCAGGTCCACCTCCAGAGCGACAAGGCCCAGACCAAACTGGTCATCCTGCAGCAGGCCGTCCAGGTCATAATGGGCCTGGAGAAGCAGGTGCGAGGTAGGTCACCCAGTATAAGAAAGGCCCAATTTATCTCCGATGGACAGCTCAAAGCTCAACAAATTTGACTGAAGCTATTTCCCCTTCTGAACATTTGACTTGTGTTATATCCGCTTCAGCTTTCCTCTCTTTAAATAATGAGCCATGGAAAAGGGAGAGGAAGTGCCGCTGCTTTTCTGCCAAGTTTTCATCCTACTATTTTCATTTCTTGGTTTGATGTTATTTTCACGGTAAATTACTTTTATTGCAGTTCTCATGAAGTTTTCTTTGTTTTCAAAGAGCGAAATCTAAACCCTAAGGCAGCGTGTCTCAAAAGGAGGGAGGAGGAGAAAGTTTCTGGGGTCGACCAACAGATTCATCGAGGGACTCATCCAGGTCTGGGAGATGGACATATGTAATACTCCGGTAAGATCTACTACACTATTCCAAAAATAATGCACACTACTTACAGGGTATATGCGGGGTCTTTAAAGTCTTAAAAGTCCATAAATAAATTTAAGTCAAAATAAGGCCTTTAAAAAGTATTAACTCCCACTCTCCAACGTGACTATAAATAGTTTCATTTATACATCTCTGCATAACATTGTATACTTATTGACATTAAAGAAAGAAAGATGGTAATATACATCAGCTTACAACAAAGAATAACTTTATTAAGGCCAACCCACACCGGGATGCAAATTAGGTGCCCCCATTATTTTCTATGGGCGTCACACACCGGGCGCTCGACCCCACAGCACAATTGGAACTTGTTGAATTGGGACGCGGCGCAGCGGCTGAAAACACGTGCTTTTTGCACTTGTCCGATGACTACAGACAGATCTCTATTCTGTGACTAACAGAAACACAGCTAAAAACTTAAAGGAAACGGACGAGACCTGCAGCAGCCCCATAGAGAGCAACCCCCCCAGCATCGATCCGGGCACCCCTGGGGGAGCGCGCCCCACTATTTGAGAAACCTAAACAATCTGCAATTTCCCCTTCCGCTGTATATTACTGTATCATCACATATAAAATGTGATGGGATTATGTTGAGAAGGGAAGGTAATGGCTTTGGCCGAGTACCATGTGAGGTTGCGTACAAAAGCAAAGAGAACATGACTCCGCTGCTTGCTAGTCTCTTCGTCTTATGCTTCGGCTCCGAGCACGATCCATGGCATGAAGTCACGTCTTCTGAAATGGGGAAATGAAAATTTGCCTGTCCTTGGCTAGAGATTAACGAATTCAAATGCTGGTCTATTACTAATTATTTTATTTCGAGTAAAAGGATTATTTCATTTAGATCCTAAAGGATTTATATGGGATAACAGCGAAAAGGAGAAGATATGGAGTGAGTTATCTGACAATTTTGGAGAGAATTATGAGTTTAATCTAATTTATGTATCTCTAATGTATAAATACACTCTTTACCAGAACTTTTCTGTGTAAATAGTTGCTTTTGCATGAATCCCTGTACAGTTGTAGTTTTCTCAGTGCATTTTGGATTGGATACATGGAGAGAATTTCTTTAGTCGACTACAGCCCCAGTTTGAACCGTTGTGGTCCTCATTACATTTTTTGTACATTCACTTTTAGTTGAAATTGTAAATGCCAAAACCACATAGTTTCATTTCAATTAACTAAAATCATTTCTAAAATATGTAATATTTTCTTTAAAATGGGGTTTGTTTGTAGTTCCAAAAATTGCTAGATATGTTGCGAGAAGGTCTAAAAGAGTTCCATAAAGGTCTTTAAAAGGTCTTGAAAAGGTTTTAAAATTGACTTTGGGATCCCTGCATATACCCTGATTTAATGTCCTTTTTCTAATGTAATTATTTCTGAATCTTTTGCAGTTCTGCTTGATTGTACAGCGCTGAAAATGTGGCCTTAATACAGTATACACGCACACGTACCATCTCAATGGTTGTTAATCAATTTCTACAAAACACATTTCCTTCCATAATGAAAACAGTTGGCCACATTCCTTTGGATTCAAAGAGGAACATGTTACTGAAATAATGACATAGGGATTATGTTTCATAAAAGGACACTGATGACATTTTTTTGGTTTGTTTTACGTTTCTTGTTGGGAGCAAATGTTACTTTTTATCAGTTGCTTGTATGGGAAAAAGTTGAGAAACGTTTTTGTTTTTTTTCGTGTTTTTTCTTTCTTTTTTTTTTTTTGATAATTTGATTGGCATTCCTAATTTAAAAAGTATTGATTATTGTTCAACATGACTGAATGAACCTACAAGACTCACTATGCGTGATTAATTTTGTACTGTGGATCTTGAGTCTTACCGAAGCGTCCTGTACATTTGTTATTGTCACTGCCATGCAAGTGGAATAGAAAAAGGAAAGAGACCCAACACACAAACAAACCTGAGTACAGACTCTGGAAAAAAATGTGCGTCTAAAGTGAATCAAATGTGTCAATGGATTTCCAAACTATTCCTCTATGAGGCGTTTATTGGACTCCAGTGCAGACAACAACTCTGCCCCATCTTCACCATCGTTATGTCAGCAGCATTTCCCTGCATAAATCCACTTTGATATTTACAGCCGTCAAACTTCATACAATCGTCAGGACATTTGCATTTTGGTGATTGTTGCCTCTTTACAAGTGCAAGTTGATGAAAGGGATCGTGAGATTTAAGTGCAACTGTATGGACAATTTTCTCTATTGCCATTGACTGAACATGGAGAATTTTGAGTTTTGCATTATTCTTTTTGAACAATTGCCTGTGTAAGAATCTTCCTTTTGATAATGTTTTTTTTTTCACTTTGTAAAATAATTGTCTGTAATTGAAGTTTTCATTCAAAATTATCTTTGTTTACATACATTGCCTTGAAAATATGTTCTGCCGCAATCACTTTTTTCTAATGCAAACCTTTTTATATTATACAACCCTAATAATTGACCATTTAAAATGTAAATTTACATTCAAAAGCCGTTTGATTTAAATGTCTATGACAGACCGTCTTGTGGTTGCTTGGGGATGAAAATGTTTTCAATGCATTGTAAATTCACTCTCAGTTGAGATTCCAGGAACAAATGGGGTTTTGTGCCAGGTGCTCAAATATGAATCAAATGTTTATGTTGTTCTATTGGTATTTTAATTGCCTTTTTTACCTGGCCAGATAATTGGATCCTGGTGGTATATAGTATAACCATTTTGTATAAAAGGGAACAATAGTTTGTTTCTTCACTGCTTAATTTTCCCCTTCACATTTTGGCTCTAGTATAAATTTAGCAATGTCATCTTATTCTATGGTTATACTATCTGGTCTATGCCCATGACCACACGAAGACAAACTAAACTCAATCGTCAGGGTGGCCTTAGTCTGGGCATTGGACATTTTTTCATACTGATTACTCTCTAGTGCCTGCATAAATCTCTGCTTCATGGTAGAAGATGTTGCGTTTGTGGATTCATTTGTTGTACTGTTTAAAATGATCTACTTCAGTAATATCTGACTGTCTCTGAACATCTAATAGATTATGATGATGTTCACCTCAGATGCTTTATCAAAAACAATCGCCCTAAATCTTGTGTACTTATTTTGTTGAATATTATGTCCTAAACTAACATCTGTTTTGTTCCGAATTGTATAAGATGTTTGATCAGCATTACCCTTGTAAGTTGGCACTGTTCTGACAGTATTTGGTTTACCTTTGTCACCACTTTTTCCCACTTTCTTTTATTTTGTGATTTGACTCAAACAGAGGAGGTATACATACTTCCTATGTAAACTGCTACAGCTTATCATAACTTCATAACAGGTATCTGCTGCAGATTTAGTGTCTTCACTCATGTTTGAGGACAACTTCTACAAGCTGTCCTCAAAGTGCCTCCAGTTTCATATTTTGTTTTTATATATATATATATATAAATATATATATATATAAAGTAGACATTGAGAGCTGTTGTGTATATAACAGTAATGTAGCAATAAATGTGCCATTAAAAGTGTCATTTAAGTAATGTGTGTTTCATTGTGTGTCATTTTTCATTCATATTCTACCGCTTATTCCCAATCCGGTCGCGGGTGACTGGAGCCTATCCCAGTGACTTTGGGCCTTAGGCGGGGTACACCCTGGACAGTGGCCAACTCGTCGCAGGGCTGACACAGAGACACAGACAAGGACAGACAACCATTCACTCTCACATTCATTCACTAGGGACAATTTAGAGTTTTTCAATTAACCTTCACAGTCATGTCTTTGGACATTTTAAAATGCTAAATACTATTGACTTGTTCAAAGATCTAAAGATCTATTTTTGAGTAAGTCGGATCCAAATGTATGGCTAACAAAATGTTATACTTAAGAGTTTTGCGTAAGTGTTTAACATGTAGTATTGCATACAACCGTTTTCAAGAATGACAAACTGTTGCGGTCTCCATTTCTCTTATTTTGAAAGGACCGGATACAGAGATCTGCGCATGGGCACTATCAGTGGGGGTAAAGCACTACTTTAGCATCGGTGTCAGCTGGTCACATCGTCACGATGCTTAGTAAAGTTTTGGGTTCGAAATATGTTTCTATCGCCAAATCGTGGTAAGGTTCTTATTATCTATTTGTACAAAATGACGCTGAATGCCATCACATTAGTTGATGTGATCGAATGGGCTTCATGTCCTTAGTTGACGTTAGCTTTTAGCCATTAGCCAAGACGAGGTCACCGCTGCTGAGAAGTAAAAGTCATGACAAGTTTTGTTTGTAAAAGACATTGTAAAGCCAGCAATTTCTCCCTACAACGTATACCAACACAGAAAGCAAATCTAAATCATGCTTAGGGCTTTAACTTCTAATATTTACATGGGTGTGATTGCATTAGGCTCTATAACTATCTGACTTGTTCAATTACATCAATTGCAATCTAATGGTCTTGTGGCGTTTAATTAATTCCATAAAATGTATTTTGTCTTGTCCAGTCGTTGACTTTGAAGACACGGATTTCCTGCACTGCACTGTGCTTAGCTTAAGAAAATGAATGGACCAATTACTCTGAAATTTGCAGTAAATTCAGGAACATATAAGTGCTTAAACCAGCAGGGTAAACCCTTTTCATTTGCAGCGGAAATCTTATTATCATTAGTGACTGGGAAAGTGAAGCCTCATGAACCAAAGAAGCCTCACAGCTTGTCACAGCCCAAAGCTCAACCAAACCAAAGGGAAGCCTCAAAATACTGCCACCTACTGAGGATTTTATGTATTACAATGCACATCAAATTTATTTTAAATGTGGCCAACCAGTGTCAATGAACCTCTGTCGATTTATAAAATAAAAAGAATATCCATAAGTTGTTTTATACTCCCACACACAGTAGTATTTCTTGATTTTTTTTTTTTCCCGATTTCACTTGAACTGAAGTCTTGGTCATGTGACTTCTTGTTAGAGACACACGGTTTATTCCAAGGCTTCATTAGAAACACTCTCCTCAAACCAGGCTTTGAAGTCTTGCTTAATTTTGCCCATCACTAATTATACTTACATACAATAATAATTGTTATTATTATTATAAAAGAAAAAAGAAAATGCTCCCGACAAGTGCAAAGAATCAGCAAACCCGATAAACATTGAGCCACCAAAATATTGCTTCAGCTAGGGCTGGTAATAAAAATTGAATTGTGATCTTGCTTGTGACAATCTGCTATTTTGGTGATATCATCAACTCATGACAAGTTTTGATGTTTGGTTGGTTCTGAGAGAGCACTATGGAATGTTTCTAGTCAGAGTCAGTTTTACCTCAATGAAAGTGTATTTAATTGTATTAAATAATCATATAATTCTGTGAGGTGGTTCTAGGTGTATTGATATTCATTAGAAAATGATTTGGATTGGTCGATTGATTGTTGATGGTACAAGTGTGACTGTACAATCAGACCTGTGACTTTTCCTCCCTAGTACTCTGACAGCTGTTATTCATGTCATCCACTTCATCATATCATCCAAGCTTTTGCGTTTACACAATGGCATTTATGAGTCAT
The DNA here is from genome assembly GCA_019453435.1 of Rhinogobius similis. Taxonomy (NCBI): domain Eukaryota; kingdom Metazoa; phylum Chordata; class Actinopteri; order Gobiiformes; family Gobiidae; genus Rhinogobius; species Rhinogobius similis. The sequence goes on along the minus strand of CM033632.1, from coordinate 22,135,992 downwards.
GGGATTCAGAGTAATGAAAATCTTTCAACCCATTGCCCTAACCCATTGCCATAACAATTAAGAATTAAAAACTAAATATCATACCTGTGGATAGGCAAAGGTCCTCAAATATCACCTATAAACAGGAAGCTGATTTAAGCCAGTAATGTTTTTTGTACACTTGTTCTTCTGTTTTTCAGGATCCCCACTCTGGCGGTGTGGGGCACAGCTGGAGGTGTAGCACTGGTCCACTTCACTGACTGGCGACTAATATTGGACTATGTTCCTTATGTCAGTGGTAAATTTAAAAAGGATGAGTAAAATTTAAAGGTTAGTTATCTACACATGAAAGTAATTCAAGATGGGCTGATTTCAAAACTGCAATACAATCACAATACAGTCGAGATCTGATGGAACGTTGCAAACGGACCTCCATGGGGGGGAAAATCCATTAATTTTAATGTGCCAGAGCTGCTCTTTCACCCACTGTTCAACAACTACAAGAGCAAACGCCAGGTTTAGGAGTTGTATTGTGCCAAATACATACACAAGACAAGGAGATTTGACATTGGCTACTTATCCAAAAAGGTTAACGCCACCTGCAGGCTAAATGCTTCAGCAATACTAGCGCTGCATGCTGTATTTTAACATGTAGAGAACAATCCATTCATTATTCTGACACCATGTCACCAACGTCTTTTAAGACTCTGTAGTGACTCGACTTGAATTAGTTGTGCTTGAAATAAACATACTTTGCCAGGAAATGTATTTTAAGAGGGAAAAAGTTGAGTTTCCTATTGAATCAACGGTGTTTCACCCACTTTTCCCCACGGCAGACCAGACACCTCAATCAAACCTTTCCCTGTCATATACTAAAGGACGCATTATTTGACGGCAAGGCCCTTTTCATAGGACTCCAGTCTTGATTTCCATTTTTTAAATCTGTATTTGAAAATAAATATTTTTTTCTGTGTGATTCATAAATAGGATTGCTTGGGAAGTTATTTGTTGATGCTTTTTATAATTTGCCATTTTGTTTGTAATTTTTTCTTAGTTTTTTTGGGAACTGAAGCCGGCTGCTTGAGGATCTCTATTGTGGAACAACTGCATCATTGACACCAGAGGCGATGTTGAACTTCACTGGATGCAATGCTGATTCTTAATCCGTCTGAAATTCTCTTAAATCTGATGTTTATAATACAGATAATGTAATATTTCTTTGTTTTATTATTTTGTTTTGAAGTAAAGTGTATACAAAAATAATTGCATTTTATTATTTATTGAAAGATATATTTTTGTGCAGTGCAATTTGTTTCCATCATTTTGTGCCTAAGCATCAAGAACGGTCTCTTGTGTCTTTACTTTGTTCCTCTTGTGGACTAGATTTCAGCGGATGTAGACTGCGCATTAAGTGCGTAATAAGTGTGCGGAGTGATTGGGGATGTCACGGGGGGCCATTGTGGAAGGAAAAACAACCTAGCAACTAACTTTTTAAAAAACGCCTTTCAAGTATTTGAGACCAGCGAAACTCTTCGTTAAACAAGACACAATGGACAGAAAGTGGTATGTGCAGACAAGGATTGCGTTCCATGTCTTACTTTTTTTGTTCGGGGTTGCATGTTCCATAGTGATCGTCTTATTGTTTATAGCTTAAGATATATAGATTGCATGCTTCATTTCCATTACCACTTTTAAATTCATCGTATAGCTAAACTAGTTTGAGTTCAACTCAACTGCAGTTTAAACCCTCGTCGTCTCCGGCAGAGCTGTGCGGACATAGGACCGTGTGTGCCCAAACCACCTCGTGGACACCATGCTCCGGAGACAACAGAAACTGCTCTGCTCTGCTATGGGTTAAACAGTCTGTGATCTTTACAAATCGAAGTCAGGTGGTGTGTGGCTATATGAACAGAAACAACAGGATCTGTGGAGCAGCGATGTAAAATGTTGAAAATGGCTTTTAACATGTTCGAGTTAGCTGCACAAGTGAACTGTATCATATCAGCCTAGGAATAAAGTGACAAGACAACCCACTGCTCTCTTAACAAAAGTGCATGCATCGTCTGGACTGAGTTTTGGCCGGCAGATAATTCTGTACAAAAAGTGCTCTGGCCTCCACCTTCTATTGAATTTATAACAGCTGCAAGGCGGACCAGAGGAAAATGATTCAATCTAACATCGAGCAGAGAAGACTGCTACTCTATCTTTGATTGTGATCTCTAGCTCGAGCTAAAGCTGTTTTCATGCTCTTATTGAGAAGTGTCCTGTACACATTATAATTCAGTTTTAATATCGGATTTGTTTAGCTGTGCGGCATTATTTAAATGTGTCAAAATGTATGTTTAAACGCAAACTACTTGGTCATCTACCCTTGGGAACTTTTGACTTTTTTATGAGTAAAGAACAACTTACTCATGCACATTCTCTGGACTGTGGACACTTGTCTGGGGGAATCCATAGACAGTACATATCACGGTCTATGGGGGAATCACAATGCAGTGTGACACTCAAATTGCTCTGGAATACTGTTTTTCTGTATTTCTCATTCTGCAAAAATTCAATAAATCTCTTACCTTCTGACAGATTAGCTGTGTCTAGGAGGAGCACACGTGCAAAGACCATTATTTCTTCCAGAAGTATTCTACATTCAAGATTTTCTGATATTCATTAAAGAATGGCAGTTCAATATTCAAAATAAATATTTTTTAATTATTATTATTATACTTACATCTACAATGTGGTGTTGATTTTGTAGTGTTCCTGCAAAACATTTTCTGAACAAGCCCCAGATCATCCATGGTTTGGGAAATGCCTCACAGACAGAGGCTGACTGCAGCAGCCATGTGGGGGCTGGACGACTCCTTCAGACCAAAGCACAGCACTACAAGCAGAGAAATGCCTATAACACAGCACAAATAAAGGTCAGTGTTTTACACAAGTTAAAGCCGAACCCTGTGAAATTCCTGATCACCTGCAAGTTCAACTTTAGAATATTCTCCATGGAGATACTATGTTATTTTGTGGAACATGTCAGGCAAGGCAACAACATCTCCATGGAGACAGGCCGTCCACAAGGCCAATTTACATGACAGGATTGTGGGGAGGCAAGCTCTTTTTTTCTGCTTACAAAAACATGAATTAAGGTAACTTCAAGAGAGCTGGGTTAAATAGATGGATGGGCAATAAATGATTGACTGGGACTGTAGACAAAAAAATCAAGTGGAATTATTATAATTATAGGTTTCAGAGTTGTACACACACAAAGTTGATAAACTGTTAATAGTTGTATTTTTAAAGATATGTATTTTTTTCACAGACCAGACTTGACCTAAACACAACACTACCAGTGCGGCAGACAGCCTCCATCTTCAAACAACCAGTAACTAAGGTCACGAAGCACCCCAAAAATACAGTCAGGACAGATTTGCGAAAAGCAAGAGACCCACCCAAACAGGTACTGCTGCTAAGGATATATAGTCATAGATATAGAATATCTATGATTTTTATACATATTAACATTTATTTATTTTATTGTTGCTATTGTAGTTGTTCTGGGAGCGAAAGCTAAGTGGTTTAAGTGCATTTAATATTGCAGAGGAATTAATTAAAACTATGGATCTTCCCAAAGGCTTACAGGGTAAGAAAATAATTTGTAATCTTTTTTAATCCAAAAAAGACCTGCTATTTTGGTATTTTTTGATAAGTGTGGCCTTTTCATTTTTTTTCTCCAGGTGTAGGGCTTTCCTGTTCAGATGAAACGCTACTGTCTGCCATCGCCAGTGCCCTTCACACAAGCGGTTCACCCATCACTGGACAGCAGACGGCTGCAGTGGATAAAAATCCTGGTGTCTGGCTTAATACCGCCCAGCCACTTTGCAAAGCTTTTGTTGTGACAGATGATGATATCAGGTACCATAGACATGTTGAGTTTGCTTTGTTTTTAGAATCTGGTCTTTTTTTGCTGGTTCTTTTATTTCACGTTTGAAATTGTCTTTAAAAATCAACAAAATGTTAACTCTTCTCAAATTTTCATTTGTTTGTGTGATAGAAAGCAAGAGAAACAAGTCCAGAGTGTCCGAAGGCGTCTGGAGGAAGCACTGATGGCTGATTCTTTAGCTCATTTAAATGACCTCACTTCAGACGAAAGAGCTGGGAAACGGGATGAGACAGTGATGCAGGTGGAGCCTAAGATATCATAACCAGAATGAACAAAACCGTTCATATTCATTTCTGAAGCTATTTTCCTCATGACATATAAAGCAGCCGTCTTCTACTTTCTATCCAAATGTCGAAAGAGCTGTCTGTTGAGATATTGTTTCTCATTTTGGTTTTACAGACTGTCATTTTAGACAGTTAAAGGTACTGTTTTATTAAGCATCAAGTTTGATAATTGAATTAGTTCTTATCTCTGTGTACAAATCAATTATGTTTACAGATAATTGCAGAAAATACTTTTTTGTTTTGTATGGTGTGACTATACCAGTAAACAGACTGTTTTTGTGGTTGCAATTTGCACATTATGTCAGGAGTTCATATGCCATACTTGTGCGATTGCTGATTGCATCAGAGATTTAGTTCTTTCTAGATATGTTTATATATTACTGTTAATATCTACAATAAATAGTTACAGACAATACTTTTTTTTTTTTTTTTCTTTACAGTGGCTTCAGAATGTGGTGCCATGATTCAACCCTAAAGATGTGATTGTTGTAAAGTGAAAGAGTTTTAACTTCCGGTTGGTTTTCCTTAAAACATTTGACTAATTTTTTTCTAATTAAAATTGAAGCTGTTTTTGAACTCTTGGAGTTCTGGTACTCCAAAAAATGTTTCTTTACTTATTCTCTTATTCGCTCCTGTCGCTTTAGTAAGTCCTTATTGGAATTAGAGAGGACAAGGGTATGTACGGTGGCAGAGTCATTAGAGCTCTCTCCTCCCAACAAGGAGATCATGGGTTCAATTCTTGGACCAGGCCTACTTCACATGATCTCTCTGGATGTAGTCTGCATGTCCTCCTCGTGCTACTGTGGGTTCTCTCTGCTTCTTTCCACCGTCCAAAGACCTGCATGTGTTAGGTCAAATGGCAACTCTAAATTTCCCCTAGTGAATGAATGAGAGAGAATGGTTGTTTGTTCTGGTCTCTATGTTAGCCCTGCAACCACCTGGCCCCTGTGTACCCCGCCTATGGCCCAAAGTCACTGCAACCCCTAGCAGGAACAAGCCGTATGAAATGAAATATAGTGTATCTTTACAATGAAGTTTGTATAAGCGCTGAAGCTTTTTCTAACTTTCAAAAATTGCTTACATCAAAAAGCACGTTTCAGGTTTGCAAGAAACTTAAGCTTAATATTAATATTCAAAAAGTACTTGAATGAACTAAACACATTGAGTTTTACATGGAAAAGAACTAATGAATGTACACTAGTACAAATCAAGACTATAAAACTGTTTTGTTTTTTTTAACAAGGGATGAAGCATAAATCTTTACAGTATCATTGTTTTCATTATTTTCTCTCAAAATCATTCCTCTGCATTATAAACACAAACATTTGGCCCTAATGGTTTTTGCGGCGGCATTCACAAGACCTCTATGGATGGATGTCTCTCCTGTATTACACTGGGTTCTGAATCAGTACTCCAGCTTCTTCCCACAAAAACAGGTTTGCATTTATGACAGCACCTCACCAGACACTCAACGTTCTGTTCGAGTGGGGTAAAAGCATTCACTCCAATGGTGTCCTGATTCAGACTCCCATGTGGCTGTGTCTATGGCCTCACTGATCACCAATCACAAACACGTAGGATAAAGTGTTGTGCTCCATAACACACCAGTCAACAATGCTGGTAGCAATCCTCACAATAGGAATAGGAAGAGGGACAACAATTGTTGCTGTGGATTTGACAAGAAATGAGGGTTACAGCTTTTGCCAAGGAGCCTGATAGTTCATTTGGATCAAATGGTTGGAATAAATCCCCAAAATCCTAATGTCCCAATGTTGGCACATTAGAATTTTTACACTTTTTTAAGGATTACGAATTGGAAAATATGGCAAGTTTGTGGAACCAATCTTTAACAACAGGGTTCAACATTGGTGGATCATAATTACAGTTAGATGTTGATACCCAGAACAACCTAGATATTTAGTTTTATCAGCCATTGTGCTCATCTCTTGTGAGGATGTTTACAAAATGTGGCAGATGTTAGAAACAGGTCAGGTCATCGTGTGTCTTTTCAATTGAGTCATCAAAGAAACTTTTTTTCTACTTTTCTATAATAAATGTTGTTTTATATATATATATATATATATTTTTTTATTTTTTTTTTCTTCACTTGTTCCTCCACATGTTCCCATGAAACTAACTGTGCAAAATGCAAAAACAGTACAGCAATTTGTTTAAAATAGTATAGCTTCACATTTATAGTGCGTATGGATGTAACGCTAACTTCTTTTTTTTCCTGAGTGTAAAAGAACAATGCACTGGCACCAGCTGTGTCTTCTATGTGTCTGGTCTGATGAACACACCCTACCATAGCCTGGACGTAGCTTCTAATACCTGTTTATATAAAAGACGCCCATGTCCTGTTGGTACAGTTACACACACGGTGACAGCGGCGGGAACATGCTGATGCGCTTCTTTGCTGCAGATGGCCTTTGAACCCATTGTTGTGTCGTGGGTGACGTCAGTGCCGTGTGCGGTGCCGGAGCGGCGTGCGCCTCTTGTGTCTCCTGTGTCTCATGTAAAGTCTATGGGCGAGACAAAGGCGGCGGACCGGGTCAGGCAGCGCACGAGAAGAACCGTTTTCAAGTGAAAAGGTAACTCCTTTTTCTGAATCAGTGTATGGTCTGGGAATGGCACACAGGATGGACACCAAGTGACAGCTTTGGGGGCGTGCTTTGATTTTTCAGTTAGTGGGAAAAGAACAGCCTTGCTCTAATGGTTTTCTCTTACGCCCCCCGTTTAGCTGCTAGTGGCTAACACTAGCTCCTAGTGCTGCCCTGCTCTGATCGCTCTCCTCCTCTTGCTTCTTCTCATCTTACCATCAACAACTTCAAACAAGGAGAGGGCTCTCTTGGAAAAGACGAGACGAAGTAAGTTTGCGTGTTTTCCACCCTAGTTTAATTTTGAAAATCAACACAACTGTTGTGAGAAAGGTAGAAGTTGTTGTGTCTGTGTACAGCAGCTAGCTTAGCCTCAGCGCTCCCAAACAAAGGGGCGACAACGTGACTGGAGCCGACTCTATGCAGCTAACTGCTAGCTCTTTTTGTTATCGCCATTAGCTCCACTTTTCTTTTTGTTAAAACCAGTGCATGGTTACAACTTGTTATTAGTTTGCGTTATGTGTGGTATCATCTGAATGCAACGTTATTTATCCACTGTGGGGACATGCTGTATCCAACAAAACAAGCAGCCCCAGATGGTTAAGTGACACAAAGCAACAACAAAGCCAGTCGCTCCAACTGTACGGTCTCTGTTTTACAACTTATATTTGTATATAACGATAACTATATCCATATATCTTAAACTTCTCTGTCGTGTCTTTCATAGGGCGGCTCACCAACTCAGGCTTTTTTGAGCTGATGTGAGATCCCGGAGACTATGCCTAGCCCTTTATTCCACCCCGAAATTATGGACCACGACGTGGTGATCAGCAGCCAGCACAGCGTGGACCAGGAGTCCCGGGACGAGGAGCACCAGGAGGCTCTTCGCTTTGCCCTGGACCAGCTGTCACTCATGGCTCTGGACAAAGTGGAGTGCGGTGGCGGGGGCAATGGGTTGGACGCCTTGGACGGGACCCCGGCTTCGGGCTCTGAAGGGTGTAATGGAGTGGGCGGAGGAGGCTACGTGGATCTGCAGATGCTGGAGCATCCCAATGGCTCGCGAGAATCGCCCACATCTTGCTCCCCTTCCCCGGAATATTATGGGACTGGTGGTTACCACATGGCTGGCTCTCACACCATGCTTCACGGAGAACAAAGCTCGGTGCTCTGTAACAGGAAAAGAAGTGTAAACATGACTGAGTGTGTCCCCGTGCCCAGCTCTGAACATGTAGCGGAGATCGTGGGCAGACAAGGTGAGCGCAAAGTTTATTGTTGATGTCATGTGTCTGTGGACAACATGTACAGTTGCATGCTGCCTGTTGTTCTTTGTTTGGGTGGGTGGGACTCTGAACTTTTCTATCATAATCGGTCTCTGAAGATGGAGTCATTGTTTGTTTGGTGGTCTATACAACAATAATGCAGTGTACGTTACATTGCATGTCCTGAGCTTTTACACGTGGCTTTAACTCTATTTAGATAAAAGCTTGACAAGAAATGGAGCGAAGGGAGTGTGGTGGATGAGTAGGATGAAGGGGGAGGGGTGGGAGAGGGTCAGACAAAGCGGCAGATTGTCGGGAGTCTGGACATGTCTCAGAGCTTGCACCAAACAAAGAAAATGCCATAAAATGTTTGACATGGTCCATGCCATTGGTTGAAGTCATATTTGCAAATACTTCAGTAGCCTTCCAGTTGTTGTTACGCCATGTATGCGCTGTTATTGTTTTGGGTGTAGGATGTATGTAGGATGAACAGACAGTAAGCGCACTAACACAGGATTGGGCGGTGTTACGCCCTGCTCTCATTGCCGTCTGCCTCAGCTGCTGCTTGCTCCTCAGCTCCCGCTCACAATGCTAATTTCTTTGTCTTTTTTAATACAAATATCATAATAAACAATATCTGGGTCATATTTTTAATTTAGAAATGCACCTGCAGCATCTATAGCGGTGTGGCATTGTTCCCTTTGTTTGAAAAAGCCATGCTTTCAGCTTCCCAGAATGACATCACAGTCAACGTCCCTCATTGGTCAATGAAAATGACGCGTCTGTTTTTAAAGAAACAGACTCTTCGAGTGTCCACACTGGCGATAAGCTTACACGCGCAGCTGGGCAGACTGTACACATTCTAGAGAGTGGTGTCTGTAGTTTTACATTTTTATTCTACGTAGTTCTCTTCAAGTATTCATTAGGTTTGCACTGACTACTGCATATAGTTATTTTGGAGCTGTCAAATATGAGCATTCTGCCATTTAAATTTTTGGTTTGGTAACTTGTTTATTTAAACCTGGCTATAGAGGCTGTCAAAATGTATAGATGTGTTTGGTTTATTTTAATTTTCATACTTTATTAACTAAATTGCCTATCATTTTGTTTTAGGTTGTAAGATCAAGGCATTGCGTGCAAAGACAAATACCTACATTAAGACTCCAGTTCGTGGCGAAGATCCTGTGTTTATAGTGACTGGCCGAAGGGAGGATGTGGAAATGGCAAAGAGGGAAATTGTGTCGGCAGCTGAGCACTTCTCCATGATCCGAGCGTCACGCTGTAAAGCAGGGGGCCCAGGGGGTGGAGGCTCGCTCCCTGGACCACCTCACCTTCCAGGGCAGACTACAATACAGGTAAACCACCTACTTTGACTCTCATGCCTCACTCCCCAGGCTAAGTCTTAAAGCATGTCTCATGTTCTGTGCAGGTGCGGGTGCCATACAGAGTTGTGGGCTTAGTTGTGGGACCAAAAGGAGCCACTATCAAGCGCATTCAGCAGCAGACGCACACCTACATTGTTACTCCGAGTCGAGAGAAGGACCCTGTCTTTGAGGTGACAGGCATGCCAGAGAACGTGGACCGAGCCCGGGAGGAGATTGAGACACACATCACGCTGCGAACTGGCACTTTTGTGGATCTGCAGGGAGACAATGACTTCCACACTAACGGCACCGATGTCAGTCTGGAGGGCCTGGGTGCGCTAAGTGCAGGCCTTGGAGCCTCTCTGTGGTCTCGAGCAAGTGGGCACCATTCAGGCCCCTCTCCCCCTTCGCCTCCCCCAGCCCTCTCCATGGCCATGCAGCATTCAGCTGGCAGAAAGCTGTCCTCCGCAACCTACCACTCGCACAATAGCACCCTGAACTCGGATGGTTTTACTAACAGTCGCAAAAGCAATGAAGGGGGCAGCCCCACCAGTCCCTTTAGTACTGGCTCCAGCAGTGCTGGAGGGGGGCTCAGTTTTGGGGGTGACTCTACACCAGGATTGCCTTCCTCTGATGAACTGGGGTTTGAGTTCAGCACTTCCAACATTTGGGCACCCTTTGTGAATGGGACTGCCTCCAAGTCGAGCTCCTCACAGCAGCCTCTGCGCCGAAACAGCAGCGGTCTGAGCGGAGGGGCCGTCACCCCTCGTCTGTCACCTACTTTGCCTCAGGACACAGCCATAGGATCTTTGGAGCACCCGCTGGCCCGCCGCGCTCAGAGTGACCCACTCAGCACTCTGTCCTGGTTGCAGTCGGGCGGCAGCAGCGGCTCCTTCTCAGCAGCGTCCAGCTCAAGCTCAGGTGCGTCCTCCACTGGATACTCGTCCTGCTCGGCCTCCTCGTTGCCTGGGGGCTCGCCCACCGACTCCGAGGGGGGCAGCAGTGGGCTCAGCGCCGGCATGTTGAGCAGGCTTAAGAGCTCTGTCCCAGGTGTAGGCTTGGTGGGCGTCGGTGGAGCGGTCAACAGGGACTGTTTCGTTTGCTTCGAGAGTGAGGTTACAGCCGCTCTGGTACCTTGTGGGCATAATCTCTTCTGCATGGAATGTGCGGGCCAAATCTGCCAATCTGCTGAGCCAGAGTGCCCTGTGTGCCACACCCCCACCACACAGTGCATCCGAATTTTCTCCTAATGCCCAAAGGGAAACTGGGACAATATGGGAGCAGAAAGAGGACTGGAGAGGCACAACCGGTGGGAGAGGAAATGGAAAGATTGACACTAATAATCTTAACCTACAACTAAAATAAATGCATTATAGATGCTATACAGAGACTGACTTGTTGCTGATATTAACAATAATAATAATGACAGTTATTTTCAGAATGAAGTAAATTAAACAGATGGCTGGGACTGTAACAGTCTTTTAGCAGTGAGCTTATGATACAAACTAGTGTCTTATCTATCTTCATGCCTTCATTTCACCTGGATGGGCCTATGCACGGCTCTTTCTGGACAGTTCTCCATCTGGCTTTTTCAGATTTATGCCTGCTTTCCATTTCACAGCCTTTCGTTTTGACACTTTTGTACTTAACGTATTTTTGATGAAGCTGACAGCGAGGCCTGCACTTTTCTACTGTTTATTTTATTGTTCCTGAAGGAACACAAACTGTTCCTGCTATTCTGTGCTTTCTTGACTTTCTTACTCATGCTGTTTGTGGTGTTTAGTGACAGTTTGCTATTTTCTTTTCTTTTAAAGGTTGACATGTTGTCAGGCCCCGAGCAGAACAATATACTTCTGATGAGTACATTCTCTCTGCCCCATGAACATGAGGCAATAGCTTAGCCAGCGGTGATGCCAAACAAATGCTTATGAAAGGAACACCGTGCATTACCTTAACATTAGTGTAAATGTACACATGTGAGTGCCACTCAACACTATCACAACTGAGAAACTAATAATGAAGGTATTTCTGAGGTTGGTTTTCTCTATTTAGGCTGCTAGCAACCCTTTACAGTCTTCATACATCTGGGGTTGTTAAAAATCAGGAGCTCACTACGTTTAACTTGACATCACACTGTCCTCACCACAAAGAGGCATGGTGTTTGTCCTGCTGCTCCTCTGCTTTCCTGTCACCCTTAGAAAGGCAATCCATCCACATTTAAACATTTCCCTCCACTATGTAGATTCTGTCTGTTACACTTAGATCTGTGTATTTAGTCTTTTCTACTAGTTTTATGACTATTGACTGTCATGTGTGTGGCTTACAGACTTATTTTGATCTCTAGATAAGATAGGGCTTTCTGATGTCACACATGAATGTTTTGCCCACAGGGGTTTGATTAGGGAGAAGTGGCTGCCTCTCTATGTGAAACCATTTCAAGGGGCTTGAAAACTATTTTTCTAATGCACTGACTGTAATTTCCTGCCCCTGTAAAATTCAAACAGCTCTTAACTGTTATTGTTCATTTACGGTCTTCCACCCCAATTTCACAGCAAAGCTGTGAGGCACTCTTTCTGATGATCCCCTGTTCACAAAGCTGCTGTCCTGGCCAAAAGCAGCAATACAAGTGTAGTAGAGACTTGTCCTGTGTTTCTTAGCAATTCTGAGTAGGGCAGTTACACGTTTTGTGTTTGTGTTTTTCTTGAATTATGTGTGAGTTTGCAGTAACTGCCTCAATAGTGTTAATACTTTAATGTGGTATGTATGATTTGGGCTACATTGATGGTTTGTGTTCATGGCCACTCTAAACTTATTGGAATAGCTCATAGAATGAGACAAGCCATGACACCTGATTTAACAAACAACACAGCTAAGGATTAAGGGCTTCCTCCAACTGCACAGATTTTACCACCTTTTCAGGCTTTCAGTAGGAACATCTGACTCCTTTATGGCAGCTAGTAGCTAGGTCATCCAGGGCTTCCAGACACTTTGTGTTCAAACTCCAGTGGCTGCAGAAAGTCCTGTAGGTTTGCGCCAATGTTCTTTTTGAATCGGTCCATTCCCTGCACATATTTTCTCCTTCCTCTATTTATAAAAGTGTAATTAACGTGTGTCCTCATGGACATGAATGCACATAAGGAAATATTTAGAGGTTTTGAGGAAGAACAATAAAAGGGTAACTACACGAGTAATAATAAACGACAGTGGTAGAACTGTTTTACTGTGCTTTGGAGATTCTGTGCAAAATTTAGTTGATTGTGCTTTGGGTTCCTCAAGGTGTGAGACTGATGGTCTGCAACTTGGGACCCGGTTTAGTTCAGCACAGCTCTAAACCCATTGGTCAAATGTGGCAGCAGCCGAATCTTGAGCCATCTAAAGTGTTTAATTTGTGTTTGATTCTGCTGAGCGAATGGTAACGTGGTAGACCAGACATCTCAGAGTTCTGTCGTGGGAGTGCTGTGTTGATACTGGCGGCATTAATCATTCAGAGCACAGAGGGCTGTGAATTATTTGAATACAGAGCAGTCAGGGCAGTTGTCTATTGAGGCCAACCAAAAGCCTAACTTACAATATTCAAGTTAATGTGTAATAGAGTCAATTGTGTTGTTTGCCAGATATTTGGTGATGCACCAGGTTTAATCTGACTATTGTGTGAATGTTAGGATTAATTCATGTACAGTAGTTGTAGAATAGGTACTTTTTCGATCACCTGTTTTTTATTTTAGCCAAAAGTTTCTCCTCCCCCCATTCCTTTCTTAAAAAATTGAAAACAGGGTTTCCTGAGGCATGCTAGCCAGTGACCTCTGACCTTTTTGTGACTTGCGGGGGGAGTGAAGAGAGCCACAGTTCAGGGGTGACTGATCCCCTCCAGCCTCTGCTCTCTTCTTTTGCTTTAAATCTCTTTGTATGCAGAACCAAACTAGGGATCAGGCCCAACCTGTGTAAATATCCGGAATACAATCATTGGGATGTGTAGTTTCTAAAGAACATGTATCATTATTTGTAAGTTAACCATCTGCATGTCTTCAAGCCATCTGGCTTTAGCTAATACTTTTTATGATGTAAAAAAAAAAAAATTTTTACACATTTTATTTTTTACAATTTATTTGCATACCTAAATATCCCAGACAATAATGTGACCCTTTTTTATTACTTCAGACGTATTTTTATTTTCCATTATTTGCTTTATTTCCTGTGTACTACATATAGGCAATTTATAACAAAATGAGAAAATTATTGAGAAATTTTAAAATTGAAATATATTTTATTTGAAAGTTTATGGACCTTTTAACCGTGAGCCGGAAATAATTGTATAATCATATAATTTGAGCTGACTTTACGGTTATAAGAAATGTAATAAGAGTTTTATTTTTTATGCTTCTTTAATAAAGTCTTGTTTTTTGGTTTCATTTTTTACTGTAAAATAAAAGGCGTATACAGTGTTTTTATTCCTCACATCTGAAGGACTCTATCGCCTTTTGTCCACATGGGGGCAGGGAAGTTATAATTTGAAACAAGATTGCAAAATTTGTTAAATTGTGCTCACGTCTTTGGACTTCAAAAACGGTCTAAAATTATTATAAAAAGCATATGACATTCACGATGCATTAATTGACAAATTTTTAAAAAAGGACATTTTGAAAACATGTCCTAATAGCCTTTAAATGAGTAGTTATTTATAGTATAAACCTTTATTTTAATTTTGATTTCACTTTGTGCACTGCAGTGGAGTACATGGATACTTAAATTGACTACAATTGGTTAAAAAACAGTATTTAAGCAAGTATTTAAGCATTTGTGTTAAAATTACATGCAGGATGTAGGATATATATATTTTTTTATTTTAAAAGAAAGTGCTGACAATGTAAATGTACTGCAACATAAATTTTTCTTGTTTAATTGAAAGCAGATCACAATCAGCATTCCAAATCCACCTCATAATGAAAGACAAATTATAAACATCCTTAGTAGAAAATAGTCTCTCATGCGAATTTTGTGTTTATACTACATTCAGAATGATTACAGATACAAGCTGCTTTGAACAAAAAAGTAACCGTTTAGGAAATCAAAAGAGCAGAAAAAGCATTATGTCCAGGCTCCAGTTACATCAAAAAGACACGTGCCGGCACAATAAAGTTTCCCATCATGCATTTATAGTTGACTATTCACAGGTCGGGCATCACTGGTCTCCACTGGTGTGTCCGCGTGCATGCATGGACAGTATGTCTTATAAGTGCCCTTTTGTGCTTGAGCTCCACTGCTGTGAAGATAGGTCAGTGTAAGGTATGTGCGATTATGGTATGGCATTGATTCCCAACACTTTCACTGCTGACTCACATGACTTAAAATAAATAACAGAAATATGTAGGATTCAGACCAGTGTTTCCCAAACTGAACTGTGACATGACTGTGGATTATGCAGCCAAGAATCAGGGTCTTGAAGGGCATTGGGTAATCAGTCACAGGGTGGACATCTCCTGAGTATCCTTTTTTACTATCACTTTGAATTCAGAGGTCCACGTACCCCTGAATGGGAAACACAGGGCCGGATAATTGATGGTTCCGCCTTGCTTGGGGACCTTCGAACTACGAGGCAGCTGTGCTAACCTCTGACAAAAGATCTTGAAATCATCTTGATGTTTGATAAGTTGGGGAAACACTGGTGTTGATGCCTATCAAAGGCAGGGGTCGGTGTTTTTTAGTTAATCATGGCTCTGTTTGGCCTAATCATCTGAAAAAGGCCGTGCTGAATAAAATCACATTCATGACAGTATTTTTTGGTCTGTGTTAAGGACAACATGTGACCGACCAATCATGCTGTCAATCCATCAGGATATCTACAAGCACCAACATGGTCTAATTCTGATGTACCTTCAGTACTATGCGGTAAAGGGATTGTTTCACAACACCAGACAGATTATTGATGAATGACTTTAGTTTACACTGGACATTGACATTGAACCGATGGCTTTTATTCTGTCAATACCCCAAAGTTGATACTTATCGCGTGCAAATTTGGTCCTTCTAAGAGTGAGAAGTTCTAGTTTTCCGATATTGCAGTTAATGTACATGAGGGAAATAGAGTTTATGGGTGTATCAAAAATATGTTTTTCATTTCCAGGATTAAGATATTGCAGTTGTTTTCCTGTTATTGACAGCGCATATCGTTTATGGGTACAGTTATTAAGATATTGCTCTTAATCTTAGAAAACATGACAACATACGCAGACTATTACAGAAAGAAAGATAAGGCAAAGCAGTGTACATGGACAAACATGTAAACAATAAATAGAATTAACTAGACCAGAGGGAATGTGCAAGCAAAATACTTTCTGCGGTCTTCTATTCCTGATTCAAACACAGAGCACACTAGACAGACTACTGAAAGGAAGTTTGTGTGGTGGATAACATTTAATGCAAAACTCTCTTCCAATTTATGTTCAAATCCTATTTTGCCAATTGTTGTTTGGAATAATTTAAGTATTTATTTTCTCATCACGTGGCTTTGTATAGAACAGTGGTTCTCCAACTTTTCCCACCAATTACCATGAAAATATTTAGCCTTCAAAATACAACATCTCAGTTTTAGATGTGGTTTAGACTATACCAGGTCTAAAATAGAAGTGCACCATTGCTACAAAAGAAAGAACAAAGAATAACCCCAAAACAGAGAAAAATGTAAAGATAACAGAACTGAAATGAAGCAGAGTGTACCACCAGAAGAAACTCATGAGCCACCAGTGGTACACACACCGCAGTTTGAGAACCACTGGTATAGAAAACTGCCCAGCTCTAACATGAAGCATGTCACTGAAATATCCTAGTATTTGTGTTGACAGAACAAAAAAATGGAAATGTGCGGTCAATTTGCCAATAAAAGCTTGGGCAGTATGCATTCGAGTGTAAACAGACAACTCAGTCCACTTTTTCAATAGCCCTTTTAAAGGTAATGCTTGCTCCATGGATGTATGTGTTACAATATGATGTATTGCTTTGTTGTAATGAAGTGAACTGAAAAAATGCCAGTGATATAACAATAACGGGGCATAGGACTGACATGGAAGGTCACATAGGCTATTGTTATACCTTCTTATTCCAGGGCTTATATTATGCACCATGCACACAAATATCACAGACACCCATCTTTAATGGGGAAAGGTTGGTGGTCGCCAATTGCCAAGTAACTCACAGTGATCCTGGGGTCTACATGCAGGACGCTCGTGACAGGACAGACAAGTAGTGCCCAAAGACTGATCAGTATTTTGGTGCTTCTCCTGTTGGACCTTGACTGACAACACAGAGTCAATCGTGACGAAAGAGAAAGAACATCAGACCTAAGATGCAGTCAAGCAGCAGGCAGACAGAGGGGCAGAGGATAGTTTGGGCCTAGACTGCTCTCCTGACACCAAGAAGAAGCAAAGTGCAAAGTGGTCATTCTCTTCAAACTATTCACATGGTTTTAGAGTTATCAGTGTTGCAATAAATCACATCTAAATGTACAGCGTATAAAAAGTAATGAGGCATCCACAAGTGCTAAATGGAAGGCTCAACAAAAGCCCAGAGGTCTGTTAAGAGTATTCCATATGAACATTATAAACATAGTTTGTGTTTGCATTGGTAACATTGCGATGTATGAGGTTGTATTTACAGTAGTGTTTTGTGTGTGCTTATGATTGCACATATTCATATAGGGTGACCTACAATAATACTCTGTCTCTTAGTGGGTTTGTGCCTGTGTATCCCTTCAGTTCCGCCCCTCATCGGACGAGCGCTGGTCTGATTTGAGCTTGACAAACTCTTTGGCCACATCATCGTTGTTGCGCTGAGACAAGATCCGCAGCACAGTAAGCCCCGTCTCGTCCATGTGCACACGCCTATCCAGAGGCAGCCAGCAAGTAACGCTGTTCTTCTTAACAATGTCTTTGACCTGCAACACAGCCATTCCCACACAACGGTCCTCACGGGCAAAGCAGTAGTCCTTCACACAAACCTGCAACTCGTAGTTTTCTGGGCCCAGTTCTGTGCCAAGGGAGCTGCACAGTGGGAGCAAAAAAAACACTTGTCAGCTTGATCTAATTACTGTGTCACTTTATCATATATCAGAGTATAATTATTTGTACATACTATGCATTGCATAAAATCCTGTTAAAATGTTTTAGGACTGAAACTGTCTGATACATACTATTGGAAGCTCTCTATAAACTTAGGAGACCAGCAGTTGTTTTTGGATTTAGTGGCAAATTTCCGCTTCTTGTCACTGAGATGAGGGCCAATGATGTAGACCTCCACAAAAGGTCTGAACCCTTGTGCCTTCCACTTTAGGTCGTTCGCCGCTACCACTGTGAAACAAAACTGTGTAAAAACATGAAAAGACATATCAATATATAACACACAGGCCTCTTCCGTTTCACCTTTGATGCCAATTTTGTGTTCTCCATTTGGTTGAGGCAAAATATCCACGTGCATGACCACCTCGCCAACGGCATCCACTCCAGCAGCTGTAGAGACACAACCAGGGACTGGTTTAAACGTGTTGCACAGATCACAGGAACAAAATACTGATAGGACTTACGTTTATCTGGTGGAGTGTCCTCATTGGCGGTGAACCTGATCCCTTTCCCGCCATGCACTGCAATGCAATAAAAAAAGTCACATTTTCTGCCATTGTCAATTAATGAAGTAGTAAATTAAACAATCTAAGAGCTTCTATAAGCCCATTTTTCTCATTTTAATATGGACAGTACAACTTCTCCAAATAAGAATGTCATACCTTGAGCGTGTTGAGAGAGGACAAACTTTCTGATTAGTTTGTCAGTGGCCTGTGTGTATAGAGAAAGAGCATAACGCAGGGACTGTAGATCCGGACTTTTCTCCAAAAAGGTCTTCTTCAGCCCCACTCCACCGGCATGGAAGTATTGCTATGGATGTTTATAACAAAAGACATGATTGTGGCTTATGTAAGAATATTTTTGTGCCAACATAATAAAATAAACAACAAAATAAAACAAAACGACAAAGAGAATACAGCTTAAATGTAAGGTTGAGATTACCTTTATAGACTCCAGAGCCAGCTCTATTACTGCACACTGTTTTGGAGTGAGCGCTTTAGCCTCCTCTCGCCCCATGTGCTCCTACCGAATAGACAGTAAAAAAAAAAATCCTTTGAATAAGCTTTCATTTTTACTTGCAGGGACAATTCTATATTATGTTTTGACAACTGGAAATTTAAACCACCTTTAGTTTAGAGAGCTGGCCCAATTCTTTAGCAGCATTGAAGATCATCTGTGTTCCCTGTTAAGAAAATAGTGAGTTTAGCAACAAAGGCGCATATTAAGACTGGTGTGCGAAAAGGTGAATGTGTCCAAAATAAGGCTATGCTAAAATACTGAAATATCAATATATATCGTGATACTAAATGTGGTAGTACAGTATAAATTTTGGGAATCGTGTCAGTTTTTTTTTTTTTTTCCGTGACAGCACTACAATATTGTTTCTTGTTTAGAGAAAGGAAATTTGTTTATGCTATACATTTAACACATTAACTGTTTTGATTATTAAAATTGGCGTATTTCAGTAGTAGTTTAACAGTCGGTGTGATCACTCATTCGTCCAGAAGCGATCTGTGTTAGAAAAGGTTTCAAAGAAAGTCGTTTGAACAATGTTTTTAAAATTGAGACCATTTCAAATGTGCTTTATATCGATTGTCGGATGTATCACAAAATTATCTGAGCCATATCATGTCGTATCATTAGGGACGCTGTGATTCCCAGCCAAATACTCCAAAAGTGTATGAGGCAGTGAAATATGGGAAGATAACTACTATCACAAAACTAAACTAACAACTTCATTGATGTATTTATTAAAAGGGTTATGTTGGGGGTTATACTGAGTATTCTGTTATAGGAAAGTAGACCACATGACCAATGGACATCGCTTGCATTTTAACATAGAGAGTAGGTGTGCACTTGCCGAAAAAGTGGACACTGAACAACAACAAACGACCTGTGCTCCCTCATGCTAAGTGATATTATACACAAACCACACATGTGCCTGCACCATATACTTACTATGACCTAAAGCAGGAATGGAGAGAGAAATGAAGCAATGGCGACATGGTCAATGTAAATAATTAATGAAAACTGACATAAAAGCTTTCTGAATGTGTTTTGTTCACACACCGTCTGGTCTGTGAGTGTTGGAAGCACAATGATTTTCTCCATTGTGTTCATCACCAGTTTCCACAGCTCCTTCAACACTCTCTTCAGCACGGTCTTTTCACAGATCTTTGCAAACAACGACAGACTGAAACACACAAAAAAAAAATTTAATTTTGCACTGAGCTTTAAGGAGTAATTAAATCACTGTTTTCAGGTCCAACTCACTTGCTGTCCAGGAAGTCCATGATGGGTTGCAGAACATTGTCAGCCTCCTGAACAACGCTACCATTGGCTGGAACAGTTTGGCCTTTGACCTGGGCAAGGATATCTCCCATCTGTCTCACATTGTCGGTAATCTGCGGCTGGAAACTGCAAGACCACACATCAATGACACGTAAGACCAAATCTGTAAATTAATAATGGACGGACATTTGGGTGAACACACAAACCTGACAGAAAAGATGCGGCTAAGATCATCCATAACGTTATTGAGTTTGTTTTGTAGATCCTTAAGGAAATCACTGGCTTCAGGATTGAGCTAAAGCAGGATACATTTAAAGGTAGATAAATCATTTCACAAAACAAAGACTGCGTTTTTTGTCTGAATGTATACTTACATCCTTCCCTCCCATGGCCTCGAACATTTTCTCCAACTGAACCCGCAGTTGTTGAATGTTATTAATGATGATACATGGCTAAAGGACAAAACAACAAACTTGTTACACTCCTTTCCCTGTAGCTCAATTTTTGCCTCAGGGTTAAACTGTAGTCAATCAAGATTAACAGCCAGACTTTTTGTAGTGGCTTTTGGCACACGGTTTGCACTGATTCAGAGCAGGGAGTTTTCAGAAATGCCTGCTCCGCTGAGGGTCTTGGTCTCTCGAGGAGTTCAGCCTCTCTGCAGCCTATAGTACTATCTGCTAATTAGCCGGCCCTAATTCACTTTGGAACATTACAACCTGGGCACAGCTATTTGCGTAAAGAGTGATATATAACAGGGATTCCAAACCTTTTTTGACTGAAGTACCCCTTAAACTTTGTGGGGTTGGCAAATAAATCTGTTTACTATAGTAGTATATTGTCAATTAATATTGTTTTATTTCATTTTAAATCATATTGATGTCCCAAATCCTCTCAAGGAATTATATGTATTCAAATATTATTCAATTTCACCTTCACCTAACTGCTTGCATATCCATGGTTGGGAAACACTGGTATACAACTCTGGTATCAATCAGACTGAGAGATACATTAATTGATTTATGGGCATTTAAGTAACACGTTGCATATTCTTTTACTTACTACTTTTTCCTTCTTGACATGATTAGGAAACTCCTTGGCGATGATGTCAGCGTATGACAGAAGAACATTACCAATGGTCTAAAAAAACAAGAGTAATTTTTCATAAGATACAATTCAAAGAGTCTTACGCTTCAAATTAGGTATCGTTTCTTACTTTTGCAAATCTCTTCATGTAGTTTCCAACAATCTGAGGGTCAGGACACTCAAGTTTACGAATGATCTCAAAGCTTTGGTTGAGCTGGGAGAAGACATCCACCACAGAGCAGGAGAAGAGAGCGTGCTCGGATGTGACCTGGAACTGAAGCATGAAAAGAAACAAAAGACCAGAGTGACGAGTGTGAGTGAGACAACAGCTGTTGTCTGTGACAGACAACAGCAGCTTAGGCACAACATCTAACATCTGGACAACAACAAAACGAGTTTAAAATGGGATTTCTTATTTATTATTGGTCAATTAAATAATGTACTGATTCTGGTATTTTCAATGAATCAACACAAAAATTACAAAAACAAATCATATCTGTAGGTAAGGTGTAGGAAGTAGAATCGTTTAATTTTGACAACATAAAACCTTTGTCACATGTACTTACAGTACGAAGAGGAGTAAGAGTACTGTTACTTCAATCCAAATATTACTCAAATAGAAGTTAAAGTATGGTGTCCAAAAACAACTCTAAGAAGTATAATTTCTTCAAAAAGCCACTAAGAATGTAATTACGCATTACCCAACTACCCACCACTGCATTTAACTAATTTGTCAGACACAACAAAATGAGCACTGGAGATTACACTGGCGATGATCATAATCTTATACCTGATCTGTGTGTAGTTCCAAGAGATAGATGACTTTTTTCTTACACTCTCCAAGGACCTCATCAGTTTGTCTAAAGTGATCAATCCAGTGGACACATTAAGAGGGTTATGATGGGGAGCAGGGTCTTGGTATCAGTGCAGCCATTATCCCTGCAGTGAGTGGTGTTATGGTATGTGACTGGGTCTTGGGAGTGCTGTTCCGCTGACACAGGAAAGCAGTGGCTGCCGGGGCTGACGGTAATTGGACCCAAAGGATTTCTGACATACGAGTTGGGAGGATCTTCAGCTGTTTTGTATCGACTGTGTGGATATGTGGAGTGTGAAGAGTGTAGAGGGAAAGGCTGTGCGTTCATTGGCTATTCTCTGCCGTACATTTCTGCATTCGTTTCTGGTATTGAGTCTTTATTGATTGCCTGGAGGGCTTCAAGCTCCTCTTCTCAGTGTGAAATGAGCTGAGTCAGGGGGACGGTGTGAGCGGCTGATTTGCATGAGAAGTGCATGAAATGTGGGATTGCTGCAGGTACGGGGTCAAAAAGCTTCTATCGTTTATTGCTGTGTGAGCAGGAATGAATTCTAACTTTAGTTCCATTTCACTACCTGCTCTTTGCTTGTCACCTCCCATTGCCCCAAAAGGCTGACTGTGATGAATCCTCAATCACTCACTGATACTTTGACTAAAATGTTTCATAAAAAACACGTACCCCATCCTTTTTGTCCCTCTCCAGAGCTCCATGGAGAAAATCTCTGGATACTTCCTCATTTTCATCCAGCCACATGATGACAAACGGTTCAAACCAGCTGCAGAAATAAGTCTGTTTGAGCCTTACGTCACACAAGTTCAAGTTATTGTAGAATCGATGAAAGACACTCACGCTGGGTATTCAGGCACATGTTTCTGGAAAGTGGCCAGCTCTTTGCAGTACTCATTATAAAGCCATTTCACCTTGAAGTGCAGGTTCATATAATCTGCACTTTTACATAGGCGGTGCTTTTCATGCTCTGAAAATGTACAAATAAACCAAATTTTTGTGTGTGTCATATTTAAGAACAGCTTTTTTAATGCAAACTTACCTTCCATTGCGTATTTCATATCCTGTGCAAACATGTTCCACATCACCTCTGCGCTGATCTTGCCAACATTCAGTTCTTGGGGAAACCTACAGGGGGCAGAATTGCACTTTCTCTTGAACACAGCTCTGTATTTAGTAAAAGTGTTGTATTATTTATTGACCAAGCCCAGTTTATGTAATCATGAAAGATCCATCTTAACAGCTCTTCAACATTTGAGGGAATCACTTCTGATCAGTAATATACATTTTTCTTCATACTGATCTTCTTTTTAATCTTCTTTTCATTTGCCATTTATTGGTGTTTTTCAGGTTGCAAAATGAGAGGATGTCAGACTCCCATATAGGGGGCAATAGTCAGTTTTTACAATTGAATAAATGGCATGTTTTTATGAAAATTCAAAAATTCACAAATGTTGAACCTGATCATTTCTGTTAGTGACTGGATCATCAAGCTTGCTATTACTTCAAAAGTTTACACTTTAGTAAAATTAATTTGAGTTTTCCTTGAGCTGTAAAATATTGTTCTGCAGAATGTTGGGATGTCATCTCAAAATCACCAATAGGTAAAAAACTACAGAACTCACTGGTTGAGGCAAGGTGTGTAAGAGTTTTTGTCCTCTTCAATGATAGACACGATGAGAGTGATGAGTTTAGACCAGAAGTCCAGGTTTTTGATGCTTGGGCCCTGTTCATCTGGAGGCACAGCCTTTGACTGGGCACAGGACGGACAGCAAAGTGATATAGCATAATTCAACAGCATATAAGCAGAACAACCACTGCGTGTTGTACTTACAGGGTCTGTTTGGTATTCCCTGTTGTACAGGTCATGGCAGTTGTTAAAGATGTACTCATAGGTGGAGTTTAGGCAGGCCTTTACACAGTCCTTCACCACTTGACTGGCTCTCGGGGGACTCTGCAACTCCTGGACCTAAACACAAATAAACACAAATAGTATTAGAACAAGAAAAAGAAAAAGTTAGTGCTTTAGAGGATATTCTTTGGTGAAAGATGTGAAAAGGTGGTCATCAAGGACAAGGCTTGATGAACTTAGCAAATAGTGAAAATGACCATGCTTATACAGTTGAAAAAAGTTTTACATCAGCATGGTCATGTTCACTGTTTGCTAAACACATATGGTGCTTTATGCGCTGAGCTGCTGTTTGTTTTACAGTGTAATGACATGCAACTCTTCCAAACATGCCTGAGGTTACTTTACAGAAAATACTAGCAATAAAATGTTTTTCTCATAAAAATACTTTAAAAGTATTTCTAAGTAATGATAATTTATTGATTTACCTTCATTCTGAAAAATGTTATACTTGTGAGCAGATCAACTGTGGACTTGAGATCCTGCAGTCTTTCAGGGCTGCTGGCAGGAAAATTATTCTGAAAGTAAATACAAGGAATTAGACGTTTTTCAAAAAATGTGTCTGTATGCATATATATATATATATATATATATATAGAGAGAGAGAGAGAGAGAGAGAGAGAGAGAGACAGAGAGATAGATAGATAGATAGATAGATAGATAGATAGATAGATAGATAGATAGATAGATAGATAGATAGATAGATAGATAGATAGATAGATAGATAGATAGATAGATAGATAGATAGATAGACAGACAGACAGACAGACAGACAGACAGACAGACAGACAGACAGACAGACAGACAGACAGACAGATCACATCATATACATTTTTCTTTAATGGATATAGGGAAAAATACTTACCCGATACATGGACAGGTCAATCCTTAGTGAGTTATGCAGCTGATCCAGTAATTTGACAAACCTCTCCTTCTGTAGAAACACAAATGAGAGTATTTTTTCCATAATACAGATAACAGTTACAAAACGTTTCACAGTGAAACCAAACTGCAAGACTTGACACTGACTTGTGTCAATAGTGCAAGACAAGTAGGAGGGGTGTAATTAACAGCTAGAGGCAATTTAGGTAAACAATGTATTTTTCAAGTAAACTATGTTACATTTTAAATTAAACACAAACCAAACAATCAACAATATTCTTACACCAAAGTTGGAGGCAGCAAATCTGTCTGAAGCAGAGACATTGTTGGATGACTGTGTGGTGTGGGCGTAGTAGGCGTTAATGTTGGCGAGAAGCGTGCTCATGACTGCTGGGACTCCAGGGCACATGTACTTCGAGGACAGGCAGGCAAAGTGACTGTGATGAGACAAAAAAAAAAACATTACAAAAACATTATCTATACTAAATTACTTCTTTACTTATTTATTTGTGTCTGAAACAGAAACAGGCTGTAATTGAATGAAATTAGATATTTTAAGGTCTCACGTCATAGCCTGATATATTGACTCTACGCCGTATCTCATGGCAAATTCATCCACAATCTCTTGAGCCGTCTCTTCAAAATACACCTTCCATGCATCGTCTCCTTTGGCATCTGGGATTTTGACCACACCACTGTTCTGCTCCTCTGTGGTGTACTGGAACAGATGCTGAAGACCACACCAACATATAAGAGTTCCCCTTCAAACTGAATAAACACAATCTTTTTAATGATCAGACTAACCTCGTGTAGACAGGTGTACTGGACATGGTAAGGTGCAACAGTCTCCTCTCCTTTGATCTCCACACTTATGTGCATTCGGATGGCTCCAGACACAGCAGATTTGTCAGTTCTTTTATCTGTCAGGGGAAATAACAAGAAAATGCCTTTATAAAAAAACAGGAATCTATGTTTATAGTTTCCCTTCTCGTTAATCTTTAAAGAAGACATATTGTGCTTCAGTAACTATTTTTTCACATTTTGTTCACTGTAAAATACAATATTGATCAAAAGCAAATTAATATAAGTGCATTGACTTGTTCAAAGCCGCAGAATTGATTCTTGCTGCTGGCCTGGCTTCATAGTGGCATCTTATCATTTACGTTTTTGTTATTGTTTTTTTCTCAATGGCTAGGCAACATCTCTGTATGATCCACAGTATGAAATGTTCAAATAATCATAAGTAAGTACAGAGCTGTGGGCGGGGATAGGGGGTAAGTGAGAACAGAACTTCTCTGAGCACTCAAGCCTCAAATGTCAGACAACACAGAATTACTCAAACATGCCCGAGTCACTAAAAACACAACACTGAAAGCGAATGATGGGAACATAATATGGTTAAAAGTTCATAAAAATCAATTTAGCATAATGTGTTTTCTTTATTTGGCTAAAAAAAACTCACCTAGGTTGTACCAGACATCCATCTCTCCACTCAGAGTGCGGACTTCGATGATGGTTTGTCCCAAGAAGTCATCACTTTCACGCTTAAACCTCTGTTTCACACGAGACTTGATGTCGTCATCCTCGTCCCAAACTCGAACCTTGATGCGTTCAGTTGAATTGTGGCATTCACTATCATATCCACACAACACGAGTTAGAGATGACAAGCTTTTCAAATAGTTGCCTTAGAGATTTAGTGTTTCCTGTACTCACAAGTGAAAGCTCTCCTCCCAGACTGGGTTAAGGTTGCCGTAAATGGTCTTGGTTCTCTTTTTGGTCTTTCCAACTTGGACAGTGACATAAGGGTCGCTGGAGCCAGTTTTGTCTTTTGCCTGCAGTCCCTGGGCACATACAACTAAAACACACAATTTGATCAACTTTGGAGATTACACTAACATGTTATTTTTATTTTGCTCTTTTCTTTTACCTGTAATGCTGATCTTTGCAGACCATTTGGACGTCCCATCCAGCACACTTTGCTTTATCTGCTTCATGTGAGTGGCATGTGTTGTTTTGTCCAAAGCAAACACTTCCTGAATGAGCTCAAATATCTCAGGTTTGTTCCTCTCGCGAATCTTCATCCGATCTTTGAGCACCATAATGATGTTTTGTGTTCTGTCCTCTGCTCCATGCTTTGAGCTCTTCTCTGCAGCTCCTAATAATACATGCAATTGTAGATTTAATATCAAAAGTCAAATTGATGTAAGATACAAAAATGAAAGTAGTTGAGAACAGAAGGAGCATTTTTCAAGACTCTTTTGAGGCAGGAAACCGATGAATTATACATCACATGTATTGACACTAAAATTTGTATGGAATCTAAGTCTTCCCTTGAGGAGCAGAATTAGACAAAGCAGCCTGAATGCAAAGACCATAAGAGTGGAGAGAGGCAGGAGTATGACAGTACATTACTCACGAGATAAATGGGAGCGGAAGAAGGAGGAGAAAGTGAGAAAGGATATAGGACAAGAATAATAACATGTCAAATGAGGGGAGGGTGCTAGCAGGTTTATATTTTTGTAAAAGGGTAGTGGCAATATAACTGTTCATTTAATCACAGTAATAAAAATAGAATAAAAATGTGTAAGTGTTGTTGTTTTTTTACCAAGAATACTCCAATGCCACTGTACAACAGTCCAATGTGTTTCTTACATGTAAGTTATATACATAAGTTAACACGGATATGACAAAAAAAATCTTACTCTGTAGACAGTCTGCATTGAGCAAATCCTGACACTTCTCGTGGCATTTAACTCCACACTCGGAGCAGCGCATGCCCTGCCGAGCAATCCCCCACAGCAGACCCTCACATTCATAGCAATAAGTTGGAGTGGTGGCGGTCCACACTTCAAAGTTGTGTGGCGTTGTGGAGGAGATGGGATAGATGAGAGCCTGTAGAGTTTTCTTATAAACGTGGCTCTTCTGCACATGTAGTGAGGGAAAAGTGAGGGACAATGGAAACGGTCAAATTGCTATTTCCAAAACCTGCTTATGTTATTTTTTTTTTTTTTAATGGAAAACTCACCAGCTCCTCGTTGCCCAGTGTGGTGGAGGCCATGGCTGAAGTAATGCCTGCTTTACGGGAGTTCTGAACTAAAGACTGTACCAAACATCACAAAGGGATTTTGTTATTGTAAACAATGGTTTAAAACAATGGTATGGCTGCACACTGTGACCGCTCTTACCATGGCCTGCAGTTGTCATCAAGAAGCAATCCAGGGAAAGAAAATTAATTAATTCATGAGAACTATGACGTTTAAAATCTATATTTAGGTTAGCTATGAGTGTATATGAGGGATGTTTCTCACCAGATCACGGACAAGTGGAATAGCTTTCCTTTTGCGAAGGTCGGGCATGCTGTCAATACTGTAGAGTGCACCGCCCATTCTAAAGACACAAACACCAAAACTGTAACTGTGGCTAATGTAATGTAATGACATTACTGTAGTTAAAATTCATCTGCTGTGCAGCCTTATCCATTTATATATGTCTCAGGGCATTCTCAAGGGCGTCTGCCAGAGAACTTATTTACAAAGCTTTCCTGAGTGAGTGATGCTCCTCATATCAGAGTAATTGCTTGGTTTATTCCTAGCCAACTTTCTGTACGCAGCCTTACTGGAGGCTTTCCTCATCTACAAAATTACCTGCTCCGGCTGTAAACCACCACCGCTCAATACAGACTGGCCAAATGCCATAAAAGAAAATCTCTAATTCAGAACCAGCCAAACGGAGAGTTCCCGGGAAAGACAGCTGTTTTTGGTCGAGCATAAGAAGTGCCTTTTCAGTGACTTCCCTTTCCTCTTTCCTCTTAAATTATTATTACAATACGACTGATACTTACCCTCCTTTACCAAACCACAGGGAGTTGGAGGTCTCCCCTCGTGCCTGCAACAACCAAATTATATTTGTTAGTCATTCCAAGTTTCTTCTTTACTTAAGAGAAACAGATTTTACATTGATGTACTTTAATGATGATTTTTTATTTTTAAGTTTTGACAACTGACAATAGAATGTCACTTTTCCTTGTGAGTCCAGTTTTTTCCCCCTGATAATATCCTCAAAACATATTTTAAGGGTATCACAAAAGAAACAAGAAAATAAAGTAATAGGCATCGGTTTGACCATGTAATGATGTTAAGATCTGTATTGTATGTTTTGTTTTTGCATCTAGGTACAATACTACTTACCTTTCAACAAACTCCAGTGATGCCCGAGCAAAGTGCATATGAGTGTCACAATGGCAAAAACATAAAACTGCAAAGAAAGATTGTGTGGCAAAACAAAAGGGTGAAAATATGCACAAAAATAATATACATATAAATAAAACAGTGAAGCAAATGATTATTTTCAGCGTAACATAAGTCAATGGCAATGAATTAACATGAATAAAATGTCTCAGCGTAACATAACGTAAGTCAAAGTCAAAATTAAGATGTGAATAAAATATGTGTGTGATACAGCACAGCTTAAGACCTACATGAAGCATTTTGAGAGATAAATTGTGGATCTTTAAATACCACACTATATCACACTATTTTCTGAGTGTCTTGGAAGATAGAAATCCAAACACTATCAATTATACAGTATAAAATGCATTAGGAAAGCTTTCTAGTGTCGAGAACACTCGGCTAAAATAGAATTTGCTATGTGTGCCTCGTCTGTGGTTATAAATAATGCACCATGCATGCATTTTTCAAAGACTTACCAGATACTTTTAGTACCTTTTGAATTACACAACTCACAATTTTGAAGCCTTAGACTCAACTTTTTTGTAAGACTGCACTGAGTGGGCATCATAAACCGGCCCATAAAGTGTGATGACTGATGATGTACCTCACGAAGCTGGTCACAAACTTTGTTGTAGAGTCTTAACCAGTTCTCTTTGGCTCTGACTGCTGGATCCACAGGCTCTTTGGGTTCTTCTACAACAGGAGCACTGGAAGGTACATACATACATTCATATTTACTTTTCTATCAAATGATACACTGTATTTTTACACCCTAACAACATGTCATCTCGACAAGTTCTATTATCTTAGATAATGAATATTGTTATTTTTTAGTAGACATAAAAGTACGTGGTTTAAGGCAAAATACTACAGGCAAAACTCTTTTTTTTGTTTTTGTTTTTTGGTCAGCTTGATCTCACAACAATAAACTTGTCCAATCTGCTATTAAAAATGTGACATCGCCTTTTTCTTAAACTGCACTGATTTTTTAATATCTAATTTTAAAACTAAATTTATTGAAGTTTTAAGTTAAAAAAAAAAAAAAAAAGAGGCAAAATTTGAATTTTTAGTACAATTTTTAGTCCAATCTACTACTGTTACTTAAAAACAAAATAAGAAATCCAAAAACTCCATACATTTTTGTAACTAATATTTGTACAAAATGAACCAAGAAATTTAAACCTGGTTCTGTCCATTTTTAAGATTTATATGTTCCAAATACCGTATGTGTATTTTTGGCCATTTTTACACACAAAATGTCTTATTTCTACATGAAAACATGACATGATGAAAAACTTCTTACATTTATGTGAGTAAACTACAGGAGAAGTTTAAAATTGATATCTTTAAATTTAAAATTTGTTCTCATTCACCTGTAGTGTGTGTAGAGTCTAAATTCAGAATGGAACATTTCACTTTACATTATAGCACAACCCTGAACAATATTTGGCACCAAAATACTTTAAACTTAAAGTGCATCTGACAGGTTAGACAGCATATTTTGCTAAACCAACCAAGTAAACATGATTATATTTAAGATTCTTGCCAATTTTTTTTTTTAATAAAATAAACAATTGCTGAAGTTTATAGTTGTACTTTCTGCTTGGACATGAGCAGCAGATGTGACATAGGTAGAGGTAATTCCACAACTATTTCCTAGCAACCGCACTGTAAACAAGGGCCAAATCCATACAGATTGCATGATAATAATATCTGATAACATCTTTATTTTGATTATTTAAACTGTCAGAAGGATTAGTCAGTTGCGTGTAAATTGTTCCTGCATTTTGGAGGGAAGGTTGCTTATTGATGACAGATGGAGGGATTCTGTTCTAGAACTCAGTTCTACTTTATACATTTTCTTTGCAAATTTTTACAAACTGTCACTTGACTGATGTAAAACTATGATAAATATTTACTACAGGTGCTATTCCCCCAAAAATATTTGAAAAATATGACAAACTGTCATATGCACTTTAAATAAAAAATGATGGCCTTATACCTCTCCATGGGTATCTCTTTCTCCTCCATGGGTGTTAGCGGCCTGCTGTCTTCCCTCTGCTCCTCTCTTTCCTCTGTGGGAGTGGCCTCTTCTGTCAATATAGGTGGTGTTATGACTTCCTCATCCATCCTCAAAGCCTCCTCTTCTTTCCAGGCCTCTTGCTCCAGCTGCAGGGCCTCCTCCTCCTCCGTAAGTACAGGCTCTACAGGCTCTGTGCTGGACTGCAGTTGCTGACTGTCGTTCATTGTCTGCTCTTGACCCAGAGCCACAGAAGGTGGTTGTGAGGTCCCTAAGGTGGCTGGGTGGGACGGCGGGACATTACTCGCAGCATTGGGCTTTTGCTGGGATATAGTGGATGCGGGAGGCTGAGGTTGGGTAGGCTGAGCTGTCGGGACAGAAGACAAGAAAGAGGAGGCCAAACCGGTTACTGCAGATGTGAATGGTTTGGCCATTGAGAAGAAGGATGTGGCAGAAGGTGCTGGCTGTGGCGGCGCTTGTGGCTGTTTTGGAGGTTGTTGCATAGCCGCTTGATTTGCCGGTGTTGCTGGGGGCATGTTAGAAGGATGTGCCTGGTTAGATGTTTGGTTTGGGGGTTGTGCAGGTGGCTGTTGTTGGTTGATTGAAGACTGCTTCTCCAGTGGTGGTCTCGAGCTTGGGACTTCCAGAGACGGCGGGGCCGTTGATGTGGGTGTGGGAGTGAAAGGAGGCTCCATGTCCTCACTGAGAGTGCCATCTAAATTATACAAATCCTCATCGTCGTACATTATCTCGTCATCTTCATATAGACCCTCCTCGTATAGCTCCCCATCTTCTTCTTCGTAAAGAGCAGTGTCTTCACCGCCGTCTTTGCTGTAGCCGCCCTCATCACTGTACGCGCCCTGTGTCTCGTCCCAGTCCGGAGAGCCTTTGCTGTAGCTGACAGAGGAGTGGCATGAGTGATATGAATCATTTTCATCGTAGGGGTCTCTCTCGCCGTACTCCCCGCCATAATCCTCCTCACTCAGCTGACTGCTGCAGCGGCTGAGCTCTGCAGAGGAGGCATAGCTCCCCGTTGGACTAAAGACAAACAGAATACAATCAATTAATGAAACAAAAAGATTGAAACTGAAGTATCAATGATTAATGGAAATTCACTATTTAATTTATTCAGGGTGTTTTAGATTTGTCAGACAGTTACTGAGGGTTATTCATGGACAAGCACAACAATACATTAAGGGTCTGACCCAACCATATGTTTCTTCCTTTAGCCTGAGGTCTTCGAGTCTTGTTTTAAATCTGGAGGAGAAAGATCTTTCAAAGCTGTAGCGCCTTGTCTTTGGAATGAGTTTGCTTATTCTTTGCACTCCTTTGACCAATTTTATTGCAATCTATCGAATGTTATATTTGTACTTTTTTTTATCGAAGCCTGTGAAGCACTTTGCAACTTTGGTCTGTGAAATGCGCTATAAAGACTTACTTTGTACTTACTTCCTTATTATATGATTCAGTACAAGCTAATTTGAATTTAGATTTACCAATTTACCAGATTCAACAAAACAATTTGGGGTAAGTACAAATTTGCACTCTGTGTGCAGAGAGGCAGAACTACCTATTCCATCAATGTAACACCAAGCTTGAAAATTACTCTGTTAATTACTATCATGTTCTTTGCTGATAACATTCTAGTAAAATGGAAAAGTGACGAAAGAAGAAGCTACAAGAGCTTCTAAAGGGATATTTATGATGTTTGACGACCAACTCCATTAAACAGAGACAACATCATGTACAAGGGACATTAGCTGGGGACAGGGTTTGGTGCAAAAGGGAGACAGGAAACAAACAACATACAACATACAAAAACAAAGCGCAGTATTGCGAGACGGAGAAGGAGGAGATAGCAACAAATTGTTAGGGGTGTGAGGAGGTCACGTGGTCCAACATGCTCACACAGGCAGCTAATATAATCTTTTGTGGAGTAGTGACCATTAAATTACCAGTTGAATAATTCATAAAGCTCAAGTAGAGAGATGATTTTAACCTGTGTGCCAATTTGCTTCAGTATGAAATGTAGAGTCTTATTTGTGAGCACTCATAGACGCCTACCTGACCGTCCTCTGGTGGTGGTAGTCATGGTCGTGGCTATTGCCTGAGCGCGGATATGAGTAACTCCTGGAGTTGTGGTGCTGGTTATTAATGGGATACTGGTGGACAGAGGCGTTGGGCTGTGATGTGCTATAATAAGGAGGAGGGATGCTGTTACTGGTTTCACTGCGATAGTCGCTGTCTCGGTCGTCCACTGCACTGTCTTGGTCATCATCTACAGAGGCAAAATAAATAAATTCAGACCAAAAGTTGAAGGGATTACATGTAAGGGAATAATAATTAGGGCACCGGTTGAAGAGATGATCTTGGTTGGCTGTGTGTTATAGCAAAGCAAGAGGCAGTGATAAGAGGCTCTTATCAGCAGTGAACTAATCTTTTAGTACAGTAATAATGGAGGATAATATTGATGAGCTGGCTGCCTGCCATAGCCTAGCTCTTAAAGTGAATACAATAGGTCACAGAGAGTGCATCTATATATGAAACATGTAATAACGACCATCCGCACTCTTTTTCTCCCTCACCATAAGTGAACATAAATCTACTCCTACTCATACAGGAAACACTTTCCCTTTTCATGTCTCCCATACATCACATGGGAACACCCTAAAGGATCAGACATTCTTATTCCTTGTACCCATCAGCTCAGGCTCTCCGATAGAGGACAGTCCATGCCTTCATCTCCATCTGTGTGTGTGTGGAAACACTAATTAAATTAACTGGGCTATTTCTCACTTGAAGCATGTCCCCACAATACACATCCTTCTTTCTGCTATGCTCTCAGCTCTTTAGCTCGACATCTTTCATTAACTCAGCGTGGCTAATACACTAACGCCATCTGCTAATCACTGCAAGAGACATGTCAACACAGGGAAACAGTCACTATCAGGACGTGCACTTACTTTGTTGGTCTCCCCATAGACTCCAGTTACCTTCAACAAACAACATACGACAGGTCAGGATTTCAAATGACAAATTACAGATAACACATTTTCCTTTTTAATGCTTTAAAAAGTTTTATAAACTAGTGACTTTCTGAAAGAGCACACCAGGCCTCTCGTTACCCTCCCCAGACTGCTTGCTCAGCAGGACAGGCAGACAGGACCAATAGTGAAACACAGAAGCGTTTCAGGAGAAACTAAACAATGGATATGTGATACTAATATTGATTTTACTCAGTGTGGAGGTGCAGGGTCTTCACACACACAAGTCATTATACAAACATTGCATTAAACATAATTGAATCGTTCAGTGAAAAGTTAATCGAACAGTTACTTACAGCACTGGCTTCCTGGCATCCGTAAGGGCCGCTCCTGTTCTTCCTGGTACGAGTACTGCAGTCAGAGAGATACCACATGTTAACCAAAATATACCAGGGCAGGTTTACACTGTTCCTTTCATTAATTATACTCTTGAAATGTACAGAAACACAGTGACAACTTACATCTTGGTCCCTCATGGCATTAATCTGCTCCAGTTTTTTGGCCCAGTAGCGTGCCTCATCCTCAGGGATATCTAAAAATTACAAACCATACAAACAGTGAAAAACTGCTCACACGCAAAAACCTTGAGCTTAAAATACTTTACAGAGGGCCATTTAATCACAAAGATGAAAACCATGAAAGACTATTTTAGCAACATGAATATCTCTTGGAGAACATTGTGACTTTGAAAATTGGCATTTACACAAGGAGCACTCAAGCAAGACCTCTATAAATAGGCCAGTCGACAAAGTGAAGAGTCAGGTGTGCCACATCGACTCCAGGAAAGAAACAGTGGAAAAATGAGACTGAATCAATGCTTTGAATGGAAAGGTGAGAAGAGAAGCACACACACCACACTCGTAGACACACAGGGCAGTCATTTAAAATATCCCTAAATATCCTTCAAGTAATCAAGTATTCCTAGTGCCATAAATCACTGTTTAGAAGTCATCTATTTGTCCTGGACAGTTTTTGATTTCCATACTATGCTCTGCATTGGCAGAGCCTGATTTTGATTTGACTATACATCGATCTTGTAGAAGTGATGGATTAGTGTTGTTACCCAGAGGCAGTTCGAAGCGTGTGTCTAGCAGCACCAGATGGAGAGTGGGGTCTTTGGTGCCGCAGATCTCATTGTCGGCCATAATGACCTGAGAGTCTAACGTGAGCCACTCTCCGGGACCCTCCTGTCGACATGAAAACGGCGAATCAGCAACAGTAAATTAAACATACTATAATTTGTGGTCATTTGTCGTGTACCTCGTTTGACTGTCGGATGCTGTGCAGTGGTACCCACACTGTCCCGACCATTGTGTCCCAGATCATGCCTTTGTTCCACACCTCAACTGTCAGGCCCAGGTCCAGCCGGTTAATTTCACTGCACACAGAAAAGGTAATCAGAAAAAAAATGCACAGTATGTGCATGGAATAATATTGTAATAATGGAGAATGTAGTACATGAAACTAACTATGTTACACGGATGCTCTTGCCTTTAAACATCTTAAGTATCAAAATAATGGATCTTGCGACAATGTCAGGCTACACTACTTCTAGGGCCGTTGTAAGATTGAATCTTGCTTCTAAAAAAAAACGCTGAGTATCTCTCCTCACTCTTCACCCCTTTCACACTACTTATTATTCTGTCTTTAAAGTTAAAGAGTAAAAAAAAGAAAACAAAAAAAACCTGCTTAAATCAAACATTAGTGAATTTGATCAAATGTTAGTATAATATTGTTTCAGTTCAGACCAAAATTTAGTCTAAAATATATAGTTATAGCTGCAGCTTGTGTGTCCAAATCTTCGCAATAAAAAAAAAGTAAAAACATCATAATAATTTTCAACACTACTAGCGAACTCATAACTTATCATAATGTAATGCACACTATGCTTTATATAATGTGAATATTCAAAAATGACTCAAACCAGTCATATCAAACACAGAGTATTAACTAGAGAATACAAAGTAGGAGTGACAGAGCTATGAATAAGAGTGTGACAAAGGCAATGGAGGAGGTGATTGTATCGCAAGTCCCGAGGGAGAGAGTGGGAACTTAATTAAGAAATAGAGGACTGGATTTCCCTCCTCACTGATGGTGACTCCTCCTTTAAAAGTACTTTTTTGATTCACGGCTTCATCCAGTAGGGAAGAGTGGTTTTGAGGGAGGGGTGTGATCTCTGCAGCCTAAAAACATTACATAACACTGGTCTGACTGATGCAAGCTCAGTACAGTGCTCAACGCCCCCAAATGATACAACTGTACTGGCTCTGCATCCCACAGGCTCAATGATACTCAACCAACATTATTATTACCATTAATGCCACTGCACTGTCAGCCCAAACAGTGTGGTTATATAATAGTAGAGAGGCTGAAAATGACTATTACCAAATTAACAAATGCTCGAAAGTGGTGTGTATGTGCAGATGCAAATAGGGTTAAGTAAAGTAGCTGAAGGAGGAGCAGAGCAGAGAAAGGAGGAGGATGTTGAACTTGATTAAATAATGCAGGGAAATATGGATTAGACAGAAGAACTACAAAGATCCACTTATGAGCAGAACTCACAACATGAAGTCCTGCTCCCAGCTGGGCAGGTTGCCCCTGACAGCAATGGTTGTGCTCTTCACATTTTGTACTTTCAGAGTCACATAGGTGTTGAACTTTTCTGAAAAGGAGACATGGGTTTGGTAAGTTTGGTAAAAGTATATCTGATGAAATGTCATTTCATATATATATATATATATATATATATATATATATATATATATATATATATATATATATATATATATATATATATATATATATATATATATATATATATACATTTCAGTTTTGGCAGTTTTTTGTCGTCTTGACTTATTTTTTATTATTGAATGTTTCCAGGTTTTACCATGTGAAGGATTTTTACCCTCATATCCCATCCCTTTGAATTCTTGATTTGTGTTTTTGTTGCCTTCTGATAAAGCCAAACTATAACTTTGTTGGATGGAGTTATAATCTTTGGCATTCATGTTTTAATGCTCTCTGTGAAGACATTTGTTTACCAATTGGTTTGATTCATACCTTTGTAAAAAATCAATAAAGATGAATAATTACATAAAAAGAAGAACAAAAAGGCGCCCCGGTGCAGTGTATGTGTATGTTTTGCCTCCTGATTCTCATGTCTTACCTTGGGGTCCATCCAGCTTGGCTTTCTTCACTGTGGAAACACACAGAGAGGGACACAGTCACACATAGGAGCACCATCTGGTCTGTTTCCTACACCTGCAGCCTTTTTCACAAAGCTATGATACTAATAAAAGAACAACATAAAAATAAAAAAATAAGAAGGGAAGAAGAAGAAGAAGAGCAATTTTCCACATACTGCAGTACACATATGAGGCAGTCCCACTGAACATTTAAAACAACCTATGTTTCTGGCTCTGTCCAAATATTTGTGTGTAACTGTCAGGGTACAGTTAAAGCCCAAGCTTCCCCACTGCAGCACCTTTTACCAGCTTTGACGTAATGTCCACATGCATTTTTAATGTGGTACTATGCTCTGCTCTGAAGATCCACACAGCTCCTACAGACTCACACTGAAATGCATCACATTCACACCCATCACCACACAAGAGGTGTCTTTTCTTAATCACGTTCTGATGAATAACACAGGTTTTCAAAGTATTCCCCAAAGGGGAAAGCTGGTGTCCATGGCAACGGGAATAAAGTGAAAAGTGGCTGGAAAATGGCCTGACTCAGCATGAGCTGTTTGTTTCGAGCTGTTCTCTGTTTTACACTCAAACTAAACATGAAGGCTGTTATATCACAACTAGGCACAAAAGAGCTCTTTGGTAGGCACAGACAAATAAATAGAAAAGACAAAAGAATATAATAATAATCATCATCATCATCATCATCATCATCATCTTATTAAGGTACATTTTTCATCAAAACTTAACTGTATTTCCATCTGCATTTCCATCTGCCACCTGAATTAAGTTGACATATTTGCTAAATAAATTTTTATGTGTAATTTTTGTATGTAAAAGCACTACGTCCAGGTTAGAACATGAAATATGTATATTTGAAAATGCTCCGCCTTTAGGAACAGCTTGAGCAGCCTCACAGCCATGCTTTTCTGCAGTGATCCAGTTGATTTATCACTGAGCCTGGAAGGATATAGGTTATGGGGGACCGCTTCTATTTTCAGACACTAGAGAAGATTCATAAAATTGCAGCGTTAAAATGCTAGACTTTCTACTGTTGCCTAAAGCATTGGAATCTGCTTGTTCCTTTCAGCACTATAGGCCCTGCAAGCACCAAAAATAGCACAGCATATATATTGGTATGTGGAAGGGATCAATAAAAGGGAATTGGCTTTTTGACAGCAAAAAGTTGAGGTTTAATAATCACACAAGACCATAAATCTTGGTGACAGCATGAGTTATGGTGGGTAATGTCCACAAGGCACCGCAAGCATCATTTAGTCTCAACTACATGTATCCATAACACAGACAAGATGACCCCCTTCTCAAATACACACGTTGTACATACGCCCCATAACTCATGTAATAAACCTGTTAAAAGCCTGACACGTAGAATCAATTGTTCAGGATATAGGTCATCAGTGCAGAACTTATAGCAGTCGAAAATGAGGGCAAAGCCATAACTAAACAAGCACGCTGGGTAAATGAATGAAGGGAGCATAACCAATCAAGTCCTGTTTTAATCAGTGAAAGAATATGGCGTACAATCTGGAGGCCCTTACAGTAAATCTTCAGCCTCCTCCTGCCCATACTTCATTCAGGAAGTACCTCTGACACAGCACAGCGTGACTCATGGGAGCTAAGGAGGCTGCCAAAAACTCACCGAGATTCAAGACAAGAAGCCTGCTCACTAAACTGTCTGGAAATGTAAAAGCTGAGTTCAGCCGCCCCTCATCAAATGGGCAGAGCTTTTTCCCAAACAATCACGTGCATGAACTGACAATATCCTGGTGGTGTGATGCTGACGTTTCTTTCTGTTGTTACCATCAGCAAAGCAGCAGGTTGTGATTTATTATGTGGTAATATTTGTTTTAGGACTGAATTATTACATGACACATAGAATCTATGTTGATTTAACAATGTAATTAACATATTTTTCAATTAAATGGTTGAGGATTATTGCACAGTTTCTACAAAGTTGTGACTCTGGAGGTTTAAATGTGGAGTAGACAATTCTATATTAGGATATATTACCATGATGACTGCAGTGTTCATTGTTCACCAGCGTTATGTTGTCATCCGTCTACACTAC
Source organism: Rhinogobius similis (assembly GCA_019453435.1). NCBI lineage: Eukaryota > Metazoa > Chordata > Actinopteri > Gobiiformes > Gobiidae > Rhinogobius > Rhinogobius similis. The sequence goes on along the minus strand of CM033632.1, from coordinate 22,096,906 downwards.
TCTCACATTTATTCAATGGTCACCAATAAATCCTACCACCGTTTTAACTTTTTAGGCCAGGAGGTGAGCAATAACACCCAATGAAGTAACAATTTATAATAGGCTCTTCTGTGTTTGAGTGATAACTTCTAAATAAAATTTTTTTACAGAATGGCCTTGACTATGAAGATGAAAAGTCAGAAGCACAAGGAAATTGGATTGTACAAAGGATTGCTGATATGTATCTAGTCGACATCTCACTCCCTGATTCAGTGCTCAAATAAAAGCAGGCCTTGGCGAGTAAATATCCACAAGAAAAAATAAAGTGTATTCTGTGTCACAAATGTGCTGTCTGCAGATAAAGAAATGATGGATTTTTGAAGAGGCGGTGTTGTTTCTGAATAGACTCAAAATAGCTCATGGCCAGGTAGGATGAATGATGTAACCGGAACAAGAGGGAGAGAAAGAGCTCTTTGCTAAGTGAGTCTGGCAGTCCACGACATTGACAACTGCAGTGTGTGTTTATGAATGAATGAGGTTGGAGTCTGTCGGACACCAGGAGATGACACGTAGGTGGGTGGATCTGCTGCTGCTGGCATTTACAAAGGCACCGAAGTATCAAAGGTGCCTCCTCATCCATAAGACTTATCTTTACAATATAGCCTCACGTTTTGGTGTATGTTTTGATGATAAAAAGTACAAATATAAATTGTGAGAATCATCAAATCCTTAATTGGTTAATGGGGGGGCTTGTGGTATAATCAAAAGATAATTGTATTAGTTGTAGGCTAAATATAGGTTTAATAGTCAGACAGGGTCTCACTTTAAAATAGGAGACTGTAGGTGCCCCCATGGTCTAAAAGCAAGCTGAAAAAATTTGGTTAAAAAAATGTATACTTTATGCTGTGGGTGGAAAGCAACAGAGTACAAAAGTAAAAGTACTGTACGTAAGCAAAATGTTAAGGTATTTGTAAGTCTATATTTACTAAGTATCTATAAATATACTAAGTATTTTTATAGATATTTTTTACTTTTACTTTAGTACATTTGAGAGCAGGTATCTGTACTTTCTACTCCACTACATTTTGGAAGTGAACTGAAAAGTAGAAATACTTTCCATATGGTTTACGGTGTTTCTTTTTAAGTATCTTTTTGGTGACATTCTGCATAAAATGTTTCAGTTCAGGTCTTAGCTTGAAAACTAAATATGTAAGTAAAATTCACTACAAAGTTAAAAGAAATGAACTGCTATTGTTGCACAAAGATCAGCACAATTCTTTGCCAAAATCACTGCATTAAGGCTTTAACACGCAGTTCTTAAAATCTGTGTAAAATATGTTTATCCTTTACTCTTAAAGTAAATGTTTAAATGGGTAAAACTTTTACTCAAGTACATTTTGATGTACTACTTAAGGGACTACTTTTACTGAAATATTTGTTTGCTCCCGTATTTGCACTTTTACTTAGGTAACAAAATTGAGTACTTCTTCCACCCCTGACTTTACTTGTCGTATCGTCATGAACATAAAGAAGTAACTATATTTAATCTGTAATCAGTCCCTTATTTTCTGAGTAGAGGCCTTAAGTGACATTTATAGAAACATGTGATTAATGTTTCTCTTTGATGACATGGTTTCAATGAATGAGCAGTCACAACCAAGCCTCATTTGTAGCCCTGTGGAGCACCAGTCTCATCATCATCCCCAACATCACCAGCAGAAGCATCAGGTGATTTTGGGCAGTGGTTGAATCGAGGCAGGGGCGGTGACGCATCGTTTGGGGAGAGGGTGTACACGAGTATTCCCTCACGCCTACAGTAAAGAGAGACAGACAAGCAAAGGCAGCGAGACAGGGGCTTTTCCTTGTCCAACTCCTCCTTCTGGGTGCCCACGCATGAATGAACACAAGATGACACACTCACGGTGAAGAAATTACGCATCCACACCTTAATAGCCCGCTGTGTCAAGGCACTGATTAATGGATATAACGTAAAACAATCATACAAGGTCAAAGAGTCAATTACGCACGATGTCATAAGTGTCCGGACAAGTGTTGCAGCTCATGGACGCGGACAAGTGCTCTGTAGACGCTGACCACCATTGGGTTTGTCTGGGTGCTGTCTTCCAGCAGAACAAGCTTACAAATGGCAATTTTGTAATGCTTACAAAGTGTAATACTACTACTATGCCAGCCACTGAACACCATTTTTGAATCAAACGTGAGCAAAAGGGCTAATAATCTTGATTTAAAGGTGGTAAATCAAATACTACCAACATGCCCCCTGTACTTTCACGAAGCCTGTTACTTGTTATCCATACAAAAATGTTACACTGCTGCGTCCGAGGGAAGCGAGTTGGGTTTCCGCTCTGATTTAATGACTATTCAGCAGAAAACCTGAGCTGCCCTGGTGCGTTTCCTTCCAGGCGAACAGCTGTCAGCCCACTGCAGCAGTCTCCCGTGATAACCGGGACACATAAACGTGCCGTCTTACCTCCTACACAGAGCAGGGACATCTCTGTTGGCGGTGTGCGCGTCCCCGGCTGTCCTCTACTGCTCCGTGATTTGTTTGCTCAGTCTGTCCGTCTCTTGGCTACGGCTAAAAAAATAAAACATAAAAAAAAATCAGCCCCGTTTCAAGGCAAACCGAAGTGCTCCATGTCCAGAGCTGGTTTCCTTGCCTGTGTGTTGTTTCGCCGTGGGACTGTTGCTCTTTTGGCAGGATGAGACGCACCTCGCCCCCCTCTGCTCTCCCTCCTCTGCATTGCCTCAGCTCGCTCTGCGCTCCGCCGCTGCTCCACCTGCGCCGCGCACAGCCATCTTGTTTGAGCAGCAGCAGCAGCACAAGCTCCCAGCACCCCGAGCCGAGGACAGCTCCCCGGTGCCCCGCCGCCCTGACGTCACTCAGGATGAGCGGGAGGAGGGGGGTTCGTTAGTGTTGGGCCCAGTGACGCTGATCTCAATGAAAAATTGATGAGGAATTTAATTCATACTTGAACACTAAAAGAGAACTGTTTATTTAAAAGGATGTGCCATGTTGCAAAAATAGGCAACTAAAATAAGATTTAAGTTAAAGTTATTTTTAAAAAGCGGACTTTTATTTAAAAAAATAATAATCGTAAACCAGATTTCCTTTAGTTGCAGGCCACGATCAAACAATGAGGACAATCGTTTTCAAACTATGATGACATACGACTTGATCCAATTGATCTCGTCCGACTGTAAAGTCAATGCCACATTTTATATTGAGGCATTGTCACAGCTACAACACGACTAACCAAACACTAGGGGGCAGGAAACGCGCGTAGTCGTGGTTATAGGACCGCAAACCTGTAGCAGATGAAGTGTGTTGTTTACGCCTACGTTAGGTTCAAGATGGCGGCTGGAGACAACAGTGGCAGGCCGCCGTGTCTTAACTTCTCGGGCCCAGGTCCTTTGGGAAACAGCCAGCCGAGCAACAGCGTTTTCTCTATGCCTGCGTCCAATGGCGGAGCTGCGAGCGCTGCCGGCGGAGCTCAGGGCGCAGCGAGGCGGCCCAACCCGCAGCTGGGGCCTGGCGGAGCGGATAGCAGCGGTGTGTCGAGCGGGGCCCCGCCGCCTGCGCACAACTCCCTGCAGCAGTCCGCTGCGGCAGGAGCTGCGGCAACGGGAGCCATGGCCGCCCCGGCCTCAAACATGACCAGCCCAGCCTCTAATGCCACTCCGACCACGGCTCCCACCGCCACGATGGCAGCCGCCTCTGTGTTGGTTTACCGAGAGCCCGTATACAACTGGCAAGCGACAAAAAGCACAGTCAAAGAGAGGTTTGCGTTTCTCTTCAACAACGAAGTGCTCAGTGACGTGCACTTTTTAGTAGGCAAAGGCATGGGGGTCCAGAGAATACCTGCACACAGGTAAGTGCAATAAAATATACATAAGTATTTATTTGTGAATAATGTTCGTAACATGTTGTCATGCGCGTCAGGTTTGTGTTGGCCGTCGGCAGTGCCGTGTTTGACGCGATGTTTAACGGAGGAATGGCCACCACCTCCACAGAGATCGAGCTCCCAGACGTAGAGCCAGCCGCCTTCCTCGCCCTGCTCAAGTAAGACTGTCACATGCTGTCAATACAACTGTGGGCGTGGTGTTGATGTTTCAAATGGGGGGGGATACCTTTATGTTTTCTTATAAGTAATCACAATTTTGATGTTGCTCAGTGCACATTTCTTCTGGTGTTTACAGTGAGATTTATTTGGGTGAATAATAAAACAGTATGTCTTTTTCAGGTTTTTGTACTCAGATGAAGTGCAGATTGGACCTGAAACAGTAATGACCACACTATACACAGCTAAAAAGTACGCAGTACCAGCCCTGGAGGCTCACTGTGTGGAGTTTCTCAAGAAGAACCTGAGAGCAGACAATGCTTTCATGCTACTAACACAGGTCAGAATAACAAAAGAATTAAAATTTATTGTGTAACACAGATGTGGACTGTTATTACATGTTTTGTTTGTTCAGGCACGATTGTTTGATGAACCTCAGCTTGCCAGTCTCTGTCTTGAAAACATAGATAAGAACACAGGAGATGCTCTTGCTGCTGAAGGCTTCACAGACATTGATCTAGGTAGTACAGAGAAGTTTTTAAAAGTTATTTTCCATCCATCTGTTCCTCATTGGAACCTCTTTATTGTAGATACGCTGGTGGCGGTGCTGGAGAGGGACACCCTTGGAGTGCGGGAGGTGCGCTTGTTCAGTGCTGCAGTGCGCTGGGCAGAGGCCGAAGCCCACAGACAGCAGTTGCAACCCACCCCAGAAAACAAACGCAAAGTCCTGGGCAAGGCTCTCTCACTAATCCGATTTCCACTCATGACCATTGAAGAGTTTGCTGCAGGTAACCAATAGGTCAAAAAGTAATTTCTCTTTTGCATGTCAAAATCATTTAAGTTTGAACGAGAAGAGAAGTTGTAGATGCATAGGTGTATATAGGTATATTAAAAGCTGAACCTGGTGCTCTGTGGAGATGACTGGTGAATTGTTGTATTTCAAAATAATTTTAAAAAAGACAAAAAAATACAGAGACAAAGACAAAAAAAACCTTATTGTGTGGTTTATTTAATTAAAACACAGACAAATACGTTTCAGCTTTGTAAAGCCTTGGTTGTGTAGGTTCAACAAAGGGAGGAGTATAAGGTTTCTGATATTGGGCGTGACCTTGTGCTCTGCCAAGAGTAAATAATTATTTGCAAAAAATATAAACGAAATATAAAATAATATAAGTATAACAAAGTATTATGTAATGAAGCAGTTTTTACAGTAAAATTTCCCCTTAGGGCTGAATAATAGTAATTCTGATTCTGAAAAGTGAGCATACAGAAATATAAAAACCCACCTAAATACTCAGCTGGACCACAGCAACTTTTCATAATTTACACCTGACAAAGATGTTGTGTTTAATGTTACAAACACATCTGAATCTTGACTCAGACGTGTTTTACGAAGGAAGACATTTTGGATACTTACAGTAATGGCAATGTGTTACTGATGACATAGACTTGACCCTTTGTAGGAAACTGTACTTTCTTTGGTGGGTTCAACTTTGCAGTTTCCGTTATCGCCTTGTGAAAGGTGAATGTGGTCAAGTACATGCTTATTTTAGTCTTTTCAGAGCGGTTGGTGCCTTTTTTAATTAAATAAGCTAAGTCCCAAAAGGCTTGGAAGTGCCTTGGAGTTTTTTTGTCGGCTCATTTCATGGAAGTTTGAATTACATTCTATTGTTTTGTTTTTCAACAAAGGTCCTGCCCAGTCCAGTATTCTGACAGACAGAGAAGTTGTGAGCCTTTTCCTACATTTCACTGTCAACCCAAAGCCTCGAGTAGACTTCATTGACCGTCCTCGCTGCTGCCTCCGCGGGAAGGAGTGCAGCATTACACGTTTTGCACAGGTGGAAAGTCGTTGGGGGTATAGTGGGACCAGTGACCGTATACGGTGAGAGCAGATGGTTCTTTACAAAATGCTTCAATGGCATTTTTTATGCATTTACATTTTGTTCTTTAATATATGTTTCTTACTAGGTTTTCTGTAAATCGAAGAATATTTGTGGTTGGGTTTGGTCTTTATGGGTCAATACATGGACCAACAGACTACCAAGTCAACATTCAGGTTTGTTTTTTGTTGTGGTTAAGCAGAAGTACTAATTCAAGGCACAACACATGCCTTATTATTAAGGCCTGTGTTTTTTTGTGATTGGTTCTTTCAGATTATACACACGGACAGTAACACGGTGCTGGGACAGAATGATACAGGGTTCAGCTGTGACGGGTCTGCCAACACCTTCAGAGTCATGTTCAAAGAACCAGTGGAGATACTGCCCAATGTCAACTACACTGCCTGTGCTACGCTTAAGGTTTGTAGTAGCTCTTCTAATATCCTTGTTTAACCTCATTTAGCAATAGATCTGCATATTATACATTTTTGTTCTTTTTCAGGGTCCAGACTCGCACTACGGCACAAAGGGAATGCGTAAAGTAACCCATGAGTCATCAACTACCGGCACAAAGACCTGTTTCACCTTCTGCTACGCAGCAGGGAACAACAACGGCACTTCGGTAGAGGACGGACAGATCCCAGAGGTCATCTTTTACACATAGTCCCCCCCAAAATGGTTACATCGTCATCAAGTCAAGTCTGACATGTTAACGCCAGCACGGGGTCCAGCTGAAGCTGCCGTCCTGGAAGCTAATCTGTCACACACTATCCTCCATCCAATGAACTGCTTTTGGCTTTATGTGAGGAGTCAGCACATGGGCATAATCTGTCACTTGAGATGATGTATGTCTCCTTTGCAGTCATTTCCTTTAAACCTTTGTGTCATAAACACTGTACCCAACTCCACAAAGGAAGCAGGAAGTGATGGAAGAACCTTGTTGAACCACAGCATCTCACTGCTGTGAATACTTCATGAAAATAACTACAAATTCTTCTATATTAACTCCTCCAAATATTTACAGCATTAGAGTAAAATCAACCTGTTGAGAAACGTGTCCGCCTCATCATTATATGCAAACCTGCATTTAACAGCACTTGATTACACGCAGCTGTAACTTGCGACAACTCAGACCTCATAGGCTTTTCGGCATATTTGCAAAGCTGTATTTAACTCAATATAAATAGGATCCATCAAGTCCAATCCATCAATGTTATATCTTGTGACCTTGCTTGGTAGTTGCCTAAACCCAAGATAATGCACTTCTTGGCCTTGCATAATGTTATTTCATTATTTCTCTGGACACACACTAATTGTTTTTTTGCTTTGCTCTTGAAGTGTTTAAGAGGGTGTTCCCTCTTGCTTTGGAAAGGGTTGTATATTATGTCATTTAATAACATGTATCTTAAAATTACTATTGATTAAAGAGTGGGGGAAAATGTTGTTCTGTCCTTATCTATGTAACTCAGCACAACACATCCAAATTCACAGCAAAAATTGTTTTGATGTATTTATTTGTTACATACACAAAACAAAGGTGCAGTTCAGTTCTATGTGATCTCTCATTTGTGACTGAATGGCTTTTGTACATGACCTTTATTAATGAGAAATATTGCAGCTATGTCACAGTGCACTGTACAGGCCCCATTTGGCCAATGATTCGGAGAGAATGATTTAGGAAAGTGATAGAACGGTTCTATTCAAATTCTCCAAAACCCTGGCCCTAGGCACTTGGTGTACTGTAGCTGTGAAATGAAACATGTAGCTCCATCTAATCTGAAGCAGAATTAAACAATTCTACGTCTCTTTCCAAGTCAAAAGAATCTGTGCGATGTATTCCTTAGCTTGTGCAAAAAATAAAATTAAGTGCCCATGGGAAAGGATTTAGAGATTGATTTGGCATTTTATATGGCAACATTGATTATAATTTGTCCAAGTAATTGTCAAGAGCAGGAATGCCCTCTTTGAGACCTTTACGCTTCCTGATTTCACCGACAACCTGTGAGGGTCTGGTGGCTGGATCGCTGGGGTCTCCCTGGAGGATCTGCCAGTGATCAAACACACACTGAGGGAAGGCCTGTCCACCGGTGTTACTGCGCAAGTCTGCAGTGAAGCCTACAGAAAACAGATGCAATAATTGTATGTTTCTTGAATAAAGAAACATGAATTAAATTTAAACCAGCCATTAACCATATCTTACCAAAAGATTCATTGACAGGCAGGAAAGCTTTAACCACAAACATGGGCGTGCCCATCACTTGGGATTCTTCAAATACATGACCTCGTTTTCTGTTCAACACACCATAAATGCCCCCTACCACTTGCTCTGGACACTATAAGAAGTGGTAAAAGGAGGTGTTAAATATTCTCAATTAATTGTAGAAATAAATGTTTGTAATTCACCTGTATCTCCACCAGGTAAACTGGCTCCATGATTCTGGGCTGTGCAGTGAGCTGACAGGCATACAACACCCTGCGAGCAGTGGGAATGATCTGTCCACCTCCACGATGGATGGCATCTGCATGTAGTGTCACATCATGAATGTCAAAACGAATGGCTCGCATATTCTCCTCACACAGAGCTCCCTTGAGAAAGAAGAAAAAGAGTACAGCATAACAATTAAGAGGTTCATTGCTATTGTTATTTACAAGTAACAGCTACCTCTTTTGTCGCCCACTGAAAACCAGCCACCACGCTGTCCTTAATTTCATTGAGGTACTGAACACCCTTTGTCACGTCTATAAGCAGGTTGGGCCCGCTTCCATCTGGACCAAAGCACCAGATCTTTCTGGCCTCTGTCACATCCCACTCGTACTTGTCGGCAAGGTAACGTGCGCGGGTCTTGAGCTCCTGCCGGGCTGAGACATCACCTTTCTCAATGTCCTCAGCCAAGCCATCTGGGAAGGGGCGAGCTTTCATGAAGAGTCGATTGTGCTTGTTGGGGGACTTTGACAGGCACATTTGATCTGATTCTTCGCTTACAGTCTCTCTGTAAGATACAACTGGATCTGATTTCTATGAAGGACAGAAAAGGGAAAAATGCAAGACCCACCCTGTTTATTAATACTGTATTCTAGAGAAAATGATCATGTAAACCCTCACATGGCCATTACATTGCCCTATACATTTCACACAGAATATGTCACCTTCAGTGGAATGCAGGCATGATCTTCCTCCAGGTCCTTCAGGCAAATCTCCAGGTGTAGCTCTCCTGCTCCAGCAATGATGTGCTCCCCAGATTCTTCAATGATACACTGCACCATCGGGTCTGACTTGGCCAAGCGCTTCAGCCCTTCCACCAGTTTAGGAAGGTCTGCTGGGTTTTTGGCTTCAACTGCCACTCTGACCACAGGACTTACACTGAACTTCATAACTCGCATGTTGTGAGCCTATAGTCCAAAGAAATTCAAACGTAACAATTGTTTTCAGTAAAACAAATAACAAAGAATACAATTTAATGAAAACAAAAGACACAAAACAACAAACAATATGGTCGCCTCACCTGTTCATAGGTAGTTATTGTCCCAGTCTTAACCAGGAACTGGTCTACACCCACAAGACCCACGATGTTTCCACATGGTACATCCTCAATTGGCTCTACATAACGACCCATCATGAGAATAGTCCTGCGTTAGAGATATAATTCGTTAATTTTGCTTTGTACATAACTTGCAATGTGCCTTATCTTACATCACAGACTTGCCTCTGAATTGGTTTCAGGTAGAGGTCCTCCTTCTTGCCTGGGCTGAAGTTCGGCCCCATGATCCGCACCTTTTGGCCCGTGGACACAATGCCAGAGAACACTCGGCCAAAGGCATAGAAGCGTCCCTTGTCAGTAGTGGGAACCATTTTAGAAATGTACATCATCAGAGGAGCCTTGGGATCACAATTTTTTATGCCTAAAGGATGGATAGAGGTTTAAATAACAAAAATGCGCATTTAATAAAATTAGCTTTGAGTTGTCCTGACCCATGGCAGCCTCATCGTCCCCTGGGCCTTCATAGAGTAGTTCACAGCGGTACTTCTGAGCCGTCACTGGAGAGGGCAAGTGAATAGTGATCATCTGTAGCAGAGCTTCACCTGCTGGAAGCCAGCGGCGCATTACAGCTTTTAGGAGAGGTTTCCCTTCTTTCTCCTTGTCCTCAGCATCAAGTTTGACATCTAACTTCTCGACTAGTTTGGCTGTTTCCTCTTTTCTGAAATTCATGATGGCATCAAATACCTAAAGCAAAAGGAGAGGCTTTACTTGTCTAAACATCTCTGTTAATGGCAAATACCAACAAATGAACGATAGGTTCACCTTAAAAATAGGGTCAAGCACCAATTGGCAGAAGGTACGGGGATATTTCTGCCCATTAGGACCTGTGGCAGTTTTACTAAATTTTCCAGTGCTTGGATCAAAATATCTAAAAGTAACACAGTGTATTTACTTGTATGCTATCATGAATAAAATTCAACCCTATTGCACATGCAGGCTTACTTATCTCCCCATAATTTCTTCATCATGTCCTCCACCTTCTTGCACCTGTCTGCAGGGCTCATTTTAGAAGCACCTTTAGAGGCAAATTTTGCCACATACATCTCAGCAAACTGCTTCAGGGTGAAGGCCCAGCCGTGGAGTCCAGAGCCAAACCCAACTGTTCCAATAACTGGGTCAATCTAGGAAGACAACTTTTTCTTGTTAGGAAGTAAAAGACAAACATTAGTCGAAAGGGTTTTTGACACCCACCATTATGTTTCCCATGGGTCCTCCTTCATCCTCTCCATAGGTAGAAATAATGACATTTACATTCTCTACAATACGCTGAAATGTAGCATACAGTTCATCTGTCTCCAGCTGGAGCTCTAACAAGGCCCGGTCCATCTTGTTCATCATCAGAACCGGTTTGATACGCTCAGCTATGGCCTGACGCAAGACGGTTTCAGTCTGCACGCACACGCCTGGAACAGGAGCAGGATATGTGGGTTAGATGTTTTAGGACAAACATCTTTGTCTACATTAAGACCTACCTGAGACACAGTCCACCACCACCAAGGCTCCATCAGTGACTCTGAGAGCTGCTGTCACCTCAGAGGAGAAGTCCACATGGCCTGGGGAATCGATCAGGTTGATTAAGAAGCCATTTCCATCTTTACTCTGTTTGATGAATGCCATGTCATTGTCCCCAAGTTCATAGAACATAGAAATAGCCCTGGGTATCAAATGATATGAGAAGGAGACAAATCATAAAAAGTTCACTTTTATTGTGCAATTTTATCTGCATCCAAACAGTTGTTTAGTTCAAGTATGAAGGTGGAAGTGAGAGCCCTCTGAACAGGTTCATGTGACATACGTGGACTTGATGGTGATGCAGCGCTCCTGCTCGTCCTTCCTTGTGTCTGTGAAGCGGGTCTCTCCGGCTCGGGCCGAGGCGATAATACCAGCCTTCGACACCAGAGAGTCGGTAAGAGTGGATTTACCATGATCCACGTGAGCAATAACAGACATGTTCCTGATGTTGGACTTTTTGTCCATGATCGCTCGGATCTGGTCCACGGTGAAGTTCACCTGATGAGAGGAGCATGAGCTGAGTGAGTTTATTAATTACAAGCAGCAGATGTGGACTAGTGTTTCATGGCATGCGTCTGTGTTGTTTATGCACTCTAGTGGCTCCCTAGCTCTGCACAAAGTACAGTTATAAAAAGAAAGGCATGTTGGAAATAGAATCCAGATAGAATCCGGTGGCGTGCACTCGCTGTATAAGGAGTTTGACTTCCCAATAAGCAATGGATCACAAAATGAGTGAGTCACCACTCACTCAATGCCGCAGAATGGCGCTACATTGCACAATTACACCTTAAAACTACTCACAAAACACTGAAGGCACACAAATAATCTCTTTTAAAAAACAGGTCGTGACTACAAAAAGAGGGGAAAAAAACGTTTACAAAAGATTCCCCAACCCCTCACTTGCGTTTGGAAATTAACCTCATTGTGAAGTAGAATAAGAAATCATACATTCTAAGCAGTCTATAATACTATTCCCAAGCGCAGTCAGACACTTTAGTTTGCTATTTTAGTTTCCCTACAGCGACCATCCACCCAACACATGACTGCAGCATGGTGCAGGCTACAGGCCTAGATGATCCTATTTTGACTCTAAAGCAGGTGCACAGGGAGGATATATTTTAGGAAAAACAACAAAAAACAGACTTAATAGTTCAAATAACAATTGGGCCTACATGGGTGTGCCATTTTCATTTCTCCATGACCTGTGTGCTTTTGGGTACAGTCTGCATCTCTGACTGCGACACACTTTCAATAAAGGCCTAACAGCTGATCATCGACACGTAAGATATGCTATTTTGTGACTGTCAATAAATAGCTTTCTTCGCGAATTCAAAAAGCGGCAAGGGCAACAATGAGATAGTGGTGCGCACAATATACCGCTATTCATTCTGTTGCAGGTGCCATGTACCATGGCTGTTTCATCTGAGGGCTGTTTAAGGGGGACATTTTAAAGCATTTGAATAAGTGTAACAGGAGGTTTACTCACCATTTTGGCCGCTGTCGCTTGGTCTTCACGTGTTAGGGTTCAATGTGGTGAGCACTGCCTCTGAGGACAGCCAGTCCCGGTGGTGACAGGACAGAAGAGACCGAGCTGTTTCTGCGGCGGCCGTGTAGCTCTAAGGCAATGCAGTGCCGAACACCACCAGATAGTGGCGCTGCTGCACGTCCCATATCACATTACAGTCGCTGTGAGTAGTAAAGTGTGTGTGCCAAAACTGTGCGGCACATGTGGAGGTGTGTTAGTCATGACACACGCTATGCAGTCAATGGGTTTCAGGGAGATGAAGATCTAGAACCGCCATAAAATATATATATATATATAAAAAAAAAAAAAAAAAAAATATATATATATATATATATATATATATATATATATATATATATATATATATATATATATATATATATATATATATATATATATATATATATAAATAAAAAACGATATCCTTTGAATCAGTAAACATTTTATATACATCTATGATTTAAATGGGCAGTATATACACTCTAGAACTGCCATAAAAAAAAAAAAAAAAAAAAATATATATATATATATATATATATATATATATATATATATATATATATATATATATATATATATATATATATATATATATATATATATATATATATAAATAAAAAGATATCCTTTGAATCGTAAACATTTTATATACATCTATGATTTAAATGGGCAGTATATACACTACTGTGGCCAATATGATCGAAGGCTCAATTTATCAGTGCAGTCAGGCTAAATGCTTTCATGAAAACTCGAGAATAACTAGTTTTCAGTAATGAGATCGTTTACTGCAGCTCTAGGTTGTTGTAACAGTCCATGACCAGAGGAGGGTAGGATGGGACTGCAAGATCACCCCATTCCCATGAACGTGAGTTCTGAATATTGTAGTACAACTACGGCAGTGGTCTCTACATGTGCACTACTGCACGGAAACAGAAATAGAGCAGACAGATCCTTGAGTAGACCGGGGCTGGTTGCCTCACGGGTAGGTGTCACGTTGCTTATTATAGCCACACTGTATTTTGATACTAATAACTGAAGTGTGTCTTTAAATTCATTTAGACAGAAGACAGTGAGGTGAGAAGGATTTTTGTAATTTTTATGGGTCTAAGTATTTTTTATATTGTGGATATTTTTGTGTTAAAAGGTTAATAAAAAATAAACATTTATGTAAAAGTCACAGATCTTGGCTTTAATTTAAGCACTGTTTTAGCTAATTTGTTAAAGCCATGTTGTAGCTCACAATGTTTGTCAAAAGGTTAGTTGGGGTTTGTTGTCTCACTGCTGTCACATGTGACAACAACCCTGTACGCTGTACTAAACATGAAACAGTCTGTCACAAATATTAAGTCAACAGTAGACAAGTATAATAAATATATACATTAAGAGTCATATTTAATCTGCAGTGTTTTAAAACGTGTTTGTAAACTAATATTGTACATGTGTAATATTGGCTTCAATGTATTTTGTCCAAAAACTAGGCTTACACGCTCTAGGACATGCAGAGACTTACATTTGCTACAACTGTGACTCCTGTGACTCTGTGACTCCTGTGACTCCTGTGACTCCTGTGACTCCTGTGACTCCTGTGACTCTGATGTTTACGATACAGTTCAAAAAGATTGTTAATAAACATATTATACCTTTGGTTCTGTGTAAGCATTATGTCGTTGACATTGCAAGATCCAGACAGTTAAAAATGTTTCTGGACACTATTGTCCTATTTTGTTCATGTTGATTTTTAATAAAAAATAATTGTTCTAAAAACTATATATTTTATCACAATTGTTAGTTCCCATTTGATCACTAATCTCCTTCAAAAATGTATTTGTTGAATTATTGTATCATCATAAATAGAGGCCTCAAATTTATAGTAGTACAGTATAGAAATACATAATGTATTGATTGGCGTGCAATGTAAATCATATTTGATCTTTCTATGTCAAAAAACAAAAAAATTACAAATAGTATAAATTTATCTGGGTTTTAACACAATTCCCCATTAATAGCAATTGGGACAACCAACCCAGTCTCTCCTATAATTGGGCCTCTGTTTTTTTATTGTCTTTTTATTACAAGACACTTTACTGAAATCAGAGGTGTTTGTTTTCCCACATTTTGAAAATATTTTTCCGTAATTTATCTTCTACTGTATTAAATCTCCTAAAGACATTCACAAAACATCCGTGTAAATCTGGATATAAAATATAGTTCACAGGAAATAAGAAGGGCAATTGATTAAAGTGTTGAATAAATCTTGCTTTGCTTTGACATCCACTACATTATTAGTGCTTTATAAGTGCACTCATAAATGACTAACTGTAATGAGCTTCCTGTCCATTTGCTGTCATTGAAAAACACTGGCTGTATCAGGGCACTTCATGTGACACGCAAGTGATGCAGAATAACACATTTTGTACTTTGCTGGAAATTCATTTGACAATGTTCCAAGGTGGGAGGAAAACAAGTTCTGCAATATTCATGTGCAGGGCAACACTGACCTGATTTCAAAGATCTAATGAGCAAAAAGGTTTCTGTAGGTCAGCCTCACAGGAACCTGCAAAAATACTAAAATATGTTTAACAAAGCGAGGAATGGGTGCTTCACACAATGCTGCCAGCAGATTCTTGATTATGATGTTATGTTGTTCTTTTTTTTGAAGCAGTGGAATTTCCCAGACGGCTGTTACATCTATCACTGATCTCGAGATAACTGTCATCTCTGTGTTTCAGGACTGGTGAACCCATAAGTGGAACTAGAGAGGCTATAGGTGTGCTCTCCAAAGATTTCAGTCAAGACCTATAGGTGTGCTCTCCAAAGCTTTTCAGTCAATACTAAAAGTCATCAGCTATCTAGGTTCATCCTAAATTCTAACAGCTCCACACATTGGTCTAAAAGGCTTTAGACACTAAAGTCATGTTGAGAAGCATGTAGACAAGCCAATTTAACATCACTGAGGCTTAAAGCGCTTTTGTTATATAAAAGCACTTTTGTGACACACAGGTTGGAGTCTGATGGAACTGAATGTGGAGGCAGAGTTCTGAACTACTCCCTCTTCTCGGTATGAGATGTGCTTGTCCTGTGGAGATAATCGCTGTGTGTACTTTGACACAGTAATCTCAGGAAGGAACAACAATAAAGATAGCAGAGCTGGGCTGCCATGCAATTAAACCATTACAGCACTTAACAATCCTCTTACAAGTGAACACTATAACTACTTATCAGGCTGTTTTCATATCATTTAAGGATTATTTCTCTATTATGCACATGCAGTTACACACATTTACACATTTGATTTGAAGAGAATGTATTTTTAATATTAAAAAACAACAAAAAAACAACAACAACCTAGTGTTGGGAGACGAAGTACACATAAACGTTTACTTGAGATGAGGGGCAAATTGCCTCAGATGAAGTCTGGGGTATAACAATGCCTCCAAGTAGTGACAGTTGCTATTACTTTTACCTATACTGTTTTCCTTAAGAAAACTGAAATATGTCCTTCTTGCTGAGAAATGACTCAGACATGGATCAATAATTAAATTGTTAGTTAATTAATTAAATTATTTATGATAATTTCAGATGGAAGGCAGGAGCCTAGCCTAACTCTTTGGGGATTCATTGCTTTTGAAAGATATATTCAAATTAGAATGACAAACGACAAATGTTGATCTTAATAAAAATTTGTCAGGAATTGGCTCCACAAACAACTGACAACAATCAAGTCTTTTGAGTTGAATATTGGGACCACTCTTTGAAGCGTCTGTAAAAAACAATTCACAATAGTTCATTGAACTTTGTGCTTGTTTTGTTTCATGGACAGGGCGTGTAATTACTGAGATATTAAGCATGAACCAGGTCACAAGCCAATAATCGCAATTTGTCCCAGAGTGACCCCCAAATGACTATCTTTGAGACCTTTTCTATCTGCAATTTGACAATTAAACAGTCCATTCCACCATAGAATTCTGACCTGCCTATGACTCTAGAATGATGTCACATGAACGCCACCTATTCATGGGTTTCAGAGTGATCAAAATCTAGCAGTGTTGCCATGGCAATTAACAATTCAAACCAAAATGTAAAATCTTCTTATCTTATCGTCCTTAAAATACTGTCCCGATCAAAAGTTTAATACCAGTTGAATAAATGGCAAAAAAACAACAACAACGTTTTGGTAAACATTTTATTGAAAACAACAATTAAACTGAAAAAGGCTGTTCTGCCGCTGATAAAAGGTTTAGGACCATGCCTCAAAAAACAACCCTGAAACCCCCTCAAAACAGAAATCAAAGTCCCAAACATGAACTCAGTAATGAGTAGCATTACTCGTCGCTTAAAAAAATTAGTTGCGGCATGATTGATGCAAGCGTTTCCAGGAGGTGAGTGGAAATATTTCTGAAAATGGTGAAGACTTCCTCATGAAGGATATCTACTGTCTGGAACTGTGGTCCATTTTTGTAAACTTCCCTTGCCGTCTATCCCCAAAGGTTCTCAATTGGATTTAGATCAGGGAAACACAGAGGTTGCAGAAGAGCGACGTTATTCTCCTGGAAGAAGTCCTGGGGCTTTGTGAGCTGTAGCTGTTGAAAAACCCAGCGGTTCCACAGACGAGAGCCCTCAGAGCATGAGGGATGCTCTCTGCAACATCTGCACAGAACCAGGGGCCGTTTGATGCCCCTGCACCACCTGTAGCTCAATTGTTCCACTGTAGGAAAAAGCACCCCAGATCATTATGGCGCCCCCTCCCTGTGACATGTAGAAAACATCTCAGGTGGATCTGCTTGTCGTGCCAGTAACATTGGAAACCATCAGGACCAAAGGTACATTTTTTTCTCATCAGAGAATAAAACTTTCTTCTACTTATCAATGTCCCATGTTTGGTGTCTCTGTCAAAGTCCAAGCTGCATTTCTGTGGCGTTTCAAGAGACAAGGCCTTTGAGGACGATTTTTCTTTTTGAAGCCCTTCAGTTGCAGATGTGTCTGATGGTTTTTTGGGCTGCAGTTGGCACCAGTAACACCCTTAATTTGGCTCTAGGATCGTCCAGTCAGATCCTCAAATGCTGGTGTGCTTTTTTGGGTCTTCCACTTGACTTTTTTGTTCCATAACAGGATCAGGATCTTTTAAGAAATTCAAAATGACTGTCTTACTGCGTCCCTCCTCAGCAGTGACGGCGCGCCGCGAGAGGCCCTACTTATGCAGCTCAACAACCAGACTATGTCCTTTACGTTTTTTGCCTTTGCCATCAGAACATCAGGACAGTGCGAATACTTGACAAAAATTACACTGAATTCGCATTTTTGCCCAGATTTGGGCTTTTAAAGGCATGTGGTCCTAAACTTTAGATCAGCTGCAAAACAGCCTATTTAAATTTTTTGTTGTTTTCAATAAAATGTTTATTCAAACTCAAAATTTCCATTTTGCTTATTGAATCTCTACTTGGAATCTTGTTGTATCTGTATCACCTGTTAATAGGAAGCTGAAACAAAATGAATGAATCTGTTATCTGTTAAATTATTTTCTTTCACACTTTTTTTCTTGTAAAGCTTGCTAAATATCTATTATGTAATGCACTGATTTACAATGCCAAACATGATGCAAACAGATGCAAATATTTATGGCAATGATAAAGTTATGATAACGCAGCAACAGAAAGTCCATACCACACGTTTCTGATGCCTCCAGGGAGTCACGCAGGTAACATCAGCAATTTAAAAAAACCGATGTATAAACCTGTTATTAATTAAATGTAAGATAGATACTAAGATACTTTTAATGTCACACAGTAGAATATTGCAAAGACGATCATGCACCTTTAAATTACCCCATTGAAATGAGATTTGGTAGTTATATATTACCTGTGTAGATGAATTAATTTGTTGTTTTTGTTAAAAGGCAGTTAACAGGTCACATGGTGTAAATTGAATGTGAAACTATTGAATGTGAAAATAGGGATAAGCCCTGACTTGTTTTGATTATATCTTGTGTCCCATGATTGGTTATTCAGAGCTAATCTCACATCTTATTGGACAGTGCTCAGATGGGTTGGGAAAGTGCAAAACAAAGATATGGCAATTCAACTTTGTACTCTGAAACATACTTAGCCATTCCTTTCTTGACACTAAAGACTGCAGTTGGCATTGGATTGTTTTTGTGGCACTAATTTTATTCTGGGACTGGTCTCACAAAAACTGGATCAATCTTGGGATGACACTGACAACAGAAGAGGTAAAGCCTGACTGTAAAAGTACTTTTGAAAGAGGCTATTTTGGTGATTTCTGTGCGTACATTTTCTTTTGTTGCCAGACACATGACTTTAATAATCAAACCAAGTAATTCACTTTCAGGTCCATTTTGGGATGGACGTTATTGATCTACTGCTCAGAAACACAGATGAACACACCAGCAGTTACCACAGCAACCATATGTGGGCTCTAAACATTCCAGATGTGAGTAAACGGCTGTAGCCATTAATTCAAGAATTACTGCCTTTTTTAGAGTATGTTGAGTGTTGGTTAATATTCTGAATGGGATTTAAGTAAATTGTTGATATGGAAGTTAATTCAGTGTCTGTGTTCAAGTGGCGTGGATGTACATGAAGTGCAATTAGCCCTTTGAGCGAGGTGTGTGGGGGAATATAATGATATGATTAAGATAAACCTCAGTCACAGTGGTTTTGCGTGCTTACCGACATACCCTCCCGGTCAGAGTCCCAGCCCCGGGGAGAGCAGCACTGATGACTTCCTGGAAAGCCTGCTGGGTGGCAGCGATTGCTCCTCAGCTCCTGCCTCCCCCCTGTGGTCGCCCTGCACCTCCTACAGCGCCAGCACCGAAGACCATGCTGGACGTCCCGCCGAGAGCCAGGCTTCCCTCAGGCCTGTATCAGAATGTGCTGCACTGTGGCCCTCCGATATGGAGATCTATCCATCTCCAAGCAAAGTTAAAATGGAAAGGACTTCTGACGTGGCAGTTGATCTCGGTAAGAAAACAGGATGTTTGTGCCAACTATCTGCGTCTGCAGCAGATGTATTCTTAACCTTTAATTCAAACACCCCAGAGTCACATGCCCGTGTGCTTTTGGTAAGATGTGTAAAACTGAAGTCATTGAATACTAAGCTGCATTTAACTTGTTGGTGATGATTTGTGATGGCCCTAGAAGAAAATATAGTTTTAACATTGTGTAAAAAGTGTAGTGCATAGTGTATAATACACATATAACCACATTATAAAAGTGTTGCATTTAAAAGGCAATTCAAATTAGGTTGAAGAAGGCATAGCCTGAATTTAACAAAACAAGCTGAGCAACAGGGAGAAAGCATTTATTCTATTTTAGCACATATGTTACACTGGTTTACTGAAAAGATACAGTAAACCAGCATTATTTTTTCACTAAAAACCTTCAATGAACACACACAATAATAATGGCTAAATGACAGTGCATTATTTCATGTGACGTTTGAATGATAAACGGTAGCATGATTATCATTCATCATGTGAGTCATGTGAATCATATTGTAAAACAAACTTTGGAGCACTGTCCTTCATTCCAGAATGAAAACATCTAAATTATGATGTACTCTAGAACGAGACCTGACTTGTGAAGAGCAGGTCGTGAGTGATTTACATTTACTCTAAAAGCAAGACTAGCAAAGAGGTGAACTGTGTACTGTAAATAATAATGTTCTGGATTGATTATTGCATTTGAAAATTCATTTCTTGCTGTATTTTAGGGATTTATTGTGCTAGGGTAATTATTTTTGGCAAAGGTGTTCCTTAATAAATTTATTTCATGATTCCATCACATTTTAAAAAAAGTAACAAAAAAATCCACTGTCTAGATACAAAACTCATTCATCCTCTTAAAGCCATTTTCAACCACCAAGCACTGGTCTGGAGATCTTTTGCGGCTTAGAGCTTAGCATCTATTATCTGCACTGCTCAGCAAAGTGTAAATCCATGTTTTTTTTATTAAATTAATATAAGAATACACAATCAAAACAATACAATCACACAACAAAAACAGATACTCAGACGCAAACAAAGGTCCCACGCAAAATAACTAGACAGAATCCCCATCTGACAGACAACAGAAAGAGAATTAAAAACAAACAAAAAACAAACGAACATTAAGACAAATTACATTAACAAATAATTACAAAAAGCAACACCGGTCTTACCAGTCTATATACACATACATACATCCATATTTTTTAATTATTGCATGTGTAGGTTGTGATTGTACTGACATGGAGGAGAAATTTGGCCTGGCGTACTACCTCAAAGCGAACCATCCGTCCCTGCGGCCATCCAGTCAGCCTCTCACTGTGAAGGACCTGCTCCTATCCAACCTCAGACAGGCAGTGAGTACAAAGGAAATGCTGGACATTCTTGCTGAGGGAAACTGCCAGTTATTTTTTATTTGTTGTTGATATAAAGCGCAATTTTAGACTAATGAATTTGAATTAGGGTACGCTCTAGAGGGTACAATGTTCAACTTCAAGCAAGAAATGTTTTTGTTTTGAGCACTGATTCTGACAACATTCAAAAATTATTATAGAAAATACTAACTTTGGATAAACTGTCCATCAGTTAATTAAACTGCAAAATTCTGCTTGTCTGGTTTAAAGGGGCAGAGAGTCTCGCAGCAGTCACTACCAGAGCTGGTGCTTGATGAAGATGAGAAAAGACTTCTGGCAAAAGAAGGAGTGACTCTTTCCAGTAAATTGCCCCTGACTAAGGTATAAAGCAGATATTGTATGTAGGGCAAACTCAAACCACCGTCACTTGCGAAGCCTGATCTATCTTTATCTCAAAAATTGCCTCTTCCAACCTACTTTCCCCTCACTTACACCCCCATTTTTCTTGTTTTTTTCTGTCTCGTTCCTGTCCTCTTGACTGTTTTATCTCCATGACAAGTTTGAAGAGAGGGTTTTGAAGAAGATCCGCCGGAAAATCCGTAACAAGCGCTCTGCTCAGGAAAGTCGGAAAAAGAAGCGGGAGTATGTTGATAGTCTGGAGGGAAGGTATGAACAAACGCTACCTCCTTGCATCCTCATCTCATCAGGGTCTGTGCAAATATAGAAAAGGGTCTAGCAGCCCTATGGGTACTGATAAACAAATTCTGTTTTGCACATTACATTTTGAATTATTAACTACTGAAGTCTAAAATCTATAGTTTGAAAGTGAAAGACCAATGACAGAAGATGAAGTAAAGATGTTGTGGAATAAGGAATCTATTATTAACCAAGACTAGACGTTTTACAGCACAAGGCCCAAATAATGAAAGTCTTGGGACTAACAGTAGTTTTCAGAGAAAATACTTTTTAAGGGAGTCGCCCTAATTCTGAAACAAATTTCTCCGAAAACGTTATGTCTTGACAATGGGGTTATATACATGCACAGAGATATAACTTGGCAATAAACAATACAATTTGTATTAACAATAAAAAAGATAAGAGCAATTCAAAGTTACTTTCATTATCGGTATGTAGTGCAGTAAAGACAATGAACTACTAGGCACTGATAAAAGTCTAAATGTCACTACTAAGCTAGTAACGATAATACAAAAATATATCAAGTATATCAAAGCAGTTGTGATAGACCACAGTGTACCTTTGTCAGTAGCTCATTTTGCTCGTTTGAGCAAAAGTGGCATAATATAACTGTCAGTTTGTACATAAAATACATAAAGTACACAAAAAGCCAGAGTCCCTCATTTCAACAACGAAACCATGAAAATCATGAAAAGTATTAGTATAACTGAATTTCAGATCATTTTAACACAAATATTAATGTCAGCATATTAGTCTCATTTGGCCAGATGTTCCTTGGTGAAAAGTAAGTAAGGGAGTCTATAGTGTAAAGATCTACAGTCCAAGTCGTGCACTGACAAACAAAATAAGCTGCAGCTGTGTGCAAAGACGAGCTCCAAAAAGAAAAGGTCATAACAGTGACAGTGACTAGTGTGAGATTTCTACTGAGATTTGCACTGCGTAACATTTTACATTTAAACGTGAGGTTGCATTGTGTCCACATGCCTCTTCCATTGTGTTTCTTTTGAGGTCAGCTGCAAAAGGCTTGTTAACTTTTAAAACCTGCAACACAAAAGAACAGTGGGGGGTATGAAAAAGATGTGTAAAAGCTACAGTTCACAATAGAGGCCATCATTCAAAGTCCGGCACTTTCAATGTGCATCAAAATTATCCATACAACAAAGGTTTCTGTAGGTTACGTTTGTGTTGTTTTATAATTTGATGGTATGATTTCAGATGGAAGACATGGGCGATTTTATGGACCAATCACTGTTTTTGAAAAAATTACAACATTTATAGATAAACAGTAGGTAAATTGGCAGCCTCACTTCTGTCAGTCTGCCCCAGGGAAGGTATGGCTACAGTAGTATCTTCCCACCACTGAATGTGGAATGAATTAATAATGTGATTTGAAGCGTCTTTGAGTGTGCAAAAAGTGCTATATAAATCAAATGGTTTTTTTTAATGTTTTATTATTATGTGTTTGGAATTGAGATTGAGACTGTATTTATACAGTTGATCAATTTATTACAGCCCTAACCTGAAATGTCAAGCTAGACCCTGTTTTCCAGAAATCAACAGACCACATAATCTCATCTTTACATTTCCTACAGCAGCAGAGGTCTCACTGGGTTTGATGTACTCTCACTCAGTATCACAAAAGTCTAATCATGAGGATGAGGCTGTCGGCACTGTGTGACATCAGCATTTGTTGGTAATTAGGCCCGCTCATACAGGTTCTCTCAGTGGGGAATCTTATCACTGTGTCAGACGTCCATAATGTCAGAGTGACTACCAAAACAGAGCAAGAGAAAACTGGGCAGGGAGGAAGTGGATATGAGAAGAGAAGCAATGTTTCACATGAATATTCTTGTATTTGATTTCCATGGGACTGTAACCTATTTTTACATAAGCGCTCCTTTAAGGTGTTTCTCTCACTTTGTTTTAATATAATTTCAAAATCTCATCTGTCACTTTAGGATGTCTGCAAGCAATGCTCATAACCTCAAGCTGCAGAATAGGATCCAGCAATTAGAAGAAACTAACAAGTGAGTCTATGTCTGTGTGTTATTTTCACATCTGGTAATCAATTATCTCAGCAATTTTTCAGGCCTGGTTTGTTATTGTGGGGCATTTATCAACTGAAATATTGTTTCATTGTTATATAATGGATACCCACTCATTGCGTTTGTTTGGAGAAAGTTGTATTGATCTGTGTTGATTTCTTCATTGATGCCTGCCTCAGAGATTTAGCCAAAAGGTATCTTAATTCATAAATGTTTGTTTGTTATAAAAATGTTTATGTCTAACATGTCTAGAGAAGAATCAACTTAAAACCTTTGTATGTCTTTTCCTTCGGCATGCTGTGTGTTTGATCTGATAATGATAAGGGAATTTGACACCGCAACAGTGTGCTGCTCCAAAATTGTACAATGTAAAGAATGTTTTCTTAACTGTCTTATTTTCATTATTTACTCACTACAGGGCTTTGTTAGATCAGCTCAGCCAGCTACAGGCTGTACTTGCTAACAACTCCAAGAAGGCAACACACAGAGGGACGTGTATATTGGTAAGACATATACCTCAATTTGACACTAATTTGCACCATAGAGAATTGTTACTGGTGGTGTTCGTCTCAGTATGATTGACAGGCCAATAACAAATACATGGAGGTATAGATTTGAAACTGAGCACATCATTAAAAGGTGCAGATCGTGTTTTTTGTGCTAAATGTTAGATCTGTTTTCCTCTTGTGTTCAGCCGCTGACGCACTATTTGTGTCTCCTCTCCTTTCATGACTAGGTTTTGCTCCTGTCCTTCTCCCTCATCATTTCCTCAAATCTGCAGCCAGACTCTTCCAGCCAAGTCAGCCAGAGCGACATCACAGAAACACGAGGTCCCCAGACTCACAAAAGCTCATATTCCCATCAAACACACATAGTGATGAACTCTGTCTGATTTCCACAGTGCTGTCACGTTCCCTGAAGTCCTTCCAAGAGCAGGACACCTCCACTTGGACTCCCCTCTCTGCCCTCAAGGGGTTAGAGATGGTGCACAGCGGGATGGAGAGAATTTGGTCTTGGGCACAGTCGCCAACTGCAGATCACAGGCACCAGGACTATGCGTGATCTTATTATGCTCTACCCTGCCGCATTACCACCCAAGAGGGAGTCAGAGTGTTGGATAGCCTGTTAATGCAGATGCAACATCCAAATAAGCATGCTCAATACATTTCTGGGCCTATTTCTCAAGGTGATCCTGGAGTAATAGTCATCATTGGCTCTATACGTATCTGGGCCGTTTACAGTCTATGCCTCATGTTTATGATATGATAAAGGTGAAAGACACATTTCTGTTGTAAATAGATGTTTTTTTGCAAATATGAATCTTGGAGTCAAGTTTCATGAATAAATTAATAAGATATCTTGGCTGATTTGTTCTCTTTACATGAATTACAGGTACACTATGTATCATTTTTGGGGCTGGTCCATCAACTGCTTGATTTGATTGCTTTTCCTAAAATGTTCCACAAAAGACATTTCTATCTTGCATTTATTAAATTATTATTATTATTATTAGATACAAGTGTTGATTCTGATCTGTATCTTGTCCTGTGGCTCATATGCACTCTGTTATGACAATGTAGAGTTTGCATGTTTCTGCCTGTTCCATCGGGCACTCCGGTTTCCTCCATCAACCCAAAACATGTGCCATAAAATCCTCCAGCAAAAGGTCCAGACCAAGCCCAGCTGCACTGCACAGGAGGACCCAGCAGCAGTGAAGAACGGGTCAAATGCAGAGCACAAATTTCCCAATGGGAATAATAGGCTTCACCGCTAAGACCTTATCTCCATGGAGAGAAATCAGTTTAATGCCATAGTATGGAACATTTCAGACAAAGCAACAACATCTTTATAGACAAGCAGATGGCATATTCTTCACCAGAAAAATAACACAATGCCCCTTTGACCTTCTGTAATATTTAATAGTAAATCAACTACTACTTAGAACAAAAGACAGTTTGGAATGGGAAAGGCACTCCTATAATCTGGCCATTACTCTGTGCATCATCCAGTTCAATAAACAACTATAAGCAGGTCAAAGATAATCCAAAGTATCTCAGGTGCCAATGGATAGTGCCACAGCAAATACAATATAATATTCAATTTCCCATATATTCCCAATCTCCCATCATCACTAGCCTTGCAGTATGTCACAAATAATGTAACAATGTTTTTCAAACAATATCAGCTGCATACTTAAACTGCTTACTACCATGCCAACAAAAAATGAGGGCAACATTGAGGTCAGCTGTAAGGACCTATTTCTAAACTCTGAATACAAAGTCTCTTCTCAGTGTATAGAGATGGACCAGTGCCTATTTTGTTAACGTTTTGTTCTAGTTTTAAATCTATACAAAAAAAGAATCAAAGGGGTAGATAGATGCACTGCACCGCTAGTGCATTATGCAGTATATGTTTTATTCAGACAAACTCAAGTGAAGATCATTATTTATTTGTGAATTTGTGCAAGTAGCCCACCCCACCCTCACAGGTTTACTTTAATGGAGCTCATTGATCATCTATCATTTGGAATAATCTAAATCAAACTCGAATTAAAAGAGTTTTGTGTTTTGTTCATTGATTCTGTGGAAATCCGCGAATGTACCATGTTTTTCAGTCACCTGTGTTAGCTTCTGACTGAGCTAAATATGCATTAGAAGTAGCTATCACTTAATTGATAAAAAAAACTCTACTCTGTGTGTGTTTTTGTCAGTTTTGCAGATCCCGGCAATGCTGCTTTCATGGTTTTCTGCCGTCCGATATGGCGCACCCTTGTGATCATGTGACGAAGGTGCAAAGGGTCAATTGACCAGATGCTGATGGTAATTAAAGTTAACTGGATAAATCACTAATTTAGACATCTTATTTTTAAGTTTTATATCTGGTGCAGTATGTAACTTTTGGAAAGTGTGCCACCTACTTGTGTTCATGGAGATGTTATTGATTATTGCTTGGAATTTTCCACAATATGGCATTAAACTTTACTGCCATGCATTTATTCAATTATGCGTGTTGATATTGATAAATCCCTAGAATTATTCTTTTTTTATGTGAGTTTGCTGGCCTCTCCACAGATCTTATCGTTCATTTGGACTGATGACATCACCTGCTGGTCTCCATAGAAGTTTTAGGGGGTTTAATGCCATACAGTGGAACATTCTAGGCAACACAACAACATCTCCATGGAGACAAACTGGTGGCATAACCTCCACCATAAAAGAAAGAAGCTTTCAAAGATGGTAATCAATGTTGTATATGGTATTCTTCAAAACATGAGAGTATGGCACAAAAGGTAACGCCAGGTATTTCTTTAGACAAAATTTGTTTTAAAAGCTTAATTTCTGTTATAACTTGTATAAAGTTATTTGTTTTTTATTACTGGAATTGTTTTTCCACTTCGTCTGGACTAAAGTGAAACAAAAAACAAAACTTTAAAAACAAAAAAGTCGCACTAAATTGTGAGTGTATGCAGCTGACAGTGAGATGAGTGAGAAGAAGAGATAAGACTACTAAGTCAATGTGGATGTTATCACAACAGTACAGTTAATACAAGGCCACTTTGCAGTCAGACTTAATTTAAAAAGCAATTATCTGTCCTTTCAAAAATATTGTGATGCAGAGTGCTAATTAAGCTACAGACAGTATATGCAGGCTGGACCCTGGTCTTTAAACAACAACATACAGAGAAGACAACATAACAACGTAGTCACAGAGAAAGTCATAAGCTGTATCAATAAGAACCTTCAAAGTGTTGAAAGAGCAACAATTTGAGCATAAATATTTGGTGAACAAATGGCATGACATCTTAAAGTTAATACACATGCAGACACAAGAGTTTACATGGCTATAATGATTGACTTCTTCATCTCCTGCGCAGATTTACAACAGTTCAAAAAGCGGAAGATCAACCCTGCAAAATATTCTCACCTCAAGAGGGGCCAATAATAAGATGACTCATATGCCTTGGAAAAGCCGTTTTGAAGTACATCTTCAAAGAAAGGGTTGCTAAAATGAGTTGTCAATCAAGTTAGTCAATGATCTCTCAAGTTGAATATTTTATATTTTGTTTCTTACAGAATAAATCCCCTGCATGAATTTAAAACCTGGGTCGAATAAGTTCAGTTTGAATGATCATTATGATCTCGCCTCTCCTTTTCTACTTTTGTTCACACGATCCATTGAGTTACTAGTGACCTACAGTCAGTGTTGGGGAAGTAACTTTGAAAAAGGAATTACTCAAATCATGTAATATATTACACTACTTAGTTACTGCTGCTTCTAGAAGGAAACTTGGCTATTACTTGGCTGGGGATTACTTCTCTTGTCTTGTTTTGAAAATTACTCAAATGTGTACTTTTGAGTTGCATTTTAGATATTTAAATGCAGGTACAATGAGTTGATTAAACTGGCTCAAATAACATAAAAAGACTACTAGAAATGGGTACAAAAATCCTCAGTCTTAGAGGTGTGACTTAGAAACATCTAACGTTAATTCGTATTTTCACAGTAGACTAATGCATTGACTCAATTGAATTCCTTAAAACTGTAAAGACTACAGCTACTAATAAATGACACCCAACACTGCCTAAAAGACGGAATGTTTTCTTTCTAACGTTTGTCATTTGTACTGACCCACTCTGAAATCAAATGCAGAATGTAAGTAAAGCCTCGCTTGTGTTCGCGCTCCTCCTCTGCGCTCCTCATTGTGCTCATCGCGGACATACTGGCGCGCGTCCGGTTCCGCGCAGTGGCGACTCTTTAAAAGCTGCAGCATCGGACGGATCAGGGCTAACCACAAAGCTGAATCCTACACCTCGCGACAGACTTTGATGGCGAATAATGAGCTAACGTGGAGAATCTGTGCTAGATGTAATAGAAAACTTTATTACAATGTAAAAAGAGCTTTGTGATCAGTGAGCTGGAGCGACCAACGCGTAAAGCATTCTGCAACTACGCCACTAAGGGACAAGAAAATGTTAAATTAAGTAGCTCAACTTATTTGTAGAGCATGCAGAATAACAGTGGACCCGGGTTGTCTGCAGACTACAGTGCGTGCGGAGGAGACGAGGATGAAGGCGACATCTCCAAACTGGTCAACCCCACAGACAGAGCAACCAACCTGGGCGCGCTCAACCTGTCTCTCCATTGCTGGCTCCAGATACTTTCAAAGGAATCCACAGTGGATCTTCAAGGAGACAGCGCAAACCTAGCGGTGGGTCACTTTTACAAACCTATACCTGAGGACAGGCGTTATTTGTGTAGCCATCTTGTTTAAGTGACATAAGTCAAATTATCAATTAATCACGTATCTTAATCACACACAAAAAAACTCAGGTTGGCCTAATTTTACTTTTGTTTTTGTTTTTCCTTGAGGAAAACATAATGGTACTATGATGTTTTACTGAAGTGAAAGTTTAGATTTTGTTTTGTTAATAGTGGAGAAAAGGCTGTTTAAACCTCTCAAGTTAAGCAGAAAAGTAACATTAAATTGCCTGTATTTGCCTGATCCCTCTTGATGACCAGGGAAGAGAATGAGCATGCGTTGTTGTCTGTGGCAGGTTCGTGTTCTCATTGCCATGGTCTACCTGGTGGTGTGCGTGCTGGGGCTGGTGGGAAACCTTCTGGCCCTGTTCCTGCTCCACTCTCGTCGCCGTGGACGCCATCACTCCTCCATTGACAGCTTTGTGATGAGCCTGGCTCTGACAGACCTCCAGTTTGTGCTCACTCTGCCATTCTGGGCTGTAGACACTGTGTTGGACTTCCGTTGGCCCTTCGGCAGAGTCATGTGTAAGATAGTGAGCTCAGTGACTACCCTCAACATGTATGCAAGTGTTTTCTTCCTTACCGCCATGAGTATGACGCGCTACCACTCCCTCGTGACCTCTTTAAAGATGGAGAGCCCCAGGATTGCAGTAGCTCGTGCCAAATGGGCCAGTCTGGCCATTTGGGTGGTGTCACTGGTGGCCACACTACCCCATGCTCTGTACTCAACAACAGTCCAGGTAAGTTAATATACACGTGATGATAGAAGTTTGTGATGACTGCAGTATTAACAGTATTCAGAGGCAAGGTTGGCCAAAAATATTACAATGAAAAATATGACCATGTGGGCCACCCTTTTATTTAGGTCTATATATTTATTTAATTTGGACAGCTGGTAGATACAATTATTTGGCAACTGGGAACAAACTTCTATCGAAGTGGTGTTTATGAAACTAAATCCAAATCTTGTCTTCTAAAATGTAATGAAAACGACTCTTTTCAGCATCTTCATCTGCTAAATGTAAATGTAGAGGGAGCTCTTTTTGGTGAGAACATCAAAAGATGGCCATCTCTGTACTTACATTTACATTTACTTACATTTGTTTGTGACAAATGATTCCATGTTTGCTGACCTGATCACAAACCTGTCACTAGATTCCATGCTGTACTTATGACATCTGTAGTGAGGATGCACTCAGTGTTGTCCTTGTGTTCACAGGTCTCTGCTGAAGATGAGCTCTGTTTGGTGCGTTTCTCGGACTCGGGACAGTGGGACCCGCAAGTCTTACTTGGACTCTATCAGACACAAAAAGTACTTCTGGGATTTGTAGTGCCCTTGACCATCATCACTGTGTGCTACCTCCTGCTGCTGCGGTTCATCCTGAGTCGACGTGTTGAGGCCAGTGTGGTGAATGGGAATGTAATGGAAAAGACAGAGAGTGAAAGGGGGCGCGACCGCAGGCGCTCTAAAGTCACCCGCTCAGTGACCATCGTTGTGCTGTCCTTTTTCATCTGTTGGCTACCCAATCAGGCGCTCACACTGTGGGGCGTGCTGATTAAGTTTGACTTAGTTCCATTCAGTAAGGCCTTCTACAACACACAGGCCTATGCTTTCCCCCTGACAGTGTGTCTTGCTCATGCCAACAGCTGTCTCAACCCAGTGCTTTACTGTCTCATACGCAAGGAATACCGGGCCGGGCTCAAAGACATGCTGCTCCGAGTGTCCCACTCTGTACACACCATCCTGACCCGGGCTCTTAGGGGCAGGAGGGTGGAGGGGGCTCCAACTAACTTAGACCAGATACATAAAGAAATGAATATGTGAAGGCATTAATGTTTGGTATATATACCAATCCCAAGTCAAGGTGTAAAATATATATATATATATATATAGATATATATACACACACACACACAGAGAGAGAGAGAGAGAGAGAGAGAGAGAGAGAGAGAGAGAGTGAGCATGACTGAAGGTGCACCCCTGAAGTTTTTCCAGAATAAGTATTTCTCCCCAAAAGGTTCCACATTTTTTGCTATACTCATTTTTATTTCCTTTGTGTATATTGGAACACAAAGAAATCAAATTTAACATTATTTCACACAAAAAATAGGCTGGACTTATCATTAACTTAACATTTGGTTGCACACCCTTTTGAAATAATTGAAATCAATTGCTTCCTATATTCATCAATAAGTTTCTTACACCTCTAAACTGGAATGTTGGACCACTCTTCCTTTGCAAACTGCTTAAACAGCTATTTTAAGCTCTCTCCATAGGTGTTCAATGGAATTGAGATCTGGACTCATTGCTGGCCATTTATGAACTTTTCAGCTCTTTATTGCCATTGATCCATATCTGAGTTTTTGATGTAAGTTTTGGGTCATTGTCCTGCTGGAAGACCCATGATCTCGGACGCAAACCCAGCTAATGTTTGACCAAAAAGCTTTCTCTTGGTCTCATCTGTCCACAAGAATGATTTTGGCTTACTCACATACGTTTTGTCAAACTGCAGTCTTTCTTTTTCATGCCTCTTTGTCAGTAATGGGGTCTGCCTGGGTCTCCTGCCATAGTGTTTCAATTCATTCAAATTTTGACAGATTGACTCTGATGCACCCGGAGCCTGCAGGACAGCTTGAATTTCTTTGGATTTGTTTGAGGCTTATCCACCATCCAGACTATTCTGCGTTGCAGTCTTTCATCATTTTTTCTCTTCCGTCCACGTCCAGGGAGATTAGCTAGTGCCATGGGTTGAAAACTTCTTGATTATGTTGTGCACTGTGGACAAAGGACCATCAAGATCTCCGGAGATGGACTTGTAATGCTCGGATAGTTCTCTTCTCCTCTTTCACACACAATGTGAAGAATGAGTCAACTTCTCTCCTCATCTGCTTTCAGGTGCGATTTTTCTATTGCTAACAGCTGTTACTTGCTCCTGGTGAGTTTCAACAAGCATCGCATTCATGAAACAAAGTTTTACCTATGAAGTTTTTATCTCTCTCTCTCTCTCTCTCTCTCTCTCTCTATATATATATATATATATATGTGTGTGTGTGTGTGTGTGTGTGTGTGTGTGTGTGTGTATATATATATATATATATATATATATATATATATATATATATATATATATATATAAAGAAATAAATAAGAAAGAAAAGAAGAAAGAAAGAAATTAAGAGTATACATATTCTGTGTAAAGCTGTTCTTATCTCAGACTTTTGAGCATGTGTAGCTTGTGTAGCCAAAAAACATTTTCTGTTTTAAAAACGGAGAAAGCTCCCTATACTGTATGTGTGTGAACTTGCCTTGATCTACTAACTTTAGGATATTTACTTTTTTGAATATGCCACATTATTCTATTCCTCATCTATATCAAAGCACAGAATCAAAGGTCTAAAAAAAATACTATGAACTGGGTCTTTGGACAATCAACTAAAGGACAGCGAGAGTGGGTTGGCACAAACTGCAAAGTAAACTCAATCTCACTCATTGTGAAGAAGAGCAGTGTGTTGTTTGTGTTGATATTCCCAGTTACAAAGTCTCCATTACATATGTGCCCTCTGCCAGGATCCAAAAAAGAAGTTATTGGTTCTTGTATTAACTGCTCCTTTTGTTCTGTATGTGGTGCTGCACTGCTGTTAATAGCTTTGGAATCTGGCATGTGGTGGTGTGTACTGTGAGATAAAATACATTGAAAGGGCTATGTATTTTGTATGTTTTTCTGCTTTTATCTGGTCACATGACGGGTCTCTGCACAAAGGCTCAGACACGTTTTTGCCCTTTTGCAATCTTTCAGTTCTGAATCATGGATAAGGAAATATCACACGCTTCTTTTATGTTCTGTAATTACCTCACTTATCAGAATTACAACTAGATTATTGGTCACTGAGCAGGGACAAGGTGCTCTGTAGGTCACGTCCATCACATGGGCCTTATTTTTAATGAGAGAGAGGGAAATGAGATTAGGTGAGGCATGGCCTACAATAGAGAGAAAGTCCATTATGACCTCAAAGTTTCTTAAAATCACACGCACAAAAACAAGTATGAGGATTAAAGCAATTGTGGGGCACATTTCTAAAGCCTAAAAGGTTTTCCACAGATACAGGGAGAGAACAGAAGGAGACAAGGTGGTTTAATCCAAAAGATGTAATTGAGTGCTTAAAATCACTTACTACAAAAATCCATTAAAAAAAGCAAAGTGGAGTGCACCATCTGTTGCTCGCTACAAAGACGCCCCCAGGTACAATGAACGGCCAAAACGGTCTTTTGGTTTGGATAAAAACATCAGCAACCCGGATGGATGGGTCAAATGCCTAGGACAAATTAACATAACTTTTTTAAACCGTTTTTAGAAAAGCTTATAGTATTCTTTTTCAAATTGTTGTTTTTGTGTCTTTCTGTTTTTACATTGTAGCAGTTAGGGATTTGGCGTCAAATGTAAAATGCAATAGAAAAAAAAATGTATTCTCATTATTAACAATAAAGAAAATACATGCTGAGAGTAATTCCCAGATGGCTCTTTATATTCACAGCTGCTTCCAGAAACAATCATCAGATGACAAGTACATGTGACCAATCATGTTCTCCAAATCCTAAAGGAAATTCTATATGAAAGGATAAATGTTTTTTTAACCGTGGGATGTGTTCAACCTTTGGATGTGCTCCTGTTGTGAGCGTTTTCCATTTGCCACACCAACTATCAAAGGTTGTATAATAGAAGATGATCAGGCAATCTGGCTGTAGGTAATTGGACCTCTGATAAAAGACAAAACCATACGTGTGTGAGTGTGCACCATGCAGATTATTATCGACAAGATGGCCATCTTATTTTCCTCACGTGAAGAAAGAACTGCACGTGGTAAAAAAGACACCTTTATTAACAAAGTACCTACAATTTCCAATTGCATCCTTGCTATAACAGAATCGTTCATGGTTGCAGCCATTGCATCATTTTTATCCTTTGATATTGACAAAGCATTTTTACCACAACTGCCGTTCACCATTTTCTATAATGCCTAAACATCAGATACTTAGACAAACCACACTTTACGCACCTCTACCAAAAAGCCTTCCCTGCCACAGTATCACATGATTGGTTGAACAATTTGCCAACCCATTATTATTGCCCATATCACCATGAGAAAGTCCGATTGACCCTTTACACCTTTGTGACATGATCACGTGGGTGCGCTATAGTGGATGGTAGAAAAGAGTGAACGCAGCATTGCAGCAAAAGCAACTAACAAAAACTCATTCTGATTGTCTATCAGGTAATGGCTACTTCTAATGCATATTTAGCTAAATTGTCACTGGAAGTGAGACATATTTTAGACACTCTGAGTGCTTCCAGTTCCTCTGCTTTATCTCTGTTGATCATCGCTGACCCTTCCAGCCCCTCCAGCACAAAACATTGCTCGTTTGCCTGATGCTATCCCATTTCTTAGGGCTAATCATGGATGTATTAAATGAACTGGATAAGGCGCACCCCCTCTGTCTGTGGTCCCAGATTGATTAGTGGCCGTGTGAGGTATTGCAGTCTCTTGGGCCCAGCCTTTTTCTAAAATTGCACATGCACAATTGCAGACCATACTTAATTATCATCGGTATTTAAATAAAATAGAAGGAAATGTTCTTTTCTATTATTGTTTTTTAATTAAGTGACGTCACTGCAAACATGCGTGAGCCACGTGAACGAGCACATCGGATGATACAAACAGAAGCACGTGGACATGGCTAGACTAGCGATACCTGTACGTTGTTTTTTATTTAATTTCAGATGCTTTCACATTTGGCCTAACATGAAAAATACAATTACAATCACACAAGCTAACTTTAACACAAAAACTTGCAAGCTGCATGGTCGCTCACGTTGCTCAAAGCATCATGGGGATTGTCGTCATGTGGTGCCCTAAAGCAAAGACGTCAGCCTCCATAACGCAAACATGGCAGCCTCCGTATCAGGAAGTAACGCGGAAGTAAAGAACTTTTCTGGGGTCATGCGCCAATGAGCACATGCCATGAGGATAAACAGGGCGCCATTTTGGGTTCATTTTCCAGTATTAATTATAGTTCTATGGCTCTAATGCATTTCCAATGGGGGCGTTTGCTTTAGCCTCCAAACGCAACAAACTATAAAAAAAACAGGGCTGTTTTCGCAACTGACAACCACTGGAGCACACCTTGGTAGAAAATATTAACCTGGCCCTGCCATATGAATTCTCGTTATATTTGTGAGTTCTCAAACTCTTGAGAATCCATCTGGATGGTGTCCTGCTATTGGGGCTGCTCCAGCCGCTCTGTGCCGCACCAATCACAGCGCAGCCTTGTGGTTTGGGCGGAAGTCAATTAGACGAACTTAAACAAACAAACATGGTGGCGCCGATGGACATACTTAGGCCTATTTCAACACATTTACGGACTATTTTGCTTTTGAAAACGTGCACATAGAAGTGCTTTGTGCATTTGAGGACGAGGAAGAATTCTGTGCTTTTCTCTCAACTGGATTTTTTTATTTCTCGCTTGTTCCGCTTTTGCAACACTGACCTCAGTTTAAATGTTCGACGTGACGTTACACATTTTCCCAAACGACATCAACGGGCCTGTCCAGATTGATAATGTGTAGAACTAATTCAGAGTGATACACATATGAATCTGGCAGGAGCCAGGTTAAGAAAATTACTCACTTAAACAATACATTACAGAATAATGAATATAGTCCAATTAAGACAGTCCGTCTGCCTTAAATAGTTATTGTTGAGTTTTCATTGCGCTTTTGCGCAAAACTTTATTGATCTGCTTCAGATGTCGAAAAAACGAAAAGCCTGTTTGCATTAAATTATGACCGGCATCAGACTAAAACACCTCGGTCTCAAGTCCCGCTCGTGTTCAGTGGAAACAGTGCATACAAAGAGCAGTGCACACCTCGTGTTTGTGCCTGCGTGCGCGTCTGTATGAGTTTGTGTCTGATCGCGTTCGCTGCGTGATGAACAGACCAGAACTAACTTTATGAATGACTGCTGTGAGAGGTGCACGTGACCGCATCGCGTCCATTTGCCAAACGTTTGGTGTTGGCTGTGTCGGTTTCAAGTTCCTATAAATTATTATAGGCCTATTCAAGTGACACAAATGAGGCTTTATTATTATACAGCCCTAATCATATCTGAGGATGCGCGGCGGCAACGCAAAAAACAAAACAAAAAAAATTTGAGACCAGCGGGGATCTGGGAGGACAGACGCTGAGCGGCTTCAGGACCGGGAGGGAGCGGTCAGAGCACTTGAGACGTGGTCACTGCAGTGGTCTCTCTGGTTTCAGGAAACACCGCTGTTTTGATCATAACCGCTGCTGAACAACGTATGCTTACATCATGGGTGTTCGGAGCTGTTTTATTGTCCCCATATATGTCCCTCGTTCTTTGACATGTGTCTCCTGTGAAGCGTTGGCTTCTGTCTTTGCCTGGATATACCATGGATGCAAATACTGATGGCCTTTTAAATGCCACGGTTCTCAGTCATTGGTTCAAACGCCTTCACCATATATGGACGGTCACATCCCCTACAGCTTCCTTGCGCTAGCGTTACAGCCATAAAAAAAAGCCCGACCTGGAATCGCCCCCTGGTCATAGCACTGACGCTAGGGTCAAAATACGGCCCATAGAAGTTTTATACTGATTTTGTCAAAGTCATAGAGGGCTTTGAAGACAAGCAATAGTTTGTGAGCTAATTGCTCTGTGACCATAGACTGTAGTCTATGTCTGTGACACTGATAGTGCGTCAGTGAAGTGTTGGTCACATCTTTTTTATCCTATCGGTGAGCTTCTTCAAACACACATTTTTTTCAGAATCAGAATCAGAAAACGGTTTATTGCCATTGTCAGTGAAATTCACAAACATAGGAACTTGCTTCGGCGTAGGTGCAACATAAAGCAATGAATAAAATATAAAAAAAATATAAAAAGGCATGCATAAAATTAAGAATAAAATAGACTAAGATAGACTAAGACTATATACAGAATGTACAGTTGGCAGATAGTGCAATGTGCAAATGTGGTAGTGCAAATAGATTGTTCTTATATAATATATTGTTAAAGTGGCAGGTGTTACAGAGTGTTCATGAGTCCAACGGCAGAGGGAAAGAAACTGTTCTTGTGGCGGGAGGTTCTGGTCCGGATGGACCGTAGCCTCCTGCCCGAGGGGAGTGGCTCAAATAGTCCGTGTCCAGGGTGAGAAGGGTCAGCTGTGATCCGACCTGCTCGTCCCCGAGTCCTGGAGACGCACAGGTCCTGGACAGATGGAAGGCTGCAGCCGATCACCTTCTCAGCAGAGGCACAATGTGCTGTAGTTTCTGTTTGTCCCTGGCTGTGGCTCCTGTACCACACGGTGATGGAGGAGGTGAGGATGGACTCGATGATGGCCGTGTAGAACTGCACCATCATCTGCGCCGGCAGCTTGGCTTTCCTCAGCTGCCGCAGGAAGTACATCCTCTGCTGGGCCTTCTTGATGATGGAGCTGATGGTCGGCTCCCACTTGAGGTCCTGAGTGTTGGTGGTGCCGAGGAAGCGGAAAGAGTCCACGGTGGTGATGGGAGTCTGTCAGGGCAAGGGGGGGCAGGGGGGCTGAGACTTTCCTGAAGTCCACGATCATCTCCACTGTCTTCTGGGCGTTGAGCTCCAGGTTGTTGTCGCTGCACCAGGACACCAGCCGGTCCACCTCCCTCCTTTTAGGATAATCTGCAGCACAGTGGCCTGTAGCATCCACTGGTTAGAAAGCACACTATTGTTGTCACAGTGGCATAGGTTCATACTTTATTAAAACAAAAAATGAACCAAGCACGATGTCTTCAAGACTAATGGTACATGTAAATGTGGTAATGAGGCTTCCAAGCTAAATTTAAGTTGTGATTACTGAATGACCTCATGCATCTTAATACAGCTGTTAACAACATTGCTTCTGCGTTGCCATCAGTCACAAAAACAAATTATGATCTATTCAGTTACACACAAACAATCACACAATCTACTCCATTTGTGTGAGGGACACACCAATGGATTGAGACAGTATGCACTCTGTCTCCTCACAGCACATGTATGGCAGAGTAATGTACCATCTGATTGTCACCAAGGTTAAATTTACTAAAAAGAGGGAGTTTTAGGCATTTTCTCTTTGCTTTTCCAGTAAGGGGGATCATTATTAAACACTCAATTGGAGCATAACTGCTGGGAGCAAGGCACAACATGTACCCCAGAGTATATGTAATGAAAGTCCTTACAAAACATACACAGAACAGCAATTACTGTGATTTACTTTCCGAGCAGCTTTTCACAGACATACAGTATATAGTGGTACACTCAGGACGAATTAACACCATACAAATACAGTCCAGATCAAAAGTTTAACACCAGTTGAATAAATAGCAAAAGTCACATTTTGCATGGTTGAATCTTAATAAAGTTCCAAGTAGAACTTTAATGTGCAACATGGAATGGGAGTGAGACAAAAAAAAGTTTGAGTAAACATTTAAGTGAAAACAATTAAACAGAAATAGGCTGTTCTGTAGCTGATGAAAAGCCCAAATTTGTGCAAAAATGCAAATTTAGTGTCATTTCTCTTTTTGACCGTGGTCGGGTTGTTGAGCGTGCTGTCGCTGCTGAGGAGGGACACAGTAGGACAGTCATTTATAATTTCTTAAAAGATCCTGAAACAAAATGGTATGAAACAAAAAGTCAAATCGAACACCCAAAAAAAATGACACCAGCACTGAGCCAGAGGATCCGGCTGTACATCAAGACACTAGACGATCCTTGACCCAAATTAAGACCGTTACTGGTGCTGACTGCAATAAAACAGGTCTTTAAAGGCCTAGTCTCCTTGAATACCACAGAACTGCTGCTCGGACAACAGAGCACCAAATATGGGACACTGAAAGGTGGAAGAAAGTTTTATACTCTGATGAGAAAAAATGTGATTCCAAAAATGATTGTTTCCAACATTACTGGCACGACAAGCAGATCCACCTGAGATGTTTCTACGCTCCACAGTGGAAGGGGCACCCTAAGGATCTGGGATGCTTTTTCCTTCAGTGGAACAATTGAGCTCCAGGTGGTGCAGGGGCATCAAACGGCTGCTGTGTCTATGCAGATGTTGCAGAGACATCCCTCATGACTGAGGGCCCTCATCTGTGTGGTAACAACTGGGTTTTTCAACAGGATAACTACAGTTATCCTAGCTACAGTTCACAAAGCACGCAGGACAAGGAGAATCACTCTTTTGGACCATATTGCATGTTCCCCTGCTCTAAATCCAATTGAGAACCTTTGGGGAAGTATGGCAAGGGAAGTTTACAAAATTGGACTCCAGACAGTAGATATCCTTCAAGAGGCTGTTTTCACCACTTGGAGAAATGTTTCCACTCACCTCCTGGACACACCTGCTGCAACGAACTTTTGAAGTGATCAACAATAACGATGGCGTTACTCATTACTGAGTTTATGTTTGGGACATTGATGTCTGTTTTGATCAGAACTTGTTGTCTCAGAACTTGTTCTACTTGGAACCTTGTTAAGATCCAGACATGCAACGAAAATGCACGAAACAGCACCACTGGTCATCAAAGAAACACTATGGGGCACTGTGAAAACTACACAGGAAAGAATAAAGAAATACATTAGCTTAGCAAGTCATTGAAAATGCTAACATCAAGTGCGCTAACTGTTCTTGACCCATAAACCGGTCATCAAATAGAACATAGAACAAATATCACAAACCAAAATGTCCTCACATACAGTACAGTGCTTTGTATTGTACTTTTATCTCTCTGTATATCAGGGGTCTAAAACTCGCGGCCTGTGGGCCAAATGCGGCCCTCAAGAGGATTTCTGGTAGGCCTGGGATGATTTTTAATTTGTATTATAAGCGACCCGCCGATAAAACGCATAGAATCCGTCAAAACTACACTACCATAATGCACTGCAGCATTAGCGCCTACACGGCGCCACTCCTGCAGCGCAGTGCAGAGAGTTAAACCAGCATGGGTTTAACTTTCCTCGGCAAGTAAATGGCAGAGAACACAGGGGATGTGAGCGCAGGAGCTGCAGGAGCAGGTCAGAGAAAATATCAAAGTGGGAGAAGCATAACTTTACTTTGTTTGGTTAATTTGATATCCAAGTAAAGTTAGGCTTTACCGCATTGTGTTATGAAGCGAACGTCGCAAATACACACTGTCTGATAAAACTAAAGCTACCAGCTGTGTTTACAAAGAGTTACAGAAGCGTGTGAGACGTATCCGTGAGCAGGTGACTCACACAGGGGGAGGGCATTTACACTCCCACTTTCTCCCATGTCTTTCGTCTGACTCTCCTCAATAATGCGACAAAGCGCTGCAGCAATATTTCGCTCATTGACAGAAACAAACGGCACTTGAGATGGAGAGGAGAGAAGGCATACAGGAGTCCTGTGCCAGAGCGCCGACTCTCAGTGGCGGTTCGTCTGCTGACCTGAGCAAGAACCACAGTGGGCACTGTGCGTTCTCTGCACTGGCGAAAATCTGCACCAGATCTCTTTTGCAGGTTCACCGTTCGAGACGTCGCGGTGGGGACCCCCCTTGGACATCCTGTCCGCACGTGCCGAGCCCTCAAAGAAGCCAGGTGACCGGCAAATGAGAATCTCTGCTGCTAAGTTGTGAAGAGGGGGAGACCTGGTCCCCCTTGTCTGTTCAGAGAAGCAACAACCCTAGTGTTGTCTGATCAAATTGATCAGATTGATGCCGGACCGGTCCTGTCCAAGCCCCGCCCACAGAGAGCCGGTTGAACACTCCCCCCTGTACAGGTGTCAGTGAATACCTCCGTGTAGAGTGGTACTACCCCAGGGGAACTCCCCTTGGGAGACGATGCACTTCACTCTACTCTTCAAATTCCACAGAACAGCCGCCACAAATGAGCCCAAATAGCACACAACAAAAGAATAAATACAAGGAACCGCTATGAAGACGACTCACCTGGTCATGGCACAGGTCCATATTCCACTCTCCTGAAGTTACTTGGTTGTGTTATATGGTAAGATTTTTTATTTTTCTCTGAAGTGCCCACATTTGTTGAATGAGATATGACCATTCACAGAAACCATGAGGATTTAGGTTGTGGACTTCAGCACCTTATAGCTGCTAGTTTGCGCCCAAAAGTTGGTGGACTAAATAATCCCAAAATGAAGAAATTAGTGTCAGTGATTAAAACTGACTCCTCTGATACATAAGAACTAACAACAGCATTTTATTATTATTATTATTTGTGACTTGCTGTGGGAATGTACAGAGACTTGTTCTCGCTTATGTGGCTGTTTTGCCACGCATTAGCCAAAGGTTTAAATTAAGATGGGGTCAAGGTACCTGTAATTTTACTCTCCCATCACACAGCGTTAGTTTTACAATCTTCAATTTTCAGTATTTGAGCATCTACTCCAGTCATGCTTTCCTATGGAGCCGAGCAAAGCGTCACAGGAGTTACGATACCCGGATGTCCGAACCCGAGAAGTGTCTCAGTCAAACAAGATTTAAAATGTTCATTTATAAAATATGAAGATATTTACAGACAATTGTACCTCAATTTAAGAGGACATGACCCTCGCTCGAATTGAGGCTTTAGCTACAAGACTGGTGAGTTAACTATGAAGAGTAAGAAAATAAAACATGTTTATTTGATGAAAAGCTGATATTTTGAAAAGGCCACATGATATTGATAGAATAAATACAGCTACCATACAAACCTTTGACAGCCATGTGTCTAGATCCATTCTTTTCCTGTGATGAGGTGTTGTGTCTCTACAGACGTCAACCTTAATTACTAAACAATAATAATTTCTAATTAACAAGACAGAAAGTTACAACTGTCTCCTTCACAGACCACCACCCAAAAACAAAGAATTTTATAAAACTGGAAGCAGTTACAATGACTCCTCGAAAGATTTGGCTAAACTAATGTAAACTGTCTTGTGACTTTAATAGAATGTTCAGTTAACTTCTAAGAATCATCAGTAACACGTATTGATAAGGGCAACTAAGAACAGTTCACACTTCTTCTATCAATTGTTGAAAACACCTTGGACAAAATGAAACAAAGTAGTCTCATCTTTTACGTAACTTTAGTGTGTCCTAAAATCCAGGTAGTGTTGTCTTTGTTGTCTTCAATGTTGTCTTAATGTCTTCAACAGAAGATGCCTGTGTCACAGAGCTCAAAACACCATGGGGCTATTTGTTTTCTTCCTCTTCCACTGAGGACTGGTCTCTCGCTCTTTTTACAGGCACGGTTGCTTCTGTTAGTGCAGCAGCACCTCTTTTTCTTTCACTCTTGATTTGGTCCTTTTCCTTTGTGTCTGGAATAGTGTCCGGCTCTGACTTTAACTCAGTTTTTAATTCTGTAGAGGCTGCTGAACTTTCACACACTGTTGGCCCATCCCACTTTGGGATATCAACCTGGAGCAGTTCCATGAGCTGTTTCATGACTTCATCCACATATCCATGTATACGCACATGTGCATGTTTGTCCTATTGGAAAGAGCAAATGCAAACTGAACATCAAAGCAATTATGACAAATGAAGTTATGCAGCAACATTGCTTAGTATTGCACAGTTGCACATAAAGAGAAGTGCAGAAACAAATCCTGACTCACATGCTTGGTTGGCTGTAGGTTGACGATGACTAG
This sequence comes from Rhinogobius similis, assembly GCA_019453435.1. Lineage (NCBI taxonomy): Eukaryota > Metazoa > Chordata > Actinopteri > Gobiiformes > Gobiidae > Rhinogobius > Rhinogobius similis. The sequence continues at coordinate 22,054,347 of CM033632.1, read as the reverse complement.
TTTCCCTCCTTTTTTCTTGGTGAGGAGAGGAAGATCTCCACTAGGTTTAATTTGCATGGATGTGCCAAGAGTTAGTGCCAAATCAGCACGTCTACAAAAAAATACACCAATCCATCATTGAATGTTAACAACTGTTCTTCTGTAGTGAATATGTTTGAGTGAATTACCTGCTGGCATCCTCCGCTTTGTTCAGGTCTCTGTCGGGAAGAGCGTCCTCCCAATCCAAGATGGTGCTAATCAACTTCCCCCTGTTCAGGACAATAGAATGTCAGAATTCATTTCTGTCATGGGGAATGTTGTTGGGGTTTAGAATGCATTACCTGCAGGCTCGGAGTCCTCTAGAGCGAACAAACTCACAGTAGCGCCCAGTTGGCTTCAAACCCATTACACCAATCACCTTCTCCCTCACGTACTGCCTGCAAGGAAAATTTCCAGTGATATAATTATTAACAATGCTATGATTTAGTTTTTTATTTTATTCCATTGTTGCTATTGGTAGTATTAGAAGAAGAAGAAGGTGTCTGATGAATTAGGGTGGGGGGGGGATTATATCTTATTTTGAGAGATATGATTTGTTCTTGTATAATAAATAACATGATAGCTTTATATTAAGGTTCAAGAACACAGATAAAAAACTCTAAAAGAAAAAGTAAACCTCAGGATAAACCATTAATAAGTGCTTTCCCCTTCAGTTCCATTTTTCAAAAATTAAAATCAGACGTTGAGAAGTCCAAATTTTCCAGAGAAACACTGTATAATGAAAATTTTGTGCCTAAAATTTTAAATTAAACGATATTTTGAGGGCGTTCCTTTAACACAGACCCACCTGCCACACTTTTCACACTCCTCTATGAACATGTTTCCATGAAGTTCAGACAATAGATCCCTAGGGCACACAACACAATTCATAAAGACCACAAAGCCAGTATTTAATAAGACTGCGATGGCCAATTTTTAAGCAATGTAAGCTAGATTAAAAAAAAAAATAAAAAATGACAAAGCGTACATTCAGACATACTGCAAACTGTAGTTTATCTAAGAAATTTAAATGATCTTTAAGTTTTGAAAATATGTAAAGGCACAGTGACATTACCAAATCCAAACTGAGCATAAAAATATCACAAAGTTGAAAGTTACCGTGGGAAACCAGATCTGACATGGAGGCCATCCACGTTCTGGCTGATTAAATATTTGAGGTAGCCAGCCCTCTGCAGACCCAGCAGGGCCATGTGTGTGAAAGTGGGCCGGGCAGCTTCAAATGTTGTGTCAAAATGTGGCATTTCACCCTTTTCCTCTAGAGTCCACACACCTTTGGGACCCCTAAAATGAAACAAAATATAATTATGTCATGGGTGCACGGTGGCAGAGCGACTATAGCTCCAGCCTCTCAATAAGGATATCGTGGGTTCGAATCCCGGACCAGACCAACATCACACAATCTCTCTGGGTGGAGTCTGCATGTCCTCCCTGTGTTACCATGGGTTCTCCGGTTTCGTCCCACCGTCCACAGACCTGTATGTGTAGGTTAATTAACAATGCTAAATGGCCCATAGTAAATGAATGTGAGAGTGAATGGTTGTCTGTCAATGTCCATGTCTCTGTGTCAGCCCTGTGACAAGTTGGCCACTGTCCAGGCCCACCCCGCCTAAGGCCCAAAGTTACTGGGATAGGCTCCAGTCACCCGCAACCCCTGATGGGAACAAGCGGTAGAAAAATGAATGAATAGTTATGTCAACCACAATACAATGATTATTATTATTATTTAGCATATTTATGAATTTTATAAATGTGTTATAATTGAGGCAGCATTCAAGTACTGAGTCAATATTTAATCTAGAAATGGCCACCAAAATTTTCAATAGTCCACTGATAGCAATATCTAGGAAACCCTATATTACCTATACTAATATTTTAAGATCTAATCTTAAGATCTCTCCAAATCAAAGTCAAATCTCCCCATCCAAGTGACAGTGTGTTGGATTCCCAAGAGGGAAATTCCTATATACCTGAAAGTACTGGGAAGACATACGGCATTTCAGAGGTCAAGGTCAACTTAAATTGACAGTCAGACAAGATTATGACGCATATAGACATTATTAATAGAAAAACACATGAGCACTTCTATTAGCCTATTATCCAGACTGATGCTAAAGGAAATGTGTGTAGTCTTGACTGACCCAGCAACTCTTAAGTGCCTACAACGCGCAAAAGAAAACTGATTAAATAAATGCCTTAATCATAAATAAATTGTCATCATCTCTAGATGCACTAAAAACTACAGACTAATGTCGGTCAACATGACCACAGCTCCCTCATCTGTCCTAATTCAAATACTACAACAAAAATCTGACGGGTTCAGTGTCTGTGTCAGACAAAATAGAGACCTTAAACAACCACATTACCACAAAACAACAATCATTGCTTTGCCAATATCCCTGACCAGTTTTGTTCGCTAAATACTGTGTCTGTATATTTGAGGTCCCCTTTGATCCATGTAATATTGTCATGTAAAACTGAGTTAGTTTATCTAAATGACTAAACATTGAACATTTATCGAATCTCAGGCTGTTAACATTTTTGTCCAAGTAAACTAAATTGTTTATTCTATAATTTTCTTGTATCTTTTCATTTCAATTTTTTCAAACCAAAACAATCGGATAGTAGCACTAGTTTAAAAAAATATATATTAAAAAAAAAAAAAAAAGATACTTGAGAATTGAAGTTTCCTTTGGAACTGAGCTCGGGATTGGGACGTCACACATAACAGAATTTTCCGTCAGCCCAATGTTATATCAATGCAGATTTTAAGATAAACTAAATACTAAACTTAGCGCAAATTAAAGTATTCTAACACTATATATTGATAAATGTATTTACCAGAAGTGACCCAGCTGTTTAACAGATTCTTCCATAGATTTTTTGTGTATTTTTTTTTACATTGTTTTGGCTAATGTTTTCAATGTAAGTTTAGCACACCAACAGCAAACATGGTGGATTTCCATGGTAACGGTTATTTTTTTGATGTTCTATCCTGAGCTGAGCTGCAACTAATGATTATTTTGATAATCAATATATCAAGGGACTCGTCTTTCAATTCATTGGTTATTTGTTTAGAAATGCCTGTAAATATTGCATTTTTACTCAATTTGACCCAGATGAAGCAATGGTGATGGCGCTTGAGAACCCGATTTACAGACAAATTTTACAGCTTTTGATCAAAAACACTTCTCCATGTCTTTTAGGAAACATTTAAGTCCTGTCATAAAATCTCTTCTCTCAGGACATGGCATGATTGGAAGCCTATGATAGTCCAGATAAAGGCTATTTGGTAACTAAAATAGTTAAGAATTATCGCAATAATTGATTAGTGGTGATTAAATTGCTTGATTGTTTCAGCCCTACTGTGGACCACTAATGTATCTTTATTATTATACCTTTATTTAACCAGGAGGTCCCATTGATATTGAGAATCTCTTTTGCAAGAGACCTAGCCAAGGCAGCAGTCAATACAATCAACACAGTTAAGAAAATCACAAAATATTACATGGTGGGTACTCAAACGCAAACTATGGATGGATAGTTTTGTTTTGTTTTGTACCTGAAGTCAGGGATTCCAGCTGAAGTACTGATTCCTGCTCCAGAGTGAACAACCCAAAATTTGGATTCTTTGATCATCTTGGCCAGGGTCTCTACTTTGGACTTCAGCTCCTCTGGATTATCAAATGACTGCCAACAACACAACAGAATTAAACAGTTAAATTTTGTACAATTTACTAACGACTAATCACCTTATTGGGTTTATAATGTTATTGGGACTATAACTATATATGTGGACGGCAGCAGAAAAGTGAGGGCAGGAAGCTGGAGTTTTCCTAATGAACTGTGAATACAACGTTACCCGTCTATCCGTTTAAGGTTAAGCACTGTTTACTGGTATTCCTCTGTATGGATAATTGTCAACTTTTAAGAGCTTGTCCGCCCTCTTCAGTCGACTAATCAATATTAGTAATATTGCTGCTAAATTGGCATCTGTCTGGTCCATGGTCTGGTTGACTGACTTACAGCTTGCCGTTATATGTAGCAAAGCTAGCATGTTAGCATTGAGAGCATTGTCTTACCTCAGGGAGTCCACAGACACCTTTATCCGCGTAGGGCGACAGTCCGGCTGCATAGTTCACAGACATTCTGGTAGTAAAAAGCCTATTTTATATGTGCGATTTGGGTGTTGTTCTTTTTGTAATACGCGTTAATTTAATAGATCCACGCGTACAAGGAAGGCAGACTTTTCACGAGGCTTCCAAGTGCTGTGTTTTGGATGATGTCATTTTTAAGCGACAGAGGTTACCAGAAGTCATGTTGTACCGATTTGAGTTCTTTTGGATGCACCCATGAGATCAAAAGACAGGGTGAAAGATTATGACACACACACACATAGAACAAAGATGAACCGCTATATCCGTTTTAATACCCCTTTATTTACCTGTTAAATAGCACAGAATAAAAAAGTAACAATAGTAACACAAGCTAAAGTAAAGTATATAACACAAATTAATATGACACAGCTACATGTATCTGTTGAGTATTGAAATTATAAATCCATTCAGAAGGGAAATAAGAAAAAAAAAAAGTCTTTATGGATTTCATCCTGAGAATTTCAGTATTTGAGTCAAAATTGTAACAATCCACAATGCGAGAGCAATATATTCATACACAAAATCAAAACTGTCCACTCAGTGCACTTGGTAGGTTACAGTTTTCCTAATATATTATTTTGAGCCTTGTGTATTTAAATTGTATTTACAGGTTGCAGGATTGATGTTTAAACAAACACGAGAACGAAGAATTTCGCGCAATTAGTAAATAAAGAAATAATACATTGTGTTTTATTCAAGGAGGAAGTCTTTGGCCCACTCAGGTCTTTGTTTAGTCAACCTGATGGGAAATAAAAATATGTAGCCTCTGGCTCCAACAAAAACTATGATCCTCATACCTCCAAGTTAGGATAATTTGATTCTATCTCAGCATTCAAAAGGACATTCTCATTGACCAGAAAAAAAAAAAAAAAAAAACGCACACTCACACACATACATTAATTTGATGTTAAAAGTTTTGATTTGTCAAAGTTCATTATCTGCTCACCACTGACTAAGTTGTTCTGAATCTTCATTCCCCCCCCATATCTGTTTCTAAAAAAAAAAAAAAAAAAATCAGTAAGTGAACAGTTCAGCTGTAAAACAATTAAGACAGCTCCCATGATGATACAACATGCACATAAAGGTTTGTCAACACTGTCCAGTTAAACTTAGCTCATGTTATATCAGTCAGAAAGCCACATAATTTGCATTGTGGTCTTTCCACAAATAGGATGTTCTCAGTTGTAGTTCAGTTGTTAAGAGATGACCTCTGTCAGATTCACTGAAGGAAAGGAAAGTTTGCAAATTAGAGCGGGTACAAGTGCACAAGTGCAAAATGTTTTTTTTTTTAGCAGTGATTTAACCCAGATATACTGTAAATAAACGTGCTTGTAAATGTGTTTATATGTGATAGTGGGAACATGTGAAGAAGGTAAAGACTTGTGCTGGTGCAAATCTTGCCACGCTGACCACGCTGACCATTTTATAAAAAGTGCACTGATTTCTTCCTCTGCCTCGAGGCTCAGAAAAACAGCTCTTGGTTTAAAAATAAAAGGCTTCAAACCATTCGTGGTTGAGGACCTACAATATCTGGCTTCTTGGGCAAATGCTAGAAAGGATCCAAAACATGTCAGGACTCCTCATTGCCCGAGTCGTCATCATCATAGCAGCAGTCACCCTCAGCGTCCACATCGTCGTCATCATAGTAATAGTCATAAAAGAGGTCAGAGCCTTCGTCTGGAGCTGGAGCACGTGTACGAACACAGTATTCCGCCAAAGTGGTGGGTACCTTGACACCATCACGCTCTGCTTCGGCCTTGGTAGCCAAAACCTGTTTCCTGAGAGAAATAAAGATATATTGCAGTATATATCTGTAAATTGTACAATTACAATAGAATGCGTAGCAATTTACCTGATGATCTCTACATATTCACGATCTTTGCCTTTACTATCCCTCCATTTGCGGTACATCACGGAGGCATCCACATTGGCCGGTGAGAAAGTATTGGGCTCATTTAGAAGAGAGATCACACTCAGCAAAATTGTTCTACAAAGGAGAACATTGATCAAATTAAGCACTTAGTCTATATCAATTGGTAGTTAGCTCTATATTTTTATAAATTTGATGTGTAATGACACTCTTCACTTCACTAAATTCTAATATTTTTTGGTGATTAAAATAAATAAATAAATAAAAAGTGCACGAACCTGACATTCTGAGTCGGATTCCACCTTTCAGAGGGTAGCTCTCCACTCTGTGGGTCATCTACTGGAGGATGCAATATAGAGATACACACATCTCCATTCTAGAATAAGGGATTACATTTTAAAGAGATAAACATTATTACAGAAAGATAACCCAGGTTTTCAAATCCTAAAACAACCAATGCGTGAATGTGACACTTCACCTCATAAATATTTGGGTGCCACATCTTTGTGAGGAAACGGAAAGCAGGTGGAGAGTATGGGTAATCTATTGGGAACTTGATCCGAGCCTGGGAGACAGAGCAGGTTTCACATATACTTCACTGTTCTTAATTAGATCATTGAACATTAATAAGGCTGGTGCAAATAACTGCTAATCTAAAATTATACGGTCTATTTAAAAAAAAAAAAATCTATTGGTGTTTGTTTAACAGTGGATATTATCACGCAATACATTTTAAATCCCTTACCTTGAAATAGCCCCCTTCATAATGAGTGTTAGGGGGTCCAAAAATGGCTACTTCCCAGTTGTACAAATCTGCTTCATCCACCAAAGTTATTTTGAATCCTTCCACGGGCTCCTCTTGGAGGCTCTTCATTTCCAGCATAAGAGCTTTTTGTGAGCTGGCTACATGAGAGGGGTCGTGTTGCGCCATAATGAACTGAACCAGGTATTTTTCAAGATTACCCGAAGTCAACAGCTGAGAAGTTTGTTTACACGAATACAGTGCAAGTAAAACTCTACACTGCCTGCCAACAAAGACAATGCTTATTTTCAAATACACACAGGCCAACTTACACAATCAACCAACACTCAAAAAACACCGTATAGTGTTGTTGTCAATATCTGCTTACCACCTATCAACACAGGATATTATTCACTAAAGACTGTATCAGAGCATTGTGACGTTTTCAGCTTATGTTGGCTCACCTGGCAGAGCGAATAAGCCGTAGGTAGGATAAATCTACAAGTAGCTGCTGGCTAAAGCTAGCAGACCAGCTGTGCCTAGTCGAAATAAGCAACTGAAGCAGTCCAGCAGCAGGTGCGTTAAGTATCCTGTTTATGCTATCAAATTTGCGACTAAAAGCTAACAATACTAACGACTAACGACACAGGCAAAACGTTATCGTTCAAGGAAAGAGACTGGAAGAAAAATGTTGCTGAAAGGAGTCTCTTCTATCAAGTACCACCTCCACGCCTATGGGATTTGTAGTCCAGAAAGGAACGGGGCGCGACAACTGATATGTATGTGTATGTATGTGTGTGTGTATGTGTGTATGTATGTATATATATATATATATATATATATATATATATATATATATATATATATACACACACACACACATATATATACATACACACATCTGTCTATCTATCTATCTATCTATCTATCTATCTATATATATATATATATATATATATATATTATAAGTAGAGGTGTGTAAAAGCATTATATGTATTATTAGTAATAAATTGAGGTGGTTTTAATTAATTTTATTTTTAATTACCTATGTTCAAAACATGGAGATACAAATCTTTGTATATTGCATTTAATAAAAACAAAAATCGAAACACAGTCTTAATCACAAATGCGACAAAATCACAATATACTCATAAATCAGGATTTTAGTAGCCTTAAAAAACATTATTGAAAAAGCTTGCTATGACGTCACTCTGTGCGACAATCCCACTACATGCATAGGTGTCCATTTCCCGCCTAAAACAAAAAAATATCTACATATTTTATCTACGAATCTAATGAATCACTTGGGACTTGCTGTAACATACTTATGTTTCATGTATATCATACACTGTTCAAGATATTTTTGTATGTTTTATGTATTATTTTAATCTAGGATTTTGGTTGAGTTTTGAGTACCTCTTATTTGCGCGACAGACCCCTGAAAGCTAATAGGACCCCACGTAAAAAAAAAAAATCTTCGTGATGAGTTCGAAGTCTCGACGTCGGTCCCGCTCCAATTCAAGAAATCGGTGCCACGACGGGCGCAACCGGACCAGGTTGAGCAGATCATCTTCTGCCGAGTCCAAAGGAAACTCCCGGGCTCACGGGAGGTCCAGCAGCGGCGGCGGTAGCTCTGACGACGCGTCCTCCGAGCGATGGCGGCCTCACCTCAAACACCGCGGCAAGTCCAGAAGTGGCTCCGAAGACGATGACAAACGACGAAGTACTGGCCGCAGGAGTAAGCCAAGGGATCGAACGACAAGGTAATTTCTCTTGGGTCCTAAGTGATATAATGTCATGACATGATACTGCGAGGGTACACAAACCGTGTGGCTCGGAGGCCAAACGGTACCTTTTAGAGGAACCATTCAGTTTACCAATGCAACACGTGTTTTCCTTTTCAGTATGGACTCGGATGACTCGAGAAGAGGACGAAAGAAAGAAACCGATAAAAAGAAGAGGACAACATCACCCAGAAGGAGGGAGTCTCGTTCAGGCTCATCTGATGCTAGCAGTGGTCGTGAGAGACGAAGAAATGAGAGTTCAGACAGACGCAGGCAAAGGAGAGACCGGGAAAGAAGAAATAGCAGAGAGCGGAGGAGGATGAGTGAAGAAAGGGAAAGAAGGGGGCGAGAGAAGGACAGGAGGAGAGAACGCTCCAGCTCAGAGTCTTCTGACAGCTCAGGCACCAGACACAGCTGTTCAGTCAAGGAGAGGGATGATAAGAAGAAACAGAAAGACGTGATGAAGGCCCTGGAAACACCTGAAGAAAAGCGAGCCAGGAGGTTAGCAAAGAAAGAAGCCAAGGAGAAAAAACGAAGAGAAAAAATGGGCTGGAGTGAGGAGTACATGGGGTACACCAATGCTGACAACCCCTTTGGTGATAACAACTTATTAGGCACATTTAAATGGCAAAAGGTAAGGTTTAAGATTATCAGTAAACCTATTCTAATATGTAAGGATATTTAATTAAGTATGTTTAAATACAAATGTTTTTTCTAGGCATTGGACAAGAAAGGCATTGGCCACCTGGGAGAAAAAGAACTTAAAGAGAGAAACAAATTGATTCAAGAAGAAAACCGCAGAGAACTTCAGAAGGTCTGATCCTATACAAATTACAACTCTAAAACTTGAAGCAATACACATTTATGTAGATGTGTTGTTACCCAGTGACTATCAGCTCGTAATAGGAATCACAGCTCTCTGTCCAATATGATGTGCACCTCGATGCACTTGCTGCGATTCGATTTATTTAAGATACAGTTCTCACAACCAACGATGCGATTCAGTTTGAACTAACCTCGGATTATGATGCATCACGATTCACTCAGCATCGTTTTTTTGGCTTCCGATATGATATTTTATAGTTTGAAATTTCCGATACTCCTACCCAAATCAAATTTTTACTTAATTTTCTTATCATGGTTTAGTCTGATTCTGTACCTGTATAAATACACCATATGTATACAATTCTGAATTGGATTAGATTATTACCTCTATATAATAGGCTTACTTAAAATAGCTTAATGATTTGTTATAATATTGTAAGATAATACTTAAACTCTTTCATTGCACAAAGCGTCACTCTCCATATGTGTGATGTTTTAGCCTATTTTTAATGGCCTTTGCACATATTTGCTCATATTACTGATGTTTTAGGCCCGTAAAAAAGACCAGGAGCCTGAGACCAACTCATGGCTACTTAATATGCAGTAAACAAAAGTTGCTAGGAGCAAGTTTTTGACTTAACTACGATTTAAGCCTACCCCTAACCATTTCAGTCCGTGATTCAGCTGCTCTGGGAGTTAACGTCAGCATTAGCAGCTTCAGCTTCGGATGAATCTAGATTAACTGAGACAACAACAGAAAGTCCGCCGCACCGTCACTTTGTTACTTGAATTGTATCTCTACCGAAACGCTCACATGCAAGCCGGTCTCATCACTACTGTCTGCAGTACATATTTCCCTGAGAGTTACCTTTTTCTAACAGGTGAAACAGCTGCGACTAGAGAGAGAACGAGAAAAAGCTATGAGGGAAACTGAGCTGGAGATGCTGCAAAGAGAGAAGGAGGCAGAGCATTTTAAAACATGGGCAGAGCAAGAAGACAATTTTCATTTACAGCAGGCCAAACTAAGGTACAAGACTCTTATATATATATTATATTGTTTATGGAACAAATGTGTTGTATTTTGTCGGTTTTCATGGCTGTTACAAATCTGTACTATGAACTGTAAAATTTGTGTTAAGGTCAAAGATTCGAATTCGTGATGGTCGTGCTAAACCCATTGACCTCTTGGCAAAGTACATTAGTGCAGAAGATGATGATCTTGCAGTGGAAATGCATGAGCCTTATACTTTTCTCAATGGGTTGACTGTAACTGACATGGATGACCTGTTGGAAGACATCAAGGTGCGTGCCCTTCAAAACATTTAGACAAACTCATAAACTTTGTTAGTTGTATTTAAAAAAAAAAAAAAAAAGAGAGATAAAAAGCAACTAGCTGGTGCCAAGGAAGTTGCATAAGGATAATTTTGTCACTAGGGGGCATCAAAGACGTTAATGTTGATGAACAGGAGATGCTTTATTGGGTTGTAAAAAATTAACAACAGTTTAGTTATCAGGTAAATGAATAATTGTATTGCTTTCTTTTGCAGGTTTACATGGAGTTGGAACAAGGCAAAAATGTGGATTTCTGGCGAGACATGACTACCATTACAGAGGATGAGATAAGCAAGTTGAGAAAACTTGAGGCCTCTGGAAAGGGACCAGGTACTTTAAAATTAAAATAATTTATTTTTAAATTGAAAAACATTTTTTAACCATACTAAATCAGAATATATTTTTTATCATAATGTAGAGAAATGTGAAAATGTTTTTTATGATCCAGGTGATCGTCGTGAGGGCATAAACACAGCAGTGAGCATCGATGTCCAAACTGTATTCAAGGGAAAAACATACAGCCAATTGCAAGCGCTGCATCTGAACATAGAATCAAAAATTCAGTCTGGGGGTTCCAATCTAGATATTGGTTACTGGGAAAGCTTACTGCAGCAAGTCAGAGTCTACATGGCAAAAGCCAGGTATAAATCCTAACACTTTACTGTGCGTCAACACTTATCTTAAATCTGAATGTGAATAAATTTGTAAAATTCTTTGTCAAAGGCTTAGAGAACGCCACCAAGATGTGCTGCGACAGAAGCTGTTCAAGCTAAAGCAGGAGCAGGGTGTGGAAAGTGAACCCTTGTTTCCCATTATTAAAGAGGAGTCTGTGGATGTAGACCATGAGTACGTATTCAAGACTTAAATACTCCAAGTGTGCAGTTACAGTTGTACTAACAAAATGTTTTACATTAGGCCAGAGAGCGTGACCGAGGAAAACCAAACCACTGCCGATGAACCACATCCAGTGGAAGAAGAAGGTCCATCTACATCTACTGCAGAAAATCAGGAGGGAGGAGACGACAACAATCGGGAAGAGGAGAGTAAAGAGGAAGCTGAAGCAGTTTTGACCGAGGAAGACCTGATTCAACAGAGTCAAGCAGAATATGACTCCGGACGGTACAGTCCTCCACTACTCACCTCCTCTGAGCTGCCCCTAGACTCTCACACCATCACCCCAGAGGAGGACCTCCACAGGCTGCAGCTGGCACGCCGACAGTTACAGGTGACAGGTAAGAGGTACAATTTTGCTCAGCCAATATATAATTGAAAAAATTAATGATCATTAATGTAATGTCCATTTCCAGGTGATGCCAGTGAGAGTGCAGAAGACGCTTTTGTACGGCGCGCAAGAGAGGGAATGGGAAATGACGAGGCCCAGTTCAGTGTGGAGTTTCCGGTCACAGGAAAAATGTACCTGTGGGCAGATAAATACCGCCCCAGAAAACCACGCTTCTTTAACAGAGTACACACAGGCTTTGAGTGGAACAAATACAACCAGACGCATTATGACTTTGACAATCCTCCACCTAAAATTGTCCAAGGTTACAAATTCAACATTTTTTACCCAGATCTTATTGACAAACGCTCTACTCCCCAGTACTTCCTCGAGCCATGCCCAGATAATAAAGACTTTGGGATTCTGAGGTTTCATGCAGGACCTCCATACGAAGACATTGCTTTCAAGATTGTGAACAGAGAATGGGAATATTCTCATAGACATGGCTTCCGCTGTCAGTTCGCCAATGGGATCTTTCAACTGTGGTTCCACTTCAAAAGATACCGCTATAGAAGATGAGACATCCAAGTTTGTCCACGAACTGTTGACTTTATTTGTGAAAACCTGAACATTTGTATGGTATAAAGTTACATTAAAGATGTTCTTGTACTCACCAGTATTTTTTAATTTAGAATTAACAATATATACTGAAACTACAAATGTTAACAGTAACAGGTAATGTTCAACATCCTTTACAGTCTAAACAACATTAATGTAAAAAAAAAAAAAAAAGTTCTTTGAAAAAAATAAAAGGCTCATTTTGATCAATGTAAAATCACTTCTCAAAAACGCATATAAACTATATTTTTAAAAAAACTTAGCTATCATTTGTAACATTATGTGGCTTCTCCATTGTTCTGGTTATTATTACTGCTGCTATTGTTTGTGTCAGGCACTAGGGGCTTATTTTCAGCCCCTCTCTGTTGCTTGTTGCTGGAGTCCAAGGACATTTCCTCATGGTTCTCGGGAGACAGTTGTCCATTTCTGTCTCTGCGTATGCATGACCGGGTAAAGTGTCCGTTGTATACATTCCATAAAAATAGACCCAAAAAAGCTATTACAAACACGGCAATGGCAGCATGTAGGCCTGCAACTGCAGGGGCATCCCGCTGTGCATGAGGAAACACAATTTCATTCCCCGTTCCAGTTGCAGATGAGGCTATGTTAACCTGGTACTCTGCTACAGTGCTTGTGTACTCATTTGTTTTGGAGCGCTCGACTGAGAGACAACAGTACAGACCAGCATCTGAATCGGAGGCATTTAAAATCAGCAGACCATCTTTTAAAAAGTGGTGACGACCTGTAGGGCTCAGTGTTCGCCGATCTTGCTCCCAGATGGTTGCAGCATGATTGGATGGATTAGTGCAGTGAAGCTTCAGGTTTCCACCGACCCAAATGGATTGATTAACAGGTGTAAATGGGGCTGAAAGTAACCAATAATACAAGGAAAAATTAGTTTTCAATTCTGCTTTGCTTGATCAAAACATTCATTCAAGATATACAACTACAGCCTTGACAAGTAAGAACTTGTAATAAAATATCTTTCATTACATTTCCTATGTAACATTCACACTATCTGATGGGAAATATTTAGACTTCAGACAGTGTCAGTTATGTCAGAACTACTGAGCGGCACAAGAACCTCTCACAACTACTGGTCTATCCTGCTTGTTTGGAAGTTGTTGACACTTTAAACGCCATAGCACTCAACACCTGCCTGGCAAGGGATGACTTCTGGAGAATGCTACTGATCTAAAACCCATGAAGGATGGATGGTGAGGGAATTTTACAAAAATAGGCATGAGTTCCTAATGCGAGATGCCATTTGTAAAGCTATTTTTGTGGATAATTGTTTTCCCAACCCCCTGGAAACCCTTGCATCAAGCACAAGCTAATTTTCTATTGATAATAAGTTCTATTTTGACACTTTTACCCACAACTCCATGTGAGGAACAACAGGCAGATTGCTTTAGTTTCCACTTAAAGCCAATGTAAAGTTTTTTGCCATTATGTGCACTCCTAGTCGTTAGTTATTGTACTCACCAGATTGTGGGCAAAGAGATGCATCACCATCTTGCACACTTTGAATGAGTTTACTTGAAGAAAAAAAGAAAATATACAGTCCCCATCAAAAGTTAAAGACCAGTTAAATGAATGGCAAAAATCACATTTTGCATGGTTGGAATCGTAACAAGGTTTCAAGTAGAGCTTCAATAAAAAAAAGTTTGAGTACATATTTTATTGAAAACAAAAATTAAACCGAAAAAGGCTATTCTGCAGCTGATCAAAAGTTTATGACCACACCTGAAAAAACAACCCAGAAACCCGCTCAAAACCGAAATCGAATTCCCAAACATGAATTCAGTAATTGGGCTGCAGTCGGCATCAGTAATGGCCCTAATTTGGGTCAAGGGTTGTCCAGTGTCTTTGGTTCGGTGCTGGTGTAATTTCTTTAGGTCTTTCATTTGACTTTTTTGTTCCAAACCCCTCAGGATTTTTTAAGACATCCAAAACAACAATCTTACTGCATCTCACCTCAGCAGCGATGGTGCAGTGAGCCCTGCTTATGCAGCTCAACAACCCGACCACGTTCAAAAATAGACTTTTTTTGCCTTATTATGTTATGACTGTGTGAATACCTTACAGAAAATTACACTGAATTCGCATTTTTGCTTTTGGACTTTTAAAGGCACGTGGTCCTAAACTTTTGATCAGCTGCAGAACAGTCTATTTCACTTTCATTGTTATACATTGTTTACTCAAACTTGTTTTTTTCCCATGTTTTTGTTGCACATTGAATCTCTACTTGGAACCTTGTTAAGATCCAACCGTGCAGAATCTGACTTTTGCCATTTATTCAACTGCTCTTTTGATCAGGACTGTCTGTAAATACCGTATATGTAGTACATATTTTACCCCCACATTCAGATTATATGAATACACAGCCACTTACTTTTGTGATTTGGAAAGAGCAACACATTCCCCAGTCACTTTGTCCCAGCCACAGTATGGGTCTCTGTTAAGAACACAGTCCATACAGGTGGAAGACCTCTCACAGGTGGCCAGAGGAATCTGCACCACCCCTGAGTCCGAGCCAGCGTACAGCTGGTCCTATATACATAAACAATTTACTACTATATTCATCAATTTTAAAAACAGGCCAAAACGCTGACAAGCCTCTCAGAAGACTTACTGTAACAGTGGAAAGACGAAGGATCTTAATGGGTTCTGATGACTTAAAGATATGTACTTCTTCAATAATGAACATTTCTCCATCATAGTTCACAGCTTTCACAACTGTGCCATTTTCTGCAATAATTGCATAAATATAAATATATACGTTGCTATGTATTGACAAAAATATTTTGTAAAAATGCTCAAAAGAAATGCATTTCTTTTCAATCTTTCACAAACCTGTGCCTATAAACATGACGTGGTACATTTTGTCATCCACAGCCTGCACTTGACTAACAAGGATTCGTGTGAACAAGGCCCCCTTTCGCACCAAACTGGGTTTTCCTCCAATGGGCTGAATGACCTGGTCCATGAGAGGCCTATTTTTGACAAACTGGAGTGTCTGATCTGGGAGTTCTAAAGTCTGACTTATCTTTGCTTTACGAGCTGCGTTGTCAATACACTGAGAACAGAAGAGACAACAGGATCAGAGAACAAAAAGACAACTGAATGCTTTTTTTTCCCCAAGTGCTGGGCAAAACTCACAGCTCCAGGCCGAGGAGAAGGGACCTCTCCACTATACATCACCCATTTAACAAAAGACGTCTCTACGGTGACAGGGGTCTTGTACTTGCCCTCTGAAAACACTCTGCTGATGTCCAACACTTTGTACACGCACACAGCCGACAGGTCAGATGTGTCTCTGAAGCACAGAGGGACAAGTGAGGCACAAGTAGCGCCAAAAACTATCAACAAAATGATTGCTACATACGACTGTGGGGTGAAGATGGTGTAGAACAAACAGTCAGTCCAAGGCTGCTGTGGATCACACCAGCGGTAAGAGTCCTGGATAATGTAAGGGAGCTGAGACTTCAGGACGGGACACTCCAGTCTAGCCTTTAAGAAAGAAGTCCACTTTTTCTGCAGGGTCCTCTCCCCTCCCAGATCACCCTGTGTGAGAGTGAAACACAAACACAGCCAAGCGCCAGCAACAAGGTAAATGACAGGTCATATTGAGGATAAAAGCCATTCTTCAACATTTGGCACTGACCACAAGTTATTTTAATTCATGAAATAATTGTAAAAAGAGTAAATGTGTTTACCTTGCACACACGAGCCACACGGGACACCACCAGTTTATTAAAGCAGTCACACTCTACTGCAGTCTCACTGAAGAACAGGTAGACCTTGTCATCATCTCCAGTAGCACTGTTAACACTCTCAGGCATATGGGTCAGTGACACGAACTGGGGCTCTGTCAAAGTAGATATTAAAATGTGTAAAACAAAGACTGTTATAGTTGCTGTTTAAAAAAAAAAAAAAAACTATTTGTACCGTTAAGCCATGAAGTTTTAAATTCTGTTCTTATTGAAATATCTGGACCCCGGATAAGGACAGGCTCTGAGCCCAGGAAGTTCATAGAAGTGGCAGAGTACAAGTCATCATCTAAAAAACCATGGGAGCAGTGTTATGAAAATTCACAAATGACAAGATTCATCTAAATGTTTAAGCTTACTGTAACAGGTCATGAATACCACATACCAACCATAAGAGAAGCATATTTTTGATACGGATCAAATGGACATTTGCCTTTTCCATCTTCAGCCTTGTTTTCAAGAGTCAATTTCCCGTCTGCATAGGACTGGTAAACACAAGTCACACTTTGTTTTATGTATAATATTACATTTTATTTATAAAAAATATAAAAACAGTGACTAATGTCGTTTTAATGTATCTCACCATGTAGTCACACTCTGGATCGAATGCATTAGTCCCACACACATACATTCTGTTGTCTTCCATTTCATGAAGGACTCTAATATAGTTCTTGCACTCAGTCTGTAACACAGACACCTCAGTGCAAACTCAGTGCACCAAAATAAAGACAAAATAGAACTCCGTCATACCTCTGGGTTTTTCCCTTTGTTTCTACAATCATCTCTTTGTGTTTGCGTCACTTCCCATTTCACCTTCAGAAACACATGCACATTGAAATTGTGGTTAGGACAACTGTTGCAAAGTCTTTGTGTGGACAAGTAAGTATTGACAACTTTTGCTCCAAGAACAAACTGTTATTGTATAATTTTGTCAATGACAATGCTTATTATAAACAAAATGTTTTCTTACAGAAGCAAACTTTATAGAGACATCATGTAGATCTACAGCATAAACTGCCTCTCGAGCTCCAATGACCAACAGGCCTAAGTCTTCTCTTAACAGCATTGTGGAATAGTTGAAGACGCCTTCCTCATGAAACAAGTGAATACTATCCCCTAGAATGAAAACATGATCGATTTATTAACATCCTTCATCAGTGTGTTTATCATAGCCGATAAACACAGCTGCTACAAGTGCCATCTCTGAGGAAATAGGTCTTCAGAGTGGTAAGTACTGGCCTGGAGACATGACCCCAACTAATTTTGAAAATGTGAAAGGAGAGGATATGGACAATGCTGTGTGTGAGAAGATGTTGGGAATTGTAAAAGAGGAAGCAGTGATTTTACATGTCTGATACAACTGCCTAAATGTGTTTCTATGTTAATATGTTTAATATATAAAAAGGTAAGAAGAAGGAAAAAAAACAAAATCACTTACGTTGATAGGGGACAGTTCTACGGGGAAGGGAGTTCTCATCTAGTGTCAAGGCCATGGGCAGCAGCCAGACGATACACAGGGAACACAGCAGATGCATGGCTCCTTTGTTTAGGCAGCGGGAATTTTGGCTTTATTGTTTCTCATCAAGCAGCGAGTGGCATATGTGACGTGATGAGGTCTGTGCCGACTGAATGCCACTGGCCCCTTTACTGGCCCCGCTCAGCAGGCTGCCCATAGTGAGATGGATGACTTGGACCCAAGAAACAAGGATGAGACAACCTGAAATGGACAAAGCTGTGTAACATCACATAAAAAAAGGAGAAATGAAATATAATACATATTACAACTTGCAGAAAAAGAAAATGCAGCCAAAATTACAAAGAGCTTTGAAAAGAAAAGTTAGGAACAAAGTAAAAGACAAAGTGAGCTAAAGTCAGCTCAGCAGTATTTCTGTCAGTGGCATAGTGATGTTAATGCAGGCCATGAAAGGCATTCAGCAGGGCGCAGGGATGTCAACTTTAACTCTTCTACAGTGCCAAACACAAGCGCACAATGAAGGCTTTATGGAGAAAGACTAGCCCTGGTATGAAACACCCTTTACCTCCAGTCTGACACAACATACTATCAGCACACAAAGCGTTAGGTCACCTACAGGCTCTGCTCTGCTCTGCTCTGCTCTGCTCTAGAGAGATTCCTGGACCCGGTAGTGATCATTCTGAAACGAGTTGCCAGGTGTGTGTGAGTTGTGCTTTCTGCTGTGAGGTGCTGCTGTGGCTTGTCAAAGAATGCAGGTCTAATACGAAATTGCACAGTTTAGCCTCAGGCCAAATGACTCCCGTATTTGACACATGCACCATCATAAAGGGCTCCTGGCAGGAGGAAAAAGCCCACTGGTACCCAAAGAGAAACATTTAAATATTATTCAAAACAGCGTCAACTAAGTCACGTAGAGCTTTTGATAGCCAAAGTTTTGAACTCATCATCAACAAACAAAAAAAGTCGCGCTCATGCTAACGCAGTTCATTATTAGCCACAAAGAGTTAACGCAACACATTAAGAGCTAGTTAAACATTTACCTGTGTATCGGCACACCCAGAACAGTTCCTGCTTTAAAATGTCACAAGCACCTGCCAAATACTTTAAACTATGTCAAAACGATCCAAAACAATAGCGTGAATACGAACAAGCATTTGTTATAAACGTAGCAGGTTAATATGAACTACACTCACGCACAAGCACAAAGGGCGTAACGTTACTTACGTTTCCCACCGTTATATCAAAGTTGGAATAAGACAGGTTTACAGCTTCTTTACTCCAGTGATCGTGTGATCTTCAGACAGCGGAGCGCTCACAGTCCGCGGTCTGCAGCCCTGGTCTGCAGGCGGGGCAGGCGGAGCAGGGTGCACCTCTGCCGCTGCAGCTGAAGGGTGCTGCTCCGTCACCTCCGCTTTAATGTGCTGTCTGCAAGATCACCGTCAAACTCTGCCTTAGTTTGTCATAACTCATAAAGCCTCATTTTCGATTAAATGACTGTACGGATGTGTATCTCTGACTTAAAGTACAGTGTGGAAATTCTTGACACAAGTTGAAACAAGACAAGCGAGTGGTGTATTGTGGGAATTTGCGGCCTCGTTTATTTATGAAAGGGATGGCCATACAAAAAAAAAAAAAAAAAAAAAAAAAATAATAATAAATAATAAATATAACACATAAAGATGCTCATTTTAGCCTACATATAGGCTAAATACTCAAAAGGCCAGATCAGATACATGCAAGCAATTCAATGCTCATTTTTCAATAATCACCCTATGAAAGTGATTAAACAACAACAAGTTTATCATAAAAAATACATACATGATCGCAGTTGCTATTACCCTAATTAATTACTCCCAAGTTGACCAAGATAGAGAAAACCATGAACATATTTTGTTAGCCTGTAAGAGCTAAATAAAAGCTGCCCTTTGGTATAAAAAGATTGCCATAATAACACTGCAATTATATAATGGAAATTCACGTAAACACAGTACTTTGTTCTATTGTGTCCAGGAGCCCATCAAGCCTGTGCCGATGATACGAATTTGATCATGTATCCATCTGAATCATGTTTTACAGACAGCCACTAGAGGGCTCACCACAATGGCTCAAAGACGCTGGTTGTGAGAGATGGTGATCATAGCACCATGTGGTGGTAATACAAAGATAATCTAAACAAAAAAGCACCTACAGTAGCATTAAGCCTGTAAACAAGTCATTAACATTTTAGTACAGCAACATTATCAGTCACTGATAATAATGCAATAGCAGCAGGCAAACTGTGCAAATTAGGTCGGACTTTAAAATGTTTGTCAAACAAAACAAAAAAACATTGCTTTTATGTGACATTAGTCATTTCCATTGTTCATGGCAGTCTTAAATTGATTGCATCTGGACAAAAAGGCTCAGTCGGTGGTCCACGGGTCTATTTGTCAGTGTCTTGGACTCCCATCTGTTTTCAAAGGCTTTGTTTCAAAGATTTTAAAAAAGAAAAGTGGGAGCACTTCTTGCTTGCAGGCAAACCAAATTATTGACCGTTTTACTTCTATAAATCATTGAGTTCATCCATCCTCATGACACAGGTGCAAAATGAATGAAAGATTCACACATTCAGAGCGATCTGCATGAAAACAGATTTTCAGCATTGATCTGAACAATATTTGATGTCCTAGAGTCATTTATGTTGAATGGTACATACACTGAAGTGCATCAGTCTTGACTGGCTCGTCTTTTCTCTAGCTTCATTTTCAGCTCCTCATTGAGTGCTGTTAAGGAGACAGACCAAACATGTTATCTGCATCTGATAACAAATAAAGCACAAGCATTAAGAGCCTTTACTTACACTGAGTGAGAGGAGAGGGAGAGAGGACAAGTCGTCTCATTGGGTTGGTGGGAGAAGATGGCACTGGTGATGTCAGAATGCGTCGGTCTGGAGCAGGGGATCGGGACAGGGGGCTTGTACACCAGCGATCT
The DNA here is from genome assembly GCA_019453435.1 of Rhinogobius similis. NCBI lineage: Eukaryota > Metazoa > Chordata > Actinopteri > Gobiiformes > Gobiidae > Rhinogobius > Rhinogobius similis. The sequence goes on along the minus strand of CM033632.1, from coordinate 22,033,547 downwards.
ACACAAGAACAGAGGTGGTTCTCAACAGTGCTGTTTGCGGTTTTATATTAGCCCTACCTTGAGTACCTTGTTTTGGAGGCAGAGCAGGTGCCCTTGGCAGAGGACTTGTAGGAGCTGTGTGTAGCATGTGCTCTCCATTCTCGTCATTGGCCGTAACATATGCTGATGATACAAATAGTTTTTGTAAACATTTCTGCAAATAGGGTGCAAAAAACACATGCAGGCTACTCACTGATATTCTCTTCATAAGGTTCTTCAAGTAAGAAAGGCTGCAGTGTTCCAGCTGTTTTCTCCACCAGTGCATCAATGACTTCATGTAGAGTAGCACAGGGAATCTAATTTTAAACAATAATTCTTCTGCAATTACTGCCCATTATTCTGACTTTCAAAATAAGATGGAAGACAGATTAGAATTTGATGGTGGAATTTACTGTTTAACCATAAGACTGCAGATTTGTTGAGCTGGTTTAGGTCTAATTAACTGGTACACAGTCCATTGTCTTTTCAATCATCTTAAATTAACAAAAGATTCTTTATATTTTTCACAATAAAAGGTTATGCACATGACATCAAAATATTATGAATTTTGCAGTGAGTGACAAAACTGTATGAGTATCCATGGTGAGTATTAAGGTTTTCTCCTGTAAGAGCCCAAAACATGTCTAATAACAATATATATATATAAGTCCATAACACTGCTTAGTTCGTACCTGACATCTAAATAATGAAAATCAAGTTAACAGTGGTAGAAAACCAGAAAAATAACAGGAACACTGTGGTTGCACTCACATTTAACCACTAATAGACTTTGGAATCATACAGTTGAACTGATTGCCGTTCTTTCTTTTAATTAAATGTTTCTGAGTTAAAATGTCCTTTATCTCCCCCTTCCTTTAGTAAACACACTAGCTAAGCTCTGCATATTCAGCGCAAAAACAAAGAAACCTTTTTTTTTTCCATTTCCAATTTTACCGAGGAAGAAACACATTTTGTCAATTGTCAGTTGTGCTGCTAATAAAATGATGTCAGTGCATAACCTGTATAACTCCAGAAAGGAGTGCCATTATTCAAAGACATTAGTGTTGTCATTTAAAAAGTACTTTAAGTCATAAGATTAATATGACAAGTTTATGGACCCAATCCCTTGCAAATAATCATAAGGTTGATCATTTGTGGACCACGAATTTTAATATTTTTTTCAAAAATAGTGAATCTGAGTTATTAAAGACCCTGCCTCCATCTGACATTATGACACCATCAAATTCTAGAACATGAATGCAGCCTATAGGTTCCGTTCACGGTCTAGAATGTGATGATGTCAGGAGCTATTTATCTCTATTGATAACACTGAACTTTCCATGAAATATCTCAGAAATATTGAACCTGATGATTTCTCTCAGTGACTCGACCTAAAAACTGATTATTTTACAACAAAAATCTGCATTTTAACAATATTCATTTTTAGCTGCCCACCATCTGTATTAAATATCGTTGGCTCATGGAAGGCAACCTATTAGAGTGCTAAGACTTACTGGATTTTCCACATCAATGACATATCCACCTTGATCCCTCTGAGTCACTCGATAATGTCTGAAGACTGACCTAAAGCAAAGAGTACAGAGGTAAATTCAGATGTGCCTAACAACAAGGTGTTTATGTAATCACTCATTCTCCAAACAAATGCTACAACAATGCATGTGTTAACTGTATTCATATGTAACCATTTAATGCATTTTAGCTAAGGATTACCCATTAAGGTCCTGGCGTGTTGTGACAGCTAGTGAGCACCCATCTCTGCCAGGACGCAGTAACATGTTACCACAATCAGGGTGTCTTTCCAAAAGCACTTCTGCCTCTGTTCGGGAGACTGGTCGAAAGCACCTGTATGGCACAAACAAGAATATAGTATAAAGCACTACAATAACAACTGAACCTGGGTTGCCAGAGTCTAACCTAGAGGACACAAACAAGTGTCTCATTCCCAGTATATGGACAGGCCATGTCTCATGTTCAGCTCAGAACCTCCAGAATTCCCTCACTGAGCTACAGAGGCTGCACTAGCACTGACTGGTGCAGGAGCTGGGCTACAGACTATTCAGATCAGAGAGAGAATGCATAGGTTTAAAAACACTGGATTTTAGCTTTGAAACTGACAACGCAAATGAGTGACTCGTGTGAGGCTCATTTTGCTTTCTGATTGGATGATAGCCTTGAAAACAACTTGGCCTTCCTGTCCAATGTTTTGGTATTTAAGAATAAATCAGCATTACAATAGTTAGCTATATTTTAGAACAGGTTTACCTCATATACAGGGACATAGTCAGGCCTGGTTTATGAAATTTAAAATCAAAATCTTACATACTGTTAAATATGATAGTAATGTCACTTACGCTGGGATCTCTCCAACTAAAGGCACTGAGAGGGGTGATGGAGGAGCACGGGTTGGAGTACGAGTTCTCCGTCTGGATCTTTCTTTCTCCACAACTTCTTTAAGCATTTGCAGTTGACCAGGTAGCAATGTTAGACAAGATGGTACATTCAACTATAGTAGAATAAAAAAAAAAAAATTATTGTAAGGCTGGGTTTACCAATTAAAGAACAAAAAAGAATAAGCAAAAAAACTAAATAAAGATGGATAATTACATCGATAACAGAGTAGAGGAATCCTTTCCAAAGTTCCCTAGACTCCAAATTAGGGGCCTAATAAAAATAATGTTACTAGTTTGGTACATGTTAAATAATGACGTCCAATGGTTTGGATGTTATAATTACAGTAAGTTTGGTTTCCCCATCCTTCATTCTCAGGATGAGACGAGCTGCCTCCAGGTTTCTGTCACGGCCACAATCGTCTTTCAGAGACACAAATCCCCCAAGGTCCAGCTTCTCCACATACTGCAGCATACAAGAGCATTACATACAAGCAGCTATGGAGCAAAAGGAAATGAAGTGATATCGGAAGCGTACATGAGTGTCCTTGGCATTATTGAAGAAATACAGAGTGTTTCCACACAGACAGGTCCACAGACGCTTGGATGCCTATAAAACAGATCAAAAGCACAAGTTGATATACAGTAGTGCCATTTGTTAAGATTTGTATAATGGATAGTAGGGTAGGCCATCCTTTAAATAGTCACAATCTCTGTCCATGAGATAGCCACATCACATCTGCCAACAATCTGTGACCGTAGAATAAATCACTGCATCATTCAGCACCTGACCAAGGCTCCAATTAGAAAATATCTCATTATCAATCAATAATCCTATCCTATAATCAATATCCTAGAAAAAATAAATAAATAAATAGTCGATGCATGATAGTCTATCGTTTGAAAAAACAAGACAGTCGGAAATTGTTTTATCTAATCCCTTATGTCAACAATGACAAGTGCACGCAATCATCGTTGCAATACGTGCGTAAAATGAGAGGTATTTGATAAATTTCACAGCAAACCCGATCAGTGTCTGTTGGCAAGTAAAACCCAGTGCAGGATCACTGAACGGACGCCTCGCCCAATCTCACACAATGAGGAAGTTGACAGCTCCCGGGAATGGGGGGATCAGCCGGTACTAACCACATCGACCACCAGTCCACAGCGCGCTCTGCAATATGACCCTCGCTCCATGCGCACGGTTCCGACATACCTTCTCTTTCGGTCCACGCTTCTCTAGGTAGCCTTCATAATAGCAGGGCGGGAGCTGCGCCCGGGGTCCCCCTGGCCCGGAGCGATGCTTGACGGGTGCTGCCGCCATGAGTGTCGCGGGCTGGGCATCCACCGAGGACAAAGGGGCGCTGAGTAATTCGGGGAGTGACACGCCTTCCCCGATCAGATAGATATGTGGTTGTAACAGCTGGCCTGGTCTCCTCTATCCGAGGGACTCATTTGAATTTATGGCCGTAGACGAAATCCATTCAACTCAAATCATTCACATAAATTTCGTAAAATGTATTAAATGTGATTGATCATTTGCATACAGAGCGTTAATAAAAAAAGAACATGCCATATCTAATAACAGCACACAACAGCAATGACAGCAATGATGAAACAGTACTTCGAGTGTTGTGTAAATTGCAATGTTTATTGAAAAAAAAGAAACTCAGTCCAATTTACAATAATAATATTATAATACACTGAAGACTACACTAAGTATAGAGGTAATCTGTATTTTGCTCAGATAATCCAGAATAATCCAGAATAATCCCATGTTTCTCCAGCATCACAGCCACAAAGGAAATAAAATTGAGACTAGATGCTGTGAAGACACACGCAAAGCACACTTAAATTTGTGCACAAGGGAAAACGTTAGGGATATATACTTTTTTTGTTTTAAATACAGATGTATCTTTGTTATTATGACTCATTACATTTTAGTATTGCAGTAAATCTCAGATGCAGTTTTCAGACAACTATTTCAACAGAGTCAAATTTATCTTATCCCTTTTGTTCAATAATGCTTTCCATCAATATTATACAAGGTGGGTAAAGACCAAAGCTGAGCCCGCTGCTGCCCTCACTCTCCCCTCTATAACTCTAGGCTTTTGATTTAGTGTAATGAGGCATGTAAACGTACACTTGAACCTCAGCAATTATTTGGTATGAGAGCTAAGGCCCTGAACACACAACAAGAACCAAATAGGGTCTAATGCAAGCAAACCAAAAAAGAGGTTTCGGAGATTAACCACTGCAGCTGAGCTCCCAAGGCACCACAAGACAGGGATGGGGATAATAATGAGAAAGGGGTCAGGGGTACAGAGGCAGGTGCTGAATACGAAAAACGAATGGGGGAGGGCATAATCCACTGCTTTGGGCCGTCCTCTGCTGAAAGGGTCTGTCTGTTCCACTTCCAGTCTGAACAGTGATGTGCAGGATGAGTGGGATGGGAGGAGGTCTAACAAGGATCTCATGACAACTGAACAGAGATTCTGTTTAAAAAGACTTTCTCTTTCCCTCTGCATCTCTGTAAGGCTTTGTCAAAGGAGAAATTCACTATTCTCAGCCTTTTGAATGAGGCGTCTCTTCACAATTTTGCCTCAAACAATGACAAATATGCTTTTATGCTTCAAACGGTGATGAAAATAGTTTTCAAAAGTGTGATATTTCTATACTTGAAACCACAGTGGAACACTGCTAACAGTACCCACGCCTGAGATAATAGTTTTGGTTTTACACTACAGACATTTTACATGTAAAAAATATATAGCGTTTAAAATTTAAGATTATTTATTTGTTATATGCTGAACCACCACCAGATGGCAGCATATGATCGCAATAAGCAGACAAATCTTACCAAACGCACAATGCATCAATATAGTGTTAAAAAAATGCATGCACATAATATGTACCAGTAGGAATATCCTTAAGAGGCACTTTTCCCCAACAAAGTCTTGAATTGCATATATTGCAGCGTATGATATAGTTTAAATATTTTTTGTCCAATGACAAGAATAGGGTTCACAAGGCACAACGCTTAAATATGAAACTGCACCACATGGTTGCGGCTGATCACATTATATGTGGTGTGCTGTTATTAAATTATTAAGAAAAACAGCTCTTCTGCTGGAGTGTCAAAAATGTAGTGTACAAAGTGCATATAAAACGACCTGGCAAGTGGAAAAGGCACCTACAATTGAACAACCCTGTTATGTCTAAATTATGTCTAAACTTTATAATCAACTCCACTTACAACAAGAATGATCCCACTTACATTGATCCCTGCTTTTAGATCACTATTTGCACTTGAATTATATGATAATTTTTGTGTCAAAGTCATTGGTCCTTGATCAGAAAGCAAATTTCTTTCAATATTACAGAGGCACCAATACTTGAACATAGTTTACTGGGAAGTACCCCGTTTTCCCATGAAGTGTCCCTTCCAACCAGTTCTCATCAATTTGATTGGTCAAGGTGATGACATCGCCTTCTTGAAAGCCAAGCTCTCCTTCATTTTCTGGTTCAAAGTCAAACAGGGCTTTACATGACGGCTGAGCTGCACAGAAAGACACAAAAAAAAAAAAAGTTACTTCTTGAGGAAAAAGCCAATGCCTTGATGAAGTAGTCAACCCAACCCATTATGTTAGTTTGAACAGGACAGCAAATCTAAACAGTTCATTTTGTTGCATTATCTGGGGCTCTAGAACAAATATATCCAAGTTTACATACAACATTTTATATGTGATATTAGTTATGGCTCCAGGCAAGGCAGACAGATACAGGCCTTAGAAGCACTTTTATATCGTGTTCTAGAGAACCAGATGCTTCAAATAGTTAAGAAGCTGTCAAAGTCAGCTAATGCATTAAATTGGGTTACTGTTAAGTCATATCCCAAATGAAAAGGCTTTGATTACTCAAACGACGAGAACGTCAAATGTTGACATGGTGGTGATTAAAATATTCATTCAACATGTAAGCTAAATTCTCTATATCTCTGCTGCCTTGTTTAGACTTTCCAGAGTCTGACAAGTCTCAGCTTGTTGTAAAGATGCTGCACTTACAGGCTGACCCAACCATGTAGTTCAGACAATGCTGTGCAAAAATCTTTAAAAATCACAAATAAAGCAATCTTCATTCGTATTTATGTTTTCACAATTGCAAAACCAGAAAGGAACATTACTATTATTACAAGGTCCTACTATAGAACTGTATAGAAATAAGGCAGAGGCCTGTGGATGTTGATACTGAGGGCTCACGGCATTTTTTAAAGGTCCAAAACGTTTGCACAGTATTGTGTGTTTAACAGTGACGTATAAGAGAGAGATCCCAATAAGAAAAAGGTCAATTTATGAGCGACACTTGTTTCCAACCGTGTCACTCACGTGGTCTGTTCTTGACTGATGTTCTTTGGAAAGATGGAGGACCTGGTAATTATACTGGAATTAATTAATGTCGCAAAATGAAACAAAAAAAGGGGTTGACACGCTCCCATCCAGGGTCTTACACAGTGATCTGAAAGACACACAACATGGGGGTTACCTGGAGAGTACACAGGAGGGCTGGTTGCAGATGGCGAGTATCCACCATTGGAGTTATTCATCTCGCCAAAATCAAAGGAGGGCCTTGGTTTTGGTGTGTATTCACGCCTTGGCCGTGATGTAGCCTCATCCACCCTGTATAAAATGAACAAACAAGAAACATATCACGCCATTCAGAGCCCTAAAATATTAGACGTCACTCTGTATCAAGCTTCTTAAACAGCACACGAGAAATTCTCAGCATCACTAACCTTGCTGTAAGTGTCGTTTGGAGCTCTTCCAAGATCTGTGTGGCCTGTCTGTGGTACTGCAGCAGAGACTCAACAAAGAACTTCAGCTGACTCACTTGCTCCACCTACACACACATATGGTCTATTTACAGCTGAGGAGTATGACAAGACTTGTGTTACCACACAATGTATTTATGGCTGTGTTTTTGTATGAATTTCAGCATGTAACATGAATCTATTCAAATTCCTGATATGTTCATGTAACTTCTAGCATGTTTTTAGGGAAAATAAAAAACAAAACTGGTTTAACAACTTCTTGTTTTGTACATCATTGGCAGCACCAAGGCGTGTCAGCACACATACTCACAAAAGCTGAGAAGCAAAATTTTCGGAAAACAAAAAACATCCAAATCAATCAAAAAACAAAACAAAACACACAACCAGATTCAAGATTTAAAACATGCCACAGCATTTGGAGTAACAGTGACAGGTAGAAAAATTGTAACCCACTGCAAGTATTTGCAGGAACCAAGAATATTCAGCTAAAAAAAAAAAGCCTACTACTAATAACTGACAATATCTATAATTGGAAAAAACAAATGGACAGAAATTAATTAAAAGACTATTGAGACCCCCCCGGCAATAAGGACTTTAGTTATTGCAGGAGACTTTAGGATAATTAACAGTGGGGATGCCTTTTAGACATTTTTTGAGAATGGTTTCCTATTAATATTTTGTTAAGTTTCTTGACAACAATACGCAAGAAAACACTATCTGAAGATTCAAGTTTATACCCTGTTGTACAAGAAATGTTATTATGATACCGTCCCGATCAAAAGTTTAAGACCAGTTGAATAAATGGCAAAAGTAATATTTTGCATGGTTGGTTCTTAACAAGGTTCAAAGTAGAGCTTCAATAAGCAACAAGAAATGGGAGTGAGACAAAAAAAAGTTTAAGTAAAGTGTTTAGTGAAAACAACAACTAAACTGCAATAAGCCGTTTTGCAGCTGATTCAAAGTTTAGGACCACACCTTAAAAAACAACCCCAAACCCCCTTAAAACAGTCCCAAACAAAAAATCCGTAACGGGTAGCACCATTGTTATTGTTGATAACTTCAAAAATTGGTTGCGGCATGACTGATGCAAGCGTCTCCAAGAGGTGAATGGAAACATTTCTCAAAATTGTGAAGACGGCCCACGAAGGGCCTCTACTGTCTGTAACTGAGGTCCATTTTTGTAAACCTCCCATGCCATCCATCCCCAAAGGTTCTCAACTGGATTTTGTCCTGTGAGCTTTGTGAACTGTAGCGTTGTCCTGTTGAAAAACCCAGCAGTTACCACAGACGAGATCCCTCAGTCATAAGGGATGCTCTCTGCAACATCTGCACAGAGCCAGCGACTGTTTGACCTGCATCACCTGGAGCTCCATTGTTCCACTGAAGGAAAAAGCACCCCTGATCCTTATGGCGCCCCCTCCCTGTGACATGTAGAAAACATCTCAACGTTACTGCTTGTCATGCTAGTAATGTTGGAAACCATTACGACCTTCAGAGAATAGAACTTTCTTCCACCTTTCAATGTCCCATGTTCTTGTAAAGTCCAACCAGTTCTGTGGCGTTCAAGGAGACGAGGCCTTTGAGAGGTTTTTTGTTTTTGAAGCCCTTCAGATGGTTACTGTCCGCACCAGTAACAGCCATAACTTTTTTGTACCATTACCTTTTTGTACCATAAAGGATTTTAAAAGAAACTCAAAATGACTGTCTCACCTCAGCAGCGATGGCGCGCTGTGAGAGGCCCTGCTTATGCAGCTCAACAACCAGACCATGTTCAAAAAGAGAGTGTTTTTTTGCTTTTGCCAACAGAATGTCATGACATGACAGTTTAATTGTTGTTTTCAATATTCAATGTTTACTCAAACTTAAGTTAAGATCCAAACATGCAAAATGTGACTTTTGCCATTTATTCAAATGGTCTTCAACTTTTGATCAGGACTGTACAAATATTGTTTTTTTGCTTTTATGTTTTGGCCTACAATTCACTGAAAGTAAACAGTATTTAATACTAATGCATCATGCTTGTACAGTGCTTTTTCTGGACACTCAGATGCTTTACATTGCATTATTCATTCACTCCACACTTGATGGACCAAACATGTGGAGTCAGAAACCAAGTATACAAAGCAATGTGCTAAAAAGTATTTCACAATTTGCTGGATAATAACGTTATCACAATATATAATTAAAAATAGTAACTTTATCTGTTGTTTAAGAGATCATTATCCTATCTGCCTCTTCTGAAAGTTTTTTGATTGGTTATATCCACCAGTCACTCACTCAGAGCTAATCATTAGGAGAAGTGAGTAGGAAAGCGTCAGTGTTTGAGCACAGAGCTGTGTTCAGGCACTGAATCAAGATATGAAGAGATCACCAAAATAGCAGACTGTAATCCAACCACAATTCCATTTTACTGCCATATTGTCCAGTCCTACCAAGAAGGGTAAGGTAGAATGGTATGTCTTGAGCTTTTTTCACCAAAGGAGGAAATCCAATAAGAACTCAGTGTCTACTAAATATCTGATCTAAACGTAAATACAAGTTTAAAGATTGTGCTTTCAGAATGTTTTGTTTCATACTGTTAATGTTAGAGTCAAAGGACACTTGTGTGTTTATAAAGAGACGTGTTTGTGTCTCAATGCTAATGCATACCAATTTAAAAGTAAACAACCCAACTGCCACCTTGTGCACAGAGTCAATTAGCACTTGCTATACACTCTGTAAGTGTCACATCAGCTACATTCTCTGCCTCTTAACTGTGTGCAACTCCAGTCCTTGTCAAATAAATAAAGCGTAAAAGGTGCCATGCATGTGTATTGTAGTCAGGGTCATCAATAACTCACGTCAGTTTCAAGGAGGCTGTGCATGGACCTCTCAGCCATCTCTTTAGACTCGTGAAATTTATCCAGTGCTTGCCTGAGCTCGTCATCGGGTATCTTGCCTTGACGTTTCTTTTTGTAATCATAATCCAGACGCCGGCTCTCCAACTTTTTCAAGTGAAACTGAGAAATTTCAAAAGCAGTAACATAGTATCAAATGTATCAGTAATGAATAAAGAGGAACAAACTTTATAACAAAAGTTCCAGCCTTATACATTATATAGATTTCATGGTAATCTAGTACCTTTCCTTTTATTACAAAAACAATACCTTTTTTGATAATGGTACTGAAGAGACTTTATTGGCACAAATTCCTGTTTTATGGGGAACCATATAATACTGTTTATTATTGGGAACCACAAAACTGATTAATGGTTGTAAATTAAATATAATTCATAATATATGGGGCTTCTATAGTGCTTTCTAGAACCCACAAGGAGATTTTTTTAAATCTCAATGAGTACCTCAACAGTTTTTTTGGTACTGTAGTGATACATTTCAACTGTACACACCCCTAGTAACCTCCTAGTAACTCTCACGTTAACCCCGAACATTTACTTGCACATGTAATTGCGTACAGTATTTGACTCTACCTGAATGTCTTTAATATCCTTTTCTGCAACAGCCTGTAGCGGATCAAGAAAGTTGTGCTTTACATCAATGTCCAAGGAATCCTTGACTTCTGCCATCCTCTTCATTGCCTCTCCAATGTCTGTTAGTGCCCCGCCTGCATTCGCAAATCAATATTAAATTTAAACATAAACAAAAAGTGAAAAGTATGAACATAAACAAAAGGTTAAGTGCTGTTTTTTTTCAAATCTAACATCCAGTGTATTTGTTTACCAAAGTTACTGTCGTTGCCCATCTCTTGTCCATACTTAATCATGCAGTCACCCAGCAGCCCCTCAGGCTGAGGGTACCCAGGGTTCTTCTCTTGTCCTCTAATCTTGGACACTGTGTTCAGCATTGTCAGCTTTGCTCTTGTAGCAGGATTTGGCTGTAGATACTCAGAGGTTTTATTGATGACTTCCACCACTGCTTTGCTGGTAATATCAGATTTCTCAAAAATAAGAAGAAAATAATAATTAAAAACAGAGAAATAAAAACAAACAAGTTTACAATCTTTGAACAAGGACTGACTCTCTCAAGATCCCGGAAATCATCTTCCAGTTTGGTTCCTTCTGCTCCACCAACTTTCTCACTCATCATCTGAAAATAAAATAGTCAGTGTTGCTGTTTACATTTTTTACATTTTAATCTTGATGTCTATTAAATCAACATCAATATTGTATTGAACTAGAGCTGCAACTAACTGCTACTTTGGTATTAGATTCATCTGATAATTATTCTTTTGATAAATTGATTTGTTGTTTAGATTGTCAATAGCCTGTGAAAATGAGATTTTCTAGTTTAACAAGTCATAAAACGTCTTCTCTCAGTTCCTATATAGCACGGAAAGTGAGTATTCAATTATTAAATTAGCTGACTATTATTTCATGATCAATTACTTGCGCTTAGTCGATAAACTTGTTTCAGCCTTACATGGAACATAGATATGAAGCTCAACAGACAGGTCCTAGACGGTGAAGTACCCTTTTTAAGGACTGTACCGCTGTGTTCACACACTGTTTACACTATCCACACAGATTGATGCTGGTAATACATTGTAACCAATTAAGTATAAGATAAGATGAAACTACAATTTTTTTTACACGTTGTTAGTAAAATTATTATACAGCATAATTTCAAATGAATGCTAAACATATCTCCACTGGTTTAACATTAGGTGTAATGATGAGGTGTGTGTTGACACAACCCCAAGCTCACCATCCTTGAACATCAGGTTAACATTAGGGTTGTACTATTATAACACAAATTGCAAATTTAGTTCAATTGTGATATATTGTGCAGCTCTAGTTGACATCATAACATGTGATAACCCCTCCATTTTTATTTAAACTGAGCTGGAGACAGGAGGCATATTTGTTGACCTGGTTTAGTTAACATCTCTATAATTACTGAGCCTATTCACATGAAACAAAAAACTGGCACAAAGTCCAACATCTTATCAGCCATCATACTTTTTTCACAAAAGTTTCAGGTCCCATTATTCAACCCTAAACCAGTGATTGTTGTCAGTTGAAACCAAAATGATGATGAGGCTTTTTGTGGATATTTCTTTCAAAAACAGTGAATCTCATTCATCCTCTACCGCTTATTCCTGTTAGCGGTCATGGGTGGCTGGAGTCTATCCCACTGACTTTGGGCCTTAGGCGGAGTACACCCTGAACAGGGGCCAGCTAGTCACAGGGCTAACAGATTGACATAGATATGGACAGAAAACCATTCACTCTCACATTCATTCCCTCTTTTTTTAAGTTTGTTTATTTGGTCAGGACAATACATATTAATGGACATGCAACTCCGGAATTAGCCATGGGCTAGTTTTCATCCGTTGTCCTGCATTCACTCTCACAAACACACTCTCATTCACACACCTACTGTACATGTTAATAGGGGAGAACATGCAAACTCCACACAGAAAGGCCCCGGGTCGCCTGGTATTAGAACCCAGGACCTTCTTGCTGTGAAGCAAGAGCGCTAACCTGCGTTACCATGACACACACTTACCAACTGACCTAACACATGCATGTCTTTGGACAGTGGGAGGAAACGAGAGTACCCGAAGACAACCCACGGTAACACGGGAGGACAAGCAGACTCCGCCCAGAGATCATGTGATGTTGTAATTTACACTTACTACATGCAATACTGTTAAATGCAACTCTCAGTTAGATCGATGTATGGCGTTATAATGCATTTTCCCAGACACTAACCTCAGTTTTCCATGTGCCCATTCACACTGATGATCACACAGATTGATTTCTGCACAATAATTTTCAATATTGATCACCCATGCTTCGTTGTGTGACAGGAACTGGTTAGGGCAGAGTATCCAAATAACTCAAATTCCATTATAAAGTACACGCCCAAGACTTAAAACAATTAAACAAAACATCTACCATCATGACATCAATGCATGAGCTTAATATAGACCTTTAAAAGTTTATAAACAAATACATTGTAAATTCTGGACAGAGGCAAAAATGCCACAATAACTGAAAAATGATGAGTGGTTTGTCAAATGTTAGGGACTTTCAGAAAGGATCCATGTAAGTGATATTAGAGCCCAGTTTAAAGAAATTTACAAAAATATTTTATTTTATTTGAGAAGATTATGAAACTCTGCATTTTTAATTTTGATTTTTAGGTTTTACTGAAAATTACCTTCAAGAAAGGTTGACCATACAGTATTTTGTTTTGTATAAAGACTTGCAAAACTCACTCAAATACAATTTTCAGGCTAGGCAATAACAAACGTTAACAAACGTTATTTCTATCCTTTATAATAGAACAACCAAAACAGATATATACCCTGAAAATTCAAAATTGCTGTTTCTTTTTGTTATGGCTTAAATCATCAGCATTTAGATGAGATTAGGTCAGTTCATAACTGAAAATGTTTCATGGTCTACTTCACTTTGCCCCAAGTTTGAACATTCTCATGTATTTTAAAGGGACTGACTTATATAGTTGTTTTGCTTGTTTGCAATCAGTAATACATTTACACCATGTAGCAAAGAATATGAATAACCATGACATAAACACGATAATGTATGAGAATTTGTCTTAAACAAATGTACGTCCTCAAATAATGAATCGAAGCTGAAATCAAAGCAGCACTGTTGTATTTGGCCTCCCAGCAGAAAAGAAACTGACACAAACAGACCTTACAGTGTCATGTATGTACATAGTTTTGAAGAAATATAATAAAGTATTAGTAAGCAGTGAAGAATAGAAAACCTAATATGACATAATATACAGCTCTAAACAATATTTAAATGCTCTACTATGAGTGTAGCCTTTACAAACTTGATTGGCTGTTGCTGTCCTGAAGATGTAAGCGGCTAGTTGTTGTTGAGCTAGCCAGAAGCTAATCTTTAAAAAGTCGCGGGTTTACCTGAGTGGCTTTATAAATTTGCTTCTTAAATCCGGCGACTGACATCTTGCAGCCTTCACGGTAACACTTTTACGCGAATTTCTCCAGAAAGATGTGTTGCACGTAGACCAAACAGTGCAGAAGTGGTGCAGATCTGCGTCTTCACTTTGCACCGCGGAACTAACCACAGTTTCCTGGACTCGACTTCATGTGGGAGGCGCTGCTCAAAGTGGGTCAACAAGCACATTTTTTGTGAGTATGGACGGCCTTTACATTCACATCGCTATATTTTCAAATCACTCTCACTTTTAAAGGGTTATGCGTCACTTTACAGTTGACATTACAGTTGATCATGTGTGCACACTATGAATGGCCTCTTCAAACTGTAGAAAAAGGGGGGACACGTTTTTGAACGCGATGGGACGTGGACAGTGTGACATGGACTTTGGGAATTTAAAGTACATATGACGGGTTCTCATGTTTTTCTTATTATTACTTAGTTTACTTAGTGGGATAGTGCTTGTGGTAAATATTTATCAAAGTTTTAAATCAGTCAAGCGGCAGTTGAAAATGAAAAATACACGTAGCAAATTACAGGACATAGTGATGAGTTCTAAAATGGAATACCTCTTTCTATGTCATCAATAGGCGACATTCCATCCATTCCAGTTCCAGTTGTTACGTTTATGAATGATCTCTCACATCTCATTCTTAGGTCTATTCAATTACCAAACCCCAATACTACTAATGACTATCTGTTTTACGCTAACGATACTACACTATTTATTGCATCCCAGCATCTTTCCTCAATGATGACAAAGAAAGTAAACCATGGTCTTTGAGACATTGCTCACTGGGCTTCAACCTGGGGAATGTATTTCAATCCAAGCAAAACAAAAGCATTGTTTTTCTCCTTGGTACATCAAACAAGTATCGATGTAAGATTTAAACACTCTCCTATTGAAATAGTCAAAGAATATCCTCATTTAAGTTTGTGGATAACTGATGAGCTCAAGTTTGAGGTGGAATATGTATGCATAAAGGTGCAATCTAATATTCCTCCTGCAAAGACTCTCTTTGTTACTGATTACTTTACTCGTACTATTCTTATGCCCCGTTTTGAGTATGCATCACCTGTTTGGGCAGCACTAAATATTATACAAGCGAACTGTCTTCAATAGCTCCGGTGCCAGGCCATAAGGGTCCACCCTAGAATATTTTAAGAAAAATCTTTGGAGCACAAATAAGATCTGATGTTTTAATAAGCAAACTATGCTGCCATCAATGCCTACATGGCACAACGAATCATAATTGACGTGCTAAAAAAAAAGTAAATCGTATGATACCGTATCGTATGATAAAGGTTATCAGGTATCATTATATCAGACCATAACTATTGTGTAATATGGATTTTGGTCCTTGTTTACAATATGTTTGCTAGATAACAGTTATGGAATTTCCTCTTCGTATGTCCAGTGTTGGGAAGCAACTGAATACATGTAGGCCTGTCTATACGTATTGAGATGACTAATTTTGAGGAATTGTATTCCGGTACTAGTTTGTCTTTCTTTTGCTGGTATTCAGAGTACAGTTACTGTCCTAAAATTCATTGTGGTATTTGATCACGTCATTTAGGCTTCAAACTGCACTGAATTAGTGAGAAAAGAAGAAAATCCAACTCTGGTGAGTGCATATGTGCATTGTGCAACAAACAAAAGGTTGTTTTTAATCATATGTGACATTTGTGCTCTAAAATAGAAAGCAACTCAATGTGAAAGTATTCAAAATACAGTGCTCTTATTAGACAAGTAACGGAATACATTACATAATGTGTAATATGTGGGGGAAATGTATTTTTTATAAAATTCTTTAATTTAATCATGTTCACTACATTTTAGTGAAATGCGTGGTTGATTTTCAACCAGTGTGCTGGGGAACATTAGTATGCCTTTAGGGATTGTAGGTGGAAAAAAAAAATCCAATTAAGTTCATTAATTGACAATGTAATAAATTGTCAATTGTTTAAAAAAAAAAAAAGTCAATTGTAAAAAAAAAAAAAACACATTTCTGAGTGCCCTGAGCAAACCCCTGAACCAGAAAAGGCACAAAATCTACCACAATTGCAAATGTGATGCCGATCTATATAAGTGGGCTGAGGGACAAAGACCTAAATAGTTGTGCCGGAGAGCCAACAGGTAGTGAACCCTATGTCTGCCGACAGTCTTTCTTTTACCTGCACATCCCTTCAAGGGCATGAAGAGGACTATGCTACACGTTTGCTTTTTATTAATAAGACAAGTACTCCTGTAGAATCGATTCAAAAGAAAATGAAGAAACCATTTATTACATTCTTAAAACCACATATATGTATCCTGTTTGACGACAATATAATATAAAGACCTGTGTGACTCTTGACTAGTAATATACGTCTTGTACATTTTGTCATACAGTTAGAAGGGGGAGACGACTATTCTTTGATGTGAGTTTTCTTAATCTTTCAATAAAAAAAATCACTGACTTTACAAGACAAAGTGGTGACATATAAAGAAAATTGTGGATATAAGACTGACATTAATGAGAATCACAGCAAAACAAAACAATAACCCCCAATATTGAAATTCATAATTAACTCTAAGTGATTTATTTATTTTTTTATTCCTATTTCTCGTAAATTTCATTTACAATATTAGGACAAGAGGAAAACGGCTTTGACACTTTGTGAGTAACATTCACAAAAATAGAGCTTACGTCCACAGTGATTATGGTTATGGGTCTCATCTTAGGTGCAAAAGGTGTGAAAAGTACAAGGCTAAAGACGACACTGGCTATAAAGGGACAGGATCACAGCTAGCTCCCTGAGAGGCAGGCAGCAAGTCCGAGGACTCTGCTCTCAACGTAACAGCACTCGGGTAAGACATCATCATCATCTCATAACCTTCCAAAAGTGAGTTATCGGAGTATGTTACATGTACAGCTGAAGGACAATTGTAGAATAAAAAAACATTGGATTTACTCAAGTCTTACTGGCATTGATGCCCAACCCAGGGGGCAGCTGGTAACTCTGTCTGGTGAAGTGTCCACTGAGAAAGAGGGGTACAATAAGTGCTTTTTCTTCTGGCAAGTGTTGGGTTTAAGAAAGAGGAACAGCAAATGTACAAAATAATACAGTTGCTCCAACCAGCAAAAAATGGTTTATAAACTGGTTTGTTATGGCAACAGAAACAATATAAGTGATAGACGGTTTTGCCACACTGATGTGACTAAGTGCTGGTTAGAGACTAGCAGGAGATGCTGTCTTTTCACATCAACTCTATAGTCCATGGAGTTAAGAGCTTGCCCCCTTCTCATTTTCCTGTCCTTTTCGTCTTCTTACCACTGGGGGCAGCAGTGATGCAGTCATTCAAAGCTCGTTGGCTTTGATGCAAGACAAATGATTATCTTGGCTGCACAATACCCCAACCCGCTGTCTCTGCAACAAATGTCCACCCAAGTGTCTTGCTTTGCCCTGCTGGGTCACCCTCATAATAAGAGGGGTTGTTGCCATAGAAACCTGAGAGTACTGTCGGACAGGAAAGAAGTCCATAAAAACAATAGTCCACTATAATCATCGTTCTTGATCCGTCTTGGTTTCTTTATCTCACTATTTGCTTTTCATGGCGCTCCACTCTGAAATCACTCTCCATATACTTATATATAATCATTTATTTACATTCTTACTTAAAATACTTATTTATAAATGTGTATATAAATTAAAGTTAATTTCTTTTTGTCCTGTCTCTAAGTGGCATTTACAAGGGGCGGGACTGAGGTTTCTCATTGCATTACAAGAGCCTACAAAAAGGCAGCACCAAACATTGTTAAATTGTGAGCGAGCTTGAATCAGCTTGAGCTGTGCGTTACACCATAGCAGTATTATCTAAAGAAAGATGACTTAATATTGGTCCCTATGATGGTCGTTACAAGGTAATGGTTGCATGGCTGCCATATTTTACAATAACAAAGAACTTTGTAATTTTGTGATTGACTAAATTCAGATTTGGTACATTCGCAGTTGGTGTAATCTAGCGTGCCCACTGGTGCTTATGACTGAGGTACATTCAAATGGTTGATCTGCAGTGGATCAGGTTAGAGCTTGGAGCTGTCTAGTGCTATAAAGGGCTATTATATTATTATACACATGCCCGTTGACTTATTGTTAGTGCTACATTGCAGAGGACCGTGTGTTTATGTGGTCTGTAGTGTAAGGTGCGTTTGCCTGCTGGGAAAGTGAAGGACTACTTTGGGATCAAAGAAGGAGTTTAAAGTCCTGGATTGTCTCTGTACTGCTGGTTATTTAACTTCAACATCTATGTCCTTCTCTGCTTCACCTTTTCCCTCACGACCTCCTTCTGAATACACTTTCAGCTCTCTGTCTATGCATCTAGCAGTCTGTAGAGTCCGGAAGAGACATCTCGCTGCCAAACACTTCCCGGTAAAGTGGTGGGAAATTGTAGGCAGTCTCTGGATGGACCAATCGAAAAAACTCCAGTTTGTCAATGTGGAGGTTACAGATGGACTTCATTACAGGCAGTTTAGACACCATCTTAGAGAAGAGGAAAAACAATGATGTATTTAGAAAGGTTGTACTTAATAAAATCAAGCACCAGTGACAACCCACTCTTACTTTGTCCAGTTTTTCATCATGGGCTCCACTTTTGTTTAGACTATGCTGCAGAGCAAGGTAGACTTTCTCCTGAAGTTTCTGAACCTTTTGGCCTTCTGACAGCCAAGGTCGGTCTAAAGAAGATACAGCGAGAAACATCCAGATTAGAATTACAGAAACAGTAACATAAAAACACATTTCATGTTTGTTTTGTTATCTGCATATATACAACATACAATGATGCATACAATGTACAGTTAAAGTTTAATTTCAGTTATATATGTGCACATTGGATATGGTCTCATAATAAAATCTCATAGGCTTAATTGGAATATGTTTTTAGATATGGCTTCAAGGCCCTGCACAGAAAAACTTCCTGGTCAGCCTTTTTATAATTATGTAAATTTCAGGCAAAAAGAGGAACAGAAATAATTACCTGGGGATAAGAGAACAGCTGCACTAAACAAAGCCATCTCTTCATCAGACAACTGTAGACGGCACAGTCCTTTACCGAGATCAAAAACTGCACCAACAAGATCATCACAACCTATGCAAAAACAAAAGTAAATTCAGTTCACTCATTTAAAAGAACCATTATAATTGACAATGACAACACTGAAATGTTAATGCTGTTATATCCAGTAAATAAAAATAATCATGGCATTCGTATAAGCCATCAGCAAAAGTAGCTCATTCTGTAACTATATACACATCCTCACCAAGTGCTTTGAAGAAGTGTGCTGGGGCAAACTTCCCGTTGAAGAAGATAGTGCTGTTGCTGACATTGAAGGCTCGACACATACGGATGAGGAGCACCTCCAGACAGCCTGAAAGGGGAGCCACAGATAGAGGCAAAGACGTGGAGAGATGGAGAGATAGAAGAAGAGGAGGAGAGGGACGAAGGGACACAGAACGCCCAAGATACTCCAACATGCACACAATACAACACAACAAAATGTAAATAATTTTGACCCAGATTGGAGCATATATTAGACATTTTTGAACCATTGAAAAATTGACAAATAACCGAATAGTATTAAGTGTATCCGTCAAGTTTTGTTCAGTTCAAAGCATTTGTAGAATGTAAACGCGTTGTCAGATATATGCAATTCATACATTATTTTAAAGTTTTAAATAATGTTTTTAGCCAGTTTCAAAAATAATAAAAAAGGATGATTTTAATAGGTGCAGGTAGAAGGTTGGAGACAAAAACAAAAGGGAACTTAAGTTAGGATCTTTTAATTTAGTATTACAGTAAGAATTTACTTAAAGCATGTGTCATTTTTTTATATAGTAAAATGACAACAACTTGAGTATATGCACTGACCTGCTTTGAGAAGAATAATCTGATCGTTCTGACACAGGTCCATAAAGCCTGCAATGCGCTTGGCAAACTCTACCACATACTGGATTGCATTAGTTATGTGGTGTGCGCATTGCTGCCACATCCACTCTGCTGACTGGAGAAATAGCACAAACATACAAATAAGTTTCAGAGGTTGCACTTTTGTATTTTCACTCTAAATTCACTTTTAGGAACATTATCTACCTTATTCTGGAAACTCCGCGCCTCCTCAGGTGTGTATTGCACCCAGGTAAACCTCTTCATGTCCTCGGCACTGTACTGGCATGTCTCCAAGTGAGACTTTACAATGCTCTGAGTGATTCGCTCTGAAGAACACAAATAAGGACACTGATGATTGTCAGATGGTGGACACCAAAAAGACCAGCTCAGACACAAGCTTTGCTGCCATCTCCTGTATCTTATTAAACAACTTTGCCACTGTATAATTCATTTCACTCTCAACATTCATGTGTACACCCAAATAACTGTTTACTATGGTTCTAGAAACTAATGTCTGTTACCATAGAGATACAGTTCCATAGTTTGTCAAGGTTTTACTATCTCATCAGTCACCACCAGCGCGTCCTTGGAGAGGGAGTTTAGTTTCATAACTTGTATCATCCCCATCAGCTTGTTTCCAACCATTTATTTAAGGGTTTCATATGAATTGGAGCCTGTTTTTCAATCTGTGCCCTTTTTCCTGTCTCCACAAAGAAAACATTCCTGCCACTTAGGTCTCAGCCCTAATTAATGTGTCACTTTACAGTTAATGTTTTGCCTCCTATCAAATGCAGTTTGGCATTCGATAAAAATGTAACAAAACATCAGATAAGTCACTGGGATATCTACAAAGCAGCGGCTTAGATATTTGATGTGCCTCCAAAAATTTGGATGAGCCTAAATACTTACGAATATTGTAGGCCTATCCCATTATAAAATGGTACTAACCTATATATTAGGCTAATGAACAGAGACGTCAATAGATCTTTAGCTTTTCTGGGGCACAATTTACTTTGTTTCATTCATACTTTTTATCTTCAAAGTCAAATGCTATGCACCTCTTTCAGACAAGATTTTTTTTCACAAACTAGATTTGTGTGTTTTCTGGTGTATTTCAGATGAATGAATCCAAGTCTCTCAAGGCATTATTTGTTATTATAACAACTGGGCACACAGCTGCAGGTGTGTTGTACATGCTGTTGATCATTCAACTCCTGTGTTAGTGGTTCCTGGAGTCTAAGCCCTCTGCTGCCCCCCATTGCTCCGTCCCTGCTCTCAGCACTCCTGCGCCCCCTGTCTGTGAGCTGGAGCCTCACACCTGATTGAGCGCTGCCCTGTAAATCATCTCAGCCACAAATGGGGTAAGTCAGGTCGCTCTGACGCGGAGTTATAAAATAGCGCAAACGCAGGAAATCAGAAACATAAAGTGAGTACATGATGTTAACTTGTTCACCAAACCATATTGGACAGCCTTTTGGGACACTAAATGACGTAGATGTGGACCCTGAGAAACCCATACGTAAAATCAAGGGAGAAAGAGCAAGTGTGCGCAAGGGGAAAGCAGGGAAGAGTCATGTCATTGAGCGAGGTCAACAAATGCGAATGCAATCATCAAGGAAAACTTTTTTTTAAATTCCCACTGGTGTCCTTGTAAATATGTAGGCCTATTAAAATATTTATATTTTTGTGCGTCTGTGTCAGCTCCCGGTTTGGTTGGACCTGGAACACTCGTGGCTACAACAGTGGACAGGTCACAACTAATTATTTACATTTACAGATGTAATACAGGCTGCTGTTCTGCTGTGACAGCAGTGACCACCCCAGTGGTCACTAGTTGGGCTACTGCATCTTGTCTACAGTGGACTCAACACCCCTGTGCACTGGTCTCTGTGCCCCCCATATTCTATACTCTGGATAGAATATAAGGGATAAGAATAAAGAATAAGAAAATCACACGTGGTGGTGATTTTCTTCCTGTGATAGGAATCAACCACAGTTTGGATTTTTAAAATTCCATGTTTCACAATCTAACCTCGCATCTCTAGTGCACTTGTCCCCACTCACCAAGGTCTGCTATTGAGCAGTCATCTGGCAGACTGTCCAGCAGTGAATGAGAGAGCTGGATCCCGTTGCTGTCTGGGCCATCCAGTATGGTCTGCTGCGGAGAGTTCTGATTAGACAAGGACGAGGAAGAGGAAGACGCTGACGAGGAGTTGGAGGTGTTGCCGGTGCTAGCCCCGCCCCCTCCGCCCAGCAGCTCCAGGCTGCAGTATTCGCTGGCTTCCTCGGGCGTCAGTGGCAGGTCGAAGAGGTCTGGCAGTGCCGCAATGTCTTCTAGGTCACTTAAAGTGGAGCTGGAACCACCGCTACTATAGGAGCGGCTCAGGCCCTCCTCCCCATCCTCGCCTGCACTGCTGCACACGCCGTCCTCTCTGGGTAAAGACAGAGAGGTGGGGCCTGCGCCTCCAGACCCACCACACTCCTGGGATTTTTGGTGCTTCTGGACCTCAGCGTACAAACTGTCACGCTGCTTCTTTGACATACGTCCAAACTTTACCGCTGTTGACAGGAATGAACAATTAACATCAAAATAAATATATGCATCTAGTAATTTCCCTATAATAGTCAATCAAACCTAGTTTCCTATGTTTCATAATTTTTCATAAATGATTATCGTTTTTTTTTGTTTTTTTTCTTCTGTATTAATTAATTTTCGGTAATAATACAGTGTCTTTAATGGTCTTCCTCCCTGGGCAGCATGCACTTGGGCAATGTTTGAATGGGACAAAATACTTGTTATAATTTGATGAAGTGCTGATGCTGTTTCTGTGCTATGCTTTGTCATAGGATACTGTTGATTGTAATTTGGAAGACTTGAAAGACTTTTTTCTTTTTTTTTTTTAGCTTTTTACAGAATACATTTAGATTTCTAAGGAAAGGTGAAGCAAGGGTGTTTAACAAAAGCTACCATGAGACTTTAACTGAAAGCTTGAAATTCTTGAGGATTAGCTTTTCATTAAAGGGATATACACTGACTGAGTTATTAAGTTATTTTTGAGAGCTAGAACATATAAGTCTCTGCAAAGCGATGTGATTATTAGCAGTGTTTACCATCTCGGCTCATGCCCAAAGCGAGACACTTCTGGAGGCGGCAGTGCTGGCAGCGATTGCGGTTGGTTCGGTCAATAAGACAGTTCCTTTGCCTGGAACATGAGTACATTGCGTTGTTTTGCTGGCTGCGACGGAAAAAACCCTAAACAAAGACAAAAGAATAATTTGGCGCTTTTTGAACAACAGTGACGTTCTAATTTCTTTTTTTGTCTTTACCTTACAGCCTTCACAGGTGATGACTCCATAGTGGATTCCTGAGGACTTGTCCCCACAGATCTTACAGGGGATGACCTCAATCTGGGCTGCAAGTACAAAACACAAAAATGCTGTATTACAATGTCTTTATCAATGCATTAATTGATAAAAGTTAGAATAAGACCTGATTTTCCAGTATAGCTAAGCTCAATTATCCAGTAATTTTGATTTATCTTACAACCTCTTAACAAAATCATTGTCATTGTTATCTGCAGCGGCCTTGCAAAAGTCACGATATCTCACCATAGTCAGACTTCTGGCACTCCTTCTACTTACGGCTACTAATAATAAGAAAGTCATGTTTTGAAGTCTATTGACCAAGTGCCTCTCTCCTGCACTGCCAGACCTAAAGTGTCATGTTTTCTTTGTCCTCTTCTTGGAGCCTCCTGTTGAGAGGTGGTGCCATTAATATGTCCCTCTTGAGTGCATTTGAGTCATCTTAGTTATGTCCCTCACAGCAGAGACAGAGCTAATTTTTGTCATTTGGAACCCCCTACCTATGAGTAATAGTAGCATCTCTGTCAACATGTTTTTTTTAAACTTATTTGTTTCTTCTAGTTTGAATACAGTGCTTTTTCTGCAGCTGAACCACAATTCACATATTATTTAGACTCTGTTCAATCACAGCAGGCAGTGCAGAGTTATTTTGAGTGTTTGTCGGTTTAGAAAGAAGAAGATATAGCTGCGAGACAACAGTGCATGGGAACAATTGAGACTTGAACTGTACTCACTTTACTTGATTTTTAAATGTAACTAGTTACTATTACATGCAACTTAAATCAAATACAAGTACATGTTTGAAAATCTTCTTTAAAAAGAACAAGTACTCAAAAATTGACTCAGTTTACTCAATGACTGTAATGTGACTATTTGTCATTAGTTACTTTTCACCCCTGGCTTTAAGATATAAAAATACACATTGCACACACATGTTTTGAATGTAATGTTTGCTATATAGATAGGTTGTTGAACTCTTAAGTAAGTAAGTCTGCGCCCAGTGTGGCCCCAATAGGAAGAACACGGTGTACAAATAGATAGACAATCACATGACAGCTGCACATGACAAACAGGCACTGTCTCTATTAACCTACAACAAAACAACTATATCATTGATTATTGGTGCTTTGAATTATTTTAAATTTTTTTAAACAAACTATTTAAAAGTGTGGGTAAAGTTAGACTCATGTCTGGGATCAGGATGGCATTGTCCTGTGCTTAATAACTAAAATAATAGTTTCCATATCTTTTCCATCATTATAAAACAGCCGTCTGTTTCTCCAAAAGCGTTGACTACAGGGCTCTTACTGATCAGGGCAGCTGCAGGCATGCAATGGAAAAATGGCTCCCTCCCTTCTCTTCCTGTCTTTCTCTCAGGTTCCCCTACCCCTCCCGCACCTCATGATTATATAACTCTTGTCTGCAAGCATTCCTCACAACACTCATTCAGCAAGCTCACTCTAGCAACACCAAGTCCCTGCCCACCTCTGATTTCTGCCTTCCAATTGGCTGCACACTGCTCCAACTCACCCTGCTATTGGCTGACTCATATGTCGCTTGGCTGCTGTAGCCTGTCAGCCCATGTGGACATTCTGTCCTACTGACACACTTTCCCACTGCAGGGGGAGAGGGAGGAGGGAGTCAGGCACAATCCCGCATCCCGCCTCACCGCAGACCAGTTTTAAGGTGGAACCACCAATACTCAGACTGCATGTAAAACATTTCCCCAAAGGCTCCTTGTTGACATCAGGAAATTGGTTGTTACATAATAACAAAAATTATTAACAGATTTCATTCAAGTTCAGCAGGTTTTTTGCCATTCTAAATGTACTAGTTTCAATCTAATTAAACTATTGTATGTTGACAAACCACATTTGCATATTTTTGACCTTCGTTCTGACTCTGCCCCTGGCAAGTGGCCCCATAGGGGAGGTCTGGAGTGATTGTCAGTTAAGCAGTGACACACAGCCTCAGCTCTGGCCCAGTCTATTTCCAGTCTGGTTTCTGCTATGAGACAGAATTACACAGATGCCCAACTGCCACTGCTGCCACAAGCACACAAACACAACTTCTCCTGCTTCACCGCACATGTAAACCAACAGAAATACAAAATGATGTCCTAAAGATAATATCAT
The DNA here is from genome assembly GCA_019453435.1 of Rhinogobius similis. NCBI lineage: Eukaryota > Metazoa > Chordata > Actinopteri > Gobiiformes > Gobiidae > Rhinogobius > Rhinogobius similis. The sequence goes on along the minus strand of CM033632.1, from coordinate 22,007,932 downwards.
CCTTAATCTAAAAATGTGCATAAAAATTTACTGCAAGTCACTGCTCTGGTCTTATAAAATGTTGTAAAACCGAATTCAGTAATATGTTAATGCTGACACAATTTATATTGAAATTGCACAGCATTTATTCATTTGCTATTTGCATTATTCATTTACCTTCAACACCACTGAATATCAGTTGATCTGGACAACTACATCAGTTTCAATCTGACCTATGCCCCCTTGGTGTACATTCCTAGAACTATCTATTAACCACCTGAATTTGTCTCTGTCAAACTAACAGACATTTTAGACGGATATTGTATGTGTAAACACATTAATCTCAAAAAGTGCTTTACACCAGCATTTAGCTATCTGCAGTTCTTAGGCAGGTTAATAAACACAATTAAAATACATTAAAATATCCATCAATTTGCAATTGAAACATTAAGTCTCCCACTCTTTTGTTTAATATAACATTACACACCACATTGAAACTTTTTAAATGACTTAAGTATTACATCTGAAACTAACATATAGGGCTACATTGGAGAATGTTTGCAGAGCTTGCATGCCACACCCAAAACATTTCACAAACTGAAGTGGACACTTTATGGTTCAACTACAAACACAAAGCCCCTTGTACTATCAGCCTATTTTACTGTGTTGTCTGTACCTGTTCTCAAATAAAGGGCAAAATGAGGAGAGCTGCAGCATCACAAAACTCAAAGAAATGACTTTATGTCTCGAACAATTCACTTCTTAAGCAACTCTCCGCAGTGTCTTAAGAGGCAATGTGTCAGGAGAGACAACCTTTGACCCTCCACTTCTCATAATCTCCATAGCCTCTGCACATAGTTAAAAACAAGCTGCTCTTATTTGCTTTTGACACAAGTATAGTTCAGATTGGAGTCCAGGACCCATTGTTGTATCTTCTTGAGTTAATTATTTTGTCATTAGAAAGACTGATGGTTTGAGTATACTCTATGAACACAAGCAGCTGACTTGTTACACTGGGCACTTGTTAAGTCATGCCTGCACTGTTGGGTGTAGGCTTGTGGAGAAGCAGGAGCCTTTTCTTCACAATTTAGCTTTTTCAAAAAGTCTGTCAAGGACAAGAACAAAGCAAACTGGTCATTTGAACATGCTCTTCACCAATTGAAGTAACATGATTCAAAAGAAAGTACATTCTCAGAAACAATCAGGGCAATTGCCACATAATTAAATACAATTCTGAAATGTTATTTTCTTTTGTGTTTAGAAAAATCATGTTACTAAGACTCATGGAACCTGCCTGGCCAGCTGCCACAGCATTCAAATCAAAGAGCCTTTACTTTCAAACATGCAAATACCAGCAGAGGCCAGGCTGGGGCCCAAGCAGGGGGATTAGGACAGGACTAAGGAGTCCATGGGCCTCTTGTACAGGGGTTTGTCTGTGACAACAACTTGTCTTGTGATCCCTGACTCCATAAAACCAGCTCTAATAGAGAGAATTTATTCAGTCCCGAGATGTCTGCCTACATGTACCCAGTGTGTAAGAATGACTCATCTCCACTGAATTAAACAGATATGAAAGCTAGTGCATGAAATCAAACTCCACTTGGACAGAAAATGTGTTCATTCTAATCAAGAATGGACAGGTTGACTGAATAACCTACATTTGGGAACAGTGAGCTCAGACCAGACCATCGTTTGTTTACATTTGGATATCCTGGTGGAGGGTGGCTCCCTTTCTCCACCAGAGCCCCCTTCAGCTCTGACTCAAATATTCATCTTTTTCCTCCCTTTGACTAGACACTATGCTGTGACTGATGAAGCTGCTCTTCCTCAACAAAAGACACGTTGTACTCTCACATTCCAGCATATGTTCTTCAGGTATATGCCTTATCTTATCTTTCAAAGTTATTGTGCTATTTACAGTTTTATGCAAACAAATACGCATACATTCAATATATATTACAGTTTTTCTAATTCATTCTCTTTTTCTCCCTTCAGAGTGTAATGCCATCCTTAGCCCTCCAGTCTTACTCTCAGCACATGGCAGTACACCACGTTTGGCATGGCGCTTCCCACTGCTGCCCCCCTCCCGCCGCTACGAATGCTGTATAATGTTTGGTGACATAACTAGGTCAGTGGAACAGCCAGATCTTCTCTCCCTCTCTGCTCTCACACTGTTGGCCATGCGGGCACAATCTCACCACAAGGCAATGGCAACACCACAAACTTGCCCATAAATATACACCGTCATGATTATGTGGAAACTGTTTTAAGACATTTTTAAACCTTATTTTAGATCCAATTTTTGCATTTAATATTATACTTGAGCACATGGAAAACATATTTTTACCCCGTCAGATGAAAAGGCAGGGCACACTGGTAATTGTTGCATACATTTTATCTACTTTGAGTACAATAATTTCTTGATTACATAATTCATGTTTTGGTTAACAACAACCTCCTATTATGCCCCTCCCCTCCACGTTGCATAACACTAGGATCCTTTTGCAAATTTTAGAGAAGCAGATCTCTCTGGTAATGAGGCATGTATTCAAAGACTTCAGAGACTGAACTTAAATTTCTCAGTTTTGCACGTAAATTTAAACACACTCCACAATGTGCAAGCAAGTTGATAAACTTGTAAAATCATTGTAATTAAACATTCTGAAGTGAATGAGTGCCCAGGTTTGTGTGAGAGCATGACGTCTGTACAACCATCAAAACTCAGAGCCTCACTAATCCAGTCATGCGGGATTAATGCGCGCTGGAGGAAAACAGGCGCTCTCAAAGCCCCTGTGCGCACACATGTGGTCATTCCAGCCAAGCAGGGAGCGCACATGCACGCACCATACACGCCATGATAAACTCCAAGTCAGTAAACACCTACAAATACAGGCCAAATACTACAAACTTACCTCGCATGGTGGTATTTCTTTGATTGTGGTTCCTTACAGCGACGGGAACTACATGTGGTTGACGACTGTACAATACCGACAATAACAATAATAATAATTTTAAAAGCGTGCAAATAACTGGTGTTAAGTATCCCTGAATATCAACTTGGCCCTGGCTTCAGGGCTGGAAAGAAGAAAAAACTACCCTCAACGTGCCCTTTATCGTTCGGTCAAGTCTAAGCGAAATAAAATAACCAAAAAAGACGCTTTCGCTCGCATGTTAACGCGCATGGATCCGCCGCGAGTGGGTTTGGATGAAGGTTGTTTTTTTCCAAAAGCAATAGTCCCACGGTTTTGGAGTGGTGCGTTCGGGCCCCCCTCAGTGCTGTGACTCTCCGCCTGTTCTTCTCCTCCTCAGTCTACCCTGCTAACCTACTTTCTCTGAGCGTGGAGTCTCACATGATCTCACTGCCGACAGCTCCTCTCGCAGCAGCTCTCGTGAACGCGCACACGGGGGCGAGTTTAAGGTGGATCCAAACAAACTTCACTTCCCTCTCGAACTCGGGGAAATACACAGTCAATAATCACAATTAGCAAAATAAGTGTGGTCACTCAAGTGCTGGCTGTAGTATGTACCAATGCATACCAATTTACTTTCTTGGGCCTATTCAAAATCATTCATAAACCCTTCATCTTTAAGAGCTTTAGCGCAATGTGTTAAATTGTTGGCAATTCAGGCTCCATACTGTAATTACATACTTTTAGCATTAATTAATATCCCTTCTCATAACTGGTTATGCCAGTGCCTGACTTTCAGTTGGCAGATCATGTTACAGTACTTTGTTTTGATACTTGTGATATTACAGGTAGTTGTACCACATGTATACCATTTGTTTTGTTTCTTTTTAGGTCTAATAAGAAACAAAACACAAATAGCATATTCATATTCATTATTTTGCTTATTGCTCTCAAAAAGACATAAACATACTTCCTCAGTCATTCTTCACTCACCCACGGTTGTTTCATTATATATTCTTACCCCTCTACAGGTCTACAGTTTTTGTAACTATTACAAAAATGCTAAGTGGCTTTTTCTTCCATTTGCAGTTGAACAGGCAGAGGAGTTATCGCAGGTCAGTTTAGTGCAGTGAAAGTCATGGCAGGATAAAGTAACAGACTGCGTCCAAATCCATTTGACTTTTTTTTTCTTCTTTTTTTTCTTTTTTTTCTTTTACATTTACACTCCTTGACCTTGCAGTTGGTTTGGTTTAATTTGTTCTAGTTTCCTAACACTCTTTTGGATTATATAATTTGACACTATGAGTTTATTTTTGGATGTTAAATCCCATATCTCATCTTTTGTCCTACTACTCTGCAGCGAGCTGCTTTTGTGGTTGAATACAGAGATTTGGATTGCACCGTGTTCTTGGGACAGTGTGTGACTGTGGTTGCTAGTGAGAGGTGGGTGGATAGATGTGGTGTGAATGGGGAGGGGATGAAGGCAAAGTGTGTGTGTGTGTGTGTGTGTGTGTGTGTGTGTGTGTGTGTGTGTGTGTGTGTGTGTGTGTGTGTGTGTGTGTGTGTGTGTGTGTGTGTGTGTGTGGCTGTGAGCTGGAGAGGGTGCCTTTTATGATGCAATGTTCTGGCAGCGGTGTTATGAAACAGCGCAGAGGCAGAGATTACTCAAACTAGGTTAGTGGAGCAGCAGCGCACAGTGGCTACAGTCAGGCATTCTTTTTCCGTCTGCCTCCCACTTTTTATAGACACTTACAGTCTTTTGTTTTTGCTTCGCAGTGTCTCTTCCTTTTCCATCCCACATAACTTTTGCTTACACACATAATAACCTCTTAGACGGTATATCTAAACAAACGCGTCTATATTTATAGTTTTACTCAATGCAATATCAAGTAGCATAGCACATGTTGCACCACACTTACTTGCAGTAGGCTAGTTTTCCATCTGATTAGTGATAAGTTTCTTAGTTCTGTTCTAAAAATGAACACTTAACACTGGTGCTGGAATTAACATGACAACCATAGAAAGTTTCAAATAGGTAAAAGCTCCAACTTCCAGATATTTTTCTCCAGTTTTTCTCTGGTTTACATTATGGCCCTCTCCTCTTGTCTCTTCCATAAAGCCCCTCTGTTCAGCGTCTCCCTTGACAACAGCGCTGACACTTTGACCTCAGCTCTTACGTAACTGCGGTTGAGCCGAGCGAGACGGAGAGAGAAGAGTGAAGAGAAGGAGGCATGAGGCTGTTGGAGCAGTACTTTTACTCTGCAGACATTTTGTTTTTCCTCATCATGAAGGAAAAAAGGAAGAAGAAAACTCAAAGCCAGAGAGGGGATTTTTTCCTGTCTTTGGGTGGTTGCCAATGACAACATAACAGGATAAGGCAGCAGATGGGGGACATGGGGCAGAAATGTTCGGATGTTTAGATCATAACTTCTGTGACAACAAGCAGCACTGCAGTCCAGATTTCTGTCTGTCGAAGTGCACAGCAAACAATACCAAAGCAACTGATGCACATGTTCAAGATACCTGCAGAACTTCTTTATGCTTTGTTTTGTTTTTTATAGAAGAAGAAGAAAGTGCTGACTGATGTGCAGGGTATACACAGACTTAAATAGATCACTGATCACTAATTGTAAGTGGATAGAAATGAATGATCTACACTTAAATATACCAAGGTCAGGGGTTCCTTAAAAGACAGCACATATTGTTGTGATTTTTCACACATGAGTAAGTGATTGCTTGTGGTGCATCTTGGTGACTGAGTTAATAGAAACAAATGCCAGGCTCCATGTGCAGCTAGCGACGTTGTGACATTGATTCTGGTACCGACAATTTACTGAATGTCCTTCCCTCTCTCATCCCCACAACACTGTCCTGTTCATTAAAGCCTATGGGATAGCTGGTGGCTACACTGGTCGAAAGGGCCGTCAGCCTCGCTTCTGTAAGTCTCCCCTAGGGCAGGGATTACATAAGTAAGCCTCACTTACCACCACCAAATATGGAGATTGTATGAATTATGCATTGCATACAACTTTGAACACCTTGAAGTTAAGACTGATGCGTTATCATCATTTTTGAAACATGTTTATCTTTTTTCATCTGGACACAACCATGGCTCCGCTAATCACATTTCTGCAGGGTAGAATCAGTTAACTTGTTCAGCTCTATTTGCTTTTCAGCCCATCTGCATTTGTCACAGATTTTCCTGCGTGTCCCGTCGTCACAAACAGCATACGGCCCTCCTGACTCGCATCAAAGCCTCTGCAGCCTTGTGACTCCCTGCAGCAGAATGTACAGGCCTGTTCACATCAAAGGCCCTTTGTGGGGATGAGGGAGAGACTGGAACTGATTGGCTGCACATGGTTCACCCGGGCTTCGTGGACAGTCATAGACACTGCATCCACTTCTTTTTGCATTCCTTCAACCCCTCACTTTTATTATTACAAAACACCCATTCATATCACCACACAGATAATGATTTCTTTTAATAGCAGACAGTGTTACGCTTACCGTGTGCAAGTCCGTGACAGTTGCTTTGCTTCAAGATTATTTCAGATCTATACACAGAGCGGCTAATCTCCTTGTTTTCACTTGTTCAGAACTAGTGCTAATCCATGACTCCCCTTCCCTGCCCGAGGCTCCTGTAATCTGGGGTTGGAGAGCTTTGATGCGTCACTAGGTCAGTATGTCAGATTGACTCTAAACACCATCCAGCCAGCCTCCTCCCGGCTTCTCCATTCTACATTTCTCCTTATCGCCTCACTGCTGGCTTTTAATACCTTTTACAGTCATTCCTGCACACTCAACCTTTTGTCTACGCTTGCAGTTTAATCCTGCAAACGTCATCTTTCTTGCAAATATTCATTAAAACCATACGGAGTGACCGCAAAGTGATTGGAATTTGTTATAAAATACTTACATTTAACAACCATTTGCAATGAATTAATTTAGAAGTAGTAGAAGTAATTTGAACAACAGTTAATATTGTATAGGAGCTGTGCCACTGCTAAGATATGGCTATCCAGTTGAAACGGAAAAGCATTAAAATAAACACCTGCATATGTACAGTACTGTGAGATATATGGAAACACTCAGGAAGGAATGTAAAGAGCGAGACATTAAGTTTCCTCTGCCTTTTTTGGACCCCTTCCACCAGAACACATGAACTGTGTGGTTCAAAAGTAATTCAGTGTTTTATCTCATCACAACTGGGCAGTGGCAACGAAGGGACTCAAGTAATTGTGCTGTTACTCGTAAACAGTACCTATCTATAGTATCTTCTATGTCACAATTATATCCACTGTCTGCTTTTTAATAACTATTTTGTTTTTGATGATTTGAATAATAATGCCTGGCACACCATTGTACTGCGCTTTACAAGCTTGGGAAGCTTCTTAAAGTGTTACTCAGTACACACTCAGCGGCCAATCTGTGACCTGAGTGTTTGTTTGTTGCCGGTGAACACCCTAACCACTATGCCACTGGATAAACTACTACCCTTAATTTGATCAAATATATGTTTGCCTAAAACTAAATATCTTTATGTAAGATTATTTAAATTAAATAGGAGCAATGGAAAAGGAGATGCTTGAATCAAAGTCGATTAGCACAAATACTAAAGATTAATCCAATTATAAACCACTTATTGTTAAGTATAGACACACTGATTTGCTCACTAACTCGCCCTGTAATCCTATCTAGTATTTAGTTTAGATGCCAACAGTACTTTAATAAAAAGTAATCAAAATCTAAGTTCAGTTTTAGGAGGAAAAACACCACACATTCCTGATTCGGTAAATGTAGGCTACAACAACAAGTTAGTTTCAGTTACTGTTAAAATTAGTGAAGAATGCAGGGCAGGCTCGAGTCTCACCTCTGCTGCCCTTTTTGTCATCAAGCTCCATTATGTAGTGTCTACAAATAGCAGCGATGTTAACTCTGGTTTGACCGGTTAGTGATAGATACGATAAGTTCGATAACCTCTTACAAGGCAAACCATACCTGCTTTATTTCTATCTTTGGGAACCAGTGTTAATTTTGAAAAGGCATTTCAATTTAGTTTTAGTCTTATTCTTTTGACAAAAATGTTTTAAATTAGTTTTAGTTGATGAAAATACCATACTAATTTAGTCGACTAAACCCTTTTAGTCAACCAGAATTTTTTATTTTAACTGTAATAAATTGTATTGCATTGCTTCATATGACGCTGAGTTTGTATATCGAATGGTGTGGGGCTTTGGGATTTAAAAGAGGAAATCGAATCTAGTCTCCACTTGTTCCTTTCATTAATTTATGCTTAGATTCAACAAAAATATCAGTACTTTTAGCTAACAAAAATATATATATTTTTTTGTTAGAGTTTTAGTAAACAACAAAATGAGTGTAATTTTACAGTTATGATTAGTTGTTATGATTAGTTTTATATGCTTTTCATTTAGTTTTAGTCACCCAAATATGACACTGACAAAAACTATTGTGAAATATTTTAGTAGAATTAAACTAGCACTAACTCCCACAGACAATAACTAATTTATCTTTTACTTTCATCTTGGCTTCACACGAGAGATTTCCATGTTTTCAAATCATGTATATCACCTCTGCATGGTTTTGCTTACTCTGCCACCTTTTTAACCTTGTATCCATTTATTTCCCCAATTGTGGTTATGGTTTTGAAAATGCAAAGCGTGAAAATCATACCTTATCATCTTGATGTTATAGGAACACAATGTGAGGCTTGTTGAGCTTTCATATTTCTACTTTTTACTTTATATTTTATTCTATTCAAAGATTATAATTGTAAAGTCTAAACTGGACTATACCAGGGCTAATCTACATAAAGAACAACAAACTGACCTTAAACAATACAGACTTTTAATTATTGCATTTTCTCACAAAAACATACACACACTCCAAACCACAAGCTTTTACTGACAGAGGATTGGCTGTAGACCATTGAGCATATTATTGATGATTATATAGGTCCAACTGCACACATGTTATTTTAGAGACACTTGAAGTTGTAGTCCCTTCTCCTCCTCTGTTCCACTCTTCTGTGTTGGTTGTTGTGTTTTCCACAGGTTTTATCTTGCACTCATTGAGACTTACTCATGTGTTTGTCCGGGCTTGTCTTGACCAACACACTATAAAGCTTTCATGACGTCACATTTCTCCACCCTTTCACTTGTCTCTTCTTTTACTTGTTGCTGTTCAAGCCCACACCTTGCTCTTGTTTGAATAAAGGGTGTTCTCTGTTACCTTTTTACGCAACATTTAACGTAAGCTGTGTGACTAATTATGTATTGTTAATTGCACTATAACACTCCCTATTTAACACATATCAAAACATACTCTAGAAGATCATCTGTTTTTGCGCGAGATTATGATGCAAATATGATAATTTTTCATTGGTCCGTAGGGTTGTCAGGGTAACAGTATGGTGTTTATCTGAAGATGGATCAGTGTGTGTCGCCATGTGACCCACTTTGCTGTGGGGATGTGCTCACACATGTCCGTACATATGTGCAAACACAAAAACAAGATGTTTACGTTGAATAGCAGAGAGAGGAAAGACATGTTCCATCCTTCCGCACATTTCGCTCAACAACACGGCCCTATTTCTGCTTCCGGCCCTGAGTCACATTCGGCTCATGACCTACATCTATTGTCACTTCATCTGTGGTCACCACTGGACACTGGGTCTCACAGCTTGTAACAACTCTTTGCGTAAGACATAATTGAACAAATGTAACACTTCCCAAGAGCTATCTCAAGTAAATCACTCATGACTTCAGCTTTTAGATCTCTAAATAACAACTGTGTCACATATGTTGTGAATGAAACTATTTATTAACCGGATCTCACAACCAACCAGTGAACTCTTTGTCGCAATCTTGAGCTTGGATCAACTGTGGTAAAGCAAGTTGTAAAACTACACAAGGCCATTCCAGTTTTGTTTGTTTTTGTTTTTGCACTGAAGGAATAATTCTGCATTTTGAATGAAGGGTTAGCCACGAGGTTGCCACAACTTAGTAATACACTTTTTGAAATACTGTAATATACATTTTAACATTGCTCTAATGCCACTGTTTTGTTGCTCTTCAATATGAAACCCTTTTTAAGTTAAGAAGTTTACTAAGTTCTTCCCAATGTTCATGTTTTTTTGGTCTCATTTTGATTATTTGTTCAAACAGATTTCACATAGATTTCTTGCACCTTTTGTTCAACCATCTGCTGCCAGTGACGAATTCTCACCTATCATTTCACCATCCAATATGTAAAAATCTTGGATCCGTAGATTTTTCTGTCACAGTCAAAGCAGCTTTTTGTGTGTGAGCAGGATGATTCAGAGCCCTCTAGTGTTCATGGTGCGGTAGAACTGCCTCTGCTTATGTAATACATGGAGGTCGGTGTGGGTTTACTCTTTGCATGGTTTTGGTCTGTAATAGTGGGCCATATATAAAAATAAAAGTATGTTATTTGTAGAGGGCAGTTCCAAGTTGTATTTATACACATATATACACACTTGTACATATTACTCACAAGAATTAAAGGTGTGTCAATCTTCAAATGCATTTATCAAAGCTGCATAGCACAGACCACAGGTAAAGATGTAGTGCACAGGCCCGGACTCAATGCAAAGCTATTTTAATTCAAGTAGGAAACGGTCTATTGAGACACAAACCAACAATTTCTTTAAAAATCATTAATTTTGTTTGGTTTGTGGGAATTGGGAAATGTCTATAAATTCAAATTCAACTATCACCCCCCACAAACATTGTTTCTTTACTGTACAAAAATCAGTTTCCAAAGCAAACACACCCTGGGAAGGCATGACACACTTTTCTGCTTGTGTGCCACCACCGGCTCATATCCCAGCCATTATGCAACAACAGAACATTATGTAATCTCCCACAAAAAAGAAAGAAAAATAGACACAAACTTTGCCCAAAACACAACTCCAAATGTTTGGCCCTCCATATGGCAATGACTGACTCACCCGGTTTTTGTGTTATTTGTTAATTGGAAATATGGTGTTTTGCAGAAGCTGAGAATGTCTGCATTGCGTCACAGCGGGAGCGAGCAGAGGGGGGAAAATGGAGGAGAGGAAAGCAGGGGCACCGCGAGGGGAGAGGGGTGTGTCTTCACTGACCTACATTCAGATACCCCACCCCACCGCAGCACACCCGCCTCGGCAGACTGACGTGTAAAGGGCACTTTGAAAACTAGCTGCAGACATGGCAAGTAGAGTAGGACAAACACACTGTATCTGTGCAGTACAACAGGCCTGCACAAAGAATGGAAGATTAAGAGTGTAATCCATGATATAAATCATATGAAATATATTTGTTTTCAGTCTCCATGCAGTGTCTCTATATTATATTGAGAAATATTTTAGTCTTTCATCATGGTTTTGAACTAATATTGTCCTTTTTCAGTTCTGCTGGACATATGTTGTCCTGGTTTGGACTTGGTTTATACCTAGTTTATGCTTGGTTTAGACCTGGCTCAGACTAGGGTTAGACCTAGTTTAGACCTGGTTTATACGTAGTTTAAACTTGGTTTAGTTTTGAGTTGAGTTGAGTTTGAGTTGTTTTGAGTGGGTTTACTCTAGGGCTGCATGACATTGGAAATGAGTGCGATATTCAATATGGGTGTCAAGTATTGTGATATTAACGATCACGATATTACCGCGATGTCTTTCCCTCATTTGCATATAATTAAAATGTCTTTTCCAGGTATAAAGTGTAGCACTCAATCCTTACGTAAAATATAGTAGTTTAGGTACAAATATACACACGTTGGAGACCTTTGATGTGTTAAAACCTGGAGATGCTTTATCCATTATTGCAAATACATTACAGGCATTTAAACAATTTCAGACATTTTGTTCACCTTCATTTATGTGTGTGTGACATAGTGAAAAAAACTGATGAGGATTTTGAAGCACAAGCTTTAAGAATAAAATATTTAAACATTCACTTGCTATCTTTATACTGAGAAACTATTTAAGGGTGCGTCTGATTGGTCATTACAGTGGAACATTACAGTCAAAGCCATAACAATCCCATGTGGGACAAGCAGAAAAGTGACATAGTGCATCTTTAAGTCCTTGTTTAGTTCCGCTTCAGTCCTGATCGAGAATTGATTTAGTCCTGGTATTGACATAATTCTTGGTTTTGTCTGGTCTTAGTTCTGATTACATTTGTTAAAGTCCAGTATTAATATATATGAAAAGTTTGTGGTTTTCCGTTTCATGTGTCCACATTTTGCTGACCATATCTATTACAGTTATATCACATACTGCTTATTTCTCTATCAGGCAGCTTTACATTAGATTTGTTCAGACCTGGGAACTATGTGAGTGAAAACAGCAAGAGCCTGAAGGGATCTCACAAAAATGAATACAACAACAGACTGCACCGAAACACTTAATCTTCTCATTTCCTGTGCTATATTTTTTTCTGCCCTTCATTCTGAGGACAACACAGATGCAATTTTTAATAAAGGGGCTGGAAAAGCAATAAAAACACAAGCCAAGATTAGTAATAGGAATGGCCTACACTAATATGGCACTGAAGCAAGAGGGTTTTGTGACTACTTTCAATACCCGTTCTGCAGTTGAGCAGCAAAGACTGTGTAATGAAACAGATTAATATTGTTCGGACATCACAATATTCACAAAACTGTTATTTAGCTACATGTTTGACTATTGCATTTATAGTGTAACTTGCTAAAATATGAATAGTAACTGTGTTCAATGGTCGAAGACAATTCAACATTTCTATTTGTAATAAATGTTTCTGTCTACAAAAGCTGAATTACTTACGTTTTCAATGCACTTTTCAAGAATGTACAATACTCAGTCATGCACAAACGCTCCCCAGATGAATATAATTATGTCTGCAGTCAGACCGTTTCCAAGGAAAGATCAACAAAACAAATGTTAGCATTGTAATTTTCCTATTACACGTAATTCCACTTTGCACTGTCCCACTTTGTTTTTCACTAGCTAGCTCATTGGAGTGTACGCTGTAATTAGCTTCAGTTTGGTTGGCAAGTCTGAATTATTCTTAAACTATTAATATTTTCTACCAAGGCCTTTTGTATAGCACTGCCATGTGTTTTAACTCGCAACTATTGGTTTGACAAGAACGGACTTGAATGAGTAGAGCTGAGGGATCGTTTTTTTTTTTTTGGAAACAGAGCTTGAAAAGGTTGCATGAGATCCAGAGAAAGGCCAACGAGTAGATTATGGATGTTGTGAAGGAGGATATGAAAATATGGTGCAGAGGATTGATGGAATATAGAGGTGATTCATTGTGCTGACCCCTGAAAATGGAACAGCAAAAAAAAAAAAAAAAAAAAAATAGTTTCGTAGTAGTGCTGCACAATATATCGCTAAATTATCGATATGGCAATATTGGCTGACGCAATAAGGATATCGCAAAAAACTAAATACATCTCAGTAACATCCGATAGAAATGTTCTTTTTTTTATTTTTTATGAGAACATTGAAAATCTAGCTTTTTCAAACTAAATTTGCAGAAAAATACCCAAAAAAAATGTATTATTTTCTATCTAGAAGTCTTCATTCACAATATTTCAACATTTATTTAGTTAAAAATGTTAGTTTAAGTCTCAATCTACTATAGAAATAATCGCTGACTAGTTGACTACGAAAATAATCTTTAGTTTCAGCCTTAGTCAACAAATGTATTCAAATATAACAATAATATCCATATCGCAGCTCTTAATAGCCATATCGCATATCGCAATCATTTCCAATATTGTGCAGCCCTACTTCGTAGTTAAACTTGTTCATATTTTCTATAACTATTTGCACAACAGCAGACAGGAAAAGACATAGCTGGAGTTTTGCAAACGACTGATCCATTAATTGTACTTTTTTTCATACAAATAAATCTGCAGTCTGGCTCTTTTCTGTATGCATGTTGTTATTGAGTGAACTTACGCAATTGTATGATGTTTTTAGGTCAGATACTGTATATGGTCAGAAGTTCTTAATAGTTTTGAGAGCTATTCTAGCACTACGCCTTGGTCCCTTTTAGTCGACTAAACGATCCAAAGGGCAAGTCTTTAGTCGACTACAGCCTTACACCACCTATCTGACTCCGCCCTCTTCTCTGTATTCAATTGCATTTAGACTCTGGGTTATCAATAAATATCAATAAAAATATAAAATAAAGCCGTTTGAAATGAATTTTGCAGTCTACAATGAACAAATGTAAAATTATGATCTACGTATGTTACAGTTTATTACTAAGTACCCTTTGTCTTCTTTAATGATCTAATTATTTTTATATCTATTGATAATACTCATACAATACTTCACAGTGCATTTAGGAAGTCTTGAACGTGACTTTTTTGTACTGTACACCTTCAGTAGTTATTTTGACGTGCTCATGCTAATTTTATTTTGTACTGTTTTGCACACCTATTTGGTTTTAAAGCCACACGTTAGTCATGAAACCACAGCCTTTCTATTACTGTCATGTTCTTCCTGTCTTGTTCTTCCTGGAACAAGCAGAGAAATAAAACAATGTGTAAATGGTCTCATAATATAACTTCAACTTCAAACTCCACTGGGGAACTGAAAGTGCTTGACCACAAAGATACATTCCCTCACGCACGTTCACATTCACTGGTGACGCGTTAAACACCTACAGACAGGAAGGCCGTCTGCAGACCGAAATCTAAATCCCAATAAGGAGGAAGCATGTTATTTGTATCTTTGCAGATGACAGCAGAGTCAGAGGACACAACTTTGATGGTAAGATTGCATTTGCAGTAATTGCTATTTTTATTTTTATTATTATTATTTATTTATTTTTTCGGTGTAGTTAATATGTTTTTCAGTATCTGTATTTCATTTTTATGGCGCTATGAACACAGGGAGACAATATAGCTCTAAT